>JAWMQZ010000001.1:12758767-12779240 GCA_035584835.1 Tangara arthus
AGAGAAGAGAAGAGAAGAGAAGAGAAGAGAAGAGAAGAGAAGAGAAGAGAAGAGAAGAGAAGAGAAGAGAGAAGAGTATTTTTTAAGGATATTCTCCATAACACTGAACTTTAGTGCAAAATAAAAATCAACTGAATAAGAACCCTAAAATAAGTTTTACATGTTAACACTAGAAAGAGATTAAATGTATCTTATTAAGATACATTTAATGTCTTATTAAGACATTTTGAGAATAGAGTGTTCAGAAAATCACAAAGCAGTGGCTATATTAGTTAATAAAGAAGAAGTATTCCATTTAAGTGTATTAAAATGAAATATATTTGTTTCCAACACAATGGTCATGGTGTGATATAGTAAGAAACAATATATCATTTGAAGCATTCGAAATATTTTAAAGAGTATCTTCAGTAGCTTATTTTATGCAATTAATACATTAAAAAACCAGAACCACATTTGAATATAAGGTACATGCTCTGAAGACTACTTGCTTTTCTGTTCATTAGGTGAAATTCCTCTCAGCAAACAGTACAGTCCAGCTTTCATTCAGACAGCTGGTGGAGAGTGCCAAAGGTTTCAGTCAAGCCATATACAGTGCCAGCCCATCACTGTACAGGAACAGGCACAATAACCTCAAAGCCTGTGCTCAGCAAAAGTAGGAGATAAGTCAGTAAAAGACATTATTGGTTCTATCTGTGTGGGGAAAAAATCAACAGAGTGTTTCAAATAATATGGGCAAAACTCAGTTTTGCGTGAAGTGTGTTTATTGACCAAATTCTGAGTGAGTTATTGAAAACTGGATAAGCCTCTTAAAAAAGACAGTCGGGTGCCTTTGTACCAGCTCTTCACAGTATCATCAGTTCTCTCACCTAAGCCCTCTTTACTCTAAAGAAAAGAGCAGAGCACACAAAATAAAACCCTTTTGAGGGAAGGTTGACTATTGCTGATATGAAGTACACTCCCAGAGGCCTGGCTGGCAGAAGTTCAAAATGCCCAGTGCTGGTAACTTAGCTGAGTAGGAAAGCTATGGGTTGTTTAGTGTTGCTTAGAACTTCCTGATCAAGTTTAGCTATATTATTCTGTGTTCTACCGGTTAGTTATTTCATATCTGCCTCCTGAAGCAGGCTTGAACCATTTTCCAATGAAATTAATGCTTTATCCGTAGATTTTTTCAGTTAGTTTTATTGAATTAGTTCAATAATCAACCACATACTCCAGCTACTGGGTTAAAATATTACTTTAATGACCAAAAAAATCAAGGTGAAGCGCCTCATTAATATTGACAGATTTAGAATCAAGCAAGAGATGTCTTCTGTGGAGATGTCTTCTCCAGATACCATTTTAAACCAGTGTTTATAAATGATCATGGGGTCAAAGAATAATTCCAGTTGGAATGGACCTTGAGAAATCTCCAGTCTAAAGTCCTGCAGCATCAGTTTTGGGATCAGACCAGGTAGCTCAGGTCTTTTCAAGGCCCTGATTGGTCTTGAAAACCTTCAAGAAGAGATATTGCTCAACATCACTGGGCAGACTACTCTGCTACTTGCCTGTCCTCAAAGGGAAAAAAGGTTTTCCTTCTGTACAGCCTGAACCTCTCTGGTTTCAACTTACACAAATCTGGCAAGCAAGCACTGTCAGTTCTTCCAGATAATGATCATTAAAAAGACAGACGACAAACTAGACCTTTCAATACTCCACTTTTTACTGGTTTCCAGAAGAGTATGACTCACTATCCATTAATTGTCCAAGTTGTTTCTTTCCCCATCTAGTTCACGTGTGCATCAAGCCCGTAAGGTCTTCACTTGATACAAGGATATACCAAGAGATAGGGTCAAAAGTTTTGTAAAAATCACAGTAAATGATATCCATTGAATTCCCCCTCATCCACAAATCCAGTCATTAAATCCCAGAAGGTAATCATGTTGGTCAGGAATGATTTTTCCTGGGTCCATCTTTGTTGATTGTTGCTACTCTGTGCCTTCTACACGTGGTGAAAAATATTCCCCAAGGAGATTCCCTCAGTGTTTTTCTCGGGGATGGATGTGAAGCTGGCCAGATTGCATTTGACTGGGTCATCATTTTAGATTTTTTGGAAAATGTACAAGATATGCCTTATTCCAGTCCTTAGCTCTTTTCCTGTCATCTCCAGTTCCTCTGACCTATCAAAGGTGATGAGAGTGGTAAGGCCATTGGCCCTTTGGCCATAGCGCACCCTGGTCACTTCTGTGGACTTCTGTGGATTGAGTCTGAGTTCCAAGGCCAGGTTGGATGGGGCTCTGAGCAACCTGGTCTAGTGGGAGATGTTCCTGCCCATGGTGGAGGGGTTGGAACTGCACTCTTCCAACTCAAACCCTTCTGTGATTCTGAGTTCTTAAAGCAGTTCTTGGCTTGATCCTCATCCACCTCAGGTTGCTCTCCTCCTGCTCCAACCTTCCTTCTAGGCAGAGAGGACCCTGTTGGTGAAGACTAAGGCAATGACAGCTTTATATTTGTCTCCAGTTACAAAATCAGGCATTGTTCCTAAATTCCTTGTTTTTACTTATTTCTGCTTCTGTCCTTTCTGCGTTAGAGCTCTGACTTGAGCTGTGTGTTTTGCCAAGCCTGATATAGTTCCTTATTTTCCTGCCTATTGAGATAAGCTGCTGTTGTAACAGGAGTATTCAGTCTTTAAAAAGCTGCCAGTTTTCCTGAGTATTTTTGCACTTCTGAGCTGCATTCTGTGGGATCCCACCTACCAGTTTCCTGATGACAGTTGCAATTAAAATTAGGATTGACTAATATCAGAAAACTAAGTTGTGAAACAGATACTTAGATGTCAAGACAGATAGAACCCTGTTGTACTATTCCTATTTCTGCAGTTTTAAAAATATTTGATGTTTTTTCCTGTATTATAAACTTAAATTTTTGGATGTACTTTTATCTTTTACAATATTAATAATGCTTTTTAGAGAGTACTTCTCATAATAAAATAAATTCATATTCAGCCCAGCTTTGTTGCTGAATGAATAACATGGAGATACACTTTTTTTCATCTTGTTGGTGATACCTGAACTCTTTCTGTTAAACACACACCAACATACACCAGATTGGCATAGTTTGTCATGTCTGGGTCATCTAGCTTGGGCTCTTAGTGCAGGTTTGCAGTACTTTAAGGGGATTATAAAAAAGAGGGAAAATTACTTTTTGCATAGGTAGGACCCGATTTAGTAATAACCTGATGCAGAGATTTTACACAGATAAAATATGTTAACAGGTACATATTAACAGGTAAAATATAGCTGTAAAATCCTTGAATATCAGCAAAAGTACTCTGTTGTAGAGGTTAAGTGTTGATTTTGCTCATATAAAGACCAGTGTCACCCTTTATTTGTATACAGTTTAACGACAAAGATCTCAGTCCAGAGAAAAAAATTTTTTTTTAGACCAATGGAAAGGGATGATACAGTTAGTTAGTTCAGTCCTTGTTGTGGAGTGTAAAATTCTACCTATTCTAAAAAGACTTCTTCAAGGCAAGTCCTCATTTATTTTACTGGGGTAAAAAAACAACACCATCCTCAATGAAAAAAAAAAAAGAAAAAGAAAAAAAATTGTAAGGATTTTAAAACTTTGGAGGGTTATATTTCCAAAACATAAGTAAATGCACAAATTGAGACCTCTGTTATCTCATATTGAACATTTTCCAAATGATACTCTGCATATGTATTACTGACACAAGTAGGAGGGACAGGGGAAATTTCTTTGTTCTGTCCTTTAAATTAGAATTTTGTGATATTCATAAAAAGGAAAGAATTATACATTTGGCAAATAAACATATTAAATCTCAATAACTGGATTTTTTTTTTACTATTAATGCATATGTGCACACAAATACAGAGAAAATTAAAGATGACCAGAAGACCACAACTCTTTTCTGCAGCAACTTGTAGGATTTTGCATCAGTTCTCCATAGAATAGGTAACAATGCATTCTTGACTCCAGCAGGAAAATATTTTGATAAGCAGTTTCCCAAAAAATGTTTCAAAATATCAATTTCAGATCCGAAGATAAGATTTAAAGCTAGTTCAATAGGTACTTGAGGGACTTAAATATTCCTGTCAAAGCAGAAGTACTAATCTTTAAACACCTTAGCATGATGATGAACATGCTGAGATGGATATTTAGCAACTATGCTGAAACATGAAAAGCCCACACAAAGCAAAATTGCTTCACTATCTGAAGGACACTCTTTAGGAACAGCAATTAAATCTCTTGATATTCACCTTCTGTAATATAAATTATGCAGATTCCCTCTCTTAATTCATTTCCCCTCTGTTTCCATACCTGAATGTGAGTTATCCTTCCCTAGATAAAATATTCCAGTTTCATTTCATTGCTGGTTCTGCTCACCTGCTTAATATTAAATGTGTAATTAAAGGATATGCTAATAGGGACCTTGTTGCATTTGGAAAGAAAATTAAAAATGTACGAATCCATAATTTATATATCTGTGCCAAAGGATGTATCACCTTACCAAGCAGTACTTCTGAAACTCACAGGGTGAAATGTATTCTGACAGTGTAGACTGAGTAAATTCAGTTCCATTTAAATTGTTGTTATTTTTAGAATTTGGTCTATTTTTAGAATTCTGTTAACAGGAGACATACAGATAATATTACAGGTAGGTTACCACCCAACAAAGCTGATCAGACTTCTGTCTCTGCACAACTTGTTTCTGTTGGTGCTCCTGATGTAATCATTATTTTGGTGATATTTTCAGATTGCTGGTTTCCCGCCACTCCCAACCTGCCCCTTTTTTTCTTTTTTTTTTTTTTTTTCCTAATTTTCTCCAAGGAGCTCTTGTTCTTACTGGCAAGTTACATCCCCCTTTTTTTTTTTTTTATCTTCCCTTTCTGCACCACCACTCATTTTTTTTCTGTATCAACTCTTCTTCTTATGTCAATCATACCACCACATGTGTGAACTCACCACGTTTCTCTAGGAACAAGTTGGGATTTCAGACTGAAATGACAGTCACCATTTTAAGCTAGAGCAAAATGGAGGTGGATGAGGAAGCCATCAAACACTGCATCTCACACATCAAATTTGAAAACACACCCATGACATTAACTCATGATATTACAAATACATACATCTAGAACTCTGTAATGCATAGTCTCAGAGCAGAAAAAAATCACACATAAAGTAAATCAAACATCTCAGAGATAGAGAAAAAAATTGCTAAGTCTGGATGAACTTGGGGTTAAACTGTTTCATAATGACCACTGAATTGAACATTATTAATAGTACTTTTGAAAATCAAGCTCTGAACCTGGCACAGAATCAATCATCACAACTCCTCGCCTATCTCACATGTTAACTACGTCCAGATGACAGGCAAGATTTCCTGTCTTCCTATCTCCATAACCGACTGCTGATATGTCTTCTTCATGGCTTTTTAAAGCAAAAGAAATAAAATACTTCATGCAGCTTTCTTGCAGTTTGTGACAACTGAACATCAAAATTATCTGCAATGCAGATGGCTTTGGATAGTTTCTCCGAAGAATAAAATTATTCTCAGTGTTTTCTGAACAAAGGGAGTTTTCTGTGTGCACTTAATGTATAAGTTTAAAAATATCAATAGTTATTTTGCTGACTTTTGGATGACCATAGTTCAGTACAATATAGTCCAGCTCAAGACAGTTTTATTTTCACTTAAATTTCAACATGTACATTACCAAAATTTTGTTGCTGATCATTGTTCCCAGCATTTTGACTTGGAAGGTCCAAGCTCTAATACTGTCTTCTGAATGAAGAAAATTAGAGAGCTTTATCATACTAAACTTTCATAATTTTCAGAAACTTGAGAGTGTAAATTGGTTGTGTAGATACAGGTTATTTGAAAAACTAACCAGGACAAAGTTATTTATATGCTTGTGACCTTATGGAGTCCTCTGTGAATTCCTTTGTGAATAAGGAAAAATAATTGACCTGTAATGCTCAAAGTACCCTTTCTATTAGTGACCAGTATTTTTACAAGTTGATAAAAATTTAGGTTAGCCCTGACTCACAAGTTTGCTGGTACATCTCCTTGCCCATTAGACAGATGTGCCCAGGGAAAGCTTCACTTGTACATGAAAGAAGAAAAAATGTGTCCAAAAAATGGAAGTGATACAGACGAAAGATACTAGAAGAAATAGATCCACTTATTTAAAGATACTTAAATATAAGGTAACAAACAGCATTTTGCCCAAATTGTGTTAAAATTCATGGATGTTATTTAAAACTCTTAGGCTGTGAGGCTTCTCTTTTTTATTAATGTCACAAAACAACTCATTTTTGTGACTTAGGAGTCAATACATTTAATGGCACTTAGCACCACACTGCCGAGTTCAGCATAGTTCCAAGTAAGAGAACTGGACTTAGCTCTTTGCAAGTAGCTTGATATGAAGTCTTGCTGTAACAAATAAAGGAGAAATCACTGAAAAGGAACGTAATTTAAAATTAACTGATGCAGTCCTCTTTTTTTATAAAGCCACTGAGTTTTAAACATTTCCAAATGATGGACTATTTGTTACAATGGGAGGAACAGGGCCATATAAAGTTCAACTTTGCATATTTATACCTAAACCTTATCAAATTCTTAAATTGATCTTATTTATAAATAAACTTACACATCTGATTCAAAACCAATATAAGAGTACACACTGTAAAGCAGAGCAACCTCAAGTGGGTGAACCATTAAAGATGAAATTTATGTTTCTGTCTATTTTCACAGGATTTTATAAGGGTAGGTCTTCAGGCTCCTGTCTGCATTAAAGTCCAGCCAAATCCATAAAACGAAAACAACGTTAAACAACTTCCCAAAAGACAGAAACAGCCTTTTAAAGATTCACAGGAGTACTTTTTCTGTGTCTAATCCAAGCGGCCAGCAGGGTGAGATTGATGGGCACTGGCAGAGATGCATTTCATGAGGCGGCTGTCTGCTGGATGGCATTAGAATGGAGCTATCTGTCTTCATTGTGCTCCATTAACATGCCCCTCAGATCTATCAGGAAAATGTCTGCAGTCCTGGCTTATAAATTATTACCTCTGACAGTTAAATACTTTAGACCATATTTAGGAATATAGCTCACTGATAGTTCTTCATTCACCTACATATTTTTACAGTTTAATTTCCAGATATGCTTCAAAAACCCAAAAGAGGTGTTTTGGATTTTTTTTTCCTAGCGTAAGGGGATTTCTAGTCTGTGTGTGGTAAAAATGATTATCCAATTACTTGGCTTCAACAGTGCAATCTATAGAAATGTGTTCCATGTCAGAAAAAGATAAGGGTTCACTAACCAGGATATATCTTCTTTAAAGTATTAGATTTGCCTGCAACAATTCATTGAAAGGTGAACAATCAGTATATGAAAGTTATTATCATGATTATTTTCAGTGTTGAACATAAACTAGACATTTGGCTTAGACCATTTGTTTCCATTTGTTCAGCTTTGTGAAGTCTTTAATTCTGTTTTTTATTTTGTTCCCACTGATTACATTCTATTAATAAAGTTTGAGAGGTATGAGTATGAACCAGTCTTTACACAAAATAAAGATTTTAAAGAAACCACAGTATTTTACGCTGTTATCTTGGACCTGAAGTCCAGACAGTCTTTAATAAAAAAAAATTTTATTCAATTTATGTTTAATTCAATATCCTTTCAAGCTGCATAGCCAGCAGCTTGCAGTGAATTTTTGAAGAGAGAAAAGAGAGGTAGAAGAGAGTGCTCGGTGTTTAATAATGATCATTAAAATAATAATTTTTATTTGTTATCCAAGGCAAGTAGGTTTTAAACTGAAAAGTTTTAGTCTGTTTTAATGAATAAATAAATCCTAAGTTAATTTTTTTTTCCTGCTAAAGTCCCCCTGGAGAAAGCTTTCCTGTATGGAATAAAAAGAATGTATCCAATAGCATAACAGTAGTTTCTTTCACGAGTAAAGATGAACAAGTATATTTCAATTTTTGGTAAGGCAGTCGAAAAATTCAATTTGTCAGAAGATTTTCTGAAAGAGAACACTAACACTGTCCCTTCTGCATGGCAGTGTCAGTGGTCCAGATGAGATTTCAAAAGTCCTTAGGTGTTTCCTAATAAGTTTCACTTAGATAGTCTCAGTGGTTTGTTGGTTTTTGGGGTTTTTGTTTGTTTGTTTGTTTGGGTTTTTTGTTATTGTTGTTTTTTGGTTTTGGTTTTTGGTTTTGGGTTTTTTGTTTTTTTCCTGCTTTCTAGCCCATTTCATGAAGTATGAAAACAATTAGGAAATAAGTAAGTGGTAAGATATAGATGAGTTCCAAACCAGGGGCTTAACGAGTTGACTGCACTGGGAGCAGTAGCTAGGAGGGATAGATCTAATAAAATAAAGGGTTTAAAAAATCAGAAGTGTACATGGAAAAAGATATAACTTGATAACTTAGGAATCCATAACCAAAAAATTGAGTTTCAATGAAGCTGAAGAAAAAAAAAAAAAAGAGTAAGACAACAACAAAGCTATTAGAAAATATGAGCACATTCCTATGAGATATGCTTACAGGAGAAAATCTAGCCTAAATTAATATGAAGGACTGAGTTTAAAACACCCACTGACTATCTGACTCTCCTCCAAACTATAGACCACATCAGTGACAGCTGAGGGAAGATAAAAGGGAGGAAAGGGGAAAATAATGTGGTACTTGAATGAGGAAGTGTGCTAAAATCTTGCATTTATAGCAACAATATATTTCACTAGTCACTTTTTTTTGGTTCTGCATAAGAAGGATATAAATTGAAGGAACTCTCCTCACCTCAAATCTTAAGCTTTGAAGCCATGATCAGTTACCTCTTGTCTGGTTAGACCCCACCTGGTATCCACTGGTCAGGTCTGGAGTCCACAGCACTTGAAAGACATGAGGAGGATACAAAAATGAGGTCTGCAGCAGAGTCCGGAGGAGGCTAAAAAGATGACCTGAGGTCTGCAGCACCTCTCCTAAAAGGAGAGACTGAGAGAGTTGGGATTGTTCAGCCTGGAGAAGAGAAGACTTCAGGGTGACCTTCTAGGAGTCTTCTTGTGCAAACCTTCTGGAAGGGCCTGTTGTGACAGGACAAGGGGTGATGGTTTGAGAGCAAAATAGGGTAGATTCGGATGAGATAGAAGATTGAACTTTTCTTGCAATGAGCGTGGTAAAATACTCTCTGAGCAGATTGCTCAGAGGTGTTGTAGATGCCCCATCTCTGGAAACATTCGAGGTAAGATTGGACAGAGTCTGAGTAGCCCTGCTCATTGCACTGGGATTGGACAAGAAGAACTTTAAGGGACCTTTCCAACCCAAACTATTCTGGGATTCTATGAATGTATAAAATTCACCAGCATACAGTTTAGATGGGCGCTGATGCACTTCGCTCCAGGTTTTTATAGTATGATGCCAGCTTTTAAAGCCACTGCAACACTCAAGTATAAAACTATTTTTTTTCCTCAAGATATCTATAGCAAGTTACATTCAAATTTAGTTCCTTAATAAGAAAAAGGTTTTGTTTTTTTTTGTTTCTGGAATAGCATCATTTGTAACATTAAACATATATAGCATTTAGAAAAGGTCTCATAGACGTAGGTACCTTCATATTACCAATTATCATTATGGAAACTCACCTTGGCCAATAGAGATGATGATAAAATGCAGAAGATAAGCTTGCCTAATTTGAGAATGTAGCTGGTAAAAATAATTGGAAGATGACCTTTTTAACTTTTCACAGAAAAACCTGTTGCTTTTATTTTAAATTCTTTTTCAGGCTAAATTCACCCCCCACACACATCTAGTTAGCCACTTGACACAAAAGATCTAACTCAACTTAAATCCATGCTGGCAGAAGAACAGGATATTTGACTATGAGCAATGTTGATTGTGAATGAAGTGTCTGACATGTGAAAATCAATGAGGAGTTAGGAGCCAAAAAAGAGATGTAGGTGTCTGAACACTTTAAACTGTACCTAAATAATCAACTGTAAGCAGTTGTTCACATTTAGTGTATTCTGTCCTGTAAGGTCTAAAAGTCTTTAATAAATTGAGGAAAATTTTATGTCATGTTTACTTAAACAGATGAGCACATGCAACAACCATGAGAAGGCAATTTAGTGCTTCAACAAGGCAGTGAAATTAATAAATTCCTAGTATATGTCCTAGTTTCAAACTCAACATCAGAAAGTTCCCAAGTGGTTGGAAATGCTGCTTCCTGTTCAAAAAGTATAGGAAGGAATTTAATTTTTCCTGGGATGACACAAAAGTACAGTAAGCAGGTTTAGAGGCATGTAAACCCAAGGATTGTTCAAACACACAAAGAAAAAATAAAAACCAACTTCACCTCAGGTGGCTTACAATGTGGATTGTAGGGAATGTACAATGAGAGACTACACAAATACAGAGAAATTAAGGTAATAATTTAAGCTAGATGCAGATAGCATCCAGCTTGGGGAAGCTGTGTAACTAATAAAGCAGAGGTGACATCTATCTATGTAAGTGTGAATATTGGTAACCCATATCCTCTGAAGAAGTAGGGGAGATAGTTTTGAGGTTTGGGTTTTCATAATTTCTGATTCTACATATTATGGTCATGAAAATCTCTAATACCTAAGGTGTCAGAAAATCCTTCCTTGAGCAAATCCCAGAGTTATGCACTCTGAAATACCAGAGACATACCACTTTTTTTTGAGGATGTAGGTAAAACAAGGCATTAAGCTGTCAAGAGAAGACACTAATTGGGAAATCAAGAGGAGATAATGATAAGCAAATGTTGCAGTTTAGATGTTCAGAGAGACAGGCAGCAGTCACAGGAGTTCTTTGCAGTTACATGCTGAGGAGATGCAGAAAAAAAATGAAAGCAGGGTAAATATCATTAGAAAAACTGTTTTAATTGCAAATGCAGTTACAGGCATTACCAGCTGTTATAACTGCACCTATTTTTAGACTCCTATCCATGTATTTGGGCAAGGTACGTAAGCATTTAGATATTAAATTTCTGAGATTGTCTGAATGATAACAAGACCTCATGAATCACTGCCAACCAAACTTCACTCTAGTCTAGAAATTTTGAATGCTTGTTTGCCTGCTCAGACAGCCCAGTCAAGAGTTCTTCATTCTGCTCTTACACTTAAGAAAATCTGACTATATTTTATTGAATTTGATTTTATTGAATGCAAATACAAGTGTTTCCCAACTGAGTAATTAATTTAAAACTCTCAGTTACTGATAGGATTCTTCAGAAGTACTGTATGAACAAATACAGAACAGTCTTCCAGAGCCAGGATTCCTCCCTCTGGATTATGGCATGTATTACTTTTCAGGGAGCAAAAAGAGCAAATAAATACAAACTTGTGATAACTTGTGCAGGACAATTGTGTGTTAATGGTTCGTAAAGCTGATGCTGCAGGCTTGAGCACTTACATGCAAATCTAAAGGAAAGTGAAAAGGTAGAAAAAGTCTTTTTAAATTAAAAAAAAAAGGGGGAACATTTTTTTCCACTTTGAATTGCTGTAACATTATATTTTCTGCCTGAAGACTGTGGGAAGGGATGATTACTATTTTCTAGTGGCAGCATGTGCTGCCGTGTATTTTTCTTGACCCGGTATTTGCACACATCCATACTGAATGCACCACGTATAGAAGCTTATTAAAATGCAAACATACACATGCAGCATTTTTTTTTTGATGCTAAAAAGACTCTCTACCAGTGAAAAGGTTATGTTATTGCTGACTTCCCAGAATATAAATGCTGCCTGCAGTTTTGATATTAACTGAGGACCAGTTCTTGGAGGTTTGGAGGTTCACCTCATTCTAAACAGATATTATTGAGACACCATATCCTTAATGTCTGTGTGCCTGGGTAATTAGGCATAAGGGAACTGGAAGAGAGTGGTGTCATGTGAACTGTGATAGTACAAAGGTGGAATGAAGAGGGAGAGGAGGTGTTCCAGGTGTTGGAGCAGAGATTCCCTTCCAGCCCCATGAAAGCCTAAGCTGGAGCAGATATAAAACCCATTCTCATGGCCAATTATCTTCTTTCTTAAAACAAGAATGCTTGCCTGGTAGTATTGTAAAGGAGAAATATTCGCAGTAAATGACAGATCTTTGGGCATATGGAGGGAAAAAAATATTCTGTAGATTCTAACTTAGTATTTATTTTAATTTATTCTATTTATTTTTTTTCCATATCAGATCAAACAGAAAAATGCCAAAAGAAGGTAGCTAGGAAATCTATCTGCTCCAAAGAATGGAAAAATAAAATTTCACATTTATACATCCAAAGAGGAATCAGGAACAGAAAGAACAAATTTTCACTTGGTTCCTTTCATTCTAGAATATTTTCAGTCTTTTTATTACAGTTGCATTGCAGTTACATCTCTACCAAAGAATAGTAATATTTAGAATTAAGTCTTATCTCTATGTCAGTCCTGACTGTATCAGATGTAATGTCCATTTATATTTTTCTGAATAAATATTTTCAAAACTGAAAGAGCTCATTTCTGAAAGGAAAGGTCTTGGTTTGTTCACATAAAAACAGTTAAGGAAAACTTTTACTTTAGAGTTTTATGTCATAAAAGATAGAAGATTGAAACATTTTGTTACATTCTCAGTAATAAACTTCAGAAAACATAACAAACATCTAGCCATAAGCAGATAGTTAAAGTCCTATTTGCTATAAATTTACATATTTAGTAACAGGTTTTTTTGGAAGTTTTATACATTGCAGCTAGTCTTAGGAGAAGTAGATTACTGGACAGATTTTTTTTTTTATGTTTTAAATAAAGAGTGTTCATATAAGAAATAAAGTCTAGGCAGGGAAAATAAAGTATGAAAAAGGGAACTGATCCAAAAGATTCCATTTTCTCCAGCTGTGGAAATGATCTGCTAGAATACCTAAAAATCAATAGTTCAATTGATGGATAGTCAACATTTTTAAATAGACTTCTTGTTTTATATCACTTCTGGTTTTATAGACTTGTGGTTTATAACACACATAAAAGATACAAGCTTTGTTTAATTTGGAATTTTCATCAGTATTTGAAAGCCTTCATGCTTAATTCATATTTAAATAATGGCAATTAGTATCTGAATTTCCATGACACGATTTGAGGATAAAAACATTACAGAAAACCTTCAGTGTCAGGTTAATTACTGCAGCATTAATTATGATTGCTATCTCGAGGACTATTCTTTCTCTCAGAAAAACTGGAGTGCTAAACTTCAAAGGTGAAAGTTCTAGTGATTCAAAAAGATTGATATCTGTCAGTTCTCAATTCCAGTATTTTCTATTTCATTTAAGGAACACACTTATATAATGAAAGTTGGACAGAAATTTCTTGAAAGTAGTAATTATTTTAGAAGCAATGTTTTTGGAGTTGTTTACTATTTAATTAAATGGGGGGTTGTTTGCTTTTTCTTGTTGTTGTTGTTGTTGTTTGCTTTTATTGACCTCCAAGCTTCCTATGCTGTCAAACATATCATTTTCTTATCACAATAGAACAGAACAATTAAAAGTGGTGTGGGTGGTTTCCAGTGCTTTATGTTTGTGCACAGTTCTCCAGTGATACAACTATGATGAAAACTAATTGAAAATTCCCTGGAGTTCCTTAGGTACCCCTGAGTACTTGAATTTCCAGGCAGAAATTTCTTTCTGTCAGTCCCCTTGGGAAAACATAGAAATAATGCAAACTATTCATCCAAGCAAGCAGACAACCTTTAAGGCTAGTCAGTACTGACTATGATCTTCTTTTCATGTCCATCATCTTGAATACTCCACAGCAATTCCTTAAGTAATCATTAAAAATGTGTGATGTGCTTGCAAGCATCGTTATTTAAACGTCCTTCTTTTACATATTCCTAAAGGAAAAGAAATGCTGCAAGGAAAACACAGCAGTTATAAAATTCTGTACTTCGTAGAATCACAGAATGGTTTGGGTTGGAAGGGGTTTAAAGACCATTTTGTTGCAACTCTGCTGCCATGGGCAGGGACACCTTCCACTAGACCAGGTTGCTCAAAGCCCCATCCGACCTGGCCTTGAACACTTCCAGGGATGGGGCAGTCACAACTTCTCTGGGCAACCTGTGCCAGGGCCCCATCCACCCTCACAGGGAAGAATTTCTTCCTAATCTCTAATCTAACCCTAATCTCTGTCACTTTGAATCTGTTGTCCCTTGTCACTGCAGACTCTTGTAAAAAGTCTCTTTCAACCTTTCCCTTTGGCTCCCTTCAGGTACTGGAAGGCCACAATTATGTCACCCCAAAGCCTTCTGTGTTCCAGGCTGAACAATCCCAGTTCTCTCAGCCTTTCTTCACAGCAGAGCTTCTCCATCCCTCTGATCCCCTTGGTGCCTCGTCTTGAATGGTACCAACAGATCCCTGTCCTTCCCATGCTGAATGCAACATTGCAGGTGGGGCCTCATAAAATTATCAAATATACAAACTTCAAGAGTGTATATATGGGAAAAATCTGTATAACAGTCATGGGTTTTTCTTTTCCCAACCTGCTCCTGAGGACAGGAATGGATAGCACTGTATTAGATAAAGATAACAGAATAACCTGATTGCAGTTTATGTTGATGATATACTCCCTGCCTTCACTTTCTTCCTCTTGCTGCCTGAATGTTTGTTACAGGCAATTAAACAGGTGATGGATGAACCCTCAGCTCTCGGATTTTACTGCAAACTATACAAAGTTTGAAAACACTGCTGTGTGTTATGAATTATGAGCCCTTACTGACTAGTTTGCATTTCGTCTGGCCTTGAAGAGTTTTACATGCGTGAGAAATAAAGAACCCACCATAAGGGTAGATCATAAAGAAAATAAAAATTCTTTATCAACAGGTGAAAAATACTAGCAATTCGTACCATGTTTTTTCATTTGGAATAACCAAATCCTGTGCTGTGTTTGCTGTATTTCTCCCTGCAAGAGAGAATGGCAAAACACATTCACATGTTTCTCAGTTCAAAATTGCTGCTGCTGTGTTCAGGAACAGAACTTGATCCCAGAAGATATACAATTCTGCAGATGAGTTTGCCATTCCAGATATTTCCATATTATGAGGTGCACAGCCATAAGAGCATGTGTGCACTGCAATATGTGTACTGCCTTGACCCACACCTGCATTCAGAACAGTTCTTACCTCACTTCTCAAAATCATTGCATCACTTGCTGAAGACAGTAATGGAAACAGGCATGGACTTCTTTTATCTTATTTGCTGCTCTTTATGCTACCACAAAAAATTCAGAAAAAAAATCCCATAAACAAGAGAGAAGACGAGTTTTATTTGTTCCCTTTTAATTCCATGCTTTAGGGAAGTAAAATAAACTAAACTAAAACCACCATAAAATTTGATGGGCAGTTGATTTTCTTGCTTAAACTAAGAAGATTAAAACTCTGTCCTCAGATTGCTCAGGGAACACCTCTACAGACCCTTAGCTTGTAATCCAACTGCTATCAAGATACACTGTTGGTTTCCTGGATAAGTAATGCTTCTATAAAGGATTTAAAATTTCAGGGATAATTTTTCACTAAAACACACAGGTCCCGAGGTCCTCTGTTCAGTGTCTGGGATTTGTGAACTCACAGCATAACTGGTCTGTTATTTGAATTTTAATTGTTTGGGCTTTGAATCTAATTAATTTAAATTAATTTCAATCTTAATATATTGAAGTTTTCCTTATTTTACTGTATTCTTAAAGGTACTTAACAATAAGTAGAAGTTACAAAATGAAATCTTTCAAAAGCATTAGAAAAATAAAAGCATTTCATTGTTCTTTACCAGTCATGAGTAATGCTCATTACTTGCAATTAAATTCATTCAGGAAGACAAATATTTCTTTACTACTAAGTTCTTGCTAACAACTGTGCTATGTGAATATTTTTGTAATATTTGTCTGTTTTTGCTAGTAAAGCATAGCAGGGGGATATAATGTAATGCTTTAATATACTTCAGAATGTCAACTGATATTCTTTAAAAACTTAATTCCTGGTATTTTTTATATTCATTTATTTTTAAATGCCTCACAAAAACATAATGCTACAAGGATCTATAACAGAGCACAGAATAATTTTAGTAGTTATTTTATGTAAATATATCCAAAGAGTAATTCTTCCAAGCACTCTAGTTGCTTTAGAGATTTTGTAACAACTCATTATTTTCTGTAATGAATGAAACAATTAATTAGCAGTTTAAATGAGTCTCCTAATAAATTTGAAAGCTGAACACATTCAAAATATGTACTAAAATCTTAATATTATTGGAATTAAGCATTTTTTAGAAGAAAACATGTTTAAACATAGTACAGAAAAAATATAACATAATTGTGAACATATATATCTTTAAAAAAAATGCAAGTTTTTCCTTTGTTATTAAAAAGAAACACTGGACCTCCTAAGAGGCAGAGAGGCTTCCTCGATTGCCCCCAGTGGAATCATGGCTTAAGCTTCCAAGACTCCCATGTAAGATATAAGGAAATCCTGCCTCACAGTCAAAGGGGAACTCATTACTCAGTGGGAAGTGTGATCCTAGCATGGTCTCCTTTCTGTGCACAAGTATTAATCATGCTCATCTTTGCTGTAATAAGATGCTAAACGCTGTCATTTAGCACTGCAGAGGTACAAAATTAAACCTCTCTATACACTGCTATGGAAAGGCTACATTTCAGAATAGCAGAAGGCTGGGCCCACTCACTCTCTTCTATGAAAACACTTTTTCCCATGATGCTAATAATTTTATTTTTATGGATATAGCCTTTTGTGTAATCAAATATAGAGCTTGATCTTTTGTTTATTGCAGCATTCAAGCCAAAGAAAATAGACGTCTATTATTAGATTTCATTCTGGCATAATTAAATTGGTTAAGGGTACAATTTTCTACAGAAACTGTACATTTTCCAGTAAAACCAGTAATACGAAATTATGTGTAGAATTTATCACATAGCAGTGCCTAAAGAAACATCTCTGTTGGCTTAAATGCATAACAGAACAGCTGTGCCAATTTGAAGGAACTGTAGTGTGTTAACTATATCCATATAATTATATTGGTATTATTTTTGTATGAAAATAAGTCTTAAAAGAGCTAACAGTTTGGTACAGGGAAAGTTTAATCAAGCTTCAGAAGAATGAGCTAATGGAGTGTGCCTGAAATGCACAAAGAGAAAAATTAGCAAGAGATCAATTACAATGCTAGAAAGAATATTAGCGATGACAGAAAGCACGAAAAGCATTTCTAGAAAGATAAAAAAAACAAAAAAAAAACCTCAAAAAAAAACCACCCCCAAAAAATCACAACTTCCTCCCCGCGCAAAAAAAGACAACAACCCAGACAAAACAGACCTTGAAACCTGAGCTTTCATTTTCCTTGAAAGGATTTGTGACCCAGGTCTGTGATCAAAGCCATTACCATGAGTAAGGTTTGAGAGAAGTTAGAGGAACAGAACTAAAAACTACATTTGGAAGAATATAATTGCTTTGTAAGATTAATAGTATTCAAAATGAGTTTAAAAGGAAGTCATTGACTTTTTCATTGTAATGTTATAGATGTCAGATCATGTACCTCTGTTCATCCTTCACATGTCAGATCAATTTTGTCATAAGCTATGCTTTCTTTCCAGTAAAATTGAGTAAGAATTACATGAAACTCTTACATATATATATATATATGTATATGTATGTATATATGCATATATATGTGTATAATGGTGACATATGTGGCATATGTTCAGCTACATCTCCAACAATGCTGACTTATCTCATCAGGCTATTTTTGACATGTGATGTAAAGTAATCTGAAAGGAACTATATCTTATTAGAGAAAAGGACTGCTGCAGGAAAAAGTCAATAAAGTCAAGCAAATAAGTCAATATTAAGCTTGTTGAAGCAGTGTGACAGATTTATAAGCAACTGAAAGCATAGTAGGACTCTTTTTTTTCTTTTTTCTTTATTTTTAGTTAGGAAATGCATAGAAGTATGTGAACAAAGACATGTTCATGTGTGTGAACATGCAGGTAGACACAATAAAGGAATCCATCCCAGCCTGCAGGGCTGCATCCAGCCCTGGGCTCCCAGCACAGCAAGGACAGGGACCTGCTGGAGCCAGGCCAGAGGAGGCACCAAGGGGATCAGAGGGATGGAGCAGCTCTGCTGGGAGGAAAGGCTGAGAACTGGGATTGTTCAGCTGGGAAA
Organism: Tangara arthus; assembly: GCA_035584835.1. Taxonomy (NCBI): domain Eukaryota; kingdom Metazoa; phylum Chordata; class Aves; order Passeriformes; family Thraupidae; genus Tangara; species Tangara arthus. Next base: position 12,776,961 of record JAWMQZ010000001.1, read on the forward strand.
AGAGAAGCCGTTGGGGTGTCCTAGTTGTGGCCTTCCAGCACCTGAAGAAAACTTACAGAAAAGAGAGGCAAGACTATTTACCAGAGCTTGTAGTGACAGAAGGGAAAATGGCCTGAATTGAAAGAGAGAAGGTTTAGATTAGATATAAGGAAAATATTCTTCCCTGTGAAGGTGGTGAGGTACAGGTTGCTCAGAGAAGCTGTGGCTGCCTCATCCCTGGAATTGTACATAACCAGGTTGAATGGGGCTTGTAGCAATGTGGTTTAGTGAATGGTGTCCCTGTCCATGGCAAGGGGTTGAAACTAGATGACCTTCACAGTCCTTTCCAACCCAAACCACTCTGTGAATTTATGACTGTGATTCCAGTCCAGCTCCTGGCCCTGCACAGGACGATCCCAAGAATCCCAGCACCATGTGCCTGAGACAGAGCTTGTGGAGTCACACCATGTTTGCCCAGAGAAATTCTGGAGTCTCCCTCACTGGAGATATTCCACAACCATCTGAACATAATCCTGTGCCATGTGCTCTGGGGTGACCTTGCTTAATCAGGGAGGTTGGACCAGGGAGCGTCTCCCAATTCCATTCTGTGATTCTGAGGGCCTTGTCCAAACACTGTGTGAGCTCTGACAGTCTCAATACTGTTTCCAGTGTCCTGGAGAGTAGTTCTGAGCATTACTCTAGGCAGGAACATCATCCCAGGATGTTGTACCTCCGCCACTGGCTGCCTGCTCCCCTTTGCTAACACTGCCCACCTGCCCTGGGTTTGCATGGCTCGGCTTTGGGAGTATGTGACAGTTTCAGTTTGAAACTTGGTGGAAACACCAATATTGTGCAGTGGTTTAGGGTTGCTTATTTGAGATTTTTTGGCCAATGCACTAATTAGTGTGGTGGGTTCAGTGCTGGCCAATCACTAGTGTACTCAGTACGATGTACTTACTCATCTCCTTCTGTGAGGTAGGATTAGAAGAATGGCAAAGCAGGCTCAAAACTCAAAAAGGGTATGAAGAAAAATTTATTAACATTACCTAAATAAACAGTAATAAGAATCAGAACAAAACCTTCAGGACACTTCTCCTCCCCCTACAACCTTTTCTTTCCCGCTGACAATGTAAAGAAACCAACTTAAAATTTTCAGTCAGTTTACCACCTCTTGAATAGTCTTTCTTCAGTTCATTTAGTGAGAGAAGTCCCTCGTGTTAATGTTCTAGAGACTTCTCTACAAGAAGACAGTTCTCTCATGGCTCTCCATTTCTACGAATAGCAGTTGCCCAGGGAAATCTGCAATTGGGAAATCACTCCCATTTTCCACAAGCTTTTCCTACAACTGCGTTTATGGGCCATGTCAACTTATGGGGTACTGATTTAAAGATGAGCTGTTCAAATGCAAAGGTTCTCATTATCTATCTCTGAAATCATCTTCATCTCTAGGAACAGAGATCTTCTTCTCTCCCTGGGGATACAGGATCTTCACATTCTTCTCTCTTCCTCTGTTCAAACTTCTTATAGCATCACAGTTACTTTAACATCTACTTACTTCGGCATGAGGGCCTTTGCTTGATATCTCCAATTTGAGCACTTTCATCTCCCCAAACCTTCATGCATTATAGGGAAGAAAGAGTCCTTCTCCATAGCTTTACAAGGAGATTTCAGCTTAAAACTGAAGGCATCTCCTCATCCCTCCCATCTGCAACTTGACTTCTTCTTCACTGACATCAGTGTCTTCATGTTGCTTCTTTACGTGTCTGCACTTTTGTCTGGTTCTCTCACTTGAGGGAGGATTGAGGCACTGCAGGAATTAATATCATTCCCAGGGCCTGTAGATGGTCACTGACCGGGCTGGGCTCCGTAGCTTATGGCAGGAACCGCGGCTGGGGCAGGGGAGCAGCTGCAGCTGTGATCTCAGCAGCCAGCATGCCTGGGCTTCTCCTTTCCCCTGCCCAGCAGCCAAAAGCGGGGGCCCAGCGGGTGCCCCAGTCTCAGAATCTCTGCTGGTCAGAGTGACCCCGAGATGTGTTAGAAAGTCTCTTTTCCCAGCCCAGCAGTCAGTCGAAGAAGGAATCAGAACTCTTCTATTCTTGTTCTCAAGGTTGTTTATTGTTTCTTATCTATAAAATTCTTTCTCCGACCCGCCGAGGTTGGGTTGAGGCACACTGCCCATCCTTGAGGAGGTGTTGTCTTTTTATACTAAAAGCTACATGTACATTATTTACAATAACTTCCCAATACCTATCACCTATGTTAGACAGTGAGTTTCTACTCTAAACCAATCTAAAAATGCCA
>JAWMQZ010000001.1:12779340-12802441 GCA_035584835.1 Tangara arthus
AGGGATGGAGCAGCTCTGCTGGGAGGAAAGGCTGAGAGAACTGGGGTTGTTCAGCCTGGAACAGAGAAGGCTTTGGGATGACCTAATTGTGGCCTTCCAGAGCCTGAAGGGAACCCACAGGAAAGATGGAGAGAGACTATTTACAATAGTCATAATCATAAAAATAGAAATAGAAATAGAAATAATCATAAAAATTTTGATTATATATTAAGAAGAAATTCTTTCCTGTGAAGGGGATGAGGCCTTGGTATAGGTTTCCCAGAGCAGCTGTGGCTGCCCCATTCCTGGAAGAGTTCAAAGGCCAGGTTGGATGGAACTCTGAGTAAACTGGTCTAGTGGAAAGTATCCCTGACCACAGCAAAAGGGTTGGAATTGTATCTACAAGGTCCCTTCCAACCTAGGGTTTTTATTCTATAATCTATAATCTTTAGAAGAAGAATGAATAGTTGCTTGCATTCAGGTTGGCTTAGGGTATTAAAATTAATAGCATTCCTACTTATATAGGATGAGAGAGAAAGTTTTGGAACTGTGTTCTAGGAATGCAGCAGATGGAATAAGCAAAACTCACTCAAAATGCTCTTTGTGGATACACCTGGTGTGGCATCATCCATGCAGATGTATTTTCTTAAAAAGATGTTTGTAAGAGGAAATAGATGAGGGGCAAGGTCCTGACCCATGGTGTGTTACATTTAACAGATAAAACTTCATGTCTCACTAAAACTGAATTACATTTATTAGTATAAAATAAATCAGTATCATCTTTCCAATCGTACAATAAAAAAGTCTCTAGGAAAATTTTGACAAGAAGAACAAACAGAAAACTTTCATATGACAAAATTTGCACTAAAAATCTTATAAACAAAAACATAACACGTTCTATGTGTTGTCTGGAATTGGGTTTTAGTGTGACTAATGTTTTTACAGGATAATCAAATTATAAAAGAGTTATTATTGCTAGTATAGGCACAAGGATGCTAACATTGGATGCTCAAAGCCCAAATCTTCTCATCATCTCTATTACTGAAAAGCTTCATTACACCCTTGAAATCCCCATAACACTCTTAATGTTGTTATTCATTAACTTTATAGTATCTTTTGGGTGTTATGTTCATTCTTCCAATGTTACTCCAGATCCTGAGACTGACATAGCTGGTTTCCTTCAATGAACTGGAAAAGACTTGGAAGGAATTTGCAATGAGTCATCAAGCATCTCAGTATTTTGCTAAAAGTATGATGATAATGGTCCAAGGTTGACATGGCTCAATCTTTGCATGACTCCTTATGTACATCAGAATTTGCTTAGACATATAATTTTCTTAAATGTGTGGTTTAGACTTTTTTTATTAGCTTCTTAATCTATGGTTTGTATGTTTTTATCCTCTCTTTCTAATCTCTAAAGCTGTTTTCACCTGATCCGTGGATTCATCACCAGCAACCATGTTGAGTTTTCTCAGTCTGAGGCTTGTGTTGACATATTTTATCTGTATTTTTTTATACCACAGAATCATGAAACTATCTGCTGAACCTCAACCAAGTTCAATCATTGTAAACACAGGTGCTACATCCTTTTATTGTCATGATTTCAATATATTTGGATTGAACAGCATTGACTCTAACGGTTCAAAACAAAGATGTCTTGTTCTGAATAGAACTATCCTAAGTATTGTGCTTCTGCTATAATATATTTCAATATTTGAAATTGCTATAACTAAAGTAAAAAAAAAATGTAAATTCCATTAAAAAAAGCTAATAAAACATATATAAATATTAGCAAAGTCAGATTATCTCAAAGTTTCAACTACACTGTTGCTAATTATAATAATTAACAAGAACAAAAAAGTGAAAAAAAACAAGCTCCCTAATAAAACAGAAGAAAAATTCTATTTATTCAGAAGTTGAACCCATGTGAAAGAAATGCTGGCTTGGCTACCTCAAGATGTTGGTTTTACTGGAGTTATCAAGAAAGAGACACAATTACTTGTTCTTCTATTTCCAGTGTACAATTTATCTCTGTGACCCTAGAGAACTCCACTGTTGGTATTCAACTATAACTCAAACTATCTGACAGAGGATATTTTGTAGAAATCAATAATGCTGAATGTATTAAAGATAACAATCTCAAGAGACATTGTTTTATGAGTAAACTGGGCAGTTTCAAAGTACTCTAAAAATCCAGTAAAGCTCTCATTTTGCAAGTGAAAACACGTTTTGAATATTTTTATGACAATACTTTATGAAGAGCTAAGAAGAAAAACATATTAATTTTCCTTCTTTCTACATTCCTTTTAAAAAATGAATTTATTCTCCAAAGACTGTACACTTACTTTTCACCTAGTATCTTAGAATGTTTTCACTTTGGTACTATTAAAAGCAAGGTTGGGTTTTAATCCAACAAATGAATGTACACAGTGGCTCTGATCCAGACCAGATGTTATTTATATATATAAATTGTATATATAAATACATAAATTTGTGTATTTTGCATATACTCAAATGCTTTTATGGCCTTGGAAAAGAAAAAATAAATAGGGTCAGAAGAACTTCTAGCACTCTCAGCTTGACAGTGTACCAGAGCTCCAAGCAGGCTCCAAGTGCAGAGCAACAAGCACAGTTTTTGGTTTGGTTTTATTTTGTAACAGCTCTTTTAAGGTCAACTTTACATTTCCTTCTTTCTTGATGGTGTCATTGTTGAATTTTTATCTCTTTTTATACGATTATAATTATCTGTTTAAGTTTTATTCCTAAACAGACACCAGAATTGTTTTTCTTTGTGTGCCTGGCTGCAGATTTGTCTTTCCCATATTCACAGAAAGCACCTAAGTGTGTCTCCTATCAGAACTGGCATTAAAATATCATTTTACAAATCAATGGATATGAAGGAGTACTCAATATTTTGTCATAGTAATTTGACTTTCCTTTCCTAATGTTTCATAAGTTAAACTGAGGTCTTAAAAGGCATCCAATGGTTGTTTCCTGGTAGCCAGTCAAGAAGGCTGTCCTAGAAGTATTTACAGTTGTGTTTGTGATTGCAACTGGGAATAATCCCAGACATTGCTTGTTTTCAGGTGTCTGCAAAAATGACTCAAAACTACCTGATACAAGGAGATTAGAAATGCATTTTCATTTCACTCTGCCTCTTCCACAGAACTTTATACCCAGTTGTCTATCCCAGAACTTAATAGTTATGGTGGTGTATTTTTTAGAGCTATGAATCTTTTCAGCCATGTCTTCAATTAAGTTACCTCCCCTAAATCCAGCATACTTTTTAAGATTTGTGTAAGATTTTGGAAACAAATCACTGAAACACAGTATCTCCTCTTAGGCTTAAGAAAAACCCTTAAGAAGAGAAAAGCTTAATGACCTCTTTTAGAGGTTCAATTTTTGATTGTGCCACATACAAAGGCGGGCCTTAATTTTACTGTCACTCATGAGTACAGTGAATGATGCACCAATTTCTTCATCAGGTTGGACAAAAATTCTGGAACAGCAGAAGCCTGTCTTCTTTAGATATCAGGTGATATGTAATATCCTGATAACTAGCAACTATATAGCTATTCCTTCAGATGGCTTTTGGATAAATCACTCAGGACTTTCAATTCTATTTGCAACAGTATACTTGAATATCTGGGTTCTTGTAAAGCTTGATTTAATTTGTACTTAACAGGTATATTTATTAAAAATGTCACAGGAAGTAATGACTGTGGGCTCATCTCTCTCTAAAATGTTGTCCTTTTTTCAAAATGTTTCTTTCAAAATTACTAAATTATGTGGTTCCTGTAAATAACATTAGTGAACATTTCACATTTTCATAATTAAAAACTTCAAATAGTAACAAGGTGACAAAATGAATGGGAGAGAATTTCCACCATATACCATATGGTGGAAATACAGATAAGTACATAAAAATACAGATAAAATACCATGAATTTCCACCATCCAAATGAATTACTCTAAAGACTTTGATGTGGTAATGTCACTTTCACTACAAGTTTACGCCTTGTCTTCCAAGCTTCTGTGCTTAGTATCTGCAGAGTATCTGCAGAGGATATTTTGCTCCACCTACAGTGGGTTGCTACACTAGAAAGTTAACCTAATGGCCAGTTGTGACCACAAGTCTAGCTCTTTAACAGAAAAAAAAGAAAAGAAATAATCTCACTTCTACCTCTTGTTTACACTAAAAAATAGATTGCTTTTCAATCACATTCCATTCTCATTTCAGACATGGAGTGTTTTTCTGCTCTTAGTATTATTATTTCTGAAATAAATTAAATGACAGAAATGTTTTTCTCTGTAAGTTCTTACAAGTCTTGTTATAAGACCTGAATAATAAGCAGCTTTTCTATTCTTATCACATATTGCCTCATAATTCTGACAATATAGAGGAGAAAAAAAACACACACGGCACAGAAAACTTTAAATATTCTCTTTGATGGAAAGAAGTTTAAGAATATTGGGACAGATGAAGAAATTATGAAGCCAAGTTAATATGACATCTTTTATAGACTCCAAGATATTGGAATAAACTTAGAAGTCTATCACACAGCAAAAAAAAAATGTTTTGCAAATAACTAGACATCTTAATTGATTTCCAATGGTACTTTATTGTCTGTGTTTGATGAAACATTGTTTTGTACTTGTTTGTAGGTCCTTTTCCTCATCTGAGAACAGAAGAAATAAAACCTCCACACTTTAAAACCAAACAAACAGAGAGCAATTTGCACTGCATTTGGGTCCCTGAATTAATTTATTGGTACAGTTATTTTCCTACCTCTTAATTTTCAATAACTATCACTATTTTTATAGGAATTTTATGAAAGCAAAGAATTCACAGTTAAACTCTTCTGGATTTATGGTTGAAATCCTTGGATATATGTTTAGTTCGTAATTCACTTCAGATGGTATAATGAAGTAAGACAAAAATCAGAGTTTGTTAGAGTGAGAGGACATGAGGGCACAACAAACTCCAACAAAACAGCCAAAACCCTAAACCTTTAGGTACAGGAATTATTTTCATCTGCAAGTGATTCTTTGTGCTCTCTGTAGAAATTAATTGACATGGGACAGAGGTGCAGGGTATTGCATTTGAAATCTTTGAGTGCTTCTGTGTTTCCTGTTTGAACTGATCCAGGTCTTCAAAAGTCACTTCTAATTTCAGCAACTGCAGTCAATATGCGACGTGAGATGAAGTGGTTTTCCTTTCTGACAAGAAATATTTCCTAACAAAACTTTGTCAGGGTTTTTGTTGGTTTGGTGGATAGGTTTGAGGTTTCTTTTGTTTCTTCATTTTATTTTGTTTTTTGTTTGCTTGCTTGTTTTGTTTGGTGTTTTTCCCCCATTCTTTTCCTATTTAAAGAGATATCTGGATATTTAAACACTTCCAGAACTAAATCATTATTATCATTGTGTCTTGATTTAAGAGACACGTAATAATTTTTCCTGTAAAAAGGAGATAATCACTTTTCTCTGAACATAAAACAAAAAATCTATGATTTATTATACTTTATATTGTTAATTATGTTATACGTGCCTGATATTTTTGTCTATAGTTTTAAGGTTGCATTCCAGGGACAAAGAAAGGAACTGGTTTCCTGATGGGGATAATAAGAATATTTGGGATTGGAAAAAGGAATATGAAAATAGAAATGAGCTGCCTTTGAGGAAAAAGAGTGTTTTTTGGGTTTTCTGGGCTTTTTTACAGTGGACAATAAACCTTGAAATGTGTGTACTTGGGGTATTGGAATATATTTAGACACATAGCAGTGAGTATATTTTGGCTTTCTGCAGTAAGGACATCTTGAAATGATACCTATGAGAATGCACAATTTTAACCAGAAAGGTTTTGATGTGCTATAAATATGTTACTACTTTGGATGTTACTCTGCATGTTACTAATGTTTTTTCTGGTAGAACGTGAAGAATGTGGATATATAAAGTGCTAAAAATTGATTGTATTATTTCATTCATTGATTAGCACCCTCATAATTAGTATTTTTATTGTCTTCAAGATAAAAAGCAATTAATGTTGAATCTTATAAATTATTTAAGTATTACTTACCCTGTCTTTAATTTCAGTTTCATCTGATTTATTGTGTTTTAAAGCTCCTTCTAATCATGGTACATATTGTTATAATGGGAGAATTCACAATGATTACAAAGTTTCATGCCTGTACTAATTTCGATTTTCTTGCTTTAATAAATGTGTTACTTTCTATCAAGGATGGTGTGATGTAAGAACTCCTATAAGAATCCTTTAAATTTTTCACCCCAAAATACATGACCAAGATCTTTCTGCATATCAGTTTATTGAAACCAGAAGTGTATTGCAAGAAAAATACACAATTACTGTACTCCTGAAAATAATCCTTGTTCAATACTTTTTTCATCTAGAAACCAACTTCATATATCCTTATGTCAGAATAATTTCTATATTTCAATGTGGTTGAGAATACATTTTTATATTTAATTCTTAATAATACAAATATTAGGATTGTTAAATTTCTGTGTTTAAATCTTCTAAGCGTGTGAATTTTTTGGTACAGTGTACAAATGATAGACTTGTCACAAGCTTAAATTTGTATTAACATGTATATAATGCCTTTTATAGATCCATTAAAGTACATATTACAGTCTATCCAATCAGGTAATTACAGGGTGGGTTTTCTGCTATTTTTGTTATCATTTTATAAATATTACTGATAGATAGTTTCCAGACATTTCAAATACTGTCTAGAGTTTAGAAAACATCAATGAAAACTTTATAGTCATATAACAAGAGAACTTATTTTCTTTCATCCCACTCCTAAGCATTTCTCTAAGCATGTGTCTGATACAGTTTTTGACAGTGATGATATTAAGCGAAATCGTCACCTCCAAAACCGGGAAGGCTTGAAATTCTTGAAATACATAAAAATAGATAAAGAGAGGCGTGTAACACATATAAACAAAGATCTGTCTGGTTAAAACATTGAAAGACAAAAGATGGTTATTCATACTTTGTTAGCATATCTTGTATTTTCTTAAGCAAAGTTGCTATGTATCAAACTGAAAGAGTAGGTTTAGATAAGATATTAGAAATAAATTCTTCCCTGTGAGAGCACTGAGGAGATGGCACAGGTTTCCAGGGAAGCTGTGGATGTCCCATCCCTGAAAATGTTCAAGGCCAGGTTGGATGGGTCTCAGAGCACCCTCGGATAGTGGAAGGTGCCCCTGCCCATGGCAGGGGGTCCAACTCAAATCTCTATGATTCCATGATCTTCAAGTATTTTTAAATTCAGTTCAATGTTTTTATGTGTCACTAGTTCCACAATTTCACTTCATAAGGAAATATTAATACTTTTTAGAAATAATTTCCTAGACATCGCTTTCTATTTTTGATGTAGATTATTTTATAAAGTCTTAAAACTCCACCTTCATAAAATTCATTGTCTTAGAGGTCAGGATTTATGCCTTTACCTCATTGAAGTACAGGAAAGTTTGCACCAATTAATCTTATCCAGAAAGTTAAAACCACCTTCCTGTACCTTTTCTCGCCACAGAAGTAAATGACCTGGTTTTGAACCTGTATCAAAGAACAGCTAATATTATGTAAATCTGATTAAAAGATTAATAATTTTTCAAAAATCAGTTTGTCTGCAGGTTTAATTTAGCTGTAAGTTTATCATCCCTAACCTCAGCAAGCCTTGCTTCTGAAGACATCACCACTAATTTTTCTTCTCTGTCTGCTTTTAAAAAATTATATATTTAGTTTTCCAATGTTTCTTTTGATAGTGGACAGAGTGCTTTATATTACCACATAGCACTTTTTTTCCCTGTCATATTATTTTTTCTGATTAAAAAATTCTATTTTTGATAAACATAACATTAGATCTTTTTCCCAAATTTTAAAAATTTATTATTTTTACTTTATTTCTTTAATAATAAAGTAAATATTTGTCTAATAATAAAGTAATGACTAATAAAGTAACATAGTTACAGAGTTCAACCAGTTCCAGGTTTGACAGTACACATTCAATTCTCCTGATAATTTGGTGGTTCCTGCTCAGATAAACTGTTTGAGTATAAGTTCTTTTTTATCTGTTTGTGTTTTTTATATTTTTCACTGGAGGCTATGCAAGTTACAGAATAGTAATGCTTCCACCTGTTAATAATGAGAGAACCTCCACATGGCAATGGTCTTGTTGAATAACTAGAAGATATTTGCAATCGGACAAACAGCAACGAAACAGTATTGGACTCTGTCTTTTCTCAATGAACAGATGAATGTTGTGTCCTGAACACATTTCTGTTTATGAGCATTAATTTTTCATAGAATCATTGAATCATAGAATGGTTTGAGTTGGAAGGGACATCAAAGAGCATCTGCAACCCCCCTGCCATGGGCAGGGACACCTTCCACTAGGCCAGTGTGCTCAAAGCCCCATCCAGCCTGGCCTTGAACACAGCCAGGGACAAGGCACCTTTGCACTTGAGTATCTTCTATTTCTACCATGAATAATTTCACTCTTTGAGCAATATTATTTTGGCATGCTGCAGTCCAAGACACAATATCCAAATGCTTTTTTATGCAGTCCAGGAAAGCATCTCCAGCTTCTGGATCATGTGTACCAGAAAAAATCCCAGGAAATTCCTACAGCGGCTCAGTCAGTTGCAATTCGTGCTATAGAAATTGTTGGGCTTTAAATCTTACAACTTTTTAAATCGGGTAGAAACTTTACAAAAATTTTAAGCATGTCATCTCTCCCCCTTCGTAGAGATCTCCTTTAAGCTAAAGGAAACTGTAAAAATGGACTGTAGACCCTACTGGACAAGCCATGTTCCACATCATTGGAAGAAAATAGTGCTCATTAGTGCTCAGGAATAGTAATTTAAGCAGTAAATGGTGTTTTTTGAGAAATATTTCTTGCTCTTCTTCCAAGTGTGCTGACAAGTCTATTCTGGTGATAAAAGCAAGTTTAGAAAAAGTAAATATGGATGTCAGCTGCCATGGCTTCCTTTCCAAAGGAGGACGTTGCTGGCAATGTAACGCTGGCTGTACAATTTCACAGTTACTTTGTGAATATCTGTTAAATGCATCGTGTGTAAAATTATCACGTCTTAAAAAACTAGCGTGGAAGCCTTCGCTGGCATATTCGGGTCACCTTGTGCATTTCTTCAGTATTTGATATTTGCAGCACCTTATTTCCTTTTGTCAGTTATTGTGATGCTTCTTGTACCTTGTATCTCGATTATCATTTAGAGTTCCTCAAAATTTCTGCAGTTGAGACAACAATGCTTGTCAGACTAAAATAAATCTGAAACAACTCCTTGTTACTTTTCTTCTGCAGGAGAAGGTAATCACAGAGTCTTCTGAAGGAATATTTAAGCATGAGATACAAAAGTTATTAAATTAGAATCCTCTGCAGTCTCTTTTTGACCACAGTAAAAATATTGTTCATTTTTTCTTCTTCAACCTCTCTACTAATTTTTGGTTTTTTAATCTTAATTATTCTATCTACTTGGATAGGGGATTTACTATGGTTTTGTCTTTTTACAGTTTTGGGGTTTTTTTTTGCTACTGGTTTTTCTTTCAATTCTATTTAATTCACATTGCAAACAATACACTGGGCAGCTTTTCATGTCAAACCTGGAATACTGGTCAAGGCTACCATGAAACAACCAATGAGAAAAATTGTTTCTGTTTCATAAAAGTGTACCTAAAAGCAGAAGTTGAGCCACATCTTGTATACATGAAATTAAATATTTTCTTTAAATTTACTGTTTTACATAATTCTTAGAACTAGTATACCAAAATTATTCTGTGTACCTCTGTACTCCCTCAGTGTCTAGAAACCAGATAAGAGGGGACTGAAGTCCAGTAGTGTTTGACCTCTTTTGTAAAATCACAATTCCTGGCTTTCTTGCACTAGGGACATACCAGTAGAAAACTATGAAAGGAAAAAGGATTTTCTTTGAAAATGATGATTTCTAAAAACATACAACAGGGTGGGTTTGATGAATTTTCAAAGATTTTTTCAAACTTTTGAAATTTTGTCAGAATTTTTCATTTAAGTGTTCTTCTATAAATGTAAATATTATTTTTCATTTTTCTTGTTTGAAATTCAGGGTTTGGAACAGCTGTGTTTTGTTTTACTTTGTATTTTTTCCCCACAAAATAAATTTATCACATTAATTTGAGATATTTTCAATAGAACAAGCTAAAGAAAAAAAATCCAAAATTTTTCATTTAAAAAATACGTTTTTATTTAGAATTGTATCAGTCTCCAGAGGAAAAATAATATTCAAAATAATTTTTTTTTTTTGATTTTGACTTCAACAGTATAATTTGATTTGTTTTTCTGGTTTCAGAACCTAAATTGAACCCTTAGTTCTTCAATTTCTCTCTTTCTGATCTCTGACCAAACATAGCTTTGACTTGGAGTGAAGAGTTTGTGTGTCTCCACTATTTCTGTGTGGTTTTTTTCCATCTCAAATTAGACATTTCTATTTGATTTGTGAGGATGTGTTTATGTGTGCTTTTTGTTCCATCAGTGTTCAAAGCCAGGTTGGATGGGGCCCTGAACAACCTGGTCTAATGGAAAGTGTCCTTGCCCATGGCAGAGGGCTGGAAACAGGTGATCTTTAAAATCCTGTCTAACCCAGACTACTTTATGATTCTATCATTCCAGCTAAATGTACTAATTTTTCTTTTGAGAAATAATTCTAGCCCTGTTTTTTGCATCTATTGTATTTTAGGTAAATAATCATAAATGTGAAAGAAAATTTTATGTAACAGATTCCTACTGATCCTGAATATTTAATATTGTACTTAAAGCATAATATTGCTTTTATCTCCTCTTCAATATATGTTATGCTTTTTGTGTATATTTTCTACTTCTCTGCAAATAAATCTTGATTTAACTTAGTAACAAAATAAATCTTTTTGTCTAAAGCTGGAATATATCCAGTGTTTTATTATAGGTCATCTATCTCTACCTTGCATCTTAATTAATTAATTAATTGCTGAGTGATCTCTCCCTGTCCTTATCTTGACCCATGAGTTTTTTGACACATTTTATTTCTGCCCTGTACAGCTGATGAGGGGACTGATACACTGAATTTTGTGGGCTTCTAGCATCCAACCAGGGTCAACCCACCACAGTCAGTCAATAGGCTTTAAATAATGTGGCGGAAAATATCTTGGGCAAGAAATATTTATGTACCAGAAAACCACCTAAGGTTGTAGTAATAGTGTGCTTCATGTAAAATATATTTAAATCCACATAAACACAGATATAAAATAGCTCTATTCCAAAGATCAAATTCTCCTGCTCTATGTCTTAGCATAGCTCCCATGGGCACCCTTATGACATAATTTACATCTCAACACAGTTAGTCTAACTTAATTGCATCTTTGTGTATAATTAATTATATTATCAATCTGTCTCCTTAATGTTCATTTGGATTTACAAGTTTTTATGATATTAGAAGAACAAAGAGGAATATAAAAAGCTGTGGATTCTTACCTTGCGTTTTAATACATCCAGCAGGTTCAGATCCATGAGGAGAACACAAAAAAAATAAACTACCAAAAAACAGGGAAGACTGCAGCTAAATATAATTAGGAAACATATTTTGATGTATTCCAAAACAAATTTTATCTACTTGGGTATCTTTTTTTTTTTTTTTACTTTTGTTGGCTTCTTCTTAATTAGTGCATTCTTTAATAAAATCATGGGAATGGTGGGAATGGATGCCATGGGGATTGTTTTTCTGAGGAAAAGCTTTTAGAAAAATGTTAGGATGAATGTGATAAAAAATATCACTTTGGTTTATGATTTCTCTTTGTTTGGCCTTTTTACCATGCAGAGAACCTCATACATATTATGTACATTCATGTACATTTTACTCCGTCTTCTACCTTAGCTGCTGTATCTGCAAACTGTGTATCCTCTAAATTCACTCTTACACTAAATGTATACTTTTAGATTTTAAATAGAGAGGCCTTATCTTTAACTGAAATGATTTAGTTTGTGAAAGACCTGGAAAAAAACTGTCTGACACTCTTCAGTTGTCATTTACTCTATTTTAATTCTCAAAAAGCCTAAATTGTATTTTGAACTACAGTTTCACGTTCCTTCAATCAAGAAAATTTATATGAACAAAGAGAGTGTTCACACTGATGGATAGAGCACAACACCCATGCTGAGGGAATTGACATTAGAAATTGCAGGAATCTAGTATGAAACTACCCACCTTTAAGGTTTGCAGTGAGAAGTAATCACAACAAACAAAAGAAACCTGAAATAGAATATAAAGGGAACCACAGGCTGAGATGCAGATAGTTGAAGATATTTGACCTTCAGTGAGATGAATTCCCACTCAAGCTATCTTTGAGTTCACACCAGTTTTATTCTAAAACAGACTTTGAGCATGATCTTACTATTCAATTTCTTAAAAATTGTTTATGTTGAACAATATATTTCACACTGTAGTACCTAGACTTTCACAAAGGAGAAGGTCTATCTATTTGGGAAGATTTTCTTCACTGAAAGGGTTATCTAGCATTGAAATTGGCTGTCCAGGGAAGTGATGGAATTACCATCACTGAAAGTGTTCAAGAAATGACTGGATGTGGCACTCGTTGCCATGGTCTGGTTCACAAGGGAGAGATTGGTCAAAGGCTGCACTTTATAATCCTGGAGGTTTTTCCAAATTTAATAATTCTATGATTTTTATGATTCTGTTTTCCCAAAGGACAAGAAGACTGTACACCAGAAGACAGCCAAACACAACCACTGATGCACATCCCTACTTTCAGCTGCTTTTTGTATTTATCTCTCTGGAATTACTGCTGCCATTTTTATGAATACCTCTTGGGTCTCCCTCCCACTGCAGCTGCTCACTTCAAATGGAGGAGTTCTGGCTCAGACACCACTGGGATTTCTCCTTTTTTTGGAGACTGATCCTCAAGGACTGGATGCAGAGAGGGAACCACAACACAATCTTACTGCTGTCAGAGTCCAGGCAAGCTTCCTTCAGGAAGAGATGCTGTGATGGGAAAGGGATCTTTGCATGGTGTGAGCATTACCCAGGAAAAGTACCACAAAGCAGCTGAGCCAAGAGAGGTTCTTGGATGCTGACTCAAGGGTGTTTGCCTGTTCCGTTGTGTGCTGTCAGTACATTAGGTATGGAGAGGTGCAGTGGCTGCCTGAGGTCATCCAGGAACAATATGAGGAAGTCGATTACAGATCTCATGAGTCAGCCTTCAGTCACTTGATTAATAAGCCATGATGTCTCTCTGAAGCCGTCATGGTTTGACACTGGCACAATGCCAGTGCCCCATGAAAATACACTTTCTTTGGTGTTTGCTGTGAGATGTGATCAGGAAATAAGCAAAGCAGGCTTCTGCCTTAGGTATAGGGAAAAGAAAAAAAAGTTTATTGACTAAACTACAAACAAGGACACACACACACACAGGAACAATGAAAACTCAACAAAAGCATTTCTTCCTCCCCTCACCAAAATTCTCCTAATTATACAATGCATCTCTCTCTCAAATTCTTAACTCTCTGTCTTTCACCACTCTTCAAATAATCAATCTCCAGTTCATCAAGAGGAGAGGAGTCTTCTTTGTGCCATAGGCTTCCCCTGGAAACACCATTGAAACTTCGTGTGTTTCCATGTCACTCGTGGTACTGCCCGGAGTCTAATCTGCTGTCGTGACTTCTTCTTTCTATGCCCAGCGCTCTCACTACTGCCCATGGACTAGAGCTGTTTCTAGGGTTCCCCTTTTAAGGATGCTCTGCCCAGTTCCAAAAAAGCACAGTCTCTCACTTTCGGGACTACTGTCCCCCCCAAATTTGGTCACCCCCTGGGGCCGAGGGGTCTCAAAAAAACAACACTGAACTCTCTTGGCTCCAAGCCATTGCCTTCCCCCTAGATGCAGTTTCTGTGTCACAGGAAAAAAGGTTCTGTCCACGGCAATACAAGAAAAGTCCAGCAAAAAGCCACTCCCTCTCTTCCTGCCCTTAGGTTCTTCTCCGCCTCTCTCGTGGTCCATTTCCTCTTATCTCATCTCTTATCTCTCTTCTCATTCAGCTCTAGAAAAAGGCAATGCTCTGTTAGGTTTTCATTGTCCGAACAGGGGTTAAAAACTTCTACAAGCAGCCAGGCTCCTTCTCCACTGCAACCCCCCCCTTCCCCCTCCTTCTCCGCAGGCCGATATCAGCTTCAAGCTTCAAGGCCACAGCACCCAGCGCCAGCTTCTCTCTCTTCTGTCTCTTCTCAATGCCTCTTGGTGCCCCCCCACCATCCTTCCATCTTGAGGAGCCTTCAACCCCCTCTCTGTCTGAGACCCGGCTCACCTGAAGGCCTTCCCCTCCCCCACCCAGCAGCAGCAGCCGGACTGGGGAGAGATCGATCTGAACTCTTTCCCCGACGGAAGTCAAAGAGGAGGCTCTCAAGGGACACCTCTGCTTTTAACTCCTGTGTTCTCAGAGGCGTATCCAAGTATCTCAATGGTCAAAGCAGTTGCTAATTAAAATCTGAACACTTAATTAGCTTGACCATCCATTCCCAAAAAAACCACTTCTTCAAACCACGACACAGTCCAAAATGAGGATAGTTTCTATGGCCCAGTTGCACACAAATGCTTGAGCTCTCAGCCATGCAAACACGTGCTGAGCTGGCAAGTATCACGAGGGATAAGGAGAGATTCATTCCTTAAAAATTCTAAAGATCCATACCCTAAAGGTCTTAACTAAATTTCTTAGTGAACTTTTTCTCTCTATGGGGAGCTGTCCTGCACCATTTAATTGCCCTTCAGGCTTGCCCACAAGGCAAGAGATGGTTCCAGGCATGCTTTCGTTTCTGGGGACTCAAACCCCCAGTGCTGCCTTTGTTCTTCCACGGAAGAGAGGCAAAGGCAGATACAAGACTCAAGGGGGCAGAGGATGAGGAGCAAAGGGGAACACAGTTGCAGTTCCACATTGAACCTCTCCTCAAAGACAAGGAACTCAGCTGAGCTCTTTCCCAAGCAGAAGTGCAAGATCTAATTTTCCCTTCAAAACTTAAAAATGCCTTCTGGCCTTTAGCTGGGTGAAAATAGTTCTGCTGACAAGAATTCATAATTTGGGAGGGCATTAAAAAACAATCTGTATTACACAGTGATGCCATCCCAGATGTTCAAGCTTCTGCAGAACAGGTAGCTGCCATATTAAATTATTTCTTCTAGTTTTGTAATTTAAATGGAGAGGTCAACATTACAGCCTTGGCAAGCAATGGAAGTGAAAATAGACACTGTAAAAAACATCATGATTTCTGCTTCTCATGCAGCAACCACCCATTGATAAAAGATGCATGTGTTTCTCTCCTTCACAGGCTCACTAGTAAATAATCATCAATTTACACATTCTAGCACAATACCTCTGCCTACAAATTGCTTCTTCAAAGACTTCCTTTTCCCTTGAAGTACCACTTCTAAGTGTGTTGAAATTACATCTTATTCTTTTCTTTGAAAGATCTCTCACTGCACAGCCAAATAAAGAGAGATCATTTGCATAATTCTTCTTTTTAAATTACTTCAGGTTGATACACGTTCTTTAGTGAATTGTTATTCAGCAGGACATGGCCAGATGCAGATAAAGTGCTATAGAAGGTGGAAGTTAACATCCTCAAATCTGATCAAATAACATTTCAGTTTTAAAGTGATACTGTAAATCACAAGGGATTACAAAGCTCTGGCTTGATTCAGCAGTTGAAACAGACTTAATATCAGAGCATCCTTTCGTTCAACAAAAGATTCTGCTCAGAGCCATTCTCAGACTTGTAGCAAGCACAGATTATCATTCTAGCAGACCCTCAGAGCCAAAAAGATTATTTCCCTGAGTGGGCCTGATCTCTGACTATATGCTGACTATAAAATACTTGAATTTAATATAAAATTATTATATGATTGCATGTACATTACATGTATAAAAGCAATAATAATTAAATAGTTGCTTTATAAGGTTATTTTCAGCTTCTTTGATTGCATCAAACTTTTTAATAACTTCATAACTCAAAATGTTCTCATTTCCTTTTAAAAGTCTACAGATCTGTTGTTTTCATTGTTGATATTGAAAGTAAACTTCAATAGGATTTTCACAAACCTTCACAAAACTTGTGCAAAGCCTTGATTCTGTTTATCAAAAAATGTGAAGGCACCCAAAAACCCACATTGCAGAGGCCACATCTAGAAAAAACAGTTATCATTTGTGCTCACACGAATATCAAACCTAAATATCACCATCTGAAAACAAGCAGGGTCTTAATCTCATTGCTTATCTCTTACCAAAATTCTCAGGGCAAGCACACAAGAATAATCTATCAAGGGCCATTGCTTGGTATTGCAAAAACAATTTTGGAGTAGGCGCAGTTCAGAGCAATCTTTCACTGTTAACAAAAGAACTGAGGCTACCAAAACAGTCTTATCTCTGGTCTAGTAGTACTTGGACCAAAGGGAAAAAATCCCCAGTGTTCATTTCCCTCAAATCCATTCACACCCACACACATCCATACCCTTAAAAAGGATATGGTAAGGACTGTGCAATGTTATCTATTTGGAGTATAAAACATACAACATGAGTGCACTGTCAAGGATTTTTGTACAGAGTTTTGAGGTTTTCAGATGTTTGGACCTCTTCTCTCTTAACCCTCTCTCTCTTCTGGTCTCAGCCTGCAATGGAGCCAAAGCACAGCAGGCAGCTTTGCCCTGGTGCCATTAGAGAATGGCAGCAAGAGCAGGTGGGTGTAAATTAGGATGGTTCTGGGGGGGTGAAAGGAATATTTCTTCGCAGGAAGAAAGGAATATTTCTTCAACATTAGGGGGTCTTGATGCAGTTCTTATGTGAAGAGCAGAATCACAAATATAAGGGTTTGGCCATGGTGCCTTGGTTTTTACCCACAGGACCCACGTAACTTTCCTTCAAACTTTGAATAAACTCATGGCAATTTAACTCCCAGAATCAGGTAGGAGGAGGTATATTGTGGTCAATAATGCAGGGCTTTTCCTTTGACTCATATACTGAAAACATTTGAAAGCTTATGAGTACTTCTGTCTGAACTGATACAACCTGCAATAAAGATCAGACATTTTTCACATACTTCCAGACTAAGCTCAGCAGCTGGACCCACACTGTCTTTGAGCTTTCTTTCCCTCTCCCAAAAAAATCACCATCACTTTTCAGTTAGCAAACATCTCCTGGGCAAAACTTGACTCTGGGTCAACCACCCAATGTTACACCTGCCCAGTTGTACTGTTTTTCATTTTCTCTGCTCCTCCTTTATAATTCTATTTACGCACTAAGAAGAACACTTGCCACAATCCAGGCTCACTGAAAAGTCTCAGTGAGTCAAGGATGCTGCATGGCAGTATCAGGAGTAATAATTAACACTATGAAAACAAAACTTAACTGCTAATTTCCTCTTAGGAGACTTAAGAAATAACATTAATCTAGAGCATAACTAAGTACATTTTAACACAGTTCTTTACAATAGGGGTTCAATTATCCACAGCTGATTTTTTTTCACTGTAGTCATAGATTTAATACCATACTAATGAGTCAGTGAAGAGCAAACTGAGGAGTAGTTTCATTCAGACTAGAGCTTTTAAAAATATTTTCAATTAAAAATTCTTTCTTCTGAGATATATTTTTGTCAGAATGCAAATGCTTTGCAGTTAAATATTGATTTCAAGAATTTATCAAGAAAAATGTTTCATGAATCAGGATGGATTCTCCAAACACTTCAGGGAAGAAACAAAAAAACCTCACGTTTTGAGCAAACTCAAAAATCTGCTCTTGTGAGTGCAGATCTGGTATTTTAACAGAGCTCTGTTTTAGAAAATAAGTTTGAAGAACTGTGGTTTCTTTCATCACGAACCAGAAAATACTTCCTAAAACTTCCTTGGTCAGTTCTAACACTGACTCCCTACTTTAAATATCTGGGAAATAAATACTGTCATTGACAATTAATTATGGCAGGTTATTTTACCATTCCCTGGACATCTGATGGGGAAAAAAAAAGGCAGCAAATATTAAGTGATATCTGGTTGAATGTTTAAATTGTATTAATTGCATCTGTTAAATGGACTATGCTGTTTATAGACAAATGTTGATTTACGTTTGTGTGTTCATCAATAGTTTTGATCTTGTATTGATAACCTGGTTTCAGCTATATTGCTCCTCTATTAGAATGAAATACTGCTAAGTTTAGTAGTTGTCTTGCTACTTGACAAAGTTTCAGGCAATTCAAGGAAAAGTTGGCTCAGACAACACAGAAAATGAGAAAATAGTATCACCAAGAAAAAGTTAGAAGATAATACAAACCCCAAGAAGTACTGAGAAATTAAAAACCAATGTGCATCATGAGATCAAAATATATATTTAGAAGACAGTTACAGATAAACTTTTAAAAATAGATGTAACTTTGATCCAAGGTCTGGAAGTTGTCAACTGCTAATTTCTAAGTAAAATTCTTAATTTCTATGAAAAAATATTTTTTAAAAAGGGCCCAAGTATGATTCTTCATCTCAGTATGGCTATGTAGAGGCTCAGAAGTTCTCTGAAGTTTCTATCTCCAGTACAAACTTCAATTTCTGAATAAATATGGACTCCAGATTCTGGGCTGAGGCACCTAAACGATTTCTTTAATTATCCAGGATCTTACAGTGATCTCAGAAGACTCAACACTAAACATTACTGACTCTGCTACTGACAAAAATGCTTTTGCATTTTTGAGTCTAGTCAAGCATCAGGAAACATTCTTCTAGAAATGAGGCAAATAAGGAATCAGAAGATAGCTATGGTGTTATGCAGATGATTCCAGTTTAGCTTTTTATGCTTTTACAAAAAATAGACCTCTGCAGTTAAGGGCCTGACCCAACACAAACTGTGCTCAGAAGCTTTCACTGATTCCTGTACTCTCTAGACCAGAAAAACTCTTTGCTACAGAAGAGATCTTTCTCACATGAGTAATCCAAAGTAAAGCCTTCTCCATACCTGGGAATGTGATGTGCAGTGTCACCTCTGCCTCCTCCATGAGCTCCAGGTGTTTCAGAGCACACAGCACAAAAGGCTCACAGATTTTATTATGCAGCTCTTTCTTACAGACAGCTCTGGGGAGAGAGTTAAACCACCAACTGGACAGCAAGCCATCCTCCCATGAAATCAGCCTGAAACACCCCTGGACATCAGGAAGAGTCAAATAAGACTCTATTTTACCCCGGCATGAGACTCAGTGGTGCAGGTGGATTTTTACCCCTACATTATGGCTTCATTTTATGCCAAGTTAAAGACAGATCTGACCTCCAGTTTATGCACAGTTTCTTTCCTCTTCTTTCTAGAGCTAATGTTTATATAACATAAAAATTGTTAAATCATAACAAAGCACCAAAACCACATAGTCCCTGAATAAACTAGAGTCTTGTTTTGAGATCATCTTCCTCCTACTGCTTTTTTTCAGTAAGTCACTGGCCACGTGCTGAGACTCAAGCAATTCCTAAGTGGCCTTAGAGGAACATTTCTGAAACCTTCTTTTAGCAGAATCTTTAAGTATATTCATTTTTAAAAAGGTACTTCGCAAGATCCCCTCTCCCTGAAACTGAGGCTTCAAAAAATCAAATATGATAAATAAAATAAATGAAAGGGTACAGAGTGTGGGGGAGTTCCTTGTAAATTTTTTTTTAAAAAGGAAAAAAAGGGAATTTGAAGGCTGCAGTGTAGGGAAAGTGTTGTTTATAGCAAACTGTGATATGCAAAGAAAATTGGCCAGGTGAAAGCATATGATTGTGTTACAGCAAACGCCAGCTAAATTAATATCTGGCACCAAATAAATCTCTTAATAAAATTACTGCACTCTCATACCCTACACACTCTGCATATGTAATAAAACTCTTTAAAATGAATAGCTGATAAGAAAATGAACCTGTTCAGGGAATGAATAAACACACTTTCGCATATCCACACAGAAACAGCAAATGGTGAAACATACTCATAGTGATTATCAGACTGTTAAAATAATAACCCTGTGAAACAAATAAATCTGCCCCACAGCAAATTATGCCTCTGCTGTACTTATGGTGAAACCTTCTACAAACACCTGATAAAGGAATAAACCTTTTAAAGGAATAAATTGACTGTACAGTAAGGTTATCCGCAGATTTACACTGGACTGCAGTGATAAACCTTCTTTTTCATTAGTCCAATAGATCATAGGATATACAGTACTTACAAATGTTTCAGCATTAAATATCAGCTGGAATGCTCTGCTGTATGTATGCATTTGAGGGCAGGGGGTCAATAAATAGACTGAATGTTGCTTCACAAAATATCTGTCAGTGTGCATTAGCAGAATACCTGATGGAGAGATGAGCTGGCTGTAAAACATCCCCTGCACACCCAAACCTCCAGCCCACAAACACTAACAGGCAGCCTGGGGCTCAGCAGGGCTAAAAATCACATGAGTTATTTAAATGCTTAACACCATAAACACAGAATTTTTAAAAATAAATAAATTTTAATATACATTTCTGCTGGTGGGTTTTAACATTTCTAGATATGTCTGGCCCAAGAAATAGGCAGACCCAATGCCAGAGACCTGTGGCAGGCTCTGAAAAATCAAAGTGCAAGAGATGTTGTGAGCAAAAGCTACAGTGGAGCTACAGGCCCTCCCCATGGCCATGGCTCCCAACACGTCCTTGCATGGTTCCTACACAGAAAAGGGAATGAGTCAGGATCAGGCCCCAGCTCCATCCTGGGGGACAAGAGCTCTTTCTTAATCATAATCTCTAACAAAATGCAGAAAAGAACCTTGCCCTCAGGAAAAAAAAATCCAAAATCATCACTATTGGATAAGTTGTTATCAAATTAATCCTACATTAAGTATGGACAGCTCTGAGGGTCAGAAAAAGAGATTAATCACTCCGCTCTCCACTAGACAACAAAAAGGAAGACAATCCTTGTTTATAGAATTATAGAATGGCTTGGGTTGGAAGGGACCTTCAAAGGCCATTTGTTTCCAACCTCCCTGCCATGGATAGGGAAACCTTCCACTAAACCAGGTTGCTCAAAGTCTGGTCCAATCTGACCTTGAACCCTTCCAGGGCTAGAGCATTCCATCCCAATTATCCCTCCCAGTTTCTGGTAGACACTTTTAGTGGCAACATTTGAGACTTAAATGCTCAGAGCAACAAGGCCACACGGGGCTCTGCATGGGAACCACAGAGCATCCTCTGCCCCAGTCCTACCACCACCCCTGCTCATGCAGCCAAGCGCTTCCTCAGCCTATTGGTGTTAACCACATAACTAGGTTTAATCAATTCTTAAAAACACACACACACACAAAAAGTAAAAACTACACGTTTAAATTCCTAGGGAGCAGAGGCAAATCATCCCCCAGCCTCCTGGATCAGCCCTGAGCTGAAAGAAGGTGAAGAAAAGGAATAAGAAAGAACGAGAAAACTTCTATGTTCTAGCCACTCTTCCAGAAAAGGGGAGGGACAAGCAAGTAATGTGGAGAACAACTAAGATGAAATGTGATGTTGAAATGAATAAGTAAGTTCATTATATTCTACAACATGATAAGACTTTGCAGGCCTGATTACAACATTAAGGGACGGTGCTGCAATATTATAAATTACAGGGTGAAGCACTCCTGTTTCTGTCTCTATATTTCTAAGGTGGGAGAAGTTAATTATTTTTATAGGTCTAGATATTGCAAGGATGAGGATATCAGAATATCTTGTCATCAACTCTAAAGACAGCAGTGAAGAAGAGGAGGAGGGGAAGGGGGAACCACCCCATTTAAAGAAAATTATTATAAAATACTAAAAATGATGTATAGATTTTTTGACCTACATCCATCATTTTTACATGCCTAGGTACTTCCTGCCTTGTCTCCATAAACCATCAGTCTGTTATTTTTCATGGGGCTGAGAGTAAATGGCCAAAACTTAAGACTTGGAAATAAAAAAAATAATAAAATAAAATAAATATATAAATAAAATCAACATGAGCGAAAAGGTTAATGGGAATTTGTACGATTTTATTATTATTAAGGAACACAGGGAGAAGAACAGCATTTCTAGCACTCTAAGTGGCCTGTGGTACAATCAGTAACCCTGAAGTATATTCAGCAATCTTCTTTTTTTTTTTTTTCAATTGCCCACCGCAGCCTATATTACAAATACATAAATCATAATGTTTCAACAAAAGCAAAATTTAATTTTCTCCTTTCAGCTGTTATCTGGGCCGGGTGGTATATGGCAGGCTGCGGCCAAGTCATTTATTACACTTGCTGAATGGATAATGGCAGGGAGAGTCTATTATACCCAGCTTTGTTAGGGCTCTGAATGTGCTACTGAAACCTGTGGCAGTCTAAATCTCTTTACATCTGTAATAGATACACAGCACTCTATTATTTCATGCCAGAGCAAAATTAAATAGTTGTGGGGAGGGGGAAGGGGAGGAAGCAGGGCTGGGGGGAGCAGAGGGGCTCTGGGGATGGCGCAGGGCGCTTTGCTGAGAGCCTGTGAGAGGCTCTGGGGCTCGTGCTCGTCTCACAGACACATTTTTGGTTTGCTTTTCCAGAAGCCAGTCTGAAACGGGCACTGCCTCTGTTCTCAGCTCATTCAGGGAGAGGCACCTCCTCCAAGGGGGTATTCTGCAGGATAATGACAACCCTCTCATGCCCAGCAGTGGTGCAGCACAAAAAATCCTCTGTTGTGCCCATGTTCCTCCCTCCATGGGGGTATCCATTTGTCCTTGGCATTCAGTTTGTGGGCAGCACCTGTTCTACCAGCTTTAGCCCGGCACCCTGCACATGATAGGGACGTGGAGGGAGCTTGCACTGAAGCTGGTGGCCACAGAACAGTGCCCCCAGACTGGTGGCTGCAGAAAGTCTCCTTCCTTTCTTAAGATGCCACCACTGGCTCAGGAAAGCACTACCATTCCCTGATCCTCACTCTCCCACCAGACAGACTGCCACAAGCCAGCAGGAAAACTTAAATGTCAGTTGGTAGTTTCCTCACTAATGGCTTGTCCAGCTGCCTGCCCTCTCCCCCGCCCAGAAGATACCCTGAGATGAT
>JAWMQZ010000001.1:12802541-12845496 GCA_035584835.1 Tangara arthus
AACACAACACTGAACTCTATTGTATCTAAGCCATTGCCTTCCCCCTAGATGCAGTTTCTGTGTCACAGGAAAAAAAAAGGTTCTGTCTATGGTAATACAAGAAAAGTTCAGCAAAAAGCCACTCCATCTCTTCCCAAGGTTCTTTTCTACTTCTCTCGTGGCCTATTTCTTCTTATCTCATCTCTTATCTCTCTTCTCATTCAACTCCAGGAGGGTCAGCATTTGTAAGGTTTCTATTGTCTAAACAGGGGTTAAAAAACGGCCAGACTTCTCCTCCGTGCTCCCCCCCCAAGCCAGGCATGCCGCCAGCTCCAAGGCCTTCAAGGCCACAGGGCTGTCTCGAGCTCAGAGCACCGGCTTCCCCTCTCCCGTCTCCTGGGGGGGGGGTGTTTTTGTTTGCCCGATGTCTCTCTTTGCTCCTCCACCCTTCCATCCCGGGGGCCTTCAACCCTCTCTCTGTCTAAACTTGGCTCACTTCAGGGCTGCGGGGTCCCCTCCCCCGCCCAGCCAGCAGAGCTGGACAGGGGAGAGATGTGTCCAGTTCTTCAGCTAGAACCCAAAGAAGAAGTTTCAAGGGACAGCTCTGCTTTTAACCCCTGTGTTCTCAGAGGCGTATCTAAATACTTCAGTGGCTAAAATCAGGTGCCAATTAAAATCTGAACACTTAATTGGCCTGACCATCTATTCCCAGAAAACTTACTTCTTGTAAACCCACGACAGAAGCAAAGTTAGTAAACTTTGTTTAAACTGTGACATGACAAGTGCCTTCAAAAAAAAATCTAAGCAGATTATCCCTTTTTCACTGAATTTTGTTTATGAGTGGGATAAGCTTTCACAACTTACCATCGTTCCCATAGAAAGCTTTTGCTAAATATCTCCAGTAATTTCAGCACTTCTCTACAAACAGAAAAACAAAATACGTGCTTCAGATTAGGTTGTTTATTGTTATACCTTGTCATTTTAAAGAGGATTTCAAAGGTAAACATCCATTTTAGAATATCAGCACCATCCCTATCTCTGTCATGTAAGGATATACAACACTTAAACATAATTCAATAATTATGTAGCAGTAAAATACTGAAAAATCTTTTCAAGTGCACTGAAATAAAAGCTAGTACATTTGTCACCCTAAGATAGCTGATTGTTCTTATCAGGAAACTTGTGACTTTGATACCTGCAACAGTTTTTCATGTAACTGTATAAGTACCCATCTGCATATGCATGTTTTTATACACATTTAAAATATCCTGATGCCTCTTACCTCAAAACTTGAGGATACACATGTTAATATTTTTTCACATAATTAGAAGGAAAGAGCCATGCTATTTCTATTTTTTTAAATAATACAAACCAGATTCAACACCACTTATAAATATATACCATGTCATACTATATAGTACATATGCTTAAAACCCTTATTCTGGGCAAAAAACGTGTGGTCACTCATTGGTATTTTTAGCAAGTATTCTGACTGTAAGATTTTACAAGGAAATGGATTTTTAGGCATAAGATTTCTAATTTATCATCACTTTCAGTTATTTAGTGAAGTACTGGTGGAAATGAAACGTGTACATGCTGTGAAAAGCTGATGAGTCCATCTGCATGCAGTCATTCTCCAGCCAATGAAAGGTGGGGAAGGCAAAGTGAAGAGGAATTGTCTCACTTCAGAAGAACACTTGAAAAACAGCCATGTGTAATTGCAAAATTTTAATATTAAAGCATTTAAAAAAAGATCTGCTGAGTACGTTACATCTCTCTTTAAAAATATAGAAGATTAAACTCATAATGTTTGTTGCAGTTATTGGTTAAATAGTTTACATTTTTCTCTTATTTCCCAAAAGCCTGTAGGAATCCAGCAGGAGTATTCATTACTATCTCTCAGGTTTGGTCCTGTAAAATTAGCCAAATTTTCTAACTTGATAGGAGTAATCTCACTTATATCAAACAGGAGTAAATGTGGACAGAAAATAAGAGGAATTTCAGTCTGAAATGTAAGTTCTCACTCTTTTGTGTGCAAAGACTGTGATTATTCTATTCCTATCTTGACTAACATTACAGAGGTGATGATCCAAGACAGCCAGCATGGTTGTATCAAGGGCAAATTGGTTTTTGACCAATCTGGTGGCCTTCTGTGAGGAAGTGACTGCAACAATCAACAAGGGAAGACAGACTGATGTCACCTGCCTGGATTTTTTGTGATTTCTTCAACATTGTCCTGCATGACATCCTTATCTCCAAATTTGAGAAACATGGCTTTAAAGGGTGGATTCTTTGGATAAAGAATTAGCTGGATGGAAACAGCCAGACAGTTTTGTCCAATGGTTCTGTGTTCAGGTGCAGGTGACTCTTCAATATCTTTATCAATGACAGAGACAGTGGGATTGAGTGCAGCCTCAGGAAGTTTGCAGACAACACAAAGCTGAGCAGTGCAGAGGACATCATAAAAGGATGGGATGCCATCCAGGGGGACCTGGACAAGCTTAAGAAGCTGATCCCTGAGAACCTCAAGAAATTCAAGTCCAAGTGCCAAGTGCTGGACCTGTGTCAGAGCAATCCCAGACAGACATGAGTACAGTCTGAGAGAGAAGTCACTGAGAGCAACCTGCAGAGAAGGACTCAGAAGTTCTTATAGAAGAAAAGCTGAACAGGAGACAGCAGTGTGTGTCAGCAGCCCAGAAATCCAAGTGAATCCTGGGCTGCATCAAAAGAGGTGCAGGTGTGGAAGGAGTTTCTCCCTCTCTACTCTGCCTTCCTGAAATCCCAACTGGAGTGCTGCTTTCAACTCTGGGGTCTCCAGCACAAAAGAGAAGTGGACCATCTTACATTTATAGAACAAGTCCAAAGTGGGGCCATGTGGATGATTGGAGAGCTGGAGCACCTTTTCTATAAAGACAGGTGATGAGATCTGGGTGTGAACAACATCTGGGCTATTCACCTTGGAGAAGGCTCTGGGGAGACCTGATTGCAGTGTTTGACCTACTTCAACCTACTGAAAGTGGTTTATGAAAAAGAGGGAGCAAGACTTTTTCACACAAGCAAATAAGGTAGGGGGATAGACAAGGGAGAAGAGTTTTAAACCAAAAGAGGAGAGATGATAGCAAAAAAATTTTTACTCAGAAGGTGATGGAGCACTGGAACAGGTTTCTCAGAGAAGCTGCGGATGCCCCATCCCTGGAAGTGTTCAGGGTTAGGTTGGATGGAGCTCTGAGCAGCCTGGTCTAGTGGAAAATGTCCCTGTCCATGGACACAAAGCCTTATTTCTTAGATTGTTGAATAGAAGAAAAGAGCTTCAGCTATCATAGTAACATTTTAAGTCATGTGCAATTCATTACAGACCTTTTCGTAGTTATAGATTTCTCTGTATTCAAAGAGTTAAAATTACAATGAAGGACATAAATTGTGTGCTTTTTAATTAGAAAATTGGCTGTTAATACATCATTGCCTGCTGCTGTACAATTTTCAGTGAAATTGCTTTTTCCTTCTGCAGTTTTGGCTTTCTGGGTTTTTTTGAAGGAAAAGGAAATCTTTTCTTTGCCCCAGTCAAGCTGTGCAAACATAAAAAATATTTATGCTTCAGTTACATTCCTAAGGGATAAATAGCAGTTAGGTAGGTAACTCTAACTGAATTTCAATGCAAGTTAGGGACATCTCTGCCTTTACAAATTTCTCCCCCTATAGAAAGTCAGGTTTTTAGCTATAGCACATGCTTTCCCTTGGTAGCATTAGGAAGCACCCTTATAATTAGAAACTTGCAATGAAATCTTAATGAGAAACATGAGACAATATATCATAATCTAATATAATGATACCTATTAGAATGTTAGAGCTCAACTCATCAGTAGTATACTTACGAATACTTATCTTCATTATTAGGGAATTTTTGTAATTTAATGGATGGATATAATCACCAAGAAGACTGAAAGGAGTACCTGATTGCAGACTGACCCTGGAGCAAATCGTGATATAATTCATGTTTCAGGCAGGACAAGACTAGTTTACAGAGGGAGAGTAAGACTTTTTCATTTCAACAGTTACAGCTGAATAGTGAGAAAGTACAGCAAGTCTTGCAAGACTTGTTATTTTATCATAACAACAGCAGTAAAAATAGGCAGAGTATGTCCATTATTGGCAGGAATGTGGATAGAATGACCGGACTGGTATTGTCCACCTTCATATTTTTGTGGCTGATAACAATAATGGACATCCGGTAGCTGAAATTTTCAACACTGATTTGGAAATATATTATATATATATTAATCAAAGCATTATCCTTTTTGAATTATAGATCAGAGACAATAGAATGATAAATAATACAAGAACAAGGTTTCTCTGAAGGTAGTTTCAGAAAAGGGTTCCATAAGCACAGCAGGATGTGCTTTCACATCTGTCTGAAACACATTTGGATGAAATTCCTGGAGATGAATCTTTTTGGAGTACTCACATATTTGTATGATTAATATCAAGAGTCATTTGTCAGAATTTATAAGGTCTGTCATTTGCACATAGCTGTCATGAGGTTTTTTACACATTAATAATCTCCTATACTGCAAAATATTCAGACAATGTGATTTTAGTAGCTTACAGAAAGAATAGCAGTGTAACAGTCAAAAATGTAAAAAGCATTAATTTTCAACAGTATTATTTTTTCTTGTAATATATCCTTTTCTCCTATTGCCTATTTATATTTCTATTTCCCATTTTCTTCTACTGCTCCTTATCCCTCTTCCCTTTCATCCTGCTCTTATTTTCCCTTTCTTAATTATTCTTCCTCTTTCTTCTTGACACTCTCATTACATTTATTTTTATGAAGTCTCGTTAGAAGGGAGAGAACACTATTAGCAGTCCTGAGATTTTCATGCTTATGAATTTCCAGTAATGAATGTCTTTTACATCATGATTTTACACTAGAGAAAATAAACTGGAACATGAAAGTACAGCTTAGACCAAATGAGAATTTCCCTTTTAAAGCTGTGTTGTTGCATTAGTGGGGTAGATAAACTTTCTCCTGCCCGCACCCAGTTCTACCTTAGGTCCCTCTCTATTCTTGTACGCAGTAACCTTCCTTCCTGCTCTTTCCCTGATCACCTAGGCCAGATAATTTTAAAATATATGTACAGTATGGGAGTGCACAATGCTTGTGTATACATGCAATAGCAGATATCTTGGATGATGAAGCTCCTAGGCCAAGCATTAAGAGACTCACTGGCCCTGACGGAAGATGTCAGAGTTTGCTGCAAACATCAATCAGCCTCTGTCGCTACTTGCAGATCCCTGATGTTGTTGAAACCTTCTTCTGATTCTTTGGGTTTTTTTCAGATGCCATCCCAAGGGTTTTATAACTTCTCATGTCAGCATTTTCCCTTTTTAAAGTCTGAACTGCTCCCAGTGCTTCAGCAGTGACACTTCTGAGTTTTCACTTCTCTCTTATCTTGTATCATTTTAGCTCACATGCTTCCTCAAGCATTGAAACCAGGTTCCCAGCAACACAGAGCCAAGGTCCAAATGCAGCCTGGGGACACAGAAAGCCAAGTCCTTGGGGGGAAAGTGACTCTCAGTCCCTTCCTCAGCCTGTAAGACCTGCCAGCATCTCCATACCTCTGGCAGTGTCTGTGGAAGGAAGCGATTCTTCACCACATTCAGCCCCTGTTTCTGTGCTATAAACAGCTGCTGCCCTTCCTCCAGAACTTCTGAAATCACAGCAGTCACACTTAATTCTTGTACAGTTTGAGCCCCTTAAGCAGGATCATTTCAGCTATTCTTAGATTATATATCTTATTTCTGTAAGCCTATATCATTCTCTTGAGTCTGAAAATTTCTACTGAAGATATCCCTTCTGTAGCACTTCAGCATTTCCCTCTGTCTCTCTTGATTTCATGTGTTTTTTCGATACTTAATTTGGAAAAAGACCCAACACAGGAAAAATCTTGTGGTTTAGGAAATGGTAAAATTTAGGAACTTAATTTATCCTCTCTTTTTAGCTTCCTAATCTAAAATGCCTGTGTTAATGCTATATGAACAGAAAGTAATAGTTGCATGGGTCGTATCCTTGAACGTACTTTCAGCAGCAGATCCTTTCTGTCACATAACTAATTCCAGCAAACTATCTATGTTTAAAGAGAATGCAAAATGGAGCAGAATAAAAATAAGTAGGGGCTAACCAAAGTGTTTGAGATAAAAAAAGTAAAAGTCATTTTGGGAATTCAAATGTTGTCATGAAGGCAATACTTTTCATTTGCTAATTTAAAAACATTGAGGCATGGGCTACCAAAAGTAAAAACAATATTTTTTTTTCCCATTTCCATTGCTTAAAACAATTTCATTTCCTAGAAAAGAAAAAAAAAGGACTACAACAGAAGAAGGGCAGTGCAAATGTTGAGCTATCAGACTGAATTTTAAGGACACTGACTCTGCTGGGAGGTACTGACATGGCACCTAGCTATTGCAAGATACTCTATGCCTAAACTCGACTGTGATGCCCAGGGGTATTTTGTAACTTTTTTACTTACATGGGTGAAGATGCTGATGCCCTTGATCCAGTCAAGCCAGATCAGAAACTATGAGGCCACACGAATCCATTCCCAATTAAAAATGTTTTAAAAATCAAGGTAATTCACCCAGTTTTTCAGTAGGCTCATTTATACTCATTTATGTATAGTTCTGCATAAATTCTTTTCTGTAATTTCAGGTCATTTATAAACTCAGGAATTTTGAGTAGCACCAATTGTTCATTTGCACTTACACAGCAACAAAAAGTATGTTTTTAGCCAGGGCAGAGGTCCTAGAGGTATCTCTACATGTCTGACACAATTATTGATAATTACATAGCCATAGCTGCATGGAGTTCAGCATTTAAGATTATATTATTTCCCCCCTCTCCCCTCAGATCTGGGTTTTTTTCTATAGTTTCATAAATACACTGTTGGTCTGAGGGACACTTCTATATATGTTTCCTTTTTTATGCTGGTTTGTAGGACTTAGATTAAAAAGGAAGCCCAATTCTCTTAAGTCATAACACCCATTAAAAGTGAGTGCTAAATGCACTGGCAAGGATTAATTTCTAATTCTTCTACTTAATAGCCTTCATATCATTAAATTAATAATGGAAATCCTAAGAAGGAAAAAAACTATATCTTATCTGTAAAAATTCTGTGGAAAAAAGCCCAGGTGTTGATTGATCCTTATTGCCTTAGATCTTTCTAATTCACTATTGTTGTGAATCCACCCTCTATTTCATCAATCCTCAACAGGACCTTTGTCCCAAACCATAAATATCTTTGATTCCTTTAGCAAAAGGCACAATCACAGTAAGCTGCCTAAAGGGGTGGTAAATTTTGGAAAAATTAAATAAAATATAGATAGCACTACTCTTATAAAAGTGTGGTTAGGATTCTTATGTTAACTCAGAAAAACACAGTTTCCGCAAGTTTTCTTTGACAAACTTCAAACTAATTCAAAAAGTATCCTAAGAAAGCATTCTTTTAACAAGTAAAAAAAGGTCATGTCATCTTTTAAGAATATATTTCTAACTGGAAACATAGGGTGACTTTTAAGTGGAATCAAACTGTGATAATCTAGTTTCATCAGAGTGTTGGTTTATCTATAATATATCTGTCTTGACATAAAGTCAAATTGAGTTAGAAACATCAAGGATTTCAGAGCAGTTCCCAAATCCATCAAATGCAGAAAACAGGTAGGAGTTTAGCTGCAAACTCTTATTTTTCTTTGATCATGTAGCAGACCAAAATTCACAAGGGTTATCAAGGTAAATACTAAGTGAATATTTGTGCAAATGTTTAGCCACAACTGCTTCTTTTACAAACAAAACTTTGCAATATACAAATATTTGCAGAAATGAAAGAAATAATCAGTAGTAATCTGACAAATTCTCTTCTCCTAAAAAAACTTTGGGATTCTCAGCATGCTTAGAAATTATATTGTCTTGGTTTCAAAATACAGGTATCTGCTAAGGAAGGCAAGACCCTCTCTTGAAATGAAAAGTGTAAACCCCCTCCCTCCAAATTATAATTTAGAAATTAGGGGCTCTCAGGCAAAGACATGGGAGTAGGAATAACAGGTTTTTATTAGGAAAATAAAAATAAAAATAAAAATGCAATAATACAAAACAACACTGACTGAGTCAGAATATGACCTGACACCCTCTTGGTCAGGGTGTTGGTAGTAGTACCATTAAATGGTGGCTGCAGTCGTCCTGGAGTGACAAATGTGTTTCTATTGAAAACAATGATCCTGTTGAAGGGTGTAGTTTTCCTCTGAAAGTCCAGTGGTGGTGCAGATGGGCCTAGTCCTCCTCTGGGAATCCAGTGGGAAAAGGCTGACTCTGGTGTTCCAAGTCTCAGATTATATCCAGGAAGGAATTCTTGGCTCCTCCCCCTGGGCAGAGCAACTCACAGCAGGATGATGCAATTTTATCAGTCATGCAGTGAGACTCATTGACCCCGTAACAGAAGATACCTCCCTGGAGGGAGGATATGTCATGGAAGAGATAAAGAAAACTGTCCCGCCTGATTTTAACAGGTGGCCCATTAACAGAAGATATCTGCCCCATCTGGTTCTAACAGATGGCAATAGAATACGCATCCCCAGATACATTTTGCATTACAGCGTGAGACATATATAAAATATAGTTTTATACCTGTGAAAAAAAAAAAATAAGAGCACTGTTCAATTGGATGACAGTTATACAGGTAAAAAAAAAAGTGTTAAATAAAAAAATCTAATTAAATTAGATCTGTTGCTCGTAGCTGTTCAAGATTGATGACAGACGGTTTATGAACCTCCCACAACTTCCCAATGATTGGGAGACCAAATACTAAGCAGCAAATCAGCTGCTTAATGGTTGATACAAAGTCCCTTTCCTTAGGTGAAGATGAAACCCCTAAGGATTCATTACATTCTGAAACTCTGGAAAGCATCTTGATCAGTAGTTTTCAGTCTGTGACCTCAAGATCTAGGGGTTGTTCTAAGTCTGTAAAAGGTGACCAACAAAATCCTTTCTTATTTTGAAGATTGCTCACATTTTCTCTTCACAGGTCCTATCACCCACTGAAAATATTAGATGGCCTCAGATGATGATTGTTATTTCCAATCTGTGCTCGTTGTATAGGAACTAATAATTTGCTTGAAAATCAAATAAAGAGGACACCTCAACCATCATTGTTAAGGATGCAATCACTAGTAAGTTAGCTTTAAAACAAACAAAAAGAAAAGGTCAAAACTCCGTGAGGGTGAAAAAAAAATGGTACACTCGAATATATCATCTTTGGTTGAAGCCTTCCAGTCCTAGAAAATTGGAGCACATGTCACAGGACTTCTGTTCAGATAATTCCTACTCATTTTGTATGCCTTTTCTCCATCTTTCTCAAGAATACTACAAGCTCTTAATAACGTTATTATCTGCTAACAGCTGCTTCCTACAGCAGGATGTCTTATTTCTGTTAGTCTTAGAAATTTCTTACCCATAATTCTTCCCACAGCCATAAGTGATCTGCCTGTTCCCAGTTAGGAAAATATGGAGACTTTTTGAAATTCTTGAAGTCTTAAGAAAAAGACAGACTACTTTTTTACCAGTACAGTGTATCTTAATTTTTTTTCTTTCTTTAAAACATTATATACTAATTTGCATAATTTATATTTTCAGTTATTCCTCAGTCAGCCACAGGGAGAATGCTTTTGAAAAGGTCATGAAGCGTAGAATGCTTTTTCACAAGGCATGTAGTGATAGGAGAAGGTGGGATGGTTTAAAACTGAAAGGTTTAAATTGGATTTTTGGAAGAAATTCTTTCCTGTGAGGGTGATGAGGCACAGAAACAGATTGCCCAGCAAAGCTGTGGATTCCCCATATGTGGAAGCATTCAAGGTCATGCTGGATGTGCTCTGAGCAACCTGGTCTAGCAGAAGATGTCCATGCCCAACCCAGAGAGGTCGTTTCCAACCCAATAATTCTATAATTCTATGTATAATTTTATCTGTACAATTTCTAGATGAGATTTTTTTTTAATGGAAGATTAAAGGTATTCAAAACATTTTTCAAATTGAGAAGTGGTTTTGATTGAGTGAAATGAGGCCTTTTTTCTGGTTTGCATTTTTTCATTGAAAGATTTCCGTTTTTCAATCCTAAGGCAGGATTTTTACTAGTTTATGCCTTTGTGACTTGAGTATCAACATCTGTGCTTATCTTTAGAAATGTCATTCATCATTCATAGTGTGCACAAATGCTCATTAGAAAAACTGAAGATACAAGAGGAATGTCTAAATAAAGGAAACGGAGTCAAAAACACTCCATTCGAAAAAAGAAAAAATTCAGGAGATTTTCTTTGGCATTTACTTTTCCTCTAGAAAGTATATTAAAAGTTCTTTTATTTTAAATAAAGGTTAGCAATTGCTATTAACAATAAGTAGATATGAATTAAGCAGTTCAGCGTTGAAACATTTCAACGTTTAAAAAATCAACAAATTATTATTAATTCTTCCATAACTTACCTGGCAAGTGTTAAAAACTTCATTGTTTCCTTATCTAAATTTACAAATGTCCAACTAAGAAACAGAAACCATGGGAAATACAATGAAGGGTGGCAGATACTGTATTTAATGGAAGTTTGTAGAGGTCCACTGGAATATTAAATCCTTATGTTAAATCTTGTGCTGGTTTTGCATTAATTGATATTTGGTGAGAAGGGGAGAAGCCAGTCACGAAGTGATTTTCTAAGAGAAGCTGCTAACAGTTTCTTCTGTGCCTGACAAACCAATCAGGGATTAGTTTTGGATATTGACACTTTGTTAAACCACTAGAAAGCTGAGCACACCTCTGTGAACAGACATGTTAAAAATGAACAAACCCCGGGAAAAGCTCTCTTACTTCCAGGGTCTGGGGGCAGAAGTTCTTCCCCTCCTCCTGGCCCAGTGGCTGGGCAGGGGAGGGGAGGCTGCAGGGCCCCCATCCAAGGTATGATTTTGACCATGGCTGATAACATCTTGCCAACATTAATCCCTGCCCTGCTGCCTGTCCAGGCCAAGCCAGGGTCCTCTGGGCCCTGGGAATGGCTACAGGCCTGCCTGGCCCTGGCCCCAGCCCCAGTGGCTGCTGGCAGGGGGACGGGAAGCCCTCAGTTGGAACTGAACGTGGCAGGGGTTGGAGACAGCCATGCAGGTAGAGCTGCCACTGCTGCTCTGACCAGGCCCCCGAGATCCTGACACAACCCCCAGTGCAGCCTGAAAATCCATCACTGTGATGACTGCTTCGGCTCTCACCCAGCAGGGATCAGAGAGCATCTTCAGGCCCTAAGCGAGATATTAACTCTTTCAGTGCTCAGATAAGACTTGCAGATCTTCAATCCTTCCTTGGGTGAGAGAAAAGGACAGAGTGAAGACGTGTAGAGAACAACATGAGACATGAAGGCCAGTAAGAAGAAGAGTCCCAGATGGGAGGGTTGTGGAGATGCCTCAGTCTTGAGCTGAAATCCTCTTGTAAGGCTATGGAGAAGATATAATTGATACATCAGACTCTTTTTCCCTATAACTCATTGAAAAGAATGGGGAGATGTAGCATTCAAATTGTCGATATAAGCAAAGGTATCAATGCTAAAGCAAGCAGATGTTGAAGTAGCTGTGGTCTCATGAGAAGTTTGAACAGAGAGAGAG
Organism: Tangara arthus; assembly: GCA_035584835.1. Taxonomy (NCBI): domain Eukaryota; kingdom Metazoa; phylum Chordata; class Aves; order Passeriformes; family Thraupidae; genus Tangara; species Tangara arthus. The sequence goes on from JAWMQZ010000001.1 coordinate 12,814,200, forward strand.
AGAGAGAGAGAAAGAGTGAGTGATGGAGTCACTTTTCCCCTACGGAAAGAAGAAGAAGACTTCTGTGTCCAGGGATTATCTCATAGATAGTTTGCTCTTTAACAGTTCATCCCAAAAATAGTACCCCATAAGTTGTCATGGCCCATAAAGGCAGCTGTGGGATGCTGTGAAATATGGGAGGGACTTCACAATTGCAGATTTCTGGGTGGCTGCTATTTGTGGAAATTAAAAACCACAAAAGAACTATTTTCTTGTAGAGAAGTCTCGATAGCATGACAAGAGAGGCTTCTTTCCCTAAATGAACTGAAGAGAGATTATTCTAGAGGCAATAAACTAACTGAATTGCTTCTGTACATTGTTAGTGGGAAAGAAAAAGTTGTAGGGGAGAAGTGCTCTGAAGGTTTTATTCTGATTCCCATTATTTTTTAAGTTTCTGTTAATAAAGTTTTCTTTATACCCTTTTAAAGTTTTGAGCCTGCTTTGCTAATCCCATCTCAAAACAGGAAATGAGTAAATAATTCTAGAGGTTACATGGGCATTTGGCAAACACTTAACCCACAACTTTAATTAGTGCATTGGCCGGGAAATCTCAAGTTGGTGAACCAAAACCACTACAAGTCCCAATTCTTGTTGCGTAGGGCTTGTAAAATTAATAACTTTTTTTCATATTGTGTCCTTTTAAGTCTAACTGAGGTTCAGTTCTGTTATTGCTAAGTTTGTTTTGTAGATCTACCCCCATTTTACCAGGTAGGACAAGATGAAATTTTATTAGCAATCTGGAATGAATGTTTGCCTTTTAAAGATGGCAGAGTGATGTCAAAGTACAGGATCTTGCCTTGCTGACTGTGGTGAAGAAACAGTAAGTTGGACTTGCAGCATGTAAGACCCACTAGAGCACCTTGGCTCGCACTCATATTTGCAATTCCTCCTCTGAAGAATCAGAAATCTTCACCAGTGTGAGAATTCTGTCAGTTCTACTCATGTTGGACTGAGAAGAAACATCCCATTTTCCCCTTCTCTTCTATTTAAAAAAATATCAGTGCTGATCGAAGAGAGAAAACAACATGTAAACAATGTCTAAATATATTGCTTAGATGTTCAGCTTTTATGTTTGCCCCAAACCTTCACTAACACTGAGATAAAAGGGAAGTCCTTCATTTTATTGTTTATGTGTTACCAAGAGTCATTAAATGCTTTTCCTGAACTGAACAAAAAGCATCAATAAAGAACATTTGCAACCAAATTCTGCTGATGTTCCTTTGTCTGTAGAAGAGACATTATCGAGAATGATATATTGCATTGTACTTTACAGCAATAAGCTCCTTCTCAAGAACTATGCGACCTAATTTTTCTCTGTGTTATTAAAACAGAAGAAATTCAGAACAAAATATTTAAAGCTGAATATCCTTTTATGCTCAAACACTTGTATAAATATTTTTGGCTGTCTATCTGTTTGACCCTTTTCATAACACTCTCTAGACTGTTGATTGGAAGGTTTTTATTTGCTATAAATCTTCAGACTTCAGCAAGTAAGCAGGTCTTTACTGGGACAACATTACACATTTCTCATTAAGAAAATAGTGTTTCAATTGCTGACTTTGCATGATATAGTCAGAGGCTGGGAGATGAATGTTTGACATTTGACCTTTGATGACCATTTTGAGCCTTTAATAATGGAAAGTTAATTTTAAAATTAAATCAAAGTGGACAAAACTATTAATATTTGTGAAACTCTTCCACAGCATAACAGATATTGCAAAGATTTCTTAAACTGAAGAAAAAAGACACTAATTATTTGTGGATCCATAGCAACTTAGTGCAGCTTTTTAGACCAAAATTTATTTAATATTTGACAAAGCTGTTCAACTATTGTTAGTGATATTTCACATCTAGCAGTTAAGCTCCATTTTTGTCTCATCTAGTAATAGATATGCAACCTGAACTTCTACACTACACTTTTCACAATCTTCTTAGGCTAATCAGCTGAGATTTTGGAGTTTCTTCCCAATGTCTGGCTCAGATTTGTGCAGGGCAAAATTCAAATTCTAGTACAATTTCACAACTTTTAGTGAAGACAAGTGTTTTGCTAGACATAGTCAACTTTTTCATCAATGACAGAAAATACGTGAGAAAAAGAATAAATGTGTGAGTATGAATTGTAGCAAGTTCATAGGAAATCCTCAGAGAAATCACATTTTTAGTTACTTTTATTGTGGAAAAGAAATTTCAGGAGAGTTTCTACTTTTCTTACACAGCTCCAGACAGCAAAGCCAAAATCAGTCTTCCTGAGAAGATTCATCAAATGCCTGAGAATGCTAGCTGTTAAAAAGTTAAGTGGTGAATATACAATTATTTTATATTCCTGGTTTAATTAGCATAATTATGAATAAATGTGAGTATTCAAGTCAAACATTCAGATAAACTGCATTCCTTAAAAGAGACTTTTTATAGCTAGTACATGTACTTTTCCTTCACTTGATTTTGCATGTTTTAAAATCTATGTGTCTTTGAAGATAACATCATCAACCCATTGTACATACTGTTCTAAGCTTCCTCTGAGATCTTCCTCAACTAAACTCTGTTGACCATACCTGACAGGTCTTTTAACACAAATTCAGTCCTCAGACTCCCAAGCAATTTTTGCTTTCTTCTGATGCCCATCTTTTAACCTTTCATTTAAATGTCCTTTCACTGATATTGTGACCTGGGCCATACATAGTGTTTCAGATAAAAACTTGACATTGTATTACTCCATACCTAAAAAGTATCTCTTATTCACACTCTGCTTTTTATGAGGTGAATTCCCTCTCTGCCAGGGAAATCTGACATTTGGGAGAGTCATATGGAGGACACACATCTTATGTATCATATTGAAATTGGATTTCAGAATCCTTGTTGTTTCAACGCTCAAATATGTTTAATGCTGTCTCTCTGCAAGGTACAGAGGAAAAAAGCTGCAAGGATTATCCCAGACAGTACTTATCATTCATTCATGATGTTGGGTTTGGGCAGTGGAATGATTCCTCACTATATCTTTCGTGAACTTCCACAGCATCCTGGTTTATAATTCAAGGTGAACACTTGGGATTTCAGTTTGGTTTCATAACAAATACAGTTTAAGAGGCCAAGTTTTTCTGCTGTCAATACCAATTGTGACAAGTTAATCCACCCTGAAATATTAAGGAGAAATAGCAACATTTAGACATTCAACTTCCTTGTGCTTTTATACTAGAACTACTGAAAGACAGAACACATTCAACATATTTGAGTCTTTAAAATTTATCTAGTTCCTATACTTTTTTCATATCTTCTGTCAGGAAAATTTCATTCAATTTTAAAGCAACTTTTTAAATTAGAAGTCTGCTTGATTTCTGAGTTTTCATTCTTTTGGTTGAAATATTTTCAGATGTTACTTGAAATAGATATTAATAATAATAGTACTTACTAGCGGTGTACTGTACTAGCATGTCAAGATCCCAGCTTGCTATTGTTTTAAGCATTGCAATTACACAAAATGAGTGGCAGTATTTCCTAAGGTTCTTAGACAAAATGAAAATATGATAATTATCTTTTATTCAGGCAATACGGAGAAACAACCCAGGTAAGTGACAAGAATCAGAATGAAGAATGAAAACAAATTTCCTGAACAGAATTTACTGATTGTCTATTTGGTTTGCACTCTTTGACTTATGTTTCTATCCACAAGGTGCATAAATTTCTTCCAGATCATTCCTGGGTTTGGTCTATGTGTTTATAAGTTCTGCAGAATATTTGTACATAGTTCAAAACCATTATGTAAATTACTTCAAATGTCTAGAAATGGTAGTCTGTAAGTCACTCAACTATGATACTAATTTGATGAACAACACTCAGAAATTGCACTGAAACCAACTTTCTGTCTCAGGTTAAAAGTGCAGATATACATATTTATAAAATAAAAATTGCCATTCAGCAATATTCTCGAGGTTACTTTTTCCATTGGTATGCATGGAGAGTATTCTAATCATATATTCATTATATGAAGTATTCATTGAGAATATTAATATGAATTCCAATATTCTTTTAATATTCAGTGATCATAGAATATTAATAAAAAACACAATAAATCAGAGAATGCACATTAGAGGGAATATCTTTTACTATTTGAAAGAATATGTTTGAAATTGTTCTGAAGATATTTGTACATTTCAGAGGAGGGTCATATCTCTGGATGCACCTTCTTTGAGTTTTGTCATGCAGATTTCTTAAATAGAAATCATTGTGAAATTAATGATTATCTATCCTTTAAATAAAATTTTGCTGTGACATGAGAGCATCCTGTCTCACTAGGTGTGTCCTAGTTCTGACCATGGGCAATGAATCTGAGCTGGCAATATGGGATTGTTTTCCTTCAACAGCCACACAAGGAGCTTCTTTGTCAGCTCCTTAGGATGGGAGACCAAGTAAAAGAAAAAACAAAACTGTCTAACCCCATGCAAGCACAAAAACTACATCTGAAAAAATTTATAACACAGATAAAGCTTAACAAGTTGCTTGACATGGATCAGTATTTCTAGGGAAAATAGAGCTCTGCAACTCTAGGAATTATTCACAGAATCACAGAATGTCCCAAGTGGGAAGGGACCCGTCAGGATCATCAGTCAAACTCCTGGCTCTGCACAGGACACCCCAACCATCCCACCCTGTGCCCGAGAGCATTCAATGCTTCTTGAATTCTTTCAGGCTTGGTATTGTCTCCCCTTCTTACTCCAACATGACAGATGCATTACATATTAATTCTTCTTCAGCTTTTGCCTTCTCACTGTATGTACAGAGCCACACCCATGCAGGCACAAAGAAATTTATTTTTTTTTTCACGTATGGAGAATTAGCACTGAATTCCTAGTTTTTGTTTAACTCTCTTCTGTTTTACCAAAAACTTCAATTTAAAAAACTGTGAATCCTATTATCTCACCTTACCACTTCATGTACTGAGGGTGGAAAAAAAAAATCATTTTTCACAGGTAGTTTGTATACAGTTTCCAATTCATGTATCCAGTTTCTAAAAACTTTAATAGACATTAAATGTCTAATTGATTTTTAATTACTCTAATTTTTTCCTCTATACACATTCCTTAGTGAAGCTTCATTCAGAGTTTTAAGCATGAATCTTGAAGAAGACTATATGAAACTGATTTCAAAGGAATTCTTTTTTTCCTCTGAAAGGATAACTATGTTCTAACTGAAATGGCTGCACACATTTCAGAATGGTAGTTGTTCTAGAGTGTTAAATTTAAAGTATAACTTTTTTATGACAGAGAGGCTCATAAATCAGAGCATGCTTTGTCTTACAAGGGTTTATTACAATGGCATTCAGTACTTGGTTTTTTGGTACTTAGTACAGTTTGAGTTGAACAGCATTGTCAAACTGCCAAGTTATTGAAGCTCATGAACCTTCTCACTGACCTTAGTATTTGCAGAAACAGAACCTAATTCTGCAAATATGATCCTGAAACAGCTAAAGTTCCAAGGATTAGACACGTTAAGTTTACTACTTTAATATTTTAATTATCCACTGAAGTGTTTTACAGGAAATGCTGAGAAGGATAGTGTGACAAAACCAGAAGATTTTGAATGAAAATATCTGCATTTCTTAACCTTGTCTGTATAAATACATTGAGAACATATGCAGTAACCTTGAATGTGGTTCACATTTAGCTAAAATCAAACTGGACTTTTACATAAAAGCTGGAATGAATTGCTAATTCAAGCAGGAAGACTACAGAGCCCTTGAGTCCTGCCACTCCATGTTTCAAAGTTGCGGCAAGGCTGTAATGTCAGAGCGCAAGAGCTGGCAAACTGCACCAGCAATTAATGTCAAATGGTTGTCTGAAGTGTGGAGTAGGCTTGTCTTCAAGAGCAGAAAACCAACATATATCTTTTATTTCTTCTATGTGTGAATGTCAAACCCATTAGTATTAAAGAAGCATATGTAATGGGCTGCTAAGAATTTCACCAGCACAGATAAATTGGGTGGATCAATATGTTACCACATCGTTAGTACAAACTGACTTTGAGCTCAGGTAATGGCTGACAAAATGATTCAAAAGGAGCATGTAGAGGAAATAATTGCACCTCCCATTACAGAAAGCTCCCTGCTTATTCAAAAAATGCCACAGAAGGCTATAACTGCTGATAGTTTGCTGAGCTGGCAAAAAATCAGGGAAAGCGGGAGGCTGAAATACTGGAAGCACTATTCTCCCTTTGCAGTCGTAGAGCTGAAGGAGGTTTTAAAGATACCAAATACAGTGAGTCAGAAATTCAGCACACTGTGCGCACATCTTCACATCTTTTCATCCCCAAAGATTTCTGAAATTTATTGAAGATAGCTGCAGTTGTCTCACAAAATCAGTTCACCACAGATATTGCATAAAGGTCAGGTATTTTGCTCAGTCATATCATAATGTGCAGTTACAGTAACAATTATATATAGCTATCATGCCAGGGGTTACAACTGAGTATGAGAGTGGAAATCCTTTGTGGATATTCCATTAATGTTCTTGCTGTACTATGGATGATTATGAGCTCAACACTGCACACAGCCCAGCACTTTCTGCTTGGGGGAAACTGTTTTTTCATTACTTAGAAGAACACTGTCTCATCCCTGAAGAGCTACCTGACTGAGCCTGTTCCTATGCCTGGTTATTTGTCTACCTGATGCACACTGAAAAACCTGTCCTAGCAATATATGTGTGATCCCATGATGGACCAATGGACTGACAAAACACCACCAAATTATTCTACCAATGGTTCAAGAAATTATTGTTTCAGCTGAAGCTCTCCCTGCAGCATCAGCCCCACAGCTGGGTATTGAACCATGGTGTATATCCAATTCTTTCAACACTTGAGACTATGGCAGGATTGTAGTGCTTGTCCCTCAGTCCCTTGACCAGAGCTCAGTTTCCATGGTGTGCTTCCAGTAGCATCATTGGTGTCCAGGTGGATGAACAGCAGATGTTAATAGCCCAAAGGTAAAGTAAAACTTGATAATCCCTCCATAACATCCCCGATATGGGGGTCTATTCAGTTTACAGGGCAAGGTTTTGGGGTGAATCAACTGTGTAGACACCCATATTAGAGAAGAAAAGGGAGGAGGTGCTGCAGCAGCCCAGGGGAATGGCCATGGAGAGACAGCTGTTCTCCTGGAGTGCATGAATGATCATACCTGCACATATTCACTCTGCAGCCCTGTGAGGAGCCTGGCTGTAGTAGGTTTTATCTGAAAGACTGCAGCCTGTAAGAAGAAATTATGCTAGATCAGGGAAAAAGGTGTGAAGAGAAAGAAAAGCAACAGAGAGGTTGTGTTACAGACTGAACCCCATCCCCATTCCCTATCCCCCTGCAATGCTTAGGTGGAAGGAGATAGAATGATCAGGAGTGAGGATGAAGCCAGGAAGAAGATGGGAAAATGAGAAGGAAGATGCTTACAGATTTGGCTTCATTTCTCATTATCCTGCTTTGCTATTAAAAACTATATCAAACCCCCAGGTCAAGTCTGTTTTGTTCATGACAATAATTCCTGAGCAACATCCCTGTCCTTGTCTTGAACCACAAGGTCTTTATTCCTATTTTGCCCTGCCTTTCAAGGCAGCTAGCCAAGGTTAGCTCACCACAGAGCACCCAGCAAGAACCAAATCTCCCACTCAAGTTAGAGCCCATTGGGTGGGTATTTCCATCCTTACAGGTACCTGACAAGTATTTCCCACATTTCTTATTTTGATCAGCATCTCACTCTGTAGCATGAAAAAAAAAGACTAAACCTCTGCTATTGAAACATTAATATTTTTTTTCCTAGTTGAGATGTTCACAACTTACAGAATATACATTACCTAATTCTATGAGCACTCTTGATTATAATATTCAATTATTTCAGTAATTCAGTGAATGTCAATAACACATATGCAACTATGGGTTGCATGAACACAAAGATGTTGCTATCCCAAAGGGACTGTATTAGCAAGTGACATGCAGGACTTTATATAAATAACAAGAGGTGAAGTGTTATTCATAATGTGTTTGGGGTAATACAGTTTGCCTTCAGAATGACATTACCCTGCGTAAAGCCACAAATAACATATACTGCAAAAATCTTTGACTTTCTTTTTAGGATAAACGAATAGAATGAAATATAAAAATATGCTAAAATATTCTTACAAAAAGAAATTATAGATATATATGCATGAACTGCTGACATATCAGCTGGTAAAATGATAATGTTGCATGTTTCGTGATACGTTGTCTTTATGTTTTAAGACAGTGCTTCCTCATATAAACATAAACATTTGAATTTCTTTGATCATTATTAGACAATGTGTTTATCTATTTTTATGAAAATTGAAGAAATATTGGAACAAGAAGCTTCTAAAATTAAAATTAACTGCTTTTATATCTTTTAATATTGAAGTAGTGGGGGCCTATTCTTGTTCTGTTTAAATTAATGCAATTTTTACTTGTGACTCCCCAAAAGGCTGCAAGATAACAATACTGTGTTTCTAAGCAAGAAAGAAAGGTTGGAAATATGACCTAATCTCCTATACTGTAGGAACAAGATAGTTCATAGTCATTACTTCTGGGGATGACAAACCTCACCATTGCCAGGGTAAATTGGTCAATTTACAACTAACTTCTATGGCATCCTGGTCTTGCTATGCTCTGTTTGCTTTAAATGCTTGTCCCTCAGCTTTAAGAGCTTTAATGCAGGGGAGGAACTTTTTTACACTCAGTAAAAGCAATTTCAATCACTCAGCTGTATGTATGTATTTAAATACATATTACTCAAGTCTAACTCCTGCATTAATACAATTGAATGGACCTTTCCCTATAACACAGTCATAAGCAATTTTTTTTTATATATTGTAGAAGACTGGATAGACTTAAACACTCAGATATATTTCTGGGATGCTGCATTGTACTCAAGACAGAAATCATGCATTTTATTTGCTCTCCTTTTATGTCATGCTCCATTAAAGGAGTAGAGCAATGTGAAACCTCAGTGCACTATGAAACCACGGACACTGAAATCTGCTGAAACTATGTCACTAAATATGCCAAGGGTAAGCCAAGCATGCCAGCTAAGAGTGAAAATTGTAAATTATTGGGTAAAGTTTTGTTTGTTTTTTTTTTTTCCCCAGAAATATGGTGCAATATCATGGTGTACAGATCTGATTAACCAAAAAAAAAAGTAATGTTGCTTTTTCATAGCATGTTGCAATTTATATTTCTCACATGAGTGAGAAAGAGCTTTCCTCAAGGAGATATTTGCCATGCTCAGGGGAGAAAAGATTTAATCGAAAGTAAGACATAGGAGGTAGAAGAGACTCTGTGAGCCTGAGGGATCAGGATACTTGGCTGAGAAAAGAAGAGACAAGCTAGCCAGGCTAATAGTGAAAAAAACTTGTTGCAGCTTATGGGGAGTTTGTTACAATTTACAGTCATGGGTTAGTTACGATCAGAGCAAAGGTGCATCAAGGATGGTTTTCAAAGAACAGTAAGCGGAGTTACATGTGATTTTTATTTTTTAAAATAATTTCCACTTAACTTTGTGTAACTTTGAATTTGGTTTATTTAAAAAAATCTTCTTTATCATTATTATAACACCTTCTAAACCTTATTATTATTATTTTTATTTAAAAGTCTTTTTACTATCAAGTCTGATGGAACTGCTCCCTTTTATTGTGAAGGATTTGGGGTTGGGTTGTTTTTTTGGGGGGACAAGGGGGTGGAAGATAACTTTATAAGTTACCTTCATTCCTAATTGGAGAATTTTGCAGAGCAGACAGGCCAGGTAAATCTATCTTAAAGCTGTGGTTAACACCAGGTCTCTTCACAGTCCTTAGGACACACAGGTTCAAGGGATGCTTCCAGATGGAGACCAAACAACTCTTTTTCTTGGACGAGTGAAAATTTGCAATTTCCGTCAATTTAGACAATAATTTCAATAATTGTAACAATTAATTGCGGATAATAATACAATTATAAGAAATAATTATTAATAATTAATTATTATACAATAATTACCCTCCATAACTGAGACCATTGTGTCTCCAAAGCAGTAAGAGAATGCGCTGGTACTGTACATTCTTCCTTTCTTATACAGAAGTTTTGACTCTGTATCTTAAACTGAAGCTAATTCTATTTTTGTTGTTTCCAGTGCAAAATAAGATGCATTACTCTCTGTCAAGTCAGCCTGAGAGTCCCAAAAGCATCAGCGTCTTTCTCATTTAGCCTTCTACATGACAGTGATACCTAGACCTAAAAAACACATGTTTCAATACTCGAAGTAGTAGAATGAGACACACAAATCTGCTCCTGTTATTTTCTAGGCTGGTGAAAGAGCCCCGACACTGTCAATGTGAGAGGACATTCCACAGATTCTGATTTGCACTGGGAATGCAACCAGTTGCCTTTCAGTTTCAGTGCAGCCAGCTTTTGGTTTGGCTCTATGATATCTGTTACTATATCCAAATTATCATTCTACCTCAAAATTTTAGGTGGATATTGTTCAGTGATTTCCTTTAACTTACCAGAGCACAGGTTTACATGGATGTAGGTGAAAGGATAATTTCCCTCCTGTCATGAATGACATGGCACCACAGAAGACATGTGATCAGATGACATAGTAGTCTTAAAATACTTATTTCCATCATTGTCAAGAGAAGTTACACTGTAATCAATGGAATAAAACTTTAAATTTTATGTGAGATGGAAATTCTTTCCAAGGAAGAAAGGAAATTTGTGTATTTAACACCTTTAATTTCAGAAACCCAGAGTAGTGCACTAGTTATTACCAAAATAGTATTTGCTTTACTGAATAAGATATATCTTCTAAATTATCTGTCCTATCTCTAACTTTCACCAATAGCAACCAAGTATTTTACACAAAAGTTGTCATGCAGCAAGTGGATGCAAGGTAATTTATAAAACATTAATGTTCCATCTGAATCCTGCATATTTAGATGTTTAAATTGTGAGCAATAATTTTTGTCAACACTGGAAAGTATTTCAATGCATTAAATGTTCTAACCCAATATTATAATTCCCTGTCAGCAGGTACAAGTTCCATTTTTGCTTGAGGACATATAATATCCTCACAAAGCAGATTTCACTCTCTTTTTCAGAAGTTATGGGAACAAATTTCCCTTTGATCTTGGAAATTAACACCCCATAGACGCTGGTGCAAACTTCTTGTGTTGTTTGCAAGCTCTTATAATTGCAAACTAGATAATGACCAAGGATAAAAGTTCTCTCTGATTGTTTTTTCTTTCTAATATCATTCTCTATGAAATCTCCACTTAAGTTACAATTAATTTCTATCATGGAGTTGTATAGTGACTAACACTGTGTAACTATCCCAAAGTTGTGGAGATGCAAAGGCTGGAATATTTGATCTTTTTTTAGTATTTTTCAGTAAATAAGGGTCATTTCCATGAAGTGGATGGTTTGTTATTATTTGCCATATGAGTATGACAAATCAAAAAGGAGTGAACAAAACAGGTTTGTCTCATCCAACCTTTTGTTAACTCCATAAATAAGAGAGTGCAGTTTACAACTTACCAAGAATATAAGATATTGAAGAGCTAAGGTGACAGATGGGATATAAAAATATTAATAAAATATTATATATTAATAAAATAAACCCTGATACGAGTTCCAGGTGTGCACCAAGGGCTGCAGAGGAGGAAAGGCATTTGTGGCCCAGAGAACATCAGTGATGAGCTATTCTCATGATCCCATGCTAAAGCATAAGAGGAAAAAGATGTACAGACTTTACAGCCTCCTAAAATCCAGAATAACTGCTCTGGAGTGCACGAAGAGTCCCCAAATGGTGTCACGTACTCCCAGTCGACAGCCAATGTCAACACTGAGTGCTGAGGTGCAGCAACACAGAACTGCACCGTGCACAGCTAAGCAAACAATGTGCTTTTCAAAGGCAGCAAGTGAAATTGTTTCCATTACTCCTGCGGCACATTGGGCTTTATACCTGGAATTGCAGGCAAAACTTCAGAAAATATTGAAAGACAAAAATAATAATGACAAAAAAGGATAGTATGGTTTATGACAATGAAACGTAACCTTGAGTAAAATCTTTGTCATTTTCAGGACCATGATGTTTATATGGAATGTTTTTTTAAAGTAATTATCCATTAAAAATGGAGGTGAGGAAAGGAGAAAATGTTCTAATAAATGTAAACATTATTTCATGGAGAATCAGTGTAATCATGGAATAAAAGGGACATAATTTAATAATATTAGTGCCATCTCTTCCTTGGTAATCAGCAATAACAAGGGCTGTATTTTTCATATGAAGACAGATCAGTAATTTAAGTTAATCATGACATTCAGAAGAAAGAAAATATGTTTTCAAAATAACAAATGGCTATTCAATTAACCTAAAACTATTTCAAGCCTCTTTGTAGTTTTGAAATAAATTAAACTGCTTATTATTTATCAAAATATTAAGATAATTTTACTTGTAAAAATTAATAAATCCATTCTGTTGTTAACAAAAAAAATCAACAAAATAAACCTAGTTTCAGTACTTTTAGAACAAAAAAAGAAGTAAAACAAGATAGGAAATCTGTGTATGTCTTTAAGGTTTTAAGTGGGTTATTCTTGAATTACTTGAAAGAACTGATCAATATTTAATTGAATCTCACCACTGTATGTAGTTGTTTAAGGCACTTTGATCAAATTGAATTATGGGTCTTTTATCTCACTGTGGCAGTCAACATTTCCAATAGATAAATGTTGACAACAGTGATTCTTAGTCTCTAATTATATTGTCCACAAGAAAGAGACAGCTTTTTGAATAACAACTGAAACAGTCATGACCTGGCACTACAAAAATAGTCAGATGTAAGGACATTAAATACAAGGAAAGAACTGAGTCACTGGGAAATGTGCAAATAATAATAAAAATGTTAAAGGCCCAAATATATGTTGAATGATGTTTCACGGAGGCTTTCAGTAGTTCAGGAAAGACACAGAGAAAACAGCACCATTTAGATATTTTTCAGATACTGAGAAAAGAGCAATCTCATTTTCACAGAGTCATTGAGCTGGAAAAGACCTCTAAGGTCAGCAGGTGCAACCCTCAACCAACCACCACAGTGTTCCCCACTCAGCCAGTCCTACACCTACAGGTTTTTTAAATCCCTCTGGGGATGATGACTCCAGTACTTCCCTGGGCAGCCTGTGCCAGTGCTTGACAATTTCTCAGTGAAGAAATTTTTGCTAATATCCAATTTAAACTTACCCTAGCACAACCCAAGGTCGTTTGTTACTTAGGAGAAGAGAACAACCCCCAGTTGGCTACAAACTCCAACCAGGTACTTGAATACAGGACCAAGGTCTTCCCTGAAGCTCCTTTTCTGTAGGCTAAATATCCCAAAAATCCCTCAGCTGCTCCTCACTAGACTTGTGCTCCAGAGCCTTCCCCAGCTCCATTGCCCTTCCCCAGACAAGCCACAGCCCCTCAATATCTTTGGTGCAGTGAGGGGCCCAAAACTGAAGCCAGCATTCAAGGTGTGGCCTTACCCCAGCAAAGGGGGGAAATCTGTGCCCTGGTCTACTGGCCACCCCATTTCTGATGGAAGACAACTGTTATTTGCCTTTTTGACAACCTGGGCACACAGTTGTTGTAGCCCCCTCATTGTAACTACAATAGCACAGGTACTGTAACTCCCCCACCTGGTATGGATGTCAAGGCTCCCTGCCCTTAAGAGTACAATGTGTTAAAGCAGGCAGAGTAGGTGCAAAGGACTATATAAAAAAACCCAAACTGCTGAAAGGTTGGATTAATTTTAGTTTTGTTAATGCATATGCCAATTAAATGCAGTATTTGGTATCTTATGAAATGTCTTTACTGAGGGTTGTTAAAATTTAGCGTGACTAATGAATTGTTACTGTAGGAAATGTGAGTTACAAGTTGGTAGGACATAAAATAAGTTTTGTCAGCCAAAAGTTAAGTTTTCTGAAGATCAAAAGGTTGGGAGGAAAGCTGATTGAGTTTAAGATATGAGTATATTACTTGAAAGTAACCATTACTGAAGTAAAAATCAATTATGGTAAAGAAACATTTGCAACTTTTAAAGCCCCTTTAGACAAGTGCCAGAAGACATTCCCTTTTCATTGTCTGAAGAAGATCTTTGAAGAAGGCCTCTGATGTTTCAGGCAGACCCTGTATTGATCTGTAAATTGGTAAGACACATGCCACTCCTTTGCAGTCTTTGACTGCAGGAGAACTTTATTTAAATTCTAAATCATTAAGTCAAATTTAAAGAAAATTAATTTTTAGAAACGTCAATTTTTTTTCTAGTTTTAGATATTATTTTTTTCATTAAATAGACTTTTTCCCCCCTATTCCATTCTTTTTCTGCCCACAGAGTTGTAGGACATGCATTTTGCAACATCTTCAAAAGCCTTGAAAAAAGACTTTTTTTCAAAAAGCTATAAAGGTTAATGCCAATATGAGAACCAAGACCAGCCTGATAATTATTAAGTATGCAAGGAAAATTTTGAAATTTTTGATAAAAATTCTGCGTAGTAATTTCTCAGAAAAAAAATAATTTTTCGGAAACACTGAGTGAGCTTTGTCACTGAGTTTAGGAAACCACAGTCTAATCCATTATGACCAAAAGAATATAGGTGCATGTACAAATGCTGACACTTGGAAGAGTCTTCTAAGTCTACTCAGATGAAATAACTAGTGGTAGAAAAAAAAACCTTGTGAGGAATACATAAAAATTTCTAGTTTATAATTATCCAGTTTAGCTTGTTTCCTCCTCACTCTCTGTAGCTCCTTTCCTCCATACATTATTTTCTTTGCTAAAATATCCACTATATATAAACTCTTCTTTAAATCTTTTTCTGACTGCATAAGAGTCAAAAATGGCTGCGGAGTTCAGTTGCTCTGTAGTTTCTGCTCATCTTAATCAAGATCTAGTCAAGAAAAGAATAATCTATCAATATTTTGTATATTCATGCATTAATTATGATTGTCCCTACATTTATTAATATAAAATCAACAACTCAGAGAAAAGTTTTACACTGAGAGCCACTTCTCATTTCTATGGTTTTACTTTTCACTAAGCAGTCAATTCAGTAGTAGCCTAACAAATTCACTACATCATATAATCATCCATAGAATTGTTAGTCTTTACAAAGAGAACAATTCCTCATGCCTGGAGGAATGTACATCTCCAGAATCCAAGATTTCTTGTTTTGGGATCAAATAAAAATCAAATGGAACCTTTTGGGAATTGCTGAAGTCGATGAGTGTGCTGATTGTGACAGGAATTATTTTCTTTTCTGTAACAGCTGACACACATCACATGGAATAGAACTGAGTGGCTGACTGGGGGATTACATATATACAGTATATCAAAGACCTACTGAGGAAAAACAACCCATGTTTTGGTTTAGATATGTCCCATTTTGCAAAGAAAGATGTGGCTTTCTTTCCTTTGCATAGTTTATATTGAAATTCACAATTAAGGGCTCTTACTTGGTGCTATAAACTGAAAGTATCTAGGAGCAAGATTTTAATATTTAGGGGAGGAGAGAATCTCATTACTGTATTTTGAAACACCTAGAGAATACTGTCTATCCTTCTCAAGGTTAACAAAGATATCTCTAAGATCATGTCTGATTTTTTTACAATAATAATAATAAAAATAATAATAATATTTATACAATACACAGTCACATCATTCCAACAGAATTACCATACCCACCACACTTACTTTAGCAGCTTAATTTAGGAGTACACTTCTATACACTTCTAGTTCCCTGATTTCTCTGAATGATGTGTGACGAGGATATTTTTTCCCCTCTGTTTTATTTTCATTGCAAATTATTTCTCAAATAACCTGCACAGATTTCACGAGGAACCCCAAACGTACTAGGTGAGTATGTAATTAGATCTTTTATTGTAATGAGCATGCCACGAAAAAGAAAGAAATAAGGTCATAGAGAATAAATTTAGCTCTGACATTTGCTACTTCAGAGTGCTTGCTTTTACAGCTCTAGTAGTCTATTAATAGCTTTGTTTGTACAAATGTGTAGATGTGGCATGCCACTGTGACATTTTCCTCTCACTTGCAAATTCCAGAAGGAGTTGATTTCAACTACTTTAAAAATAACACGGTACTCCTTTGGAAGACATTTTTTTTTTCCCAGCCGAAGATGTTAGATGATTCTAAGATGCTTAAAACAGTAATAGAAAATTCAGTAGTTTAGACATCTAGAGGTGAGCTTCTTCTGTCCATATATGAATTACAGAAAGTGGTGACTAGAGAACTCACCTGGGCTGATATCAGAAAAATCTATGGGGCTACTTATGGAATGCAGATTCATTAATTACTTTTTTCCTGAAGGAGACCTGTAAAGAAAACTGGACATTTAGAACCTGATTTGTATTCAGGCTTCTTCTATCTTCATATCTTATTGTTATAAGGCACAGAAGCAGTAATTTAGGACATGTATAACTTACAAGAGAAAAGAATTGGGGTGGTTTGAGCATATAAACTCTTCTAGCTTTAGATAGTTCCTGAAGTTTTGATAAGAGATTCTCAAAATACAGATAAAGCACTCTAAGTCTCCAACTATGTTATGGTTAATTTAGTTTGGTTTTGTTTTTAATTCTATGGTTTGCATAAGGAACTAAAGTATATCAAATAATTTTTTTTTTCAGTTTGTAATGTAGAAATGTATGTACTGACCTCATACTATGAGGACCTGACATTTATTTCACTAAAAACTGGTTCGAAATAAGTAAGTTTTCTCATGCCATCTTTTTTCCAAAAGAGGCAATTTTCTTGGCTTAAAGCCAGGTTTATGTCTCAGTTACTTTAGATTCCAGAAGCAGCATTCTTGTTTGTTTGACTGTCTTTTTTTTTGTATGCAAATGAACTATATTTTAGCAATAGGTAGGATTCAGGTTTGCATCTTAATTGGTGACTTAGAATGCCCAGCATTATCCTTCAGCAAAGTCAGCCTTTCATATTGAAATTCTTGAATGTCACAAGGACTGAGAGTAGATGGAGAACTATTATTATGTTTATTTTAAACTGTCCTAGAGTTTCAATAACTCTCTCCAGAGGAGTTGAAGAGCATAGCATTTACCCACTTGTACAGATGTTATTTTGTATGAATTTTTTTTTTAATGTTCTAATTTGCAATACTGAAAGAGAAAATGTGACCTCTTTTAGCTGAGCAGGAAGAGTCCTTGCAAATAAAATATCAATAGATATGTAGAAACATACATATATGTTTATATTTGTGTGTTTGGATATATATATAGGCACATACACAGAAAAATAAATAATTCATAAAGGGATTATGTATATCCTAATACCCAGACAAGATCACAAGGAGTTTAGAAACTATTAGGCTAAGCAGCAGTGGGTTCAACACCCCAGTAAAACATCAGAAGAGATTTTACTGGTCAGTCAGGCATCATTGAGGCAGGAAGGAGCCCTCTGACAGCAGATTGTTGTCTTGCAAATCCTCTCAGGCTGACGCTTTTCCATGTTTTTGCTTTAGGGTTTTAAACCTGTGCATTTCATTGGTTTTCCACCTTGAACTTTTTTAGGCAGCAATGATCTCTACCTCTACAGTTCTGTCAACATTTTTTATCTTGCATGACCCTCACTGATCTATCATAAAATGTAGCAAATTTTTTCTGGTCTCTTAGCCATGGTATCAGTGCTGGGCCTTGGATCCTTGAAAGACACCTGCAGAATTCCCTGTTTGAGGTGAGAAGAAATCACAGTGATTTAGGAAGGAAAGGATTATATGTGTATTCTAATCACAAACTTCATTATAGTTAAATCAGTTAGTTTTAGCAAAAAAGCATTAGACATTTCCATTAGAAATAAAATGTAGTGAGGATGGAAAAGGAAATATGTCTTTTTCTTGTAATAAGGAACGTTGAAATAGTCCAATAATTTTTGAAGGTTGTAGGAGGCAGCTACTGCTAAATGGTTTATTAGTCTTGGCTCCAGACAAAGAAGAACTAGCCTTGGCACATAAGACTTTATCAAATCCCATAATTCTCCACTTTCTCTTTCTCTTGTATATGAGTTTAAGTAGCAACATCTTAGAAGTCTGGCAAATGTCTGGCACCAACAGATGTAAAACTGGAGTATGACACTGTTAAGTGCAATGCATATGGAAACATCTTTTCCTTCACATAAGCATGTGATTTTCTTTGTATAGCACATCTAGAACAATAATAGCATATTTTAAATTTTATGATCTGAACGCTTGTTTCAGGAGGAGCAGAACTGTTATTCTCAGCTTACAGATACGAAAACTAAAACCACGGAGCCAGAATAAAAGGGAGAAAATATAACACAGAGGCTGCAGGGCAGCTCATAATTTAATTCTCAGTTCAATATTCTGTCTGTGTGGCTTCACTACACTCTTTTCCACACTTGAAGCCCTGCTAGTGCTCCTAAGTATATGATAAAAAGTTGAAGCATGCATGTCAGACCACTGGGTAACCTCAGCTGGTGAGCCATGATAAGCTCTATTGTTTGAAAAAATGATTCATCCCTAAATTCATTCACTAAGGCTATCTAAATCAAATCAGATCCTAAAATGACATTTCAATGGGTTTATTGGCAAGGTTAGGTGTTTAACCACCTATAAAGTTCTTGGTCAAAAGGCAGGAGGTTTTAGACATGAAATCTCTGCCTTTCTTTCTGCTTCAGCACCATGTCATGGTGCATCCTTCATTCTCCCTGCTTGAAAAAGGAGGATACAAAAATGGTATTTCCAAATGATGATATCTGGAGCAAAGTTATGATGGTTTTCTGATGTGAATTAAAATCAGGCCTAAAATTCTAATATTCAGTACCTGCATTGTAGTTATTTTGGTGGGAAGGGAATGAACTCAGAGAAGTGAACATTAGTTGCATAGGATAAGGAGCTAGGAGAGTGACACTGATATGATCTCCTCTACATGTTTCCTTTAAATGTCCCAATACCTCTTGAAATGTGAGAAGAGGCACTGTTCTGATATATAGTGCAGAAATAATTGTCTTCTGTGTCCGTCCAGCACCACACTTACAGTAGAAGGCCTTTAAAATATTTGAGAAAGATCCTGCAATATGATTTTTTTTTTTTGGCAGCAGTGGGGTTGTTGAAATACTTCAGACTGTCTTCTGAAGGTTAATTAATTTTATGCTAAGAAGCTAGGCTTTCAGAAGCAGCCATCTAGTGGAAATAGAAAAGTCTTTAATTAACAAACATCGGATATCATACTCAGTAGTTATATGAAGACACACAAACCTGCAGTTTTTATATTATCACACCATATAATTATTTCTCCATATCTTCCACTACCCCAGGTTTTCATTAAAAAAACTGCAAAACCTTTGTGCTTCTTCAAATTGGATCTTGCTTTTTATTATACAGCTGCTAATACTAGAAGAATACTTCAGAATATAGAATTAGCAGGAAGATTCTTTCCTTGGCATGTACCACAAAGCAATGAATATTAAGTTTTTTACTTTAAAAAAAAGACTTTTATATCTGTGTTCTTAACTCTAAACATTAAGAAGCAGTGTTCTAAGAAAAATTATCTATTTTTAAATAAATTTCAAGAGAAATGTAAAAATATTTTCCTGTCAATATTTGAAAATGTTATTAGTACATTGCACACCAGGGATTTTTAGGACATAAATCACTACAATATTAGAGAACTGTTGATTATAGTTAAGCTTTTAAGTTCTGTATTAAATTTCAGTTTCACTCTGCTGAACAATGACAGAACAGATTATTTGAATTGTGGAAGATGATTCGGAAAAGCATTTTTGCTTGTGTACGTTCTTTTAGTGCTGTGGGTAGCAATTTCACTGCATGGAGAGAGCACTGGTTAAAACAGAAACCAAATTATTGACATCTTGGAATGGTCACGTGGGGAGTCAAATCTCCTGAACAGGATTGTGCCCCACAACTTGATGCAATGGGTGTCTCCATTGCTGACAGCAGCATCTTCTGCTCGATGGCATAAGACTCTCCAAAATGTTGTTTTCCTAATTTCAGAGTCTCCAGCTGATCATAGTACTATAAGACACTCCAGCATATGCACCGTCCATTTTGGTTATACTACTTACATTAAAATGTCTCTTAAACATCTTATCTGTGTACATGAGACCATTCTTTGAAAATGTTCCTACATCTACATGAATCATTTCTGGTGTTTATTGTGGTTAACCTTGGCTGACTGCCACATAAGTGCTCAGCCAGCCTCTCCCTCTCCTAAACAGGACTGAGGGAAAGAAAATGAGATTGAAAATCTTGTTGGTTGAGAATAAGGACAGTGAGATCTTTTAACAGTTACTGTCATGGGCTTGGAGAAAAACTGTCATTTGACTTGGGGAAAAATAATTTCATTTACTGCCAATTAAAATAGTGTTGGATAGTGAAAAACAAAGAAACCCCAACCCCATAACAGCTCCTTCCTTCCTTCCTTCCTTCCTTCCTTCCTTCCTTCCTTCCTTCCTTCCTTCCTGCCTTCCTTCCTTCCTTCCTTCCTTCCCTCCTTCCCTCCTTCCCTCCTTCCCTCCTTCCCTCCCTTTGGTCATTGACACAATTCATCCTTTATTCATTCTCTGAACCTTTATTTCAATATTCAGCATTTCTTTCAGCTCAGCTACACTGTTCTTATCATCCTGCCTGGGACATGCTCCACTAAAATGTATTTTAGTTTGTTACCAGGTGTTGCAGCCTTGGGACACATCTGGGATGCAGTTCAGTCCCTTTTATTACATTTCTTTTTTATTTTGTTCTGTGGGAAATGGAAATCCCAGGATTTTTAGCCAACAGTTGCTCTCCAAAAGCTGAGGAGAGGAAGGTTTTTATCAATACATGTAAAAGATAATTAGTGTTTGCATCAGCGATGATATCAAGCTGTCTGAATGTCTCTATCCAATGCACTCCAAACTCTGTCAGCAGCAACATTTTTGCTGCTGGATTAGAGTTTTGGTAGTCCTTTATATAAATTATATGTAAAATATCAAACCACAGCCAAATATTTGGGCCTTTCAAACCCATCCTGGCTCCCAGAGTGATCCACACATGCCCCTCATTATTGATAATGAGGCCTCCTCTGTAATGCTGAGAATCTGCATATTGAAATCTCCTGGAAATGAAAACTCATCACATCTTTCTAGGAAGGGCCTTTTCTCCAAGAACACCACACATGATACTGTGGATTCCTGTCTGAGCTGCCCCTGAAATCCCGACCCAACCTCCTGCTGCCCCTCCTCGTGGGCTCTGGCACAGCACCCCCAGCCCAAAGTTATCCTTCAGCCTTTCCCTTCCCTGTCAGCTCCATCCTTGGCTTGGATAACTCATCCAGCTCTCCTGAAATCCCACAAACAACGCCCAGAGCTGCTGCTCTGCCAGGCTGGCAGAGGCACTGGTGAGGACCGCCCAAACCTGCTCCTTCTGCACCATCCAGCCACTGCCAGGAGCTGAAATGGACCCTCCCAGACCCCTGGGTGTCACCTCATGGGCTCTGCTGATGGTCCTGTCCCATGGGAGCCTTCCTGGAGAGAAGGGAAGGTCCCCACCCATGGATTGCTCCTTCCCCAAGCCCAGCACTGAGGTCTCCCTGAGCCTGGGATACCCCAAATCCTGCAGTTCCTGCCCAGAGCTGCAATCAGAAACACCCACATGGACAATTCCCACCTGGTTGCCAAACCCAGCTCCAGAGCAGCAAATCTGGGTCTTGTCACCCTTTAGTCTTGCCCAGGTCTGGCCTGGCTTCAGCCCCACTGAAGGTCCCAAGCCCAGTGTCCAACCCCAGATTATTTTGATGTATTCCACCCCTGACATCCAGCTCCTGCTCCACATTTTAATCCCCTTTATGCCCAAATCATCATTATTTTGGTGCATATGAGCAATGAATTTCAAGTATTGCATTTTAACTCTTGGCTCTCCCTGAGAAACCTGAGAAATGTCATGTTCTGAGTTCCTTCTAAAAACAGGAGAGCAGAGAAGGAGCTGGTTTTTTGATTCCATTTATCTGTGATTGGGAGTTTCTCTGCTCCAGAAAAGCCCTCCCAAACTGCCAGGCAGCACAGGTAGCTTTGCAGCCCAGCAGCTTCTGCAGAGTGTCATAAATAGAAGGGAAAAGAGCAGGGAAGAAGGGAAAAATGCCCCCAAAGGGCCGAGCCCGCTCCCCCTGCGCTGCCTCAGCTGCACATCAGACATGCGGAACATTGAACCGTCCTCTTAAATATTATGACATGGAGAAAATCACATTGTGCTTTAACCTATCAACAAAGGAGCAAAGCAATTACACGGCTAAACACAGTCGAGGAAGACCCAATAAAGAGAAATCCAAGAAAATTTGGTGAAAATTCTTAAGGGGCCTTACAATGTTTAATCATGCTTCAGGCCTAAATTAATATTCTGCTTCTAATTCAAAAGCCTGAACCACCAAGGTACATCTTTTGGGTATTTTTAATAACCAGAGTACAACACTCGGTGAATTAGCAGCTGCTCTGACTGGTATTTTACTTTTTCTTTGCTTGCTCAAGTAAAGCAGTTAATATTGGTATAATCATCAAACTAACATTAGTCAGACAGAAGGACAGATCTTTTCTGTATTGTAATGCAGAACACAAAAAAAAATTAAACCAAGATTTAGAAATTCCTTTGTGTATTAAATAATTTTTCTTAGGTGGTTTCAATAAAACAAAAAAATTGTTATATTCACCCATTTTCTAAAACAAATAGTGGATTAAAGAGTACATAAACACATGGAAGAGAGGAAAAAATCCCCTCATGTGCTGCTACCCCTTGCTATCCAAGGGATGGGAGAAATATTTCTGGGAATAAATCCATCCTGTTGGAATTGGTGGGAAAATTCTCTCCATAAAGGTGAAAGCCTTGGTCAGCCCATTTAATTCTGTTGGGGTTTTTTTCCCTCAGGTATTTGCAAATGTGTCACTGGAGGAGATTCCTGCTTTACATCTGGTTTGTGGAATAACCCAGCCAAGAATATTGATTTTCCCAATCTTGGAATAATCCCATTCAGTTGTCAGGGACAAAGAGAATTTTCCCTCAAAGAGATGAGAAGCAGAGCTTGGAAAGCTCAAAACTGTGAACAAAGGACATTTTAACTGCCTCATTTGTTACTGCTGCTCTGGGGCTGAGGAACAGCTGGGAGTTCCTGTCACGGGTACAGGGGATGTCACAGGGACAGGGGATTTCATGGGTAGGTGATGTCACGAGGACAGATGATGTCAGGGATGGGTGATGTCACCATGGATGGATGATGTCACAAGGACAGGTGATGTCACAGGCATAGGTGATGTCACAAGCAGGTGATGTCACAAGAATGGGTGATGACACAGGGACAGGTGATGTCACAGGGACAGGTGATGTCACTGGCACAGGTGATGTCATGGGGACAGGGGATGCTGTGGGGCGGTGGGTTTGGAAATGTCTTTTCTCTTGGGATGGTTTCAAGGCCTTATTTGGTTCACTGTGATTTCTGCATTTATTGGAGTTTATTTCATTGCGGAACCACCAATCTGCAACAACGAGCTGGGTGTGCAACAAAAATTCACCAGGAGCGGCTGAATCTGTTTATAAAAATATTCTTGAGTGTCTCCCTGCCCCCTGTTCCTGCAAATGTTGAAATGGAAAAGAGAATAACCCTTGTATTTTTTCTCTCTTTCCTTCCCTTTTCCAGGAGATTTTGGAATTCCCTCCTTTCCTCATTCCCATTCCTGCATTTTCCCCACACAGACCCCACTGAGGCTCCACAGCCAACCTGACCCCACCAACTCCTCCCCTCACCAGAGGCAGAACTATAAAAAGCCCCAGTTTTCCCAGCAATTCCAGCTCAACTGTGCCCACATCACACTGGGAAATGAGTTGGAAAGCACCCTTGAAGTGGAAGAACTACAAACACCTCGCACATTTTTTTACTGTGCTGATCGATCCCATAGAATTCCAGAAAGGGTTAGGGTGGGAGAGACCTTCAAGCTCATCCCATTCCATGGCCAGGACATTTTGCCCTGGCCCAGGGTGCTGGTGTGACTCAGAGAGGGCTGTAGGAGCAGAAAGGGCTGGATTTGGAACCCCCAAAATCTTTCTTTGCTCTGGACTGACGAGCTCGGGAGCACTCCCCAGCTCTGCAGCAGCAGCTGATAAACCTGAGAGGGATTAAAGGAGATTTCCAGAGATTCCCAGGCTCTGATCTCCCGTGGGACAGCGCAGGACACGGAGGGTGCCCAGGCCCCTGTGCCTGCTCCAGTGAATCCCAGCCCTCCCCAGTATTTTCCTTGGATAAGAGTATTTGTAAAACGCTCAAACCTTGCATATAATGCGTAATGCTATTAAGTAGAATATCTAAAGTACTTAAACTAATTATGCCTATTTTGTAAGATTAATTATAATTAATAATTTAACATATTTTATCATTTAAGTCAGTATCCGTTCTGATCTTTAACTTTAGAGAGCACACTGTATACGTACTACATAATTAGGGCTTATGTATCACATAATTAGGGCTAAATACTAGGAAATCAGGCTAATTAGACCAAATCAAACTGAATTATTTAAGCTTTTTTTTTTAATTTTAGATGTAGAATATTTAGTAATTAAATACTGATTTCATTTTCTCGTGCTGACACACGGCGCTTGTCTCTCAGCTGTACACAATGGAGCATTATCCAAGTGTTTATCACCCAGGGAGTGGGGACAGGGAAGGACTGGCCAGGGCAGGCTCTGAGCCAGGCACAATCCTGGAATTCAGGAGGAACGGGAGCATCATCCAAGGCACTGAGGGTATTCCCACAGCTCCCGTTCCTCCCTGGGGATTGCGGTGGGCATGAGGAGAAGCTGCAGCACAGCCTCCCTCAGAACTGCCATCAGAGCTCCCTCAGAGCTCCCTCAGAACTTCCATCAGAGCTTCTCTCATAGCTCCCTCAGAGCTTCCCTTAGAGCTCCCTCAGAGCTCCCTCAGGGCCTCCTTCAGAGTTTCCCTCAGAGCTCCCTCAGAGCACCCTCAGAACTTCCATCAGAGCACCCTCAGAGCTTCCATCAGAGCTTCTCTCATAGCTCCCTCAGAGCTCCCTCAGGGCCTCCTTCAGAGCCCCCTCACAACCTCCCCCAGAGCTCCATCAGGGCCTCCCTCAGAGTTTCCCTCAGAGCTCCTTCAGAGCTTCCATCAGAGCACCCTCAGAGCTCCATTAGGGCCTCCCTCAGAGTTCCCTCAGAGCATCCCTCTGAGCTCCCTCACAGCCTCCCTCAGAGCTCCTTCAGAGCTTCCCACAGAGCTCCATCAGAGCTCCCTCAAAGCTCCCTCAGAGCTCCATCAGGGCCTCCTTCAGAGCCTGGGTCCCAGCTGGGCCGGGCCGGCAGAGCCCACGGGGTCACCAGTGCCACTCCAGAGCTGTGTCCAGGCCGTGTCCGGGTGGCTCTGGGATGGCCCCGGGAGGAGACTCCAGCCCTGCCCGGGCTCTGCTCGGGGCAGGAGCTCTGCCTGCTGTGCCGGGAGCTCCTGGGCTCAGCCCTGCCCACGGCTCTGGGGCCATTCCTGGGCATGGAGCAGAGCCTGGGCCTGCTCCAGCCTCCCTGCACACGGGGACACATGGGGACAGATGGACACATGGGGACAGACGGGCACACGGGGACAGACGGACGCACGGGGACAGACGGACACACGGGCACATGCAGGGCTGAGGCCCCTCTCACTGGGGCTCCTCTCCAGGCTGAGCAGCCCCAGCTCCCTCAGCCTCTCCTGGGTACCGAGATGTTCCAGGCCCTTGCTCAGCTCCGGGAGCTCCTGTCCCTGCTGTGCTGGGGGACAGAGCTGGACACAGCACCCAGAGGTGCCTCGGAGGGGCAGGATCACCCCAGAGGTGCCTCGGAGGGGCTGGAGCAGCTCCCTCAGGGGTCTCTGCAGCAAAGCATCCCTGGCATGTGGGGAAGCAGCTGCCTGCAGCAGCCTGTGCCTCCCCACAGCTCCCTTCCAGTACAGAGCTGGATTAGTCAATACTAACCCTTGTAACAACACTGAGAGATGGAACCCGTCTTTTTGGCAATGGCTCAAAATCTCCCTGCTAGGAAGCGCTCAGGACAGATGTTGTTGGCCGTATGACATCCATACAAACATCAGAAAATAAAGTCTTCCCAACAAAGCCTGGTACTGGCAAAAGCAGCAGCGACATCGCCAAGCAGTAACAGGGCTGCAGGCAGAGCCCTCAGAGGGAGAGGCACCTGCTCCACCCCAGCCTCAGTGAATTCACAGTTCATTTACAGATGTACATGTACAGCTACAAAACCTCCTGCTTTTCTGTGCAGACACATTCATTTCAGCATAATTCACCAAAAACCACAAGTTTTGTTATTTTGCATCGATCTTCTCTGCCAGTGGACCCAATTTACCACAGCTGGTAGTGACAGCACAGGGAGCTTCAGACTGGAAATGTGGGCTCAGATCAGAGATTATGGTCCATCCTCCAACATCTCCAGCACTGGTACTGCCTGCACCAGCCCCCAGAACAGAAATATTTAAATATGAACATGCCTCTGGTGCGAGACACCAGAAATACTACTCCTCTTTAGGTAAATGTTAAGGGAATCCACAGGAGATCAAGGGCCCTGAAATGGAAATCATCCCCATGCCAGGGGCTGGGGTCCCTGCATGCGTGTGGCACTGGCTGATCCAAGCTCAGCCAAGTCAATAAAAGGAATCCCACAGACTTCCAGGGGCTCAGAGGGAGCCCACGGTTCTGGCTCGGGGGCTTTGGGAAGGGAGTGCTCCTCGTGTTTACAGTGCTTCCTGTGAGATCTGCACACTCTGGGTTTTTTCAACACCAGCCCTCACATCAGAACCAGCTGGTTTGGGTGTGATGGTTCTAAAATCCACCCAGCAATGGGCATGAGGGAATGGGGAACGTGGGCAGAGCCAGAGGAGCAGGAGGATCCCAGATCATCCAGTGAGATGCAGGGGAATTGTCCCCAAGGCTGTGGCAGAGGCAGAAGTTCTTTGGGGAAAGCAGCAAATCAAAATTCAAATGTAAGGAAAGGCTGAGGATGTGGGGAGCAGCCCTGCAGCACCTCCAGGAACATCCCTGTCCCTGCTCCAGCCCTGCAGCACGTCCAGGAACATCCCTGTCCCTGCTCCATCCCCAGCTCACATCCATCATTCCCAGATTCCCTGCTGCCCAGTTTTCATGGACACAGCAGCAGAGCCCAGCCCGGCTGTGTGGGGCTGATGGACACTCTCAGCGTCATTTTCCTGGTGCCCTTTATGGTGCTCGTTAAAAGTACTTTTTTATCTGACCTTGTTCCATGCAAGGAATTAAAATTCTGAATGGAATCCTCTGCTCACACCAACTCCGTGGTGAGTCTGTCCCAGTAGAGAGGCTCCTGTTCCACTCCTGCTCCTCTCCCAGCACAACCTCCTCGCTTGGTTGTAAAGCACAGAAAATAAACAGAGCTCCAAGTGCAAATAAACAATTAATAAACATTGATTTTATGGATTTCTGTTCCTGTCCTAGCCCTGTGAACAATATCTGCCACATGCAATTCAGGAAGTGAAGCTGTCTTAGTTATGTTTTTAAGTAGTGTTTTCTAAATGATTCTTTTATTTGTAATTTATTATACATTTGAATTGGCCTGGAGACATCAGCTCAGCATCAGCTGCACACGAGTTGTTTTTAAAGTCAATTTTCATTTACTACCAGGAAAGGAACAAGATTGTTTTTGTATTTTTCTCTAACAAATTTTTTAATATTTGCCTTGATCTTACACAGAGATTTAGGCAAAAAGGCCCCATTTCAGCTCAAAAGAGGAATTATTTAGGAAACATCCAACATTTGCAAACAGGCAGCTCTCACTGAACCTGCAACATAGAATTAGTCAGATTTGTGGCTATTAAAAATTTGATAAATTGGTATCATATGGGGATGTTTAACATGGAATTCTATAGGAACACCCTCAATCCGCACACTCCATGCAAAAAAATTAACTCACCTGATATAAGAAAAAAAGAGGCTTAATGAGCACAGAATTGTGAAACGCCACTACAAATTTTAATTTTTAATTAAACAGATCCCTCCCTGTCCCCAGCTCAGAAAAGACAATAAATATTTGCAGGTTTCAGGCATTTCCCAGCCACTGCCACCCCAGTGGCAGCTCCAGAACTTCACGTGCAGCACAAAGAATAATTTAACACCCATTAATAGAGGAATTTTCAGAGGAGCTCGTGCTCAAATTATATCAATCTGCTACTGTTCCAAAATAAACGCATCAGGTGGCATTTAAATGCAGGTGGCTAACCATTTTATCAGTGCACATATTTAAGCTATTAGAAATATAATTAGAAAAATTAAATTAAACACACTTAATGCAGATTCTAATTCGAGCAACACTGTCCTTATCATTATGCCATTTTTATAGCAAATTATAAAGGATGTCTAAATTGTCCGGGTTTGTTGCTGACTGATAGCTGAACTCAGATAATTAAGTTGTTAACCAGGTACTTCAGTGGTCAACACGGTTATATATCTTTGTCTGATCACTCCCCCTCCTCCTGCGTGCGCCGAGCTCAGGGGAAGCAGATGGATGGCACTTGACACTGCCCACCTCCGCAGCGGCTGATTAGACACAGCCCCGTGCCACAGGTACACTCAATTATCCTGCCCCGCACCCCGCGCTCCCCGCAGCCAGCAGCGGCGGCAGCTCCGGCTCTGCCGCATCTGCTGCATTTCCAGCCCGGGAAAACCGCACCGAGCCGTCCGTCCAGGCAGCTTCCCCGGCCGGCCGCGCTTCACCCTGAGCCTGCGGGCACGCCCTGCAGCGCTCCCTGCGATTCCACAGCGAATCCTCTCTGCGCAAGGAGTTCAAGCGTTCCAGGGATTCTTGGTGTCCCTGCGCTGGCGCCTGGATAGTGCCGTGTCCCACTCTGCATCCCAAAGCCATCCAGGATCCTGCCAGAGCACTCAGGGATGCTTCAGCCCCACACCTGCCTGGCTAAACAGCACCCCAGAGAAATCACAACACTCATTCACCAATAAACAACAAAACCTGGGCACGGGTAGAGGCGTGCCAAGGAAAACCTGGATGCAGCTCCCAAGGAAAAATGATGGATGCTCAGGTATGCAAACACATCACAGCCCATGCTGAGGGCTGGGCTGCTGTTAGCAGAAATGATCTGTAATGTGTTTGAGGTTAAAGAATTGGGGTACCCTGAGTGCTCCGGTTGCATCCCAATACTCATTCAACAATAAACAACAAAACCTGGGCACGGGTAGAGGCGTGCCAAGGAAAACCTGGATGCAGCTCCTGGGGGAAAATGATGGATGCTCAGGTAATTCAAACACATCACAGCCCATGCTGAGGACTGGGTTGGTGACAGCAGAAATGATCTGTAATGTGTTTGAGGTTAAAGAATTGGGGTTCCCTGAGTGGTCTGGGTGCATCTCTGCAGCTGTGACTGTGTGTGTACAAGCTGTCCCCAAATTTACTGGAAATCACTTGGCATCAAGATCTCCTGGTATCCTGTTTCCATCAAAATAACACAGAAACTGAATGGACAAACCTCCTGACTTTCAACTTTAAGTATTCCAAACCAACTTTTGACAGTTCTCCTCATCTCACTGGAAACAAGGGGTGTCACCAGCTGGTTTGATCCTTTTTCAGACATAATCCCCAGTGCAAACACCTGGAATGTTACAGAGGGAAGCAGCTCTGGCCATCACAGAGATGGGCACAAACCAGAGCTGGTTCATGTCACAAAACTGACTTTTTTCCACCAGATTGTTGCAGCCACTTCTTCTCCCACTTAACCTGCACTGAGCAGCAGCAGAGTGGCCACAGACCTAAGGGAGTTCCACTCCAGTGCTCCCAAATAATGACAAACTAAAAATCCTCATTACAAACTAAAAATCCTCGTCACAAATTAAAATCCTGGTCACAAACTACAGATCCTCATCACAAACTACAGATCATCATCACAAAATAAAAATCCTCATTACAAACTACAGATTATCCTCACAAACTACAGGTCCTCATCACAAAATACAGATCCTCATCGCAAACTAGAAGTCCTCATCAAAACCAAAATCCTGGTCACACACTACAGATCCTCATCACAAACTACAGATCATCATCACAAAATAAAAATCCTCCTTACAAACTACAGATTATCCTCACAAACTACAGATCCTCAATACAAACTACAGATCCTCATCACAAACTAAAGATCCTGGTCACAAACTAAAGATTCTCATCACAAACTAAAAATCCTTGTCACAAAGGATTGTCATCCTTGTCACAAACTACAGATCCTCACTTCAGGACAAGAATGTGTGGGGTTTTCCCATTTCCACACGAAGAAGTAACGCACAGGGTTATTCCTGCAATGTCACCAATAAAGATTTTGACTTTGTAACTCAGTTACAAAAATCCCATTTTGTTGAGGGGTTTGGTTTCCCTCTCCTGCTGCAATTTGGTGGATAAATAAAAAAAATCCACCATGCTCTCCATATTTATTAACAAATTCACTAGGATCTGGTGGCTCCCTTTTAAACTTCTGAGCGCAGGGAATATTTCAAAAGGCACCTCCTGAAAGGGAAAGGAGCCACTCTGCCTGGTGGGGGGCATCCTCCTTCCCTGGAGATCGTTCCAGGAGAGCAAACCACACACATCCACACAGGCTGGGCAAGAAGGATTAAAGGAAATCCTTCCACAATGCATTTTCCTGCTTCTGCCCCTACGTGATCTGACTCCACTATCCTTTCCAACAAATATGTAATTATTAGCATATAAATTTAACACCTAGCCATGCTATAACCACAATTCCTGCCTTTATTTCCTTTACTTACTTCATATGGAAAGTTATTTCTCCGGAATTATTGTTTTCTGGGGTTTTTATTGCAGAGTGTTATTTATTCCTCAGATTATCATTAGCTTTCACACACCTGTCAATGCTATTTTTTTGATCTCTTTAAAATAATGTTCAAAGATTGAGGATAATTGTCCAAATGATTCTTTTAATATCTTACTGTATTTTAGTAGAATATTTGTGTCCTGCTTAATTGTTAACTCTTGGGAACACAAGTGGATTTAACTGAGTGTAGGTTTAGAGTAGAAACTGGGGACAAATCCTTCCCTGTGAGGGTGGGCAGGCCCTGGCACAGGCGCCCAGAGCAGCTGGGGCTGCCCCTGGATCCCTGGCAGTGCCCAAGGCCAGGTTGGACAGGGCTTGAAGCACCCTGGG
>JAWMQZ010000001.1:12845596-12862196 GCA_035584835.1 Tangara arthus
CCACTTCCGCCACTTCCGCCACTTCCGCCACTTCCTTCCTTCCGCCACTTCCTTCCTTCCGCCACTTCCTTCCTTCCTTCCTTCCTTCCTGCCTTCCTGCCTTCCGCCACTTCTGCCTCTTCTGCCACTTCCTTCCTTTCTTCCGCCACTTCCTTCCTTCCTTCCCATACTCTTTTCCCTGCTCCACTGTGGTCCTTCCCACAGGTTGCCTTCCTTCAGGATAAACCTGTTCCAGCATGGACTCTCCACAGACTCCAATTCCTTCAGAAATCTGCTGCAGTGTGGGGTCCTGCACAGGCTGCAGTGTGGATACCTGATCAGTTGCGCTCTCTCTCTCTCCAGGGGCTGAAAGCATGCCTGGTTCACCTCCTGCTCCTCACAGCATCTGATGGAAATGTCTTATCTACTCACAAGCTGATCATTTCCTTGCTAGGAACTGTCTAGGACTCCTCAAGGACCTAGACCAGCACATTTAAGGTGCTGGGAGTTCAAGTGACTGTTTTGAGCGGGTCCTCTCTTTCCAAACAGGCCACTGTGTTGCCTGTTCAAACAACAAGTTGGGGAGTTGTGCCTTTGTTCAGGGAGTCTGCCAGGGCTTGCAGGTGCGCACAGAGGCCCAAAGAGCTAGTTAAATCTCAAACAAAAATTGAGCACTGAGTCTCATCCTTACACCTTGCTTAGCTCTTGGGCCACTCTGCAGGCTGACTGTGAGTGAGATTTACCACGTGTCACTTATTACCTCCCAGTGGGAAGGGTCAACCTTCCACAGCCTCTCAGCACCCCTATTTCTCCACAACAACCTGCATCCCAGCCGGGGGCATCACCAGAGGACACATCAGCAGCGCACACTGGTGACCCACAATAGTTTATGGAAGCAGTCCTGAGTCAAGCCCATTATATAGCTAGCTGCTAACAGCACTGGCTGTGTTGAGGTCTCTTCCAATTGCAGTTACTCGAATTTTAATTATTGTAAATTGTGACTCCATCTTATAATCCCTCCTAATGTCCCTCCGTTATCGGAAGGGGCATGGAGAAAAGGGAGCAGCTTGAATGGGTTTAATTTTCTAGCTGTGTTTTAAGCCAGCACATTTATGGAACTGGTTGCAAGGCTAATATTTTAACATAATTATTCAGTTTAAGAATGTTTAAATAGAATAAATTAAAATAGTGCTACAGAACCTTGAAAGTCAAGTCCTAACATCATTTGATATGAGAATGACGAAAAAATTCAGATATAAACTTTTGAAACATTTGAGTATAAATATAGTCATTGATTTGGATGTAATAATTGAAATTTAAAGGGTGAATAAAAAAGGAATAAATTCAAAATTCACTAATTTAAGTATTTAAAACAGGTGACCTCTGCTTCACCGAAACTAACTATTCTTTACATTTTATTCTGGGTCAGGCCAGAAGAAATATTTAATTACTTAATATACTTCTTAATTAGCTATCTTCCAGTTAATTTTCCTTTTTTTTTTTTACTTAAGCCAAATTAATCTTGAACTTCCAAGATAACCATTTGTTCTTAATAGTTTCAATTTGGACTCTATCCTTGATCTTATCCAAGTTAAGACAAAAGCCATACCTCCTGGAAAGAAAGCTGTTTGAAGTTTGCCCAGTTACAGAAAAATCTGGGCAATCTTAGGCAGAAATACTCTATATAATCATCTTCATTGTAAAAAAAATGTCAAGATTAAATTATTAAATATCGAGGAAAATGTTAAAGGTCTTTTTTTTTGGGGGGGTGGGGTGCAGGAATAAATAAGTTGTAACTTACATAAAGCTGGTGGTATAAATTCTTCAGAATAGCAGTAGGCATGCACTGTGGTGGTTTTGCACTCTGTATTATTGCCTGCCTACTGTCCTTGACTTTACACAGCAGCAGAAGGCAGCATTTCTAAGGACAGACATCTCATTGTCCATCCTTGTCCTTGATGTTGTTGAGAAAGCTTCTACTTTGTAGACAATGGCTAGTGATTTCTCTGTCAGGAAAGAATTTCTAATCTGGACAAGGGAATTTTGCTGCTGGAGCCATAAAATTAGTATTGTGTTGCAGAACTTTCTGGGGTGTAGGAGCCGTTTTACTAAATTCATATGGATGGGTGTCCTGGTTTTGGCTGAGATAAATTGAATTATCTTCTTAGTAGCTGGTACAATGCCGTGTTTTGTATTTAGTATGAGAATAATGTTGATAATACACAGACAGTTTGGCTATTGCTAAATTGTGCTTACCGTAAGTCAAGGGCTTTTCAGTTTCCCATGTTCTCTCAGGAAGGAGGGGCAGAAGCAGCTGGGAGGGTGCATGGCTGGGACACCTGACCCAAAGTGGCCAACAGGATATTCCATAGCATAGGAAGTCATGTCTGGTATATAAGCTGGTAGCAGCTGGATGAGGAATGGGCTGGGCATCAGTGAGTGTGTGATGAGTAAATGCATTGAGCATTGTTTGTATCTCTTGGGTTTTATTCCACTCCCTCCCCACCCTCTTCCCTCTCTCCCTCCTTCCCTCACCCCTTCCTTATTATTATTACTGTTATGCTTATTGCTGTTTTTTGTTGTTGCTGTTGTTGTTGTTATATTTTATTTCTATTGTTAAACTCTTTCTGTCTCACCCCATGTGCTTTGCATTTTTCCAATTCTCCTCCCCAGGAGGGAGAGAGTGAGAGGCTGAGTGGTACTTGCAGACACCTGGGTATGAACCACAACAGTGGGGAACAAAACTAAGCTGGTCCCCTGTTTCTCATTAGTCCCACAGGTACAGATTTAGAGCCAAGTACCTGATCCAGTGGCTGAAATGGTATTAACTGGAATTAAATAAAACAAAAAAATCATGAGTGTCACATACCTGTATCCCAAACTGTCGTTGGTTGTGAAATTTTATTTTCACAGAACAAAAAATGGTGGGTTTTTACTGTGTTTCCTTTGTTAATTTTTTTAAGGAGGTGATGGTTCAACATAAAAAGATCAATATATTTCTACATTTAAAATCCAGCAAGATTTACAGTGTAAAAAACTAAAGCACTCTGAACGTTGTGTTCAGACAGCAAGCTGTTTCACTCAACGTGTTAACTCTAAGATTTTATTCAAAATAGAAAAGACTCATCAAAACATATTTCTGAGGCGTATGCTTTAGATTCATAAGA
This sequence comes from Tangara arthus, assembly GCA_035584835.1. Classification (NCBI taxonomy): domain Eukaryota; kingdom Metazoa; phylum Chordata; class Aves; order Passeriformes; family Thraupidae; genus Tangara; species Tangara arthus. The sequence goes on from JAWMQZ010000001.1 coordinate 12,848,743, forward strand.
AATAGAGGTTTTTTTTTCTTTTGCTTTTTTATTTGTTTAATGTATATATTTGCTAACCTTTAAGATCAATTCCCAGAAAGGAGTCCAGAAAAGCCAAAGTATATATCTATTTCTGGGGACATTGTTAAACTTTTGAAAAAGGCAGCAGAACTTTCTGGACTTGGTATGGATGATTGTAAAAGGAACCAATGAGGCTGAAGGATCTAAAGGTAGACACTTATGTTTTCCATTTTGCATCACTGAGATATAAATTATTAGGTGTAGAAATGCTACAGTTCTTAATTCTGTGATAGTTCTTCTCACTAATGGCACAGCTGGAATCTTGCAAAAATGAATAATAAATATTAGCAGCTTCCTTTTCTGTTATTCATGAAAATTTCCAGGATCAGAGGCTTTGTCATTTCTGGTCAAAATCCAAACAGATAGAGTATGCTACTAATCCAGCTGTAAAAATATCAGTGAAATGCACCTAATAATTTGTTTTTTGATGTTTTGTTCTCAGCCAATTTTATTGAAAATACCACTGAAAGCATGGTTATGTATTTCAGTAAAATCAATTCTCAAGCTAGTAGAGATTTTGTCAATTGGATGTACACACAGTTTCATGCAAGGTCCTTCTGAGGAGTTCTGTTGGATAAGTAGAATGACAAGGAATCTTGGGATTACCTTTTTTTTCTTTCCATCTCTGGGCTTTTTTTTAGAGTTGGCATGAAGGAAAGGCTGCACAACCAACCTTTATCTCTTCATTCTTGCATGGCTGCATCAATCCCAAATTTTATTCTAAACACATGAAAAGCTAATGGATTATAGTGCAAATGCTAGAATTAGAATACAAGAATTCAGTTTGCAGATCTACAGCTGGCAGATCGTGCCCTTGTTTACATGGAGGATAATCATCATTTCATTTTCACCAAGGGCATGAAATCCTAATGCCAGACTAGAATAAGACTTCACACTATGCTGAAAGCCAACAAAATGTCTAGGTTCACTGCAAATACCTTTTAAATATGAGAGGCAAAGTTAAAGCAAGGCCATTTCCTGTATCCTCTGCCAGAGGTAAGTTTCGATCAGACTCTGGAGAAGAAGAACTGTCATGCACACTTCAAATGTTTAGCAATCCACGCCTCACACTTGTTGGGATGATTTTGACTCAGTAATTAACACTATGTATGATAACCAAGATGTGAAGAACATGGTGACAACCCTTGATAAGGACAAGTATGAAGAAGAGAACACATTTAAGAAGTGTGAAATAGCAGCACTTAAATTTAACACAGAATGGGGAGACAAATGAAAATAGATTTTCACATTCCCTGTGCTTTCAAGATCTTTGCAGTTTTCACCATTACAAATAGAATGGGAAAGAGTGGAGGGCACAATGAACACAAGCTCACCGTGTTTCTAGTCATAGGCTTCATTCACCCACTTTTAAACAGGGTGACACATTCACCAGCATGAAATATATCCTTCTGCTTAAGGTGAACATATGCAAATATTTTGATTATGCAAATTGTTTCCTGAAATAATTGCATGAATGCCAGACATGGAGGTGTGCAAAATATGGTCGTTATATAAGACAACCAACCTCTAAACAGATTGATTTAAATGTTTCTCATTTCTATGTCCCATTCTGTAAGCTATTTAATCATGTGTAGGATTTTCAGTCTTGCAATTACAAAATGAATTCTGTTTTATTTCAGTCCTTATTGTAACCAAACATAGGAACTTACTGTTCCCTAAGATAGCAAGTTCACTTGTGAAGATTCACTAAATAAGCAGTTCAAGACTCTGTTGGGGTCATGGGGCTCTGGGAAAACAAGTGATCTTTTTCTGCCCAATCTACTCAGCCTCCACCTGCACCCACCCGTTCAGCCTTCACTCAGCAGATTCAAAAGAAATGAGCTAGCTGTTAAGATGAAAAGCTCATTCTATCTTCTGTTGAACTATAACAGAATTATAGAATCATAAATTCACAGAGTCGTAAAGTTGGAAAAGTCCTCCAAGATCATTGATTCCAACTGTTAACTCAGCACTACCATGTTTGTGACTAAACACCATCCCAAGTGCCACATCCACACAATTTTTTAATGCTGCTAGTGCTGATTCCACCACTTCCCTGGGCAGCCCGTTCCAATGGCCAATCACATTTTCTGTGAAGAGACTTTCCCCAGTGTCCAATCTAAACCACCCTTGGCCATTTCTCTTATCCTGTCACTTGTGGCCTGGGAGAAGAGATTGATCCTTCTCACTGCAACCTCCCTTCAGGGAGTTGTAGAGAGTCAGAAAGTCCCCCCTGAGCCTCCTTTTCTCCAGGCTAAACACCTCCAGCTCCCTCAGCTGCTCCTTCTCATCCTCGTCCTCCAGATCCTTCCCCACCTCTCTGGACACACTCCAGTCCCTCAATGTCCTTCTGGCAGTGAGGGGCCCAGAACTGGACCCAGGAATTGAGGTGTGACCTCATCACTGCTGAGTACAGGGGACAATCACTGCCCTGATCCTTCTGGCCACCCTACTGTTGATAAAAAGTAGGTGCCATGGGGTTTCTTATCCACCTGGGCACACACTGGGTCCTGTTCAGTCACTGCTGTCCAGCATCCCCTGGTCCTTTTTCCCCATGACAGATTTCCAGCCACTCTGTCCCCAGCCTGTAGCACTGCTTGGGATTGTTTTGACCCAAATGCAGGCCCTGGCAGCTGCCCTTTTTGAACCTCATGCGAGTGGCCTCAGAGGGTCAATCCAGCCTGTCCTAATCCCTCTGCAGAGACTTCCTTCTCTCCAGCAGATCAAAAACCCCACCATGACACTTGCACTGTTGATTTTCCTCCTGATCCTTACCCACAAACACTCAACACTCTCATCTCCATTATCAGGCCCCAAAGAAAACACTTCCTGACTTACAGGGCAGCCCTATTATCTCTCCTTCCTTGCCTATCCCCTCTGGAGGGTTTATAGCCATCCATTGGAGCACTGCAGTTGTGTGAATCACCACCATGTTTCTGTGATGACAACTATGCCAAAGTCTTCCTGCTGCACCACGATTTCCAGCTTTTCCAGTTTGTTCCCCCTCCTGTGTGCATTATTGTGCATGCCCTTCAGCTGTTTATTGATACCACTGCCTTTTCAGGGAGAAAAGCTCAAATTCCTGCATGATAGTTCTCAGAAGCCCCTGTGGTTTTTACCACATCAATAATCCTTGTGTCCTTGCTGCTGCAAATTGCTTTACTAGTAATACATACACACCAAAGGCTTTAAAGGACAGTGACGTCATAGTTACAAACAAAAGATTGATATTTTGAGCTTAAATGTCATTGCAGGTTTTGAAAATTTTGGTAAATATTGATAATTTTGCATCAAAATTTTCTAAACTGCAGCTCCGTAAATGCCCAAAATGTTTCAGTTTCCCAAATGTCCTTGAGTATCTCAAGTTCTGAACAGACATGACTACGTCCAAGCTGCTGGACTGAGTAATGTGCAGGTGCAATAAATATTTCAAGGTTTTTAAATATTGTTCCTAAATTCAAAAAATGACACAATGAATGTTGTTTGGAACCACTCCATTGACATAAGTATGGCTGGATAATGTCTGAGTCCAAGATTCCATGACAATGGCAAAAAGCCTCGATGCTGCTTAAAAGGTTTAAATAACTCAACTGAGTTTTAATAAAAGGATGACTTTAGACAAGGGAAATAAAAACTGTCTGACATTAATAGGTAGAAAAGTTATTGGTAAGTTTGGGCTGGTACACAGCATTTTTAGTTCACCTTTAAACAAGTAGAACTCCAGTGACTCCAGTAGTTCTGATTTATGCTAGTATAAATGAGAGAAGAATCTGACCATACGTCTTCCTGCATGCCTGCCATAAATCCTGCAGGCTATTGGTGCTATATAAATAACATAGCACGGTTGGGAAAAATTGCCAGACAGAGGGTTACATATAAATATTGTCAGAATTGGGGTTTATGAGGTGATTTTTGTGACATGGCTTACAAATAATGTCATCACACTCAACTTTTTCAGAAATTATTCAGGAACAGGATGAAGTAGCAAAAGCCAAAAGAATTTGGGGTTCAAGTGAAACTTCTAAGCAGTTTGTGGCAAAATGCAGATTTATTTTCAAGTTGTAATTTTTGTATTTATCTTACTTTCCAACTTTTGTTCTTTTTCTTGTAATATGGTTTATAATGACATAAAAAGACAACTGCCCCTTGCAGCCTTCAGTTGGGAATACTTCTATTGGAGCAGGAAAAGATTCTTTGCAAATACTGGATTTGGATTCACTTTAATTTCAATAGTGGGTTGAGAATTTGAGTTTTTTGCTCATCTCCTTCCGTCATCACTAACACCACCCCTGCTTAATTTGGTTCTTAGCTGTGGGAAGATGTCAGTGCCATTTATAGAGCATTTAACTGTGAAGATAAAATTACTACTTTTCAGTATACCCCCAATAGGCTGCAGTGAGAGCTTTTTATTTCATAGTTTGTTAAATTGTAAATAAATTGACAAAGGTATGTTGACCTTCAAGAGCAGTTGTTAGATTTATACCTCTCTTTTTGTACCTGTTCTATACTCAGAACTGCCTGGTTTTTGTTTTTTTTTTTTTTTTTTTGAATGTGTATCTATTCAAACACAATACTTCTAGAAAACTGAGTCAATGATATGATTTCCAGACAGCAAAAGTTAATTTGAATTTTGGGGCTTCTCCCTAAATCACAACTAACCAGCTTATAGACTAATAAACAAGCCTTAGCCCTCAGACTACAATGAATGTAGCCACATGGAAGACCATACGTCTGGTCCTTAGTTTTAATTTTTGACCAGCTGTAGGTCTAAATTTTCATGGATTGTCCAATGCCCACAATTTATGAATGCAGCTGTTGTCTCACAGGTTCAATGAATGTTTACTTTCTTTCTTGTCTCAAAGTCAATATTTATCCTTACTCTTATTTTTAAGCATTTTTAAACGTGTGAATGTTAGGATGGCAATGGTTCTGCAATGTTTTTATGTTATGATTGTTAAAAATTGATTCTAAGTAAGAAGAAATTTATAATTAATAGGCTCATTTTACTGTCTGTACATTTTGCTAATACACTTATATTTTGCTCCAAGCTTTCTAGCATAAGTCTCTATGTATTCTTGATGGTGTGTCTTCAGAACCTCCATTAACGTTAGAAAGATTTATTTCTGCACTGTAAAAGGCATATACTGTGTCTACTTTTAATCTACCTCTCCTAAATAAACTAATTCCCAGGAATCTGTAGAAGTAGATGTAGAATAAATTCAAGTTCAAATTTCATGGATGGTTTCCATGAAGACTGTTCCTCCTTTAGGATGTAATTTTTTTTAAACCCACATTCAATGCAATTGTGTACTGCTATTTCTTTCTGTAGCTATATCCTATCATTTTGCCCAAGTTCCCAGTGACACATCTGTAAAAAAGATGCAAAGTCTTGTGGAATATTCATACGACTGATGGGTTGGATCCTTACTTTCAGTCACTTTCTGAAGAGTCAAGCTAAACTCCAGCTATACTCAAAGCCCACAAATAAGTTTTGTGGTCTTGTCTCATGTCCTGTCAAGGAAAAGCTAACACTGGTTCACAGTTTATCAGAATAATGATGAATATTTAGTGACATTGAAGGATTCTGTATTTTACTCAAGATAAGCAGAGTGGAAAATTTTGAAATTTGATGTATTTATGTAGGATTCGTATTCTACCAGCTCAGATTGTATGTGCTTTCATTCCTTCAGAGTACAATTAAAATTCATTCCTACATTTTAAAATTAGGCAAACTCTGTCTGGCTGATACATATTCTCTCACTTGATGAGAGAGGCTGTGATCCTTCATAAGCTGCTAACCCTGCTCCAAATCTGAAGGGGGTGGATATGGATGCAATCAGCTAAGTGGGTCTTTATGCTGTCTGGCATCAGCACAATCAGATTTCGTCATGGGACATAAGTGAAGTGCAGATTTCAGACTAGGAACTGAAAAATAAAAAGTGTTTTGCTGTAGTAACCAGGGAAAGGGACAGTTATTGGGAGCAAACCTGGAAAGGGCAGAGTACATTAAAATAATCTGAGACAGAAATCACAAAGGTAAGATTTATATATGGTCAAATACAGAAGAACATTTTATTGTTGTTTTGGAGGCCTCAATAAGAGCTGAACTGGAACAATAATTGCCTTATAATGTGCTTATATTATAACAAAATATATAATTTTCTAAAAACAGGGATTCTAACTTGAGATATCAGTTTCTGTGATAGCTGTTTAACTGAGAAGGCAGAAACTGGCACTTCTTCAGATATCACAGGGAGAAAAACTGTGGAGATACTCTATTACTGTGTAACACGTTTGAAAGGTAGTCCTTTAAATACAAACAATCCCTCAAATTAATTTTTAACGGATTATTGATCATGATGCAAGGAAAGGGTATGATCTCAGTTAATCTTAGTTCTACAGTCTTAGGCACCTGGTTTCAGAAGAAAAAAAAAGAGTATTTATTCTGAGCCATGATGTGTCTCTTTTTGTGGTATCCAAGGTGGGAAAGTCATTTCCTCTGACTTTCATTGGTTTCACCTGCATCTATTTCGTTATTTCCCCCACAAGTCCCATCAAGAAAAGGTAAAAGAGACACCAATCTTGGTCATGACTGGGGAGTTCTTCCACAATAGATAAAAAAAACAAGGAATCAGGGTAAGAAAAATAATAAGAGGTTAGAGAAATAAAAAGGAAATAACATGGGGGAAAAGAGAAAACAGTAAAGAAAGAAATAAGGAAAATAAGGAGAAATAAGAAGTATATAGTGTTCAGGGAATAGTATAGGAGACCAGATAATTCTTGAAAGAAGAAAGGAAAGCTTCCTAACATGAGCCCTTGTTTCTTCTGAAATCTCAGATTTTATGGATATTGACTCCAACATATTAAGTACAAAGCAAATAATCAAAATTTTCAGAATATAAAATGGGTTCAGGGTTTGAAAACAGTTTTCTACTGCACCAAAAATGATAGCTTCAAAAGAAACTGAGCTGTCTTGGAAGGTAGTTTGCAGGGGTATGCTTTTTTTTCTTTTTTTTTCTGTGCAGCATGACTCTCTTAGTCCTGTCAGTGTACTCCCATTTGTATTTGTTATACAGATTCCTAACAATTTTTGTTTTTAAATTTAGTATTCATCTGGTGGCTTTCTCAGTGATACTGAAATGTAATAAACAAAAGAGACTCACAAGGTCGCTTGGTGCCACTCCTATGTTAATAAGCTCAGTTTTCCCCAGTTCCGTATGAAAGAATTGCTTCTGCTGTGAAGGTAAAGCAAATTCTGAGGGCAGAATCTGTGACCATAGTGACCTACCCTAAGCATTGCAACGTAAGTGAACACATTCTTCTCTCTTTTCTCTGAAAAACAGTTGAATCCAGTTCTGTTGTTTATGCAAGTAAATATTTCCATTCTCATGAGATCTACTTGCACCAAAAAAAAAAAATCTCATTGTGTTTGAAAAAACCCTCCTTTTTAAACTATTTTATTGGGTTTTGAACTCCTTTAGTTTAAATGCTGCAGTGAGAAAAAGAAAATGTTAAAGCTGTTAGTAATGATTTACTAAGCATGTTCTGATTCTTTACAATTTAGCCTGTTCATTAATTTATATTTATGAATATGAATGCTCATGCATCTGTACCCTAAAGAATATTTGCTGTAAAGCAGAAGTGGCTGAAAAAAATGAACTAGAGAAACTCCCAGTGAGTGAAACTAGATTTGTTTCTTTCATGAGGCAGAAAGCCCATTTGAAATAGCCCCTCTCTATCAACAGTAGACAATATACTAAAGTAAAGGTAAATTAGAAAATAAAAGTGAATTAGAAATACAAGGTCATGGGAAAGAAAATGAAGAAAAGCTGTTCTAATTTTACACTGTCTTATCAAACTGTGGATGTGTTTGTTCTAATGTTTTGTATCTTCCAGAAGAAGCAGACAGGTACAGAAAAGTGAAGGAGGAACCTGAAATTTTATTTCATCCCCTGAAGTGTAAATTAGTACATTGGACACACAGCAGGATAATTCAAGAATTGAATATTAAACTGAAGGGGAATATCTTGCTTAGGAAGAAGAGGAAGGGCTAAAGAATTAGCTGCTGTTCCATATATCAGAGATGCACATGTTTGTTTTCCACTTATCACAGAAGGAGGCTGAAAATATCTGATAACACCCGATACTGTCAACTTTAGATATCAGCTGGACAGGTCTTTTCACGCACAAATGCAAAGCCAGTCAGAACAGGCTTCAACATAAAAGTAAATTAAAACATCCCTTTGGAGGGAGATGCTTTGGGACTCAGGGTGGAATTCAGTGCCTAATCTGAATTTAGCATTTTAGATGCTGTACAAAAAGTTCTCTTGCTGGCCCTTCAAAAGGGTGAGAACAGTCTACTTGTCTCAAGTCATATCTTTAGAGTCATACAGAAATCTCAAAACCCTGCCGTGTCTAAAATGAGCTGAAACTTTTGTGAATTCCTTCTTGCTTACAGAAGAAGTGGAAATTAAGAGATGGAAGAGTTCTAGGTGTGCAACACATCTACCATGGAGGAAGCTTCAGGAATGCAGAGTAGCTGGTAACTTGGACAAGCATGACCAGGAAGTGACAGAGTCCAGAACTTTTAGGACAATAAGGAGCATTAACAGAAATTCAAAATAGATTTAGGAAAAATTACTTCATTCACCTGGAAAAGCTGGCTGATGAGCTCTCTTGGGAAGAGCTTCCAAGACAAAATGATGATGATGATGATGATGATGATGATGATGATGATGATGGCAGCAATAATGTTTCTTTAAACAAATGCCAGTTCCAGAAGTTTCAAATGCAAACAATTCAATTAAGAAGGAAAAATCAAAATAATAAGAGATCCACTTGGCCAATACATATATTATCTAAATATGCTTCAAGTAAAACAGGGAAGATTAAGAAGGACAAAAATACAGCAGAAGTTTACATGAACAAAAGCAAAAAAGTCAAGCTTCTGTGCTGATGTCAGCAAAGGATGTCAAGTGTATGTAAGAAAACAATGCACAATGCACAATGTAGAGAGTGGAGAAACAAAGAGAAATAAAGGATCATGCTACTTCTTCCAAGAAAAGAAAAAATATTGCCTAAAGGTACTGAGTAAGCTGAAGTATTTGTTGTCCTTTTGCATTTGTTTTCACCAAAATAGCCACCAATGCTAAGATGGCTGAAACAATTAGAAATAGTGATGTAAGAATATGACCTTAAGTCACAGTAAGTAAAGGACTGATTGGAGTGTGCTTATATGAATTAGATGTTTTCAAATCATTTGGAGTGGTAACTGAGATGACTAATGAGATCCTCAAGTCATCAGCAATTACCTTACAGAACTCATGTAAATGAGCAAACCTTCAAATGTCCAAAAAACCAAAAAAAAAAAAGATTGGTGAGATTATTTTATTTCCTTTACAACTTCACAGTTCACTTCTTCCTCTCAGGTTGTTCTTCTCTAATCCTTCCTCCAAGATCATCAATTACCCCTCTGCTGAGTGTGTGGAGCATGAGTATAAATCCAAAGGGATCCTAATCAACCAAAAAATGTAAAGGTTTAAGACTATTTCTGTCCAGATGTACAGAAATACTCTTGTGTCTCAACCATCACCAAGTTTCTACTCTTTTGGATCTTAATCATAGTTTAAAGAAGTGATAGAGATGTAAATATTATATCTACAATAGATTTAAAAAGATGTATTCACATTTTAGTTGTTCTGTTCCCCGGGAGCAAGTCTCAGTTAATCTGAGCAGCAGCAAATGAGTGGGAGCACAAAGCAGGGTGACGCTGCTACAGAAGGTTCATCTGTGGGTGGGCAGAGAGTTGGGCACAGTTTTGTCTTAAATTGCTGATGCTAGAGCTCATCTGCCAGAGCCTGAAATGACTTCCCAAGGTGCAAAGTGGTGTATTATCAGCTTTTAGAATGATTCATTTTTCTGAATTCTTTTAAACATGAATCTGGCTGTAAAGGAAGGCTGATTACTCAGTTCCTCCCTGCACCAAGTTCAGTCTTTTGTCCACAGTTCAATACAGACAGGGAAGTGACTAACTTGTCATTTTTCTTTTACAAACAGCTGCTGGGGTAAGAGAGAAAATGAACAACCATCTAAAATTTCTAAAGTCTTGAGGCTGAGAAAAAAAAAAACAACAACAAAATAAAGAAAACAAAACAAAACCAAAACAAAGCAAAAAAATAAATCGAGAGGAAACAGGAGAAACTGCAATGCAATGCAAAAATGGGAGAGAATTGGCAAATTGTGTCTTTATAAAGAAAAGGAGAAAAAAGTTGTGGAGAAACTGGAAAAGAACAAATGCAAGGAAAATAAGATGAGGTCTTATAGAATGAGCTATCATTGCTTTTAAAAGTTAAATATTTGAGAAGAAATGCTTTTGGTTGCATATATGCACAGAAGCAGAGTCACAGCAGCACCAGCCAGAAGTTCAGCTGGCAGTTCTTTAAGCACATAAATACGGTTTCAGGACCTAGTTACTGCAGTTTGCCTCTCAGTAAGAATTTTAATCTCACACACAGTGTAGTACTGTGGTGGTTGTGTGCCTTATTGCTTACATCTGACCACACAAATGAGAGCTTGGGAACCATTGGTTTCTTGGAACATCTTTGCAATAGTGTCTTGTTACCCTTATTACAGCCTTTGAGAGAAATTTTCACAGATGCTCTTGATGACTAGTGCAGCATCATGTAGACAGACTGTCTACATGACTGTGAAGAAGGTAATTGAAAATAAGTTGCTACAACTTTGGGCAAATCAGATCCTGCTGAATAATTTTCTCTCTTAGGGGGAAAGAAGGTAAGATATGGTTGCAATAGTAATTTTGATAGTACCCAAACATGCTTGCATGTGTACCATAAATGCTACTGTTTTGGGTCAGCTCTGGTGGGCTGCTAAACCCACCCATCTGTGTGCTCCATACTCTGCCCCTCATCTGGTGGATGGGGCAGAGAATCAGAAGGAGAAAAGTGAGAAAACTCATGGGTTGAATTAAAAACAGTTTAATAGGTAACGTAAAAGGAAATAGAATTTTTTCACCTCTCCCCATGGGCAGGCAGGCGTTCAGCCCCCCCCAGGACAGCAGGGTTCCAGCACCTGTCATTGTGACTTGAGAAGACAAACACCATCACTCTGAAAAAGTTCCTCTGCCCTTTCCTTTGTCTCCCAGCTTTTATTCTTGATTATAATGTCATACAATATTGGATATTCCTTGGCATAGCTCTGTCCCCCTCAGTTTTTTTGGCATAGCCCATCTTCCTCTTTGGTGGAGTGATGCAAGAGGCAGAAAAGGCCTTGGTGTTGTGCAAATGCTGCCCTCAACAGAGGGCTGTGAATCCTGCTTTGATCACAAACACAAAACATAGAACTATACCAGATATTATGGAGAAAATTAACTCTATTCTAGCCAAATGCAGAGCCATTATATATGCAGTGTATCAGTGTAGTAAGTTGGCTTATTTTCATTATGTGCAAAATGAAGTAAACTAGCAATTGCAACCTATCTGCTTCACATTGACTTTGGGATAAATGTATAATCATACGTGTACAGTCATTATCCCTTTAAGATGTTCAGAGAAATAACTCCTTGATGTGATGGTGATGATCTGTAATCAATTTTTCATTAAGATTTTATCTTTTTTACCCAATTGGATGCTGTCTTGAACAACTTGCCCTGGCTGACCATGCTTGAGATGGTTTAGAATAGATTGTTTCATTTCTCAGTCTGTGTTCTGTTATCATAACTAGATACAGGTGTCATCTGCAATAAGTCCTTTCTAGTAAAAAAGAGAGAAAAGAAAACCTTCTTTTCTCTTTTACTTTATTGCCACCCCATTCAGAACCTCCCTCTGTAATGCCTTGACCATCTCTCCTTTAACAACTCAGTAATATTAGAGGTTTTTAAATAATTCCTCTTAACCCATTTTTTTTTTCTTTTTTTCCTACAGAGTGGGATGAAGGACACACGAAAACATAAATATCAGTTCCAACACAGATTTAAACTTTCTTGAAGTTAAGCTGTATTTCAGTCTAGATTTTGACAGATATTTTGGAGGGAGAGGTCTAGGGCACTAGAGTCAAGCAAGCAAAAAGACAAGGAATGGACACATTGAAGACAAATTACTGCTTTGTCCTTTAAGAAAGGCAAAAGAACATCTCTTCAATGTTTTTTATCAAAGCCTGGATGCAGAAGTTGAGTGCACACTAAGGACATTTGCCAACAGCACTAAATTAGGAGGAGCTGTTAGTTCCTCAAGGGCAGGGAGTCCTTACAGAGCTTTTGATAAATACAAGTGCTGGGCAATCCCCAGCAATAAGAAATTTTAAATAGAAATGCTGGATTCTGCATATGGAATGGTGTAAACCTGGGTTATGGCTCTGGTGAGGGACAAGAGGCTGGAGTGCAGTCCTCAGAATTCATCTGGGGTTTTGGGTTGGGGATAAGTTCAATATGAGCTAAAAATGTGTCCTGGTGGCCAAAAGGGCCAAGCTGTCTTGGGCCACATATAAGCACAGTTGAAAGAATTGATCAGCCCACTGTATTCAGCATTGGTGCAGCCTCCTGAAGAATTCTGTGCAAACTTGGGCTCCACAAATTATATACTTCGTGATTTTTTGTGTGATTGTTTGTTTTTACTTTAATGAGAAATATAATTCAATGAAGAAAAATATCCTTAGCCAATTACTAGAATGAGAAGATTTTAATTTTTTCTATTTGTATGGTTTCCACAGAGTCAGCCAAGCTTAACTTTTGTGGTTGAAAAAAAAGACAGAAAACAATGTTTATAACCACGTATCTAATTCAGTTTACAGTAAAAATTTCTGCATTTTCTATGTCTGCATCTACATGAGACCTTTCTCCTGCTGAGCCAGAAGTTATGACAGTAAAACAGCATGGGTTTATGAAATTAAATAAGTGGTTTGAGCTGCAATTAATTTCTTTATCTACAAATTACTTCTAGGCTTTAACAAATGCAGATTGTCAAATCCTTTCAGTTTGGCTAAAATTAGACTGCTACCTTAGTAAGTTCTGAGCACTTAAAGATTGACTTCAAAACCTGGCTTCCTCAATACTTGGCTTTTCCACATACATTACTGCAAATATTGTCCTTAAATCTCACGTGTGTCATGGAATTAGTGAATATCAATGGTTATGTCTAGGTAGAGTTTTGCAAAGGGGAGCCTCATATGCTCCATCTATATATTAAAGAAATGCAGGTCTGCTCTTTTTCTGAGAAAAACCTTGAGAACTTAAATTGTGAGGTGCTGGTCCAAGCAAATAATCCTCCCTGGGAGTTTTAGGACTGAACTGTGTGGTACATTCAAAGCCCAGAGCCCCCCGTGTGCTGGGCTCACCCAGAGCCCCGTGGGCAGCAGGGCAGGGAGGGGATTCTGCCCCTCTG
>JAWMQZ010000001.1:12862281-12885066 GCA_035584835.1 Tangara arthus
CAGAGGAGGCACCAAGGGGATCAGAGGGATGGAGCAGCTCTGCTGGGAGGAAAGGCTGAGAGAACTGGCATTGTTCAACCTGGAACAGAGAAGGTTCTGAGTGACCTGCTTGTGACCTTCCAGAACTTGAAGGGAACCCACAGGAAAGATGGAGAGAGACTATTTACAAGGGCCTGGACAGGAGGGAAGGGCATCCAACTGGGAGTAAGTTTTCATTAGATATATGGAAAGAAATTCTTCCCTGTGAGGGTGGTGAGGCACTGGCACACGTTGCCCAGAGGAGCTGTGTCTGCCCCATCCCCAGAAGTGTTCAAGGTCAGGTTGGATGGGGCTCTGAGCAGCCTTGTCTAGTGTAAGGTGTCCCTGCCCATAGCAGGGGTTTGGAACAAAATGATCTTTAAGATCCCTTCCAACCCAAACCACACTATTGTCTTACGTTTCTAGGATTTCTTTTTGATAGCAAAAACTCTACTACAGTGGAGTTAAGACACTCAAATATTGTATCAAGTTTACTTTTATGTTCACAGATACTCTGATCTGTGTGCATCAGTAGCAAGACTATCCTACCCAATGCAATGCTAAGCAGAGTTTCATTATTGTGACAAGTTAAAACTAAAAATATATTGTTCAACGCTGTGCTTTATTTATTATTTCTGCAATTTATTAAGCTCATTCAGTAATTATATGTTAACATAAGAAATGCAAAAGTATAACATTGTTTTGGGAAACTATTCATAACGTGAATAGGATTCACTCCTGTGCCTAGATTTACTCCATAGTAAGTAGAAAGGATCTTCTCTAAGAAGTGATTTTCATCCAGAGTTATAGTGAAAGTGTCTTGTCTTACCTGTTAGAGAAGTTACCTTTTTCCACAGTCTATGAAAATGCTTCTTTTCTGTGTCAAAGACAGCTTGTCCTATGCTAATTAGATAGCCAGAGAGAAAGAAGGTGGTTATCCCCTATCTCCCACTGTGCCAGAGCCTCCTCAAAAGAGCATTCAAATTCTGCTTACTTGTATATTGAGAATGCTCACAATAAATATACCCCAATTCTCTAATCTGTAAGGGAGGTTTTTGTAAGGACATCCTTAACACCTGTGTGCTTCAGCATTTAAATTCTTGACTGGAATTTAACATCTCAGTACCTCCAAGGTCAGGGTCTGAGTGCCAGTTGATCCATAAATGCATCTCAGAAGTTGTAGACCTCAGATGCTCAGCAGGCGGCACGTAACCAGGAGGTTGAAAGTTAAACAGGCTCAGACACATTTGTACAGCACAAGAAACATTTTAATGTTGACGCTGTTATCAGTAAGAGCTAAAGAAATCCTTGCACAGTAACCCTCCCTTAATGCTGTAAAGGCACAAGGATAAACAGCTTTGTAGGGGAAAAAAAAAAAAGGAAACTAGCGTAAAGCAAGGAAAACATACCTCTGGGTTTGGTAATTCCTTCCAAGAAGAGGTCATTTCCAGCAAGAATGTAACAATAGAAATCATATTTTGCTCACAAAGAAAACTTGCCTGTGGCTATTACTTTATGTAAGTAGGTTTTATGAAATATAAATGCCATGGTTGGAATCCTAAGAGACTGAGAAACTTGTAACTGTCCATTCAGTCTTGCCTCAAAAGCCATTTCTTTAAGCAGAGTTGGCAGAAAATGAGTCAATAAAATCTCAGTATGTGACATTTAATCTCTGCCACAGACCTCAGTCTTGAGATCACTTACAACTCTTTTTTTCCTGATGAGTTACTAGAATAGCTTTGCAGAGATATCTTCTTACTTCTTTTGTACTGGGAAAGTAATCCTGTGCCAGCTTCACATGGGCTGATGTCCTGGCATATCTGTAAAAACATCAGAAACTTGTTGTATAGCATCACTCTGCTACTTACTGATTCAGAATGATTGGTTATACTGGATTTCAAATGATTCAGCAATAAACCCCATGCTGTAATTCCAGTTACATTTTTTTTCACAGCTTTTTACAAGTTAGTGGAAATGTGATTAATTTAAAACATATGAAAAATGCTGTGAGACTTGGGTATTTTCTATTTCAGTGGGAAGGAAGTTTTCCTTCACAGGAAGGGAAGATCTGACTATGGCTTTGCCAAGCAGAAGGATAATTATTGTCTGAGTAATTTCAAAGAGACACCACCATCTCCATAACAGAATAAGGCAAACAAAATGCAGTGTCAGGAAGAATTAACCAGGTCATTTGTATAAATTCAAAGTTATTAATGTGGTGAAAAGGTTGTAGAATCAGATTGATAACATGGATGGATTTGGGACATAATGGAATTAAAGTTTCCCAAGGTTAGTAGTGTGTTTCAAAAGCAGAGTTTTCAGCTAGGAGTGCTCTGATCAGAGACCTGGTCTGTTGGCTGGATTGGGTAGATGGAAAAAATTGGAGCTGATGATGCACATACACAATTTCTCTCTTATGCTGAAAGTTTTCAACTATTTTATTTTAGCCTTGATAAAACCCTGGAAAACAGGATACTGGATGTTCTTGTAAATAGTGACCACATTTGTCAATAAAAAAATGTGTTGTTAACATATCAAAATTTTCCTATTGTAGTTTTAGCCCTTGTCATCCAGCAGCCTCTGAAACAACTTGTAGGTACTTTCCAGGAGTCAATGCATCAGCAAAGGAGGTTTTGTCACTGGACATCCTCAAGTGAACATTCTGTTTCAGAAGTTAGGGAGTTTAATTGTACAGAGACAGGACTTTGAGATTTGTCTGACTCAGCACTGCAAAGAACAAAACATTTTATTAGCGAAGATGTAGCTTCAGAGACTGGATTCCAAATATGTGTTTGTCAGGGTATTAAAAAACTTACAAGGTATTTTTCCACCTATCCTCACTGACCCTTTTGAAAGCTGCTGTCTCAGTGATGGTAAAGTGATCATAAGCATGGAAAGCTCTGTTACATATGCAGAGCAGGAGGGATGCAACCTGTACACTGAGAGTTTGAAAAGCCCGTGTCCCAGTTGAATAACAGAGCAGGATTTGTACAAGTTAATCTGCTTAATAGTTTATTTCCTGTGACATTAGGCATTTTCAAGTTTTTGGGGAGGGTTTTTGACAAATTCTACCCACAACATACAGGTCAGAGAGACGTGTTTCACTTCCACACATTTACTTATCTCATCCAACACATATTTAAGCTTCCTAATCCAGCACACTTTGGCATTCTCCTGCTGTTAGTTTAAGGGAAAGGAAACTCAAGTAATATTAATATCTTTAAAATGCACATACAAAATGTTGATTGTACAGGTACACTCCATTCACAGAATATACATTCACTTGTTTCTCCCAAATCTTAATGCTGAAAATGCTTGTCACATGATTTTGCTTCAAAACTCACAAAAGACTATGGAAGCTGATCTGGGTCCATAGACAACTTTCCAAATTAGTGTTATGTACTTTAGCTCATTGCTTTGTGGGGGTTTTTTAATTTGCTTTTGTTTTTGTTTATTTGGTTGGGTTTTATGGTTTTTTTTTAGGAGGGGAGCAGCGTTGTGAAGGCAAATTACAACCAGGGAGAGATCTTGGTGCTGTGATTTTGCATGGAGTGGATATAGTATTAGCTGTTTCTTCACTGCAGTACTCTTTGGAGGTGAATATTTTTTTTAGACCTGCATTTAATTTCCAATCTGTCTTGGCCATATCTAAGGATAATAAAAAAGACTAGAACATTTGACAAATATGAATGTTGTTTCATTAATTTTTATAACTTTAGAAAAGTCCCATGAATGTAAAAAAGGTCCATATATATCCTTTTTTGAGATAGGCCATCACTAGAAATGACATAATGATGTTAATTTTCTAATCACTGTCGCATATGTATAAAGCATAGCAATTGACAGTTTCAGCGATTTCAGTAGAAATATGTGTCAATTAAATCCACTTGGTATGTGTGAGAAACTGACACTTATATTATAGCACTTGGAAAAATTTAATGTCGTCTTAATTGCCCTGGTGAATTTGAAAAATATAATCTGTTCTGTACTTAAAAATGATAAAAATTATAACATTTATTTAACTCATTAGACTTTTTTTTAGGATTACTTTTAAGTTGAAAGTACCATTAAAAAAAATCTTTCTACACATACTCAGAAATAACAAAGATCTGGCATCACACAATGATTAGGTTCTAGAGTGCTTCAGTGGTGTTGCACTTGAGTGTATGTGTAAAGGAGATTTATGTTACTACAAAGACTCTTGGATTGTGTTTTACCACTGAGAAGGATAACATTTCTTGGGATTTCCTTCCACAGAGATAGCATTTCTCCTTTTAAAACGGGAACTGTTTTTAAGAGTCGGTGAAATAAGCCCTTTCAGAAAAACTGTGATGGTCAAGCTCCACTTGAAAGAAAATGCCTGTCTTTTGGCTAACTTCAGTGGAAATAATGAACAATCTAAGTATCAAAAAAAAGCATAGAAAATAGTAGTTTTGAAGTTTCTTTTGTTGACTGAAAACCAGAAATGGCAGGATAAGAGGATCAGAAAGACAGACATGTTACAAAGATTAGTTTTGCAGAATATTATGCTGTCTACAGCGTGAAATTAGGAACTAAAAGACAAATCCTATTTGTCTCACTCAGAGAAGTTGCTTTCAATCAATAAAGTCACATTAGTGTACAGACTTTCAGGATCATGTGTTCACCTTACACTGCTGAGCAGCTGAAATGAATAGCTGAAATGCCAACTGAGCACTCACAAGACTTATTGGCTTCACATTGAGTTACAAGTGCTTGTCATTTCCCAGATTCAGATCTTTCATGCATAAAGCTCCCAACAAAATCAATGCTTTCTATGTGTCTGGACCACAAGAAACTTCACATTAATATCTTTGACTTGTGTCTGTAGATATTCATGGTTTCATTATGGAGAAGGCAACTTCTATTCATGCCCCACAGCCCCAGATCTTTCAGCCAAGGTATCTTCTTGGGCACACTGTAGCTCTTTCCTACCTGCTTAGCTGGTTTTAAGTCCTGTGTTAAAATGGGATGGACAATGATTAGTGCAGCTTCAAGACAAAGAATATGAAATCCAACCCCTTTGTCCTGCACTATAGATACTCGCAGAGACACAACACACATTAAGAGCTGCTCAAAACTGAAAAGAATAAAAATAAATTCATTTCCATGATATCAGGCCTTTTTGGCAGGCAAGACTGTCCAAATAAGGAATGACATCCTAGGCCATTGAGTTTATTTTTCAGAGTTATTTGACACTGATTCACACTAGAACATACACTAGAACACTCCACTTCAACCCAGAGCTTCTGCAGAAGTGAACAGAATAGGTTGTTCAAGCTACAAGTTACTGCCAGGGACTAATAACACTTCATTTGTCAGCTGCAGAATACATGTAACTCTATTACTTTTAAAAAATGAAAAGTACATGTGCTGTGGTTTTGCCCTTCCACCCCTCAAAGGGGAAAGAAGAGGAAAGGAGGCATCTCAGGCCACATTCCTTATGTGCAATTTATTGTGCATGTTAAGAAAGCACCCATTTTTGTGCAGTGGGAATTCGCTAAAGTACAATGTATTGCAGCGTTTCCAGTTCAAATGAAATCTCATTATTGTCTATTTTATTCCATATCTATTTAGCAAAAAAATTCTGAGCACACAGCCAAATCTTAAATTGCAAAAGAAATCAGGGGATTGATGTAGGCAAAATGTTTTTAGAATAAAGCAGTGCTTGACTCCCTATCCAAGATCAGTACATGTAGCATTCATTTTAAAATAAAGCAAAATTGCAGCATTAAAAAGACAGGAAAATACCCCAGAGCTGTGGTTTGGAAAAGCTGAGAACTCCCACAGAGAACATCAGTTCACATCAGATCAGTGTGAGTTAACAGGGAACATAATGCTGAACACAACCAGAAACATCTGAAAGTGAATCCCATTCCGGCAATAGCTGTTTCTAATAGGAAAAGGAGGATTGAGAAAAACAACCCTTATTAAGCAGCCTAATATCTTAATACTGTGGCCTATTAGTTTTCTGACATCTACCCACTGCAGTTCTATTCCACTGTATCTAAAACACCAGGGGTTTTAAGGTGCTGAACTCGTGTTGCATAATTTAAACTGCTGTACTGAATATTCACCTGGCCCTGCTGCTGTCAGAGTCCAGCAGGCTGGAATTTCCACACAACACAAGAAATACATCTCTGTCCCTTAAGTTCAACATTTTCTATCAGGCTAAATTTGTGTGTAGAAGATAGCATAGATTGATTGTAGGGGTGATATTTCATGTCTATGTTATTTTGCTTCTTAGATTTCAGTATCAAATTCTTAAACATTACAAAAATGTAATTTGTTTTCATTTATGATAGCAAAAATGAGCTGAGAAAATACTGCTTCTTGGATCAGTTTTGGTCTAGAAATTTTATTTATGAAGCTAAAACCTATAATGAAAACAGTTGAAGAAAATATTTTCTTTTTCCCTGACATAAACCTGTACTTCATCATCAGTAATAGTGGAAGTGAAGGATTTTTTTCTGTCACAGAAATTTTGTAAAGTCCAGATTATTATTTAATAATACTAACATTGTCAAAATGAAAACTAGAGGGTTTTTTTCTTTTAATTAAATATAATCTGTTTTTTCTGGTCTTGTCCCAAAAGTATTCTAACAAAATGAGTGTCTGTAGTATAGAGGAGTTAGCTAGCACAGCCCATTAAAGTGATGTCACGAAAAAAACAGTGCAATATTTTCAACTACTGAAAATAAGGAAAAGAGAAAAATGTTCCTTTATTATAACAGACAAAAAGAGAAGTTCATTGCAGTTATCTGGATGAAAATGTTTATACTATGATCTAACTACAGCCAATACATTTTTAACCAAAGCTTTTTTCCCCTGAAATCAGTTGATGAACATTAAGTCAAATCAGGGGCTAGTCCTAGGGAATCCACTGCTATCTTAAAATATTACTGAACCTTGTTTAATTTCACATTTAGTTCCTCTTAATTTGAAGTAACTTTTCCAGAGCTTCATTGTGGAAGTTATTTATTTAAAAGTTATGTCTTAAAAATATATCTACCTTTCTGAAACCCCAACAACAAGTTATTTTATTCATCAGCTGTACATCCTGATGAACCTGGTTCTGTATCAAGCATGCAGCAGACACTGTGGTTATTGCTGTTTCATAACTTGTTTATTTCTAGTGAAAAAACTCACTAATATCTTAATTCAGAAAGTATGAATTGCACTCAGTTGTCTAAAGATATGAGGTGAGGTCCTAAGAAATTTCACTTTGGGAATTATTGTGGTGAATAGGGCATCATTATCTCCATAGCATCAGATAGCTGAGAGTGGATTGCCTGATCTCTAAAGCCCTTTTTGTGTTTTGAAATTCTAAAAGCTGGAGGAATTGTGCCAAGTCTGATTGGTTCTCCAGCTTGTCCTTTGTAAACTAACCCCTGTTTTGCTATTAGACTCTCATGCTGAGCAGCCAAAGAGTCTCTCAGGGTGTAATGCAACACTGCTCTTTGAATTGCAGAGGGAGATACTGGGAAAATTCCTATTAATCAGCTCCCAAATCAGCACTTCCCTTGTTTCTACTGGTGTGCTTTCCTCTCATCTTGTAATTTATTTTCCTGCATCCTTATTGTCAATCAGTTACCCAGATTGGGATAGTAAATAAAATACTTCAAAAGACTGCAGGTTCTCAGGATTTCTATGGATTTTTATTTATACAAAAGCTTGAACGTGCATTGTTGCGCAGGATCAAGTGTATCCACAGATAAGTTTTTATGCTTTTTGTTTTGTTTTCTACATTGAGCAAAGGTTTACAGGCATTTTGTAGAAAGTTAGAGATGGTCTCATTACATAATAAAACAAAGAGGACGACACTGGAACTCGGTCTCTAATCCAACTTGCACCAGATTGCTTTCAAAATTGAGTTTTTAACCAATGCCCTTCAGAATACTTCCAAAATTATGTCTCCTTGAAATATTATCTCTAGTTTAATCTGTCCAGAGACTCTAAACTGACTATTTCTTGCATGTTTTATGCTGTCCATCTCCTTAGCCTTAGCCAACATACAACATACACCAACATTGACAGCGCTTTCCGAACACCAACCTGTACAGACAGCCCAGGAAGCTCCCAAGTAACTCTTACCTTGGAAACACCATGAATTCCAACTTCTAGTGCTGGACTTGATCCTGAAATATTCAACAGCTTGACCAGGCTAAAGTGTTAAAGTCTTAAAACCTGTGAACTCTGAAGCATCAGGTTTAAACCTAGTTTGTTAACTCGTGATTAAACAACCAACCAACCAACCAACCAACCAACCAACCAACCAACCAACCAACCAAAAAAAAAATAAACCCACAAACCAAATATAAAACAAAAAACCTCAGGCAAACAAACAGGAAAAAAAACCAACCCAACAAAAACCCACAAAAGAACACCAACCAACCAAGCACAAAACAGAAAACAACCCCAAAAATCTTAACCCTAGTCCAAAACTGAGAAATCATTGCTACTCCACAGCCGTTGTTTAATCAGGTTATTCAGGCAGATGCCGGCCAAAAATCCCTTTTCCATGTTCATATTACATGGCAACTCCAATCATCCATCTCTGCCAGACTGAACCTCTAATTCTGCATTTAGAATAAACTTCTGCATACTGGCTCTTCCTGTACAGAGACAGGAAGGTGTGTGTCTATGGAGGGAGATGGGGGAACTGAGAGAGAGATGACTTCTGGGATCATGTCAAGTAGAGGGGAAGGGGTGATTTCAAAGAAGACCATTATTAAATTTATAATGTCTTTAGGCCATGCTTCAGTTTTGTGCAGGTGGATATGTTGTTAATTCCAATTACCAGGCAGCAGAAAAGGTGTTTTTTAGAAAGGTTAAGGTGAGCCCAGAAAGACTGACGAAAATCACATTCTATATGTCTGGAAGGTCATTTTGGAAAGAGTAACAAGATAACTCTGTCTTGTAACATTAGAGCTATAATAAAGCACTCTCTGTATCTAAAATTCCACTTTATAAGCCCTGCAGACAGGCACAAAGTTTCCACTGGTGATTCTGAGCATAATGCGCAACAATCCTTGCCTCTTGGTTCAATAGTGTGTTCTGCAGCTGGACTGTAGAACAGTCCCTCTTGCCAGAACTGGAACAGGTCACTGAAATCAGAGCAGCTCTCTGATGCTGGGGGTCATCCTGTGGCTCAGATTCAGCAGCAGTGTTGCTATGGAGCGGCTTCTATTTTTTTTTATTTTATTTTTTTTTTTAATGGAACTCTGTTTTTATCCTTTCCCCCTTAAAATATATGTTGTGAAATTCAATAAAAACTCATTAAAATAATTTGGTATGGTTAGGAAGTAGACTGACACCAATATCCTCCATCTCTGTCCAGTTCTAGATTTCTCTGCCTTATGTACACATAGGTTTTATGCACGTCTTCAGATACAGCTTCTTTTATTCCCCTAATTTACTCCCAGACCACTGAGGTGTCATGTAAATAACTCTCTTCAACAGGAACTGAATGAGAGATGGAGAGGCTTGGTTTCTACCTTATGTTATTGTTCATTTGAATGATCTTTCTGTTCAAAAAAAACCCCAGAAACTAATAGTCCCAATTTATACACATATCTATTTCAATAAGGTTGATGGTGAATATTTCAAATAAGATTAGTAGGGAAACTCTTTAAAGCAGCCCATGTCATTAGGTTCTGTAAAACATTTCCTGACAGTATAGAGAGGAATTACAGATAAACACTTAATAATTTGAAACTGGCTGTAGTTTAGTCTAACACTGTTCTGTCAATGGGACTTGGACAGAATTTGTACATCAAATTAATCTTTGAGTTTGCTTTGGTTCAGAATACCAGGCAATATGAAAGATTCA
This sequence comes from Tangara arthus, assembly GCA_035584835.1. Taxonomy (NCBI): domain Eukaryota; kingdom Metazoa; phylum Chordata; class Aves; order Passeriformes; family Thraupidae; genus Tangara; species Tangara arthus. Next base: position 12,872,150 of record JAWMQZ010000001.1, read on the forward strand.
GTCTGTGAATCTACTTTTTGACAAGGCATTCTCTGTCATGTGGTTCAGAAACTTGTTGCATCAGAATAATGCAGATGTACACAGCTGGAAATAAACACCTGCATATGGTGAGTTTTTCATGTTGATCAATGTCTGGTATTTTACTAGAAACTTTGCTGCCAAAATAAAGCAGACACTTAAAAAAAAAAACAACAAACCAAACAAACAAAAAAATACACAACACGCAAAAAACCCAAAAAACTCAAACAAAAAACCCCCAAGAAACAACAACAAAAGCCTATTTTAACCTTTTTAACATAATTTGTTTGTTTTAACAAAACTAATTACCTATATTATGTGGAACTTGACGTTGGCATTGAAGAGAACAGGGAATGGGAAAAAGCCACAGGTTGTTATGAAATTCAGCTTCATGTACTTATGGAAGTGACCTTTCAGAACTGATAAAAGCCAGTGCTGAGTGCTTTTGAAAATTCCAACAGAAAAGAACACATCTTGTGTACCAATAAATAAATGTCTAGCAAAAAGGTTTGAAACAGAAAAATGACTGTAATGTGAAATATAGTAGCTGCAGACTGAATCTTTCATATTGCCTGGCATTCTGAACCAAAGAAAACTCAAAGATTAATTTGATGTACAAATTTTAGAAGGAGGGCATTTAAAAAAATATATATTATCTCCCCCTCACCCTCAATTTTGAATGAACATTCTACAATCCTAGAGTTCAGAACAAATACACATAATTATTAAGAGCTAAAGATATCATAAAGGTCCTGGATCCCACAAGATTTTTGAAAAAAAATATTCCTGGATTTTTTCTTTAATTTTTGATTCATGGATTTCTGTAAATAATTCTTTTCTTATTTCATTTCTGGTATCAGAAGTTTTGGAACCAATTTTTTGACATTTAAAAAATTAAAGTTTAAAATTCTTAAATAAAAAAAAATTCCGAGAACATTAACACCATGGTTTTTTTGTTTTGTTTCCCAAATAAAGTGTTTTCTTAAAACATATAAAGTACTAACCATCCTCACTTGGAGATATCTTCACTGTTTTTCTTTCCCCTCCAAACTCAAACATGAGGAAACATGACAATTAAGTTAGACTTCTCCACAATAAAGCTTTAGTGATGAATGCCAAAATATAACTAAAATTTAAAAATTGATCTCTAATTTTGTGTCCTCTTGTATTCAATAATTTAATCTAACTTGATTGCAAAACATTTTATTGACTCTATAAAGAGAAATTCTGAATTAAATTAAATTTGACATTCAAATAGCAAGTCATGCTGTTTTCTAAATGTAGTAGCAGTAAGAGGTCTGGGAAAGGCCAAGACAGACTGCATTTGTATGAGAACAGTAAAAACTAGTTTCTACTAATACTTCTATTAGAGCAAACAGGGAAGAGAAAGGAATATGTTAGAGTCGCTCTATAAGGGAGGAATTGATGCTCTGGGAAATTATGATTCAGTGAAGTTAGGAAAAAATGTACTTGTCAAACCAAGAAATTATATTCTGTGCATCATTCTAGTGCACAAAATAGAGTAAAAGCTTCTGATTCTGATGTATCTGTGCTTTTGTCAAGCTACAGTTAGCTCAGCAAATATTTGAGGACCATTTCAGTAGAAGGCTAAAGGCAGATGCTTTGTGAAAAGCAGTGTGTCAGCAGATTTCTAATTTGGAGCAAAAACTAAGAGGAAAGAACAGATGGAGTAGAAGACTTACAATGGTTATAGTGGACAAAATGTAATTTATATTTAAACAATTAAACATTTTGAATGGACTTTCTTAATTAACTTCCAGTGCACAGCAGTAAGTACTGTAGGAGGAGTTATCAGTAGTTTCCTGTGATTTATGAGCTGTGTATGAAAAGGTAATATTCAGAGAGTGGCATTGCAATAGCTACATGTGCGTGTGAGGATAACACTGGCTGCACTTCCAAAGAATGAGTAAAAGTGATCTATTAATTCTTGGAGACAGCTCATTGTTCTTTTTGCATAATTTAATTAAACTACATCCAAATATAATGGAAATCTTGCTAATTGGCTCTAGGAACTTGCTGAGCAAGACTTACATCCTATTGTTAACATCTGGGTTATTTCCTTTGAATACTTTTTCTGAGCATGGGATCTACAGAGCAGCTGCATTTGGATTTCTTTGTGAGTTTCTTCTTGCTAATGTTCAAAGGGCCAAGTGGTGCATCAGGGGTATAGACAGATCACTTCCACAAGTATTATCCTTCTTGACACACCTTTTGTAATAATGTACTTCCACAGTTACAAAAGTCAGATTATGCACTGTAAAATAGCGGGCCAGATGTTTTATAGTCCTTGTCTATTACTTCCTTTCTGTGCTACTTTGGGAATGTCACCTTTCCTGGTTGCTGGTACTGCCTGGATGGCCCATCTTTCATCTTTAGACTCCCTGTACTAAACATTTCTGAATATCAGTTTTTCTGCTGCTCTGTCTAGCCCTTTTCCCTCTCATTGTTTAACTGATCAGTTTAATCTTGAGACAAAATCCTTCTGATTCCTCAGTGCTTCAAATGCCACCAGAACCAGCTACCTACAGTCTCCCCCCTAACTTAGTGTCTACAGGCTGTGCATCCTCCTCTCCAAATGGCTTCACGGACACCCTACCCTGAGAGGAGAGTCTGAGCTCTGTAGGGAAAAAGTGCTGAATCACACCTGTGAGGATGGTGCAGCAAAACCAGACTTTTTTTGGGTAAGGAAAAAGTCTCCTCTCCCTGAATCAGCTGTGGAAAATTGAAAATAAAGAATCGGCTACAGCCGAAGCTTGAACATTTTCCAGGTCATTCACAATGATATAACAGACAGTGCCTCTTTCTTAGAGCTCTTGGAAAGAACTGAGAGAAATTTAAGGCTGGAAAGAGTTAAAAAAAAATGATTTGGGGAAAAAGAGAAAGAAGACAAAAAAGGCAATAAAGAATTTCACTGAAAACTTGTGTGCCCAGTGGGATGTAGTCAATGATTACTGTCCTGGTATTCTCCTTCCTTCTTTTCCTCTAGCCTGGAAACCTGTGGTGTCTATATATACATAGATTTATGTATAAAAGTGAAACCATTTTACATACACACACACACACACACACACACACACATTATATAAAATTGTATGATGTGGCATTCTAATTTATATTATGATGGTTTAAATATATATTCATATATGTTTATATTCATACCTTGCATCCAGATTATAATCAAGCTTCAAGGGTGATGTACCAGGACAAATGCAATGAACACTGGGTAAAAGACAAGAATTGAAAATTTCTTTTTAACAACAACAAAATGCAAGTACATGTGCATATAGTTCAGGATATCTGGAGGTCTGAACAGTGGCCACATTCCTATTTCAGCAGCAGATCCTTGTTTTCATCATGGTCTTGTCCATAACACACAGATATCTTCACCCATGTCTATCACACACATTTCTATGCACATAAAATTAGTAGTCTAAATATTATTCTACTAAGCTGTCAAGGTTACATTCCCACAGTGATTAGTAGTGAGCTTTAATGATGAACAAACTTTTACTGATTGGTGTTTACAACCATGGGAACAGTGGTGTCATTCTGTACTTAGACTTTCAAAACATCAGATATCTTTTTGTGCCTGCACTTTTGGTGGTTCCAGTTCCCAATGCCAGTTCTCACTGAATGGCCTCTAAGCTGCAGTTACCTGGCAACAAACATTTTATTCAAATAGTCTAATAACAACCACACTCATGCTGCAGGATCCTGGAGGATTTGACTGGGGAAAAAATATTGATCCATGAGAAGATAGATGCATATAAAGTTATTTCCTTGTATTAATATCTTTTAGTTAGGGCATTGTTACATTATCAAAATTGGTTCAGAGCAATCAGTCCCCTCTTCTATATAATCTGTTCACATTACTGTCATGAGTCCAACCAAGCTGCACACTCCTGAACCTGCCTCATCTCATTATTGCCACTGGCCCTTTGATAAAGGTCCTGATGTTGGGTATCTCTTCTTCAAATTTTTAGAAAAATTACTAGTCACAAGTAATTTTCCCGAAATACACAAATATGTTTCCATGAATATAATACCTTTTTAAAAGTGATGATAAAAACATTTGCATTATCCACAATGCAATAGTTGCATGGAATACCACACATAATAAAATTCTTAAGGATCAGCTTCTGATTTCTCAAAATCCAACTCAACATCTATATTCACCTTTCCATATACATATTCTGAAGTGGTGATGTGAATACCGGTTTTGTATTTGATATATAGAGAAAAATTCCTATTTTTATGGATTTGTTCATTTGTTACAGGCATCCTTGAGTTCTCCAGGTTTCAGGAGAGTGGGAAATGAATGCCCTACAACCTCTTGTTCAGCCATGAACTGACAGCAAGAGCTCGTGCTGGAAGCCTTTTCACAACTGGATCAACGTGTTCAGCTTTAAACTTCATGGGGAGAGCAGGAAGAGGGATCATAAAGGGTAATTGGTTTCTCCCTTAAATGTGTATTCAATTACACAGTCGACTACTACCAGCACAGAAACCTCTGTGTTTGATTAGGCATTTCTGAGATGCAGAATCCCTGCCAGGATGCTCTTCCTTTTATTGTGGCATGGAATATCCTGAAGCTTTTTTCATAGTTGTCTTGTCCACTGATTACAGGTTTGATTCATGAAGATAAGGTTTCCTTTCTTCTCTTTCTTTTAATTTTTAAATTCCTTATTTTTTTTAAATTTTCTTTTATTTGAATAAATGGCATTAAATAACCAGGGATTCCTGCAGTTAGTACATATAGCTTTCTATTGAATTATGGTTACATTTTTCCCCTTTTTAACTGCAGAATTTTCTAATTACTTCCTCAAAATATGATTTATACACAACACAATTGCATCTATTGTCAGGCATTTTCAAATGTCCAGAAGTACCGCTTCTGTTTTTATCATCTTTACCCCAGGTTTCAATAAAATCCTGTACTATTTTTTAAGTTTTTGTGCTCTAACTTGAAGACCTTCTACAGTGGACAAAGACCAATACATCTCTCAGAATGTCTGAATCCATTTTTTCCTTACTATTCTTAAGGGCAGTACTTATATTGTTATCTAGTATATAATACAATTGGAAGCATTTTGATGCTATGTCTTTAAGCAACTGAGGCTGGTGACGGAGGAAAAGATGTTGCAATTTTATTTGAGATGATCAGTGTTTCTGAGCAATTCAGTTTATAGAAATGTGCATTTTGTGGTGATTTTAGGAGCTTTAAAAATTTTATTATAATAACACCTATTGCCTTTGGATAAAAAAAAATTAGTAGAAAAGGCTTGTGGTTATTCTCCTCTGTCTATGAGGCATGAGCAATGGAGTGATTGCTGATGAGGTATCTAGGGATGAGACACAGGGAATTCTTCAGATAAGCCCACGCTGCTTCCACAGTTTAGTGCTAGACCATTTTACACAGCTGGAAGGCAAAGGAAGTCTGTCCATCTCACAAGTCACTTAGGACTGATTTCCACTTCAGTGAAAATTGTTATGTGTGTGAGAAAGCATAACTTCAAAACAACCCCAAACCCCCCCAAAACAGCAACAACAGAGTCTAGTTCTGTTAAATTCTTTGTAGCTAAATAAATGTAATTGCAGTATTAAATTCTCAGTCAGGCTTGGGTTTGTTTGAAGACCATTCCTGAAATTCGTCCATATTTCTTGATGTACACATTATGTAATTTCTTATCTGGTACTTTGAATGTTTCAGGGGACACAAAATCAATTTTTTCGAAGTTGTAAAGGACAGAACATCAGGCTTCAGCATACTTAAATGCTGTACAGTCCATTGGTGAAATTGCAATAAAACTAAACATCAAAATAAAACTTATATAAAAGTTAATAAGCTTAGCGCGCAAGATACTTTCAGGCATTTAGAGAAATTGCATTACCAGAAGCAATGATCACTATAAAGCCACTATCCTCATTAAAGACTTTGAGGAGGATATAAGCTTTTCCAAGCAGGTTTCCTCATTATAATTCTTACAGTGTATGTGAGTAGCTTAAACATTTGCCTTATCACAGAAAAGCAGTGAAAACTTTAAAGTCTGCATTTGATACTACCATGGATTTACATGGTGCCAGAACATTATTACTTGGTGTGAAAGACCAATGGCCTGAATGAGGAAATCAATTGACTTTCTCAGGCTTTTATGCATCCAGGATTGTCATGGGGAGTTGTTAGCAATGCATCATTTATTTTCTTTTGAAACCTGATGTTGTGTATTGGGTCTGTCTGGGTTGGAATTAACTTCTTTCACATCATTGTGTTGAGGGGGGAGGGTTCATATATGTGGCTAAAGCAGTCTTACTAATTTGCCAAAATTCTAGGCTTTGGGGGCACCTAAGTGTGGCCCTCCATTACCTGAAGGGAGCCCACAAGAAAGATGGAATGGACTTTTTACAGGGGAGCCTTGAGTGACAGGAACAAGGGGGAAAGCCTTCAAACTGAGAGAGAGCAGGTTTAGATTAGATATTAGGAAGAAATTCTTTACTGTGATGGTGGTGAGGCCCTGGCACAGGTTATCCGGAGATGCTGTGGATGTCCCACCCTGGAAGTGTCCAAGGCTAGGTTGGATGGAGCTCTGAGCAAGCTGGGATCATGGAAGTTGATAACGGAACAGGATCAACGTTCTGAAGGAATTAATGATCTTTAAGGTCCCTTCCAACCACTCTACTATTTTATGATTTCTGCTACTACTGAGCAGTGCCAAGACTTTCTCTTTTACCCACTCTGCCCCCAGAGTTGTCTGGGAATGGGCAAGTAATTTGGAGGGGACAAAGCCCAAAGGCACATGCCATAATATTTGACATCATGCACAGGTAAAGGGAAAAGGCAGGGGGGATGTCCTTTTTTATGGCATTTGTCTGTAAGGTGTGCCGAGGCCATGATTTCCAGGATGCGGTTGGTCATCTGCCCTCTGATGTAGAGATGCACATATCAACTCTGCTGGGATTGCTGAATTTTCCTGAAGAGAAGAAAATGACTTTATTAGCATTGATGAATAAGTAGGCCTTTCCAGGATGGTCATGGATCTAGTTACATTTGTTTCTGTGATACCCTGGCAGCATCTCAAAATTTTCCTTATTCAGAAGTGGAAGTTTTTGACTGTTAGTTCAATCCCCTGTGTGATAATTTGGTTTGTATTGCCAAATATTTAACACCAATCTGTGCTCTGGACCTTGACTTCTTGTTACAATTCTTCAGCCTCTTATTTGATAGTAACAGAAGAAACTAAATGAATAAGCAAAGTTAACTCTTACCCAAACAAAGTTTGTGGAGGTTTTTTTGTAAAAAAATCTGTGAGATTGAATTTGTAAGAGTAAATGCATCAGAATCCTTGGTGTCAAAAGAACTGGTTTGAGGAAACAGATGATCATGTTATGCTCTGAATAATCAAAATATTGTTATGGCCAAAAGAGAACAATTATATATATATATATATATATAAATGTGAAATTACTGTTTTGTTTTAGCCCAATGACTGCTTTTACAGTCTAATAGTGAAACTATTACCCAACTTACAATAATAACAATACCCATAAGTAAAATTGATACAGGAAAAAATATTAAGAACTTTAAAAATCCTTATTCATTTAAAGCTACTAACCATTGCATATAGGTAAAACCTTACAAAAGGAAGGCCTTGTAAAGCCATGGCTCAGACCTGTTACTTTGGCAAAGTAGAAAATAACTATGGGAAAGTGACTCAGCTGAATTAGAGGTAGATAAACAAGTTCTAGAACCATTTTGTGTTCACATTGTTGTGTATGGTGGCTGGTTGGATTCTATTTGTTGTGATTTAAAGCTGAGAAAGCTTTAAACGTACCTGAGAAAGACCTGGCTGGTTAAAAAGTCTGATTTTTGCAATAAAGCAGCTCTCCTTTGCACCTGCCTGGGGAGTCTGTGTAGCTCTGCTTTGTACAAATAACACTTGTTTATTACACAAATAATACCTGTTTCCTCTTGTATTCAGCACACTCTTCCAATGTCCCTCTGGGCACTGAACCTTCTGCCTCCATCAGGGATACCAGAGCCAACACACCTGATGCAGCCAGTGGGAAAAGAGGCACCATGAGGAGCAGACCTTCTGCTCTGAGCAGATGAGGAAGGATGAGGGAGGAAAGAGGCCACAATCCCAGAGGAAGGAATGGTCTAGAGGTCACTGCAATGCCTGAAAGGCCAACAGTTATGATTCAGATCTAAAGCAGAATAAATCTGGTTGTGGAACTAGGTTGTTCGTTTTGGAACTAGGTGGAACTAAGTTGTCGAACTTGGTTTTTGGGGTTTTTTTGGGAGTTTTTGGATTTTTTTTCTGGTTTTTGCTGGGTTTTTTTGTTTGTTTATTTGGGTTATTTGGGGATTTTTCAGGTTTTCGGGGATTTTTTTGGGGTTTTTTTTTGCATTTCAAGTGTAAATTGAAGGCAAAGTTTGTGGCAAAGACTTGTGGCTGAAGACTAATTTAGAACAGGCCCTAAGAGAGTAAAAAAAAAATCTTCACACAGTAAAGCCTAATGACATAAAAGGAACACAAATACGAGTTTATTTTGGTTTTCTGATGAACTGAAATCCCATCAAATAGGCTTGCTTCATCTTTGCATCTATCTCAGAGAAAATATCCAGGGAAAATTTACTCAGGAACAACTGCTATTATTTTAAATCTGGTTTTATCTAATCTTGAATGATTCTAAATGGTTTTCCATGAGGTAAATGTATTTGAATTAAAGTTGCCTCATATCTCATATTTCCTCTGGTGCAGCTGAGTAAAAATTTGCCTTTTTTTTCTGACATTGAAGCAACATTTAAAAACAAAGCATTGTTTATAGAATGCTCAAAGGCACAAAGTATTTTGGAATACAAATTAAAAAATATATTTTGGCTACACCTCTGTAGATTCTTCATGCTAGCTTCATCTATCTGACAGAGAAAAGAAAAATCATCAAAGTAAAAGCTGCAGAACCCCTTGCTGCCCTTTTGCCTTCCTCCCTCTGCAGATTTTTGCCTGTTCATCAGTGTTGTCCATACACCAACTTGGCAGGCTCTTCCTGCTCCTTCAAAACTCTGGTTTATCCTCAAACGGGAAAATTTTTACATCTCTTCTGGTCCCGCTCCAACCTGAGTGATACCAGACAAATAAGGTTTATCCACACTGTTTATGGAGATATTATTTTCTTTGCAGGTTTGAGTGGTGACATTACAAAAGATTGACTTGCATTTCTTCTAGATTGTGTCAATTGTAGTCTCAATTGTAGTTTTATCTGAAGAAAATACTTAAATCACTGTGCCTATCTCCAAAAGATTCTTACCACATACATAAATATAATATAGGCATTTCAGAATTTACCATAATAGATTACATTTGTTGTTTACTCTTACTTACCGGTAATAAAAAAAATACTGTGAAATAACTTTGAGTTTGTGTTATTTTTTTATCTCCAGCAAGCAAACTGCAGCATACCCAGGTCCTTGCACAGAGATAGGCTTGACTACACTTAGCATTTTAAACTTTAACCCAAAACCTTCTCTAGAGGATTTTGGGGTATAAAAAAACAACTACACCAAACCTTGAAAGAGAAGCCTTTTCTATTGCATTTGATCTCTCTCACCATTGCTTTAAAATGTAGCATTTTACTGATTATAGATCTACTTGTAACTGTTTGGGGGTTATTGTACGAATAGGATTTTGAATGAATATTGTATGAATAGGAAACAGAAATGGCTGTTTTAGTCCCTCTGCAACCCAATTTATCGCTGAAATTTGAAGGTTTAGAATTTCCATTTATCTAGACAGGAATGAATTTACCTAGGTCACCTCAGTTGCTCTGATGAAAAAATATATTTATATATTTCCATTATATTTATGTATTTATTAGAGACAGCAAAAAGGTTGAACCAGAACAGATCAGACACATAATCTTTAGAAATTGTACAGGCTGATTCAAAATAAGTCCCATCTCTTGAACTCTCTAAAGCAGAACTTCCCCCTTTGGGAAACTGACAACTCCACAAAACCTCAAACTTCTAGAAATTTCCTTTTCATCTGACATCCTATAGTTTCCTTACTTTCACAAAATATAAAGTGTCAGACCTCTGAATGTGAAGCCAAGCAAATATCTAACAGCTTCAGTACGACAACAAAAAATATTGTATAAAAATGAAAGCAATCAAAAGTCTCTCAAGTGACTCTATCTGTGGAAAACAAGTTTACTTCCTCAGATATGGGCAGAAACTGGATGAGAACTCCCAAATGTGAAGTCAAGCTCTCAGATTTTATGGCTTTTACTTCTAGATTTCTCGTTAGAGGACAGGCAATTCTATTCTGCACTGAAATTTACCTCTAAACTTCCAAACCACTGCACAGTTTTGGCATGTGTGTTAGGCCAGAGGAAAAGTGATTCTTTATTGGTGAGGTCGTAAAGAAGAAGGGTTTCTAGGTGATTACCCTGAATTAGGCTATTATGTTATATTATCCTAGTTCTCTAAAACAATGCTGCAAAACAGTGCAGTGGTCCTTCCACAGTAATATCATATAAATGCAGTGTGACCATGGGTCTCCAGTTTTGAATGTCTCTTCCCTCCCTATGAAATATTGGCCTCCTGTTCTCAGGTGTCTGTCCTATTTGGATAGAATCTAGTACATTTCATAAACTGGAAACTAGCCTAGATTTAAAAAAAAGCTTGCTTAAAGAAAAGTAGAAGAAGAAAAAATAAAAACACAAGAAAAGAAGATCAAATGCCTCTAAACACCAAATAAGGTACTCATGGAAAGTAGAGGATCTAACCAAAAGCATAATGTCAGAAGTTTTTAATACATTTTGTTGCCTAGATCAGTAATTCCCCTATTTTTTTTGTGATTAAAATAAGTTACTGTGTACATAAGGAATTCTCCTTTTAAATGATCTTCTTTGTCTTTTCAAGGGCTAAGAAAGTTAGAATTCATAGAGATAGTTTGAAGACAATATGCCCAAACAATGTAGTTTATTGTTTGGAATTGTGGCACAAGGGGTTTGTATTGATCCAAGAAGGCAAATTGTAAGGTAGGCACAACTCCACGGCACTAAAAAAATAATCTCAGAGAAAGATGTATGTTTTAACCAGCCTTAAAATAACTGGAATGATTATTTTTGGAGAACCTGTTGACTGCAGAAGATAGGCACAGCCTGAACACCTTCCTTTAGGCAACTAAAATTCACTAAGAAAAATCTGACCTTGAAAAGGAAAGGCAAGATACAATGGAGGGCAAGGGGCTCTTTCCTCCTCTACATTCTGCCAAAATGTGGAGGTCTGGCAACTTATATACCCTGTTTATAATGAGACCCAAATCATTGACATAAAAAAAAAGAAAATAATACTTTAATATTCAGAACAAGATGAACAGAGCAATGTCACAAAGCCAAAATAGTTCTTTTTTTATGTAGATGAAATGATAAATCTGAAATAGTTTGCTTTGGCTTTTTCTCCAACACACTGTCAAATTGACAGTTTCCTTTCAAACATGCTGATTTTTACCAAAACTGTGTTTTCAAATGAAGATTTTTCTAACCTTTTATGACAGAATCACAGAACCATAGAATATTCTGAGTTGGAAGAGACCCACAAGGATCACTGTGAGTAACTCCTGGCCCTGCACAGGACTATATCCAAGAGCCATATCATGTGTCTGAGGCATTGTCCCAACACTTCTTGAATTCTGTCAGGCTTGGTGCTGTGACCACTGCCCTGAGGACCCTGGTTTTCTTTATGATTTCAGTTATCCTTTCTGTATTTCCTAGACAAATGTTTCTGGATGTTTTTGTTTGTTTGTTTCGTTGGTTCATTTGGATTTTTATGTTTTATCCAGGTTTTTTGTAATTTATAATCTAATTTACAAGTATGGAGTATGCCATTAATTAAAGTGCACTATCTTTCTTCCTCCAGCTTCCCTCCCCCAAATTCTGGAATTTATTTTTTAAAATATTATGTAAAGGAAAAAGGAATATTTCACTATCATTGATTCCTTGTTACACCAAGCATCATTATCCAATATATAATTTATTCAAATTTGGGACCAAAGTAAATACAAGACTTCTGTCCAGGAAAATGCAATCTCTTTCTTTGTTTCTTTTTTTCTTATTTTTTTCTCATTATCAGCTACATATTGGAATTAATTAGATTTCCTTTTTGTTAAACCTGCATTCATGGTTGTCTCTATTGTTATATGGATAGTGAAATTAAATATAAGAATCCACATCTCCTTTGCCATCTCCTTGTGTCTTGCAAATAAAGTTTATCTTCAATAAAACTGTTGTAAGAGAAGTTGGATTAACTGCTGAGAAGAGTCTAATTAATTAGAATTTTTAAAGAAATATTGCCATGTTGAAAAAAAAAATTTGAAAGACTTTCTGTGGATCCAGGATTTTACCCTTCAAACATCACATGGAGTCATCCTAAGAATTGCTGGAACTACAATGATGATCATAATGACAATATTAAGACAAAAGCCTACTCAAGTTTTCATAATTTTTCAAGCTATATAAGAAGAAAACTCAAAATATCGCTAGAAATATGTTCTTGGGAGGGAAAATTCTTACACATCCCTTGGTTCGGGGCAATAGAGCTTGTGTTAAATTTTGGAGTTCATAAATACTGCAAGGTCAAGTAAAAATCATAGAACAAACTGGAACAAAAACCAAGGAAAATGAAATTAAACTAAGTGCTGCATGAACTACCCCTGTATACTAACAAACTATATCACGTGAGTTAACAGAATATTGCCATAGAAAAACAAATGCATAATTACATATAACAGTCAACTAGACCTTTGTCGCAGACAACTTTTATGAAAAATCTTTTCCTTAGGATTTTTCCTCCTGAGAAGCTGAGAGGCCTCAGGAACAAA
>JAWMQZ010000001.1:12885166-12905795 GCA_035584835.1 Tangara arthus
ATGAAACCTTTTCTTCTATTCTTTTAGTATAGTTTTAATGTAATATATATCATAAAATAATAAATCAAGCTTTCTGAAACATGGAGTCAGATCTTCATCTCTTCCCCCATCCAAGAACCCCTGTGAACACCGTCACAGACCTTCAAACTATTTAATAGTAATAATAAAACAAATAACAACAACAATAATAAAAATATGTATTTTTAAAATCTTCCTTATTTTTACAGTGATATATTTCCTGTATGAAATGCTGCTTCCAGTAAGTATTCGTTTCACTAAAAATCCCACTTGAAGTTATCAAGCCAGGTTTCTGCTCTAGAAAAGCCTCCATGAAACTTCAGCTGATTTGAGGCCATAAGCTTCCCATGAACCTGTCTTACTAGTTGTAGTATTTGCTTTTGTCTGGCTAAACATTTTTGGTTTTCTGAATATCTGGGGTTTCTGACTGCAATTAATACAACTTCCTATCAAAAAACCCCAAATCAAAACAACCACTTTAAACACCAGATTACAGCCTCACAGAGTTTTTGTCTTCCTTTAATTATGAGACCATTTTTTGGTCTATTTTATTTAAATTCTAAGATACCAGCCATTTAATGACATTAGGTTCGCCCATAATTCAGCCTTTTAGACTTCTGCATTCTATGCAATTGTAAAATACTCCCCTCTTCATCAACACTTTCTGAATTTAGAAATCCTCCTAAATACAGTGCAATAAAAGTTGTAATTTGAGCATGTAAAACGTTTACATTCAGATATTTTTGTCTCTAGCAGATGTCATATAATACACCGGGAAGTAAATGAAGTCAGTTGGAAAAAAGGAATCAAGAGGAATTCATAGAGAAGCCATTACCTGTAGTATTGCTGTGACACATAAAAGAAAATTTCACATAAGGGGAAGAATGGTCTCAAATGACAAACTTAAAATATTTTAGGCTTGAGGCACAATATCATTTTATATAGTTTTCATCCTTAAAGCATTAAATATTAATGAAAATACATCTTTGTTGATGTGGTAATTATTTCCATGATCGTTACTCGTGATCCTTACTCCTTGTCTCCCAAAACTGTATTTTCATTGCTTAGTTTATTGTCATCATTTTGGTATCCCTTTGTTGCACCTATTAAATTCCATATATTCCATAATTTCCATTGTGCAATAGCTCATAATTGTTCCAATGCGCTCACATGGGGTCCAGCCCTTTCTCTGTGTCATTGAGTTTAAGTAGGCACTGTTGCTTCCTGGATTTGGAGCCAGTTTTCACATTAGAGGTGTGATGGCTTATTCAGAAGTGCTGTTTGTGGTGAGGTTTGTGTTCATTTGGAAGTGTTTGCAGATGGTTGCATTCCATATTATACACATTTTGTCTATCCCTAAATACTGTCTGTAGTCATGGTCTTGTTAGAGAAATGGTGTTTAGTTGCCACCTATTTCAAAGCTCAGTAACCTTGTAATGAAGGAATGAAATGTTGAGTCCTTCCTAGATGATGTAATAATAACTAAGTGAAGATTGCAGGTGGAGAGCGTATATTGACTTCACTGAGTTAAAGCGGATGAAAAAGAACAGCTCAGCTTTCAGTAAGAGACATTATTGAGATTATTATAATGTTTATAATCATTACAAACAGAAATGTCCATACCAAGTGAAACACACTGTACACTTCTTTCCCTGCAGGATGTGGCTTAAATGGTGGTTAACTGAAGTTTCCTCACAAACGTTCTCCCTCCAAAAATTGCCCTGTAGGAATCTCCCAACTTTCTTTTTTCTCTCCAAATTGAAATTAACTGGAGGCTTAAGGATTCTACAGTAATTGTCATAATGTTTATGTGCATGAGTGATGTTTGTAATGCTGAAGTAATATATTAATGCAGAGAGGAAACTAAACAAGATGCTCAGCTTTATCACAAGTGCTTGAAGAAATAATAGTTTTGCATCTCAGAATAATGACTGAGTAAAGAAACACTGGTTTGAGAACTCCCACCCATTCCCTGATTTAGACTGTGCTCCCACTTGCAGGTGTCTGCAACCTCCTGACAGGTTTGAATCTAGTCACAAGAAATTAGCTTTAGTTACATACACCTTAAAAAGTAATAGGGATGCGAAATAAGTTACTTGTGGACAAAAGTTTTGGTTTTGCACTATAGGGTTCTCCCTTTAAAATGCCAGTCTTGGTGCCTTGGCTGCACTTTGAATATTTTCAAGTGGTTCGTTTGGACTACTCCTACCCTTTCTGGCTGAATACACCCCTCTCTCTATGATCAGGCAGCCAACAAGCTAATGGAATGCAATTTGTTCTGCGCATAATTATCTGGATGGGAGACTCCCATGCTTGTGTTCTCTAATGGAGAGCTGGATTATGTAGCTTTATTATTCAAAGCAAATGGGAACATGAGTTACATGCTGTGTAACTGAAATGAGTACGGCCCATAAGTTCAGCCTGGTGCTTGTGAAGTGGCCTGCCATAGTTAACTCTCTTGTAAAATAGGATTTATAATGGAATCATTTAAACTGGGAACACCAATTTATCCCCATCTACCAGTAGCTATGAAAATATTGTCACATGGCAGACTGTTAGAACAGAAAAAAGGGCTCAGCAGCAAACATTGCAGCACATATCCTTTCATATGCCTAATGCAATAAGGCTTTAACAGTTAAGTCATTGTTTTTTATAGTATTTCTTGATAGGGTAAATCTAAGAATGTACCCTAGTTTTTGCTGACCTGTCTACTTTGTACATATTGTCACAGAATTAATGAGATTTATATATAATCAATCTTTGAAGGAGCCTCTTAAAATAAATAGTTGCAAAATGAAAGCAGAGTCAGACAGCATATTTTTCCTTTTAATAATTCTGTTAGATGACACGTTGATAATATCTATCTTTATTTGGTGTCCACATCCACTCACAGCCTAAAGTAAAAGTGGTGCTGGAGGAAGAAGTGTTGGTGGAAAAGTGGCCACAGAAGGAAGACCTTGCTGGGTTTTGATTTCTGCAAAAATATATTTTGTTTTATTTAAACTTTTGTCCTTTTTCAGAGTCATACTCTAATCATATGCACCTTAAACAAATGCAACTGTTGTTATGAAGTGACTATCTGTGTTTGGTATACCAAAAAAGGGTAAATTTAGATTAGAATAGATATAAGGAAGAAAATCTGAGGGTGATGAAACACTGGAACAGGTTGCCCAAATAACTTGTGGGTGCCAAGCCATTGGAGGTCAGGTGGGATGGGGCTTCAAGCAACCTGGTCTAGTGGGAGATGCCCATTTTCAAAGTGAGGGGTTGGAATTAAAGAATCTTTAAGGTCCCTTCCCAACCAAACCAAAATAAAAAAGAGAAAATCAAATCTACAAATGATGGATAAGTAGAATAAGTTTTGGAAACTGACTGAATTGGTATAGGAAAAAAGGTAGAGAAAAGATGTTTTAAAACAAGTGGGAAAAATATTAAGTAGGAAAATACAAATGTGAGAAGCACTGTGAAAGGAAAAAAAACAACTTTGAAATTAATGTTTCATAATTATTTTTCTTTCATTTGAAATATTCTGTATTTTTACAAATTTTCAGTTAAAAGACAACAACTGCAAAAAGCATATTGTGCCAACATTATTACTATTGTAACTCCAAAGTAAAATGAATTTTTGTATGCCAGAGGAGAGCCAGAACATAACTTGCAGGTCACCAGAAAGTGGTAAATCTCTCAGCAATGGACACCAAACAACACTCAGCTGCTTGCCTCATGGCCATTGTTTTTCTTTTTAAATATCAATCTCTATCAGAGCCCTTTATAAACAGCTGGGTTCCACCTTTTGCTTGAGAGAGTCATGGTGCTAAAATGTGTACAACCCAATCACATATCTTCCTTACTTTCATCAGATTGTTAAGTTCTGTCTGCTTGAAAAAGAATCTCAAAAAGAAAGGTAATGAGTTGAGAAAACTGGTTTTTAAAACTGACTATAAACTTGCTTCAAGACATATGGCAATATAGGAAGGATTTGGTTTCTAGTTGGCTAACATCAAACTAATTATGGGTTTATACCATCATTTTGTATTTTAGTCAATAAGAAAATTGTTCTTTTTCTACTTGTTTCAAGAGATGAAGGAAAAATTTCCCCTCTTCTTGCATGGTGTACAAGTATCTGCAGGGTAAACAATGATTTGCCATGTACAGGATTAAGCACTGGGAATCATATTGGAGCTGCAAATCCTTTTATTAATTATGGAAGATGTCAGTGCAAAAGTGTGTTATAAATGAATATAATGACATTTTTGGAACGTTCATTACTACTGTTAATGTTGAGAGCCTACTATATGAATTTATCATATATAATAGCTGACTCTATCACAAATACAGTATTGAACGCTGAATTTATATCAGTCTTTTCCAGGCAGGAATTGTGCCATAATTGCATTACGGAATATATATGCTAACCTGGAAGGAGGCAAATCAAATATATGTTTTAGTTTCTGAGGAGGTGAAATATCTATTTGTTTATTTCATCAAAGTATTGTTAGAAATCACATTTTTATGCATGGTTACAAGTTTTCTATTTGGTGTTTAACAGGTATAGATAATCCCTTTTGACAAGTACAAGAAGGAGTAAGTACTTTAGAGCAAAGCATGTTTTTCTGTTAACAATATTCATATTTTTACACAAAGAAGTCACAGGTGTTTTTATATGCTATATAATACAATCATATTGATAAATAATCAGTCCCTACAATTAATCACATTTCTTCTCAAACATAGAAAATGTGTGTGTGTTTGATAGCACATGCACGTGACTGAGCCTTGGAGGAGGGTAAAGACAGGGAAATACATTAAATGACACTTTAGCTGAGGTGCAGCTACACTCATTCCTGCACAGTTAATGGACCCATTCATGGGATCTGTGATATGGGATATGGCTTTGCTTTAGAATGTGCTCTCATGTTACTACTGAAATTTTGGGTTAAGGCATGTAATGAAGCAAACTAGATTTTGTAATGACTTAAGGTTCTAATCTGTGCAATAAATTTAATTAGAGAAGAAATGCCAAAGCTTTAGCTTCGGCTGAAATCTGGCCTCTAATTGTCTGTATTTAGTAATTTACTTTGTTAAGGTTAGCAATTAAGTACACCCTTATTTTCTGTATTTCTTATTATCCTAGCAGCAGAATTCTTCTAACTCCATGCTGATACACTGAGAAAATATTGACTCAGGAAGAAGCAGGTCATTAGTTGATTCTACAGCGTCACTTACTGCTGCTTTCTTGTGGATTCAGGATATCAGATGATTTTTATTCTAAGATTAGTCATATAAATCACTGTTTCCGTTTCTAAAATGATAAATATTATACAAAAATTTCTGTCCAAGTTTTAATAACCTGAAATTCCCCTCTTTTTGCAATACATAGTTGAAACTACTTCATGTTTTAAAATTACTTGTGTCAAACAAGTGTGGAGACAAAAGTCCAGCATTTTGTGAAGTTCTAATAATTTCAGCTGTATAGTTTAAATCCATTAAAAACAGAAGGGGTGCTTGAATAGGACAAGATAGTTTTAGAATGAGGTCTTGTGGGAACCAGTAGAACACACAATTACCAACTTGCGAAATCCACAGAACAGAATTGTGGAGTGTAGAGAGCAGGGAGTAATAAAGCAGGAGTTCTGAAAAAATGCTTAAGATAGAATATTGTAAATTTCAGTGCCAAGCCAACTTTTGCTGATTGCAATTACATGGAGTCAAGATTACCAGTACGGAATATGATCTCTTACATCTGAAGAAACTACTTAGGGTAAACATGATGAGAAGTTGGAGGGTTTGAACCATTTTCTTGAGTCAAAATTGAGAGACGGCATAAAAAGAGAGACAGTGGAAAAAAATGTTTAGAATTGAATGTGAAAATGAGTGTACAGTTTAAATATTTTATTATTTACCTCGTCTGAAGAAATATGACTGGAGAAAGAAATTTCTTGACATACCAAACAAGTACAATTTGCAATTTATGCCTAAATAGCAGCAAATTGGTTTTGGTCAATATGTAGTTATGCTGTCATTACAATCTTTAAAAAAAGCACTAGAGAAACCATTTCATGAGGTCACTTTGAATTGTAATAGAAGATATAAATTTTAAAATGACTTCTAGATATAAAGAATAACTTCTGCTTGCATGTTAATAAACCCATTTGTTATTAAATAATACGTGATTAAGTTTGTGCTCCTGGATCTGACAGCAGATGAGGTTTTCCATTCATAAATTCTCCTCATGATGTTCCACTTAGAACCTGGACAGCTTTTCTGGCAATATAATGTAATAGTTAAGATATCCATAAATGCTCTAGGTAAGTGCTTTGTCTCTTGTTACAGTCATAAAGGTATTTTACAAGGGAGTAGAGCAGATTATAGCTGTACTGCATGTTCCTGTAGCCTCCAAGAAGGTTTCCATTCCCTTTTAGGAGCTGCTGAGTTAATTGCAGCTAACAGGTAGGACGCTGTAGGCCAACTCTAACATAGTGTGATCCACAGGAGCACCCTTTACTTCATGGGGACACAAAGAGCAAAATTACTCACAGGAATTTAAGATCCAAGTATATCCTGTGGCATAATAACATGTACTATCACACAGTTTACCATTTGATTTGCTGTCTTGATTTCTGTGGAGAAAGCCTTTACATAGAATTAACTTGTATGATTGCAATAAATCTTTTCTGAGTGGTAGTAGTCGCTATAGTACATGTACTTAATACCAGGATTCCCCCCAAATCTTGTGTATCGCTGCATTTCTCCGTAGCAAATATTATCAACCATTTTATCAACAAGTCACTATTTATTGGTGACTGCCTCACTGTTGCAGTAAGGTAGAAAAATCATTAAGAAAGGCTTCATAAAATCAAGCCTGCTCTCCTGGAATCATTGGCTGGTCTTGTCAAAGCTAGCATTTTGCAAGTTCCCATGCGAAAGCAATCCTGGTGTGAGCAATTCCTTAGTATAGCAATCTATTCCTGGGTAAAAAATAACTTGCACCTGCATAAACTGTTTTTGCACTGTTAGATAGAAAAATGAAAACTACCTTTGACAAACAACTTCCCTGCATGTACACACTGAGTTTGAGTGACCAATCAATACAGGGTAACAACCTGTTGCTAACCAATAAAGTAATTGGCAAGAAAACTACTTACCAATTGGAGTCCCACACAAGGGCTGTAAAACTGTGTAAAAAGGAGTTATGAATAAAGAAGGGCCTTTTTTCCACCATGAAAGAAATGGAGTCCTGTGTGATTTATCCCCACATTCCTCCTTAATTTGTGACCTTCATTTCATCACCTTGATACCACAGTACTGTCAGACTGTACTTTTAGCAAGAGCTGATACTTGGTGTAAGAAGAACTCCATGTCTGTTATCCTGGTGACAACAAAAGCTCTGTTCTTTGCTGGTTTTGCACCTTTCTTCTCCACCTCCTAATTGTCAGTGATGGCAAATTGCATGGAACAGTTTGTTCCACACATGGAGCCCATGGAGGAGATCTGCAAAATTCTTTTAGTGGTCAGCATGGGGCAGAGGTGACATTTAACTGGTTTTCTGATACCATAGCTTTACTGTCATGCAAAGCAGTGCCTTTCCTGTCAGCACTTGTTGATGAAGCTGTTCCTTTCCTCTGATGCTACAGTTCCAGGGGTTCCTCTCAATGAAAAGTTATGTCCCTTCTTGGGTTTTATGCAAAAAATATTAACTATTAAATATTAAGTTTCTATTATGATGCCCTCTCCAAAGACAAAAAAACAGCTTAAAATGGGATGGGGCAGGGAAGAGATTGAATTTTTGTATATTTCATAAATATAATGGTGGATATGAACAGAAGGAGTCACTTGAATTGAAGGCTCAGGGATCTGCACTCTGCTCATCTCAGCTGATCTACCCTGAGGCTGTTGGGTGACAACACAATCAGAATCACAGGTGACAAGCATCACCAACTCCCACTAGTGTAGCCCATATAATTGTTCTACATATGAACAAATAATGTTTTTCCAAATTCTCTTGGGTCTGTAAAGCATTTTCAGTGGCGCAAATAATGTTCACTCTTAGTAATATGTTTCAGTATAGGAATTTTCTATAGATTGCAATTTTCTTACACTAGAAACAATAACCTAAAATCACTATACTGGGAAATGGAGATATGAATATAATGCTATTGATTGTATTTCTTTAAATTAGGAAAAATAGTTATCTCAAAATTAATTGCCCAAGATTTTTTATCTCTCCTGTTACATGACATCAACATTCATTTCGCTTAATATTACAGTTTGTTTTCTGGTAGCACAGAATCTGACTGTTAAAGGGTGTGCAGTGTTTCAGTTATTCCGTTCCTTAGTTATTGATCTTTGAAAATTTCCAAGCTTCCTGCTACATAAGACAATTACTGTGCCATATGCTTTATGCATATGCCGAGCATTTTGGAGAAGTTCTAAGTGTTGTGTTCTGCAGATCTGCGCAGAAAGTGTTACTCTGAGACTTGTGCAAATTGTTACAGCAGGGAAAAAAGGTCTTTTAATTATAGAACAATAATGGAGCTGTGTTGGACTTCTTCAGGAAAGCCTGAGACAGATGTTTGTGCAATGGAAGCCAGTTATTAATTGAGAGAATTAGCTCTGTCCTGCAAGCTGCTCCCAGCATGTGGACCCCATTGATTTCAGCTGGACTCTGCAAGGGCACAGTGCCTTCCAGCCAGATGGACCACTTTGCAGGGTCAGAGATTAACCTTACCCTTTGAGTGAGACAAAAAGTGACACAGGTACTTCGTACTTCCAGCCTTCGATGCAACGGTCACATCATCTCAGTTTTTCACTACTTATTTTGTATTGTTATCATGTGAAAATTGCCCATAATTCAGTGGGATTTTATTCAGGACATTAAGAGCCAGATTCTCAAATAGTAAGTGTTCCTATGAGGTGAAATGAAATGTAACTAGCTATCAAATTCTCACTGCAAAATAGAATGGATTGAGGATTAAAACCTGTATCTCTTTTTTATGCTGTAAAAAACCATGTCACAGTGGTTGGATGGTCAATTTAGTATCTGCTAAGGCTTTTTCTCTAAAAGCAGATTTTATCCTCTATGAACTATGAAGAA
The DNA here is from genome assembly GCA_035584835.1 of Tangara arthus. Classification (NCBI taxonomy): domain Eukaryota; kingdom Metazoa; phylum Chordata; class Aves; order Passeriformes; family Thraupidae; genus Tangara; species Tangara arthus. The sequence goes on from JAWMQZ010000001.1 coordinate 12,894,279, forward strand.
AGGCACAGTAGATAGTCCCAAAATCTCTGAACTTTCAGAAGTACTCACTCAGAAGAATCAATGCTCTCTTGTTTATATTGAAGGTTAGGACAGTTGTGATACAAGGGATGGGCTTTCCTGACTTTGGCAACAACTCTGCTGCAGAGGCACTGTCCTCAATGTTATCCATCAATTGGCTTTCCCCATCCAGATCCCCATCCCTGTAGTACAGATGCAGCTGGGAAGAAGAGGTGGGCAAGAAGAGGGTTCACCTGCTGCCCTGAGTATGGACTTTGTTCACTCCATTCCTATAAGCTTTCACCTTCTGCCTGGTGGGAGGATAACACTGGATCTCCTTGATCCCAGGGATTTTCTGGTGGCTGTCCCTGTTTCTGTCTCAGGGAGGGCAGCAAGGAAACAGCATATGATTCACCAGCCAAACTTTTATACAGGATCCCTGATAGTTTTTCCCTTTTATTTCCTCTCATAGATCTGTCACCAGAGCAAATCCTTACAGTATTTTCTTTGCAAAACAGAAATGTTTTTGGGCAAGAAATCATCCCACCCACTGCAGTAACATATGTGTCACTCAGTGCTACAAGATTTTACAGGTTTTATTATGTTTGCCTATAGTAACTTGATCTGTGTAAAATTTTCCAGCTTTATTAGTTCTACTTCAGTCCAGTTACTGGTTTTATTGGCAGGTTTCATGAGGAATCTTGATTTGCATGTCTGGTGATTTAATCAGAAAAAATAGTGGATAAAAAGATAAGGAAATAATCCACTCTAATTTTTTTTTTTTTTTTGGCAATATATGAAGCCAATAGTTTTAAATTTATTTCCACTGATAATGATTCTGTGGTGGAAAGCAGAGATTTCTATTTATTTTGGCATAGAAATCTTCTTTGTTTTAAAGTCAGAAATCTAGAAATCAAAGGCAGTAATTCTTAAACTGTATAATTACTGCTCTTTATATGACTGCCTTCCATGACCTTCTGCCTTTATAGGCAGAAGATATCTTCCAGACTTTAGGGATTTTTATGTGACAAAAGTTTTCAGATGAACTTCCAGAACACCTAAACACTGCCTAAGACTTTATTCAGTGTAAATAATAGTGATATGTTGGGCAAGAAACTTAAAACACACAATGCCCAGGGATGATCATAATTATGATACCCACTAAGATTATAGGTTGCCTCAGCATTTTGCTATGATTTCTTGCAGGTTTTGTGCTGAGTCTGGCTGGGATAATGATAACTTTTTTCACAGGATCCTATATCATGCTGCGATTTAGACTTGTGGCTAGAACAGTGTTGATAACACACTGATGTTTTGACTGTTGCTGAGCATCATTGGCACAGGCTTCAGGCACTCCTGAACCAGCAGTTGTGCAGGTGTTTATCTGCTAGTCTAGGTGAGCCCAAAAAAATTGTCTTTGTTGATAAACAATCACTGAATTCAAAGTGGAAGAATCCCAAGAGGTAATCTTGCCCAGCCTCTGCACAAAGCAGAGTTGGGTCAGGGATCAAACCATGTCATTCAGGGCTTTGTCCAGATGGGTCTTAAAACTTCCAAGGATGGGAACTGCACAGACTCTGGCAACCTGCTTCTCTGATTGACTATTTTCAAAGGGAAAAGGGGATTTTTTTTGTGTCCAGATGGAATATCTTTTTCTAGTTCATGAAAATTGTCTCAGGTCAGCATGACACATTACTCAGTGAAGACTCTGACTCTGTTTTCTCAACAACCACCCCACAGGTAGCTGTTAGGTCCCCCTAAACTGCACCTCATCAAGGCTGAACAAGCTCATATCCCACAGCCTCTTATAGCATGGCACATTCCTTCACCCCTGACCAGCTTGGTGGCCCCCCACTGAACTTCCTCCTGTTTTCCAGTGTCTTTCTTGTAATGGGGAGGTCTGAACTGGACAGTGGTTGTGCAAAGAAGAAAAATCATTCATGGAGCAAATGAAAGTGTACACCATTTTCTCCTCTAAGTGACTGATACAGATGTTAAATAGGATAGGTTCCTTTGTATATCCTGAAGAAACTCCACGTGTTTCTGGCCTTGAGGCAGATGAATCACTAAGCGTTATTCTTTGAGACTGACTAAAGGACCCAAATTGTTTCATATCCATCTAGATGTGATCCCCATCACCTGTCTAGACCACAATGTACACGCTGCTCACAATGAGGATGCTCTAAGGGACCACATGAAAAGTCTACTTCAGTAAAGACAGGCAGCACCCACTGCCTTCCCTTCACCCACAGCTACTTCATCTTGGAAATAAACAGGTAAGTCCAGTATCCTCTACTCCTGAAGAAAATAACACAAACCACAAAATAGAAGTTCAAGATTTCCTTTTGATATATTCTCATGATTTTCCTTGTTGTCAGCTCCCATGACTATATTATACGATTGAAAGTAAATATCAGGAATTCACTTTAATGTCTGTATAATCCCTTCTAAAAAACTGGTTTGGCTAGAGTGGGCTAAGACTAGATATAGCTTGAGCTTGTTATGTTATGTGACTTAGGCAAATATTTCCTAAATTTTAAGCAATACATGCAGGTCCAGTTGCAATACCAGTTTATTAATAATTGTGAATCACATGTGATACACAAAAGGGGGTTTGGACTCTGTCGTTGCACCATGTATGTTTATGTGTTATATTTGTTGTAATAAGCCCTGGGAAATAAGTACCTCACTAAGATTTTCTGCAGAGTTAACCTTTGAGATAAAGTTACTATGAAATTAGTAAAAGCAAAAAAGTCCTGCATTAAATTACTTTTGAAGTAATTTTTGCCTCTGAAGAAAAAGTGAAATAATAAACTGAATTTTCCTTCTTCAAAGTTAGACAACAGATGGAGAGATTTTTCTATCATTATTCATTTACTCTAAGACTTTATATGAAAATCGTGTCAGAAGATTAACATTATTTTCTTTTTCAGCATGAAAGCTAGCATGCTAAAATCTTTCTTGATACCTCTTTCCCTTCATCCAGCATTTGTCCTTGATTAACTAACGAAGGAAGTTATGAGGGCTTTTTTATATAGTAAAAAGACTCATTGTAAGTGTTCCTCACCTTGCTGCATTTTCTTGAACTTGAATCTGGCTGAAAAGGTTTTATCATGTCATCATGGTTCTTTGGAAATTTTAATTGCAGAAAAGACAACATACAGTGCATGTGCTGAGCTCAAAGCTGCCCAAGAAGCAGCCTAAGCCACTGTCTACATCTGAATCAGTTAATTTTATTTTTACATAAAAAACCCCATGACTTGATGCATCAAAGTCTTCACTTCGACAATACTTCATTATATAGCACATTTAAGGAATTTCTTTTTTTTGATTCTGCATTCACAAAGACATTGAAGGTAGGTGATTTTGTAGAATTTCTTTAAGCTCAGCAACTTTTTTATTATTGATTTAACCAGAAAGTACCCCTAGACCATGGCAATATTTAGGTTTCAGCCCACATTACAGTCACTGAAATTTAAATCTTGTTCCCATCACTGAAGTCATCAGCTATTGTGTATTGTTTGAGTTTTTGATAGAGGTGGATGATGAGTCATCAACAGCACTATCAAACATTGATTTCCCCAAGCATTTGGACATTTCAAACTTTTATTTTACTACTTCAGGTTGTTATTCAGAATCTGTCCACTGGGTACCATAGGTTTAAGCCACATCTCTCTAATTTAGAGACAAGGATATTGTGCAGGACAATGTCAACTGTATTTCACAAGTCCGAGCAGACTGTATCAGCTGGTCTTCCCTTATCCACCAGTAATGTATCCCTTTAACACTGGGGTCTTGTTACAAACCTCAAGGTTTGTCTTTTAACAAAAGCAGAATCCACTTACAAAATTCTATATTTATTCTTTCTTCTTTTTTGAAGATGGTTCAAATATATCCATATATATATATATATATAAAAGGATGTATTTGAACCATCTATATATATATATATCTAAAAATAATAATACTTTAAAAATCCCCAACAAACACCAGTGCTTTATTGTAGTGCATTTTAAAATGGACTGCATTAATTGGCATTTCAACTTTAAACAGTACAAAAAAGGAAAAAAGGTATAGTAATGTACTTTGTTTATTTGCTAGAAATTGAAGTTATTCTAAGATAGCTAGGTGACAAGCAGCTATAGTATCTTATCTTTCTTGTGTTAGAAAATAGAAAATCTTCAGAGTAGAAATGAACCATTGATTTACCGATGTTACTGTGGCATCAAAATGAAGTATATATCAGGACCACAGACAGAATGAGTGAAGGAAAGCAATGAAAATAAATGAAGATGCTGAGTGGGATTCATTTTTGGAGCAAATAAGTGGGATACATAGCCTTGAGGTAGAACATGAAAATATTTGAGCAGTCATTTCATGTTAGAAAACAGAGAGAGATAGGTATGGAGATAGGTATGATTTCATATATGTATAAACACATTCTACTAAGCAGTATCCACACAGCTGAGAGAACAAAACTAAGTGAAGAAAAACTGAAACCAGAACATTGAGCCTAAAAATAAGTCATGTAAAATGAATTACGCTATCAGCATCCTTTTTCTTGGTTAACTAGTATTTTCTAATCAATACTGGTAAAGTATTTTAAGTTTTGTTTCTGCAAACTTAGCCTACTTTTGTCTTTTCTTTTCATAACCAACTTTATCCCCAGTATTCAAAAGCCAGGAGGTTATTTATTTAAGCAATACTTAAATCTCAACCCAAAGTGATGTAACACACACCAAAATCTTTCATTCAGTTTTAGCAGGCATTTTCTTATCAGTAAAGGGAGACAAAAAAATTTAGTTTATGTAATTCTGCATCTATCTAGTTTGCTTTGTTTCATAAGGTGAGGAATGTGTGATAGCCCTGCAGTTCTCTTACTGTGGAACCAACACTAAATTATGCACATGGTTATAGGAAATTTTTCATATGGGTGATTAACACATGACTCACAGAAGTCCTTGGACACTGGCTTCCTTCCATTTCAAATGTTAAAAGCATAGAAGTAACTAAGACTTGATGATATGCAGTCACTAGGCCAATTGAAAATTAAGATTTACTACTGGTAAGAATATGATATTGAAGGAAGAAGAAAAAGAAGAAGAATGAAAATTGCTGCTGAATTCTTTTGAGAAAAAAGTGCATGTCTGTATTTCTATTACCTAAGTGATTAATGGAAATAAATTATAAAATTAAACAAAAGATATATATTATGGAAATGACCTTTGAAGTTGACTAAATTTTGTTCCTACATAAGAAAATGAGAAGGGATGAAAACAGCAAAGCCAAAAGGCCCCCTCCTCCCCCCATCCCAAGAGTTTTTCACTGAATTTTAGGAAATACAGAATTTTTTTCCCAATAGTTTTCCTAAAATCAAGTTTTAAGGAATGCTTTGTATGAGACAAACATAAAGGCATCCATTTCTACAAAGGAAAATGGACTTTTTTTCAGTGACATGGAGACTGAAAAAAAAATGGAGCACTTGGTTAACAAATTGGCATATATTAAGGCATAGTATTGCAGGAAAGAAACGTGTGTTTAATAATTAGGGTAGGCACTTATTCTAGCACTTTCTCTTTCACAGTATGCAAAAAAAAAGAGGAAAATTAGTTTCTCACCTTATTTCAAAAAGTCTGAGTTTTTCTTTTTTTTTTTTTTTTTTATATTTATAAAAAGCTTTATAGGCATCTGTGAAAGGAAGAAAAATATTGTAAATATGATGCCTAAATACAAAACATTGCAAATATTTGAAGCGAATTCCTACAAATCCTTGGGGATCATAAAGTTGAAAACAGATGTCTACTGATTATAAGGGAAAGAGATGGTGTCTTATCCTTCCTCTTAAAGGTCTGGATTAAGAGGATTGCTTAATTGTATCAAAGAATGACTTATTTCTGCACACAAAACTAACCAAACCTGAATAAAGCCATCCTTTAAGATGGCTTAGTGAAGCAATGGATATTTACCCCACTCCCCACTCCATGATTTTCAAGGAGCTTAAATCCTTCAGGCATTTTTCTATACAAAGTAATCAAGATAAACCTACCTACTGTTTGTAGGACTTAAGTTTGTCAAACAGAAATCTGCAAAAGGCCTACCAGAATCCATTATCCCATGTGCTCCATACCTTTCTGAGAGGAAATATCTGTAACAGTGAGATGGAAGCGGGAAGGTGGGTTTTGTAACCATTTAACATGCCTTTGGACCGGGAAATGTCCCTTATATGCAGTCTAATGTTAGTAGAACACTTCCGATAAATCTTCAGAGGAGCTGAAAACAATTCCCACTGAAGCTCTGGAAATTGTGCCTCTTCATCACTACTGAAGTGTTGCCTTCTGGAAGGGCTGAGTAATTAAGAAAGTGCTTGCCAGTTCAGCACGGCATGGCAGCAGCTGTCTGCTCGCTCAGGTGAGAGAATTGAATTCTGGAGAGCTCTTTATTCACTTTCTCTGGCTTGCTGTTAAAAGGGAAGGTCTGTGCTTCGTGATCTTCCCTTGGTTTTCCATCACTAGCCTACGCAAATCTTCCCCCCAGAGAGTTCTGGTCATCTTTTCCTTCTTTGCTGCAGACATTAGGTTGTTGGGGTATTGCAAAGTTTCAAATAAAAGGAGATAAAAGGGATCAGAGCAAGCCACTGGTTATTTCCTGATAGATTCTGATAGATTTTAAACCCTCTTTCTGGCCTTATTTTAATAAACTAAACAGAATATTTTCTTATTGCCAAATATCTAAGCAAGTAAAAGAAAGAAAACATGGAAAGTGAGGGCAGTGAGGCATAAGTCTGTATGAAAGAGAATATATTCAGTTGCTAGCAGCAAGACATTTCATTTCAGCTTTGTAGGAGATTTTTAGCATGCAGAAAACATGAATTTAAAAACTAATTTCTGACTGGGGAGAGAATTTTATTGAAACTTGAACCCTTGCAGACATTTATAAACTCAGACATTAGAACTGAAAAAAGCATATTAGTATGAAATTTCCTGCAGGACTTTGAAGTCAACTACCTGGTTTCATATCTTTCTTTCTCTATATTATTTTGATTTTTTCTTTTGTTTAGTAACACTCTGATTCTGTCCTTTCTCTTTTACTTCTATTTATCCCTGTAAAGCACATTTGTAATCACTTTGATCTCAACCTCAGATCCCTTCATTTCCTATGAAGGAAGTCAGTGTCGTCACTAGAAGTAATGCTAAAAGATTTTTTTTTTTTTTAAAGAGATTAATTCTGCTTCCCAGCTATATTCTATTATATGTTATATTGTTACATCACCTTGTGGTACTGGAAACCTCAAGCAGCATATGCTTTTGTTGTAGTGTAAATTTTACTTTTCCATACTGCATTTGTATTTTCTTCATTTACCTCCAAACTACTGTTTCGTGAATTCTATTGTTGGTGGCATAATCTTTAAACAATCTTTTTCCTTTGGTATCCAAAACATTTCTCTGTATATGAAGCAAGCAGTACCTCATCAATGGCAGTGTAAAATCTAATCAGTTTTTCCTGATATGATCACTGTCCAAAATGATTTCCAGTCAACACAAAAAAGTGACTAAAGAGTAATGTTTGTTTGTTTTTTGGTTTTTTTTTTTTTACATTTGAATCGACCATCAGTCCCTGCTTTCTGTCTTGTTCAGATTTGGTGCCTTAAAGAAGAACCATTTTATTTATCAATGAACCATGCTTTTAATTTTTATCTCAAAAAAATGAAACTGCAGTTCACACAAATTTTTTCCTAGAGAATGGGAGAGCTTGCCTTCCATGTTTGCTTGTAGAGCTTGCCTGCTTGTTGACTCCTGTGTTTGACTGTTTTCCTCTCTTTTTTTCTATGGTTGTTGTTAACTGGAAGCAGCTTTCTCCTACCAGTTTACTAAATATTATCGATATTAATGTCGATGATGATCACTTAGTGAAAGGGTTGGTAATTAAACTCTAAAAGCCATTCCCAAAGCATCATTCCCATCATTAAAAGTTTCCCAGGAAAACATCATTCTACATCTTATTGCTTTTACATTGCTCACCCAAAGAAGCATAAAATGGCTGCATGCAATGTCTTGTAAAAAACTAGCAATTTTCCTCTTCCATCTGCTTCCTTCTTCGTTATATGTCAGCTCTTTTATTTCTCTCTTTTCCATCTATGTTCATATTTTCCCTCCCATCATCTATTTCTTCTATTTTCTATTCAAAAAAAAGAAAAAGAACAGGACAGAGAGGAATGAAGTTGTCAGAAGAAAATGGATTTTGTGAAATAGCTGTTTTACAGTTCAGCAATGTTAAACAGAGACTGACTGTGTTGTACAGGAAAATTTAAGAACATCATTAATCCAAAATAGCTGGTTTTGACTAAAGGGTATTGTGGAATAATGTTCAGTACCTAAAATCCATTAGGTTTCATTCTTTTTCTTTCTGCTTTCATCGCTTCAGTACAATCATATTTCTCACTTATCACAACTTTTTCATTGAAAACTTTTCTTCATGGTTCAGAGACATCCAGCTAAGGGTCAGGAAAATTTTTGAAAACATCCTGAATGAGTGAGTTCAAAAACCATTTTGAAACAAAAGATGGAAACTGCTGTGGTAATAAAGGTAGAGAACATTTAGGAAAGGTTTTCCCTGTGTGAGGGAGTTTGCATATTTTTATAAGTGTTTAAAGTGAAAAAAACCATATTTTTTTTCTCCTGGACGAGAGCTGATTAGTTACCAATTGATTCTGAAGCTTTTTTGGCCCAGGAGAACTCTATATATTTGTGGGTTTCAGATGGCTAATGATAATCTTACTGCAAAAACAACTATTTTAAAAATGTTTAGTATATTGCTGCTAAAAAAACCAAACAAAATGGGACACATGCAAAAGAAAAATTAAAAATTGAGAAAATGAAAATACTACTGAGCAGTTGGCTTGAGAAAATGCATACACATAAATACACTTTCAGTTTAAAGTCTGACAAATAGAAATGTCAAGGAAGGAATTCACACTGTAGTAATCAGGTTTTTCACATCCTGACATTGATGAAATTGACCATCCCTGCATTCTCCTTTCACCCCCCCACCCCACTTCAAACAGGATTAGCAGGAGTTCTGATCTCATTGAGCAAAATGTTGCTTTCAAAGTCACACCTTAAACTGAATCTCCTTGCCCTCGGGTACTTAGAGATCAAATTATTTATCTCTTTATCTATCTACCTGTCTATCTATCTATCTATCTATCTATCTATCTATCTATCTATCTATCTATCTATCTATCTATCTCTACCATCTATATGTATATCTATATTTACATCCCTATCTCCATACAGGCTTCACAGTCAGAAAGCCAGTCAGGGCCAAAATGACATACATCAGTCAGCTCAGCATTTCTCAGGAAAGAAAATGAAGGAGAAACATTCAGTAAGAACAAAATAATTATAAAACAACAAAATACCAAACCAAACAAACTCAAATTAACCAAAAACAACCCCATAAAAATTGTGGCATTTCCTTTTCCATTGTCCAGTGCTGTAGTACAGGAATAACAACTGAAATATTTTCAGACAAGAAGCATTTTGTTTCAACTAGATTAACTACTAGGTTAAACACTGCAAGGGGGACAGGCAGGGAGCAAGAGCTCCTCCTAAACACTGATGTGAAAATCTCATGGTTCCAAAGGTTCTCCATGATGTTTGGATCGCTAAAAAATGCATATCAAGAAAAATCTGCAAAAAATATGCATTAATTTTGACATCTTAGACTACTGCAAGGGGCAAAAAAACTTAAAAAATACTCAATAAAGATGGAAAAATTTTGACAAATGGGGTAGTTTTAGGTATGATTTTACTTTAAAATGTTTTGGTTTAGCCATTTATTTAAAATACATTCTAAAATTGGCAAAAGCCAATTCTTGATATTTGAATTTGTTCGTTTCTTTCTTCTTCAAGCTTTCAATGCACGTAGCATTTTGGAAAGGAGTAAAAGCATATTTTTGAGCCAAGACTGACTATTAATGTTTTTTCCTTTTTTTAAGTTTTTTTTTAATTATTATTTAATTAGCTAAGATTGAGTCCTTATTTTGCCTATGAATATTATTGCAGCAAATTAACCGAAGAAACAATCTTTTTGGAAAAAAAAACCAAAACAGCAATTTCTGGTGCATCAGTTTCTACAGTAAAGAAGTTGATAGAAGAATGTACAATTTTGCTTTCTTTTTAAGAAGTGGTTTTGGAATTATTCAGTTATTTATTTTCTAAGTATGTCTTTAAGATGTTTTACAAGCTCATGAAAAGCTGACAAAACAGTGTGGAAAGGATTCCTCTAATCACTTTTGATGAATGCTTGTTTTCATACCTATTAACCGAGCAATAAATGGGAGCTTATTCTCTTGCACAGTCGTTGCTGGGGGATTACAGGAGCTTGTGCTCTATATTTTAAACTACCATTGAATTAATTATATACAATTCCTGTTCCAAAATTCCTCTTAAACTAGCGGAAGACTATTTGTGCCTCGATCATCATGTTCATTGAGTTGTCCTTTGTGTAAATTCACCCTGTAAATATCAGTTTAGAATCAATTCCTTTGATTCTGTTTTGAAAGATTTCAGGAGTAGGGAAACAAACAGTGCCACTTAGCTCTAGGCAACGATGTCACAACTTATGTGGGAACCAATTATAGCTAATTACAGTCTGACTAACCTTCTGTGCCATTAAAATTCTTGTAGACTTTCCCCAGCTCCTGCTCTTCACTAAGTCTCTTTCTAATAATGTATCTGCTTTGGGAGAGGTTGCTGTTTTGGTTTGGTTTGTGGATTTGTTTTGGTTTGGTTTTGGTTTTGTTTTGTGCTTTTATTTATTTATGTATTTTTATTTTTGCTTGGAATATCATATTAACTAGAAGGAAACAGAGATTCAGGAAATGAAGGAGAATGCAAAACAGATCCAGTACTAACAGTCTGCTAGTGACAGCACAGCAGGAGCGAAGTACTTTCATCAGTTTTAAGGTATTCATATTCAACATTTACTTCAGTAGCTGATTTTATTTAAGTGACAATCAAAACCCACAGAAATAAAACCTTCAACCCTGTGAAAAGGTTCTGGAGTAATATTGCCTTGGAGCAACTCTGATCACTTCTGGGATACTAAACATAGCACAACTCTGGTTCCCCAGCAACTAATGAGAAGGAAAAAAAAATAGAGATGTAAACGCATTCCAGGAATGTACTAGGAACTGAGTTGTTGCAAAAGCAATAAGATAGGTGAAGGTGCTAGAAATTTCAATTATCAGGATCTGGGAAATATTTGGGAATATTATGATGAAAAGGAGCTTGGGACACACTGAGAATCTGGAATAAATATAAGGAAAAAAATAAGAGGAAGGAGGAGGAAAGGAAGGGCAGGAAGGAGAGAAGGAGGAGAGAAAAAGGGAGGGAGGGAGGGAGGGAGGGAGGGAAGGAAGTGGCGGAAGGAAGGAAGGAAGTGGCGGAAGGACGTGGTGGAAGGAAGAGGCAGGAAGGACGGAAGGACGGAAGGAAGGAAGGAAGGAAGGAAGGAAGG
>JAWMQZ010000001.1:12905959-12918799 GCA_035584835.1 Tangara arthus
GAAGGAAGGAAGGAAGGAAGGAAGGAAGGAAGGAAGGAAGGAAGGAAGGAAGGAAGGAAGGAAGGAAGGAAGGGTGGGCACAAAGAATTTGCACATAGGACAAAAATCAGTTTGGTCAAAGCCCAAAGAAAGATACAAGTGGAAAGAAATATGAAACATTTTTCATTGGATAAATCTTACCTAATATTAGCTATCAGAGATGAAAAGGTCTGATGAGAGCTGGATGGAAACAGCTCTGCTCACATTTCTTATGAAGAGACATTTATGCTTTTCTCCTAACTGCAGAGGGAGCCCAGATGACCAAAAACTCTAGATTAAACAGATTTATGTTTGAAGTATCTATGAATACCATAAATTAGGTCTTATTAAAAGCATTGTCTACAATTATTTAACTAATAAAAGAAAGGCTTTTTAAAGGAAGACAGAGGGCATCTTCTCCTGCTCAGTGATGACAGCTGTTGATCCCAAGGAGAGAGAACTGATTAAAGCCTTTTTGTTTCCAGGTTCATTGTCATCAGACACTTAAAAGAATACATCGCAATGACACAGACTAAGATTTTTCTTTCAATAGAAGTAGAGGGTATTAAAGAGTAGGTAAGACATACGTTTTCAAGTTGGCTGGGTGTGATGAAATTCACTATATCACAGTCTGAGGACTGGCTGGAGTAATCCCAGAACTATTTGTACTTGTTTCTGGGAGCTTACAGAAAGCAGGCAAAGCCAGAAGTGTAAAGTTAATACCCACTATCAAAGTGGGATGGTAAGAAAAGGGAAAAAAGGGCAAAAAGGGAAATGATTGTCCAGTCAGCTTTATTTCTATTAGCAAAAAAATGCTGGAACAATCCAAGTGCTCTATAACCAACTAGAAGATAATCAGGAGATCAATATAGTTCAGTATGGATTTATTAGAATCTAGGCTTGTGAAGACAATCTAATTTCTTTTACAGCAGGGAAATTTGCCTTGGCGTTGCAGAGAATTTGTAAACACTTTGGCATTGCTAAACTTCCAACATTTTCTCAGGTAACATGCTAAGGAAACACAACATCTGCTGAATGTCCTACTGTTTGGAAAATTATCATTTAATAATGATTGTTTTTTCCCTGTAAAATAAAATTCTACTTGAGTGCAGTTCTATACTGATTCCAATTTAAATTTTTATTTTTATTTTTTTGTAATTTTGATAAGAAGTGATGACTGGGCATGAAATTTACAATCGACAACAGGCCGGGAGTATTTACAAGCATGACAGAGGCCAGGCATAGAATCTACCATGATCACAGCCAATTGAAGAAACAATTTGGAGAGCAAAAATGCACTTCAATAGGATAAATGACAAGCTCCACACTCAGCAGAAATAATCAACTGCCATAAATACAAGACAAGAAACAGATGATTAGACATCATTGGTACTGAAAAGAAAGCAGGTATTTAATGGGCCACAAACGGAACATGAATCAACAGTGTCACACAATTACCTTAAAGAGAAACACTTTCTCAAATACATAGACTGAATAGACGTCCATAAGGTTGGTGACATGCTGTTGGATTCTATCCAGCACCAGTTTGAACTCTGTCAAGAGGAATTTGCCACAGCTCATGAAGGATGTGACCCAGGTGAACAGAACTCACCAAGGAATAATGAGCCTTATCAGGCCTACGAAGAACTGACATAGGAAGACGAGATAAAAAGGAGACTGAGAGAACATGCACTAATAATTAAATGTATAATAAAAGTGCTGTAAAAATAGAGTGGAAAGAAAATCTTTCCTTGGTAAAAATCAGGTAGATCCTTTTGGGTAGATAAACCTGTGTGGGCATCCCACCTAGAACTATTTTATTTGCCTTACTATGCAAGCTTTCTTCAGTACTAAAGCACAGGAATGTATTTTGGAGGAGGTTAGAAATTTTGTTATTCAAAGCTGAAGAAGTAACTCTCAGGGATGGCAGAATTATAGTTGATCTTGCCTTTCAATAACAGGTGATTCCTTATGTTGAAGTATTTCCTTTAATTTCAGTTATGAGGCTTGCAAAAGAGTCTCAATTGATTTCTATGCTTGCTTTCTGCTGATCCAAGGGCATATCTTCATCTGCTTATCATTTGATTTTGTGGTTTATTTGGAGAATTCTTTATGATATGCTCAGTAGAATTTTTTATAGATAATTGTCCCTTTTATTCGAAAGCTATATAGCTAAGAGTTATTTTTAATGGTTTTATGAAAATGAATGAAGGAAACAAACTCATATATATTAAATGTGGTATTGGTAAATTGTCTTTTCAGAGTCTACATTAGAGAAGTTCGAAAATTACTATGCAATAGTTTAAATACATACCTTTATGTATTTTAATGTCTGGTCTTAATGTTTCAATTCATTGGTTACAACTGGTGAATAATGAAACAGAACAGTAGTGTTTGAAGCTTATCATGAATTTCAGAGGTAGATAGAGAAAATAGCTCATTATATTTGGCCTCATAATGTTTAATAAACCTCTACTTTTGATGTCAGATTTCTGCATGCCGGTTTTTTTATTCATCTGTAAAATTCTGTTATCGGCTCTGCAAGTAATTCAGATTCCTGTAGAAGGAAGTATATCCACTGTAATAAAATACTTTTTAATGGAAGCCTGGGATATACCTCCTTCATAAAGAAAAAAAAGAAAAAAGCGTCTGTGTTACTGGCAATAATTCATTTGATGTATAAATTTAATAAAGAGGCAGAAGACACTCAATATAACAAAAAAAAAAAGAGATATATAGCAAAACCACCCATGACTGGAACTGCTTTGAGGTGTTCTTCACAACTCTCAGCAATAATGCACAATTCTCAAGGCTTAATAAGCATCTTTCACTGTTAAGCCACAACAGTTAGCAGAAAGGTTTGCAAAACCATCATTCTTTTTTTTTTATAAATGGAAAAAAACTGTGAAAAGGATGACCTGAAGAGACAGAAATCAGCAGCAAGTATATAGTTGCTTAAAGCATCATTTAAAATTGTTTATTTAAAATAAATGTTTTTCCTACAAACATTTCACTTTCATTTGCCTCACTTCATAATCTTGCAAGCTCACGTTCAGCCACTGAGCAAGTGCTAATTGTAATCTGGAAATGTGCTATAAATATGCAACAGTCCTCTCTCTGAAGGACTGGGGATAAACACTGTGTTGTTGTTTCTTCTGAAAATGAATACAAAGCGTTGTTCTTATTATTTGATTTAGGAATATGCGGACATATTTTTAGCTGTTTGTTCTACAGAGGTCTATTTGAGAACTCTATTTTAGTTTTTCTATAATAGTTTTCTATTTAGCTTCAAAATGGCAAGCAGGAATAATTTGTATGTTTAGCAAAGTGGTAGAAAAAGGCGTTCTGTCAGTAAACTAAAGGAAATAATTCAGTTCTCTCTACACTTAAATGGTAGGAAGTTTAATTAGAGATCTGGTTAGTTCAGCTTCTACTTCCTTGAAGAACTGTGACCCATCAAATCAGTCTTGATGGGTCAGTGCTCAACAGCCATTGCTTGTCTCTGCCTCGTGCAGCTATTAAAGGAAGAAAACAACTGCCTCGACAGGGCTCCTTCCAAATGAAGTCTCTGCAGGTTGTACAGTGGTGAGATGAGCACGTTTCCCCACTGCTTCGCAGAGTCTGAAATGATTGCAGTAAGCCCAAGTAATGTCTGCAGGGGTATTTTTTAGAGAGTATTTTAAAATCAAAACCTGTGCCTACTGAGTGACTTATGAAAACAAAAATCCATTTCAGGGAAGGGACAAACTGCTGTGTGTTCCCCACAGGCTAATTCTCGAAATGGGCTTTTGAAATTCTTTTGCATTTGAAATGAATGACAGTCATTCACCTGTTTGTTTAGTCTGAGTTTCACATTCAAAGAAGAGGATAAGTGCCTTTGAATGAAGTGTTCCAAAAAGTGCCCTTAAAGAGCCTCTAAGGATGTAAAATCTTTCAAATCAGTTTTGGGGCATGAGTCCCTACTTGCAGAATATTATAGTTTATGCAGTGAATGTGTCAAGCCAATTCTCAGCACAAAATTGACTCCTCTTTTCCCAGAGTGACTACATCAGCCCAGATGTTCTGTACCCAATAATTTAGCACATGCATTGTGACACATGCTAAAACACAGCAGCAACAACATATAGTTTGGTTTTCTCCCAAAAAGCACATTTGAAAGAGAACCTTTTTATTTGTACTTTGTGTGTGGAGTTATGGATGGGATGAAAATTTATCCTGAATGTCTACAACTGCTTGAATTGAATTTTGATTAGAATATGGAATTAATCTCCTATATGCGAAAAGGAAATGAAAGAAAAATTGCGACAAAACTTCTGATATTAATCATGGGAAGGGCATTCAGATTTTGGCCAGGGAACACTAAAGTGTTCATTAGTAGAAATGTACACTACAGATGCCTCAAAGAGATTTTTAATACAAAACCTTTTTAAAGTGTTCAGTTGCATTTGAATTCTGAGCAGAATACACTTTTGACTGTATCTCGTACTTTGGCTGCTATTTGCAATAACCAGAATTAAATGTATGATTGTAGAAATGTCTTTGAAACAGATTTTTCACTGGTCAAATATCTCATCACTCAAAGAGGTTGCATTTAAATTAAGTGGTTTTTAGACTTTATCATAAGTCTGTGCATTCACCTATTAGTAAGATGAAATTGTGTTAATAAAATTATGTGACTTCATAAAATAAAGGTTTAAAAGATATCATAATAGGACAACATTCTGGTTTTAATATTTCTGGTTATTTAAACATAATAATTCATACAACAATCGTCCCCTGGGGTGTGATTAGGGCAAGTTTTGAGAGTTAAAATTATATTTTTCCTGAAACAGCAGCAATATAATTTAAGAGTTCTATCACCAGTAATTTGATTTGCTGTTCATTATAATAAAAGTAATAATAACAAATTCAATTGCTATTAATGGAAATGTCATATGCACTTTCATAAAGGTTTTATTGTAATTCAGTATTAATCAGTGTATCATTAAAATAAAGTGTTATCATCTAATTTGTATTTATTCAAGCATAAAGAAAAAATCTATTATGATGTACTGCACAAATACAATCTGTTGTTTAATGAAAAAGGAATCTGCTATATACTTATGTATTTTTCTTACATTATAGTGGAGAAACATTGTACTAAAATGTTCTAATTTACATCATATACACCCAACAATATTGTAGTGACAAGGTTAAATTTCATCAGTTCATTCCTATTAAATCACCTCTTCAAAATCTTCAAGGTTAAAGTATGTTGAAATAGCTTTCAGGACTATGGTGCATCCCATCCATAATAAAGGAGCACTTTTATTTGAACAAGTTATCTTTATTAACACAGATAGTTGACTAAAATACAGGTTGATACAGCAGCTTCTAGCCTGTATGAGTGGTAGATTTCTCTATTTTCATAATTAATAAGTTTTTCTTACCTATATTTTACATTCTCAGCTGCAGAGAGGACTTTAAAACTGCAAAAAAATGGCCCATGAATTTCATTTTGTCATTTTTGTAAAGTATCATTGCGTCTCTATGTTGAACCATTCAAGGGCAGGGGAAATCACAAGGTAGTTTCAAATCTTTAAATTCTATACTTCTTTCATTCAGTGAAGACTGAATCAAAGCTCAGCTGTTATATCCCCATATTTCTTCCCTGTGAGGGTGGTGGGGCACTGACACAGGTTGCCCAGAGAAGCTGTGGCTGCCCCTGGATCCCTGGAAGTGTTCAATGCCAGATTGGATGGTGTTCTGAGCAACCTGGTCTGATGGAGGGTGTCCCTGCCCATGGCAGTGGGGGGTTGGAATGAGATGGTCTTTAATGTCCATTCTATCTTGAACCACCCCTTGATTCAATGAGATCACCTCTAAAAATATTATAACACTCAAGATTATGTAGCCTCCTTAATGATTTTGGATTTTTGAGGAATCTGATTTCTGCAGCAGATTCAGAACTTGGGGTTAAGCTATTCCCATCAGTGTAAGGTTTGGGTAGAGTTTGGCTCTCTGAAACAGACCAGAAAGAAACCAAAAGAAACAGAAGCAGAGATCCAGAGCTAGGGAATAAATTTAAAAAAAAGGAAAAAAAGAAAAAAAAAAAAAGCCAAGGAAGACATATGTTGAAAGACTACAAAAGAGCACATTTGTACCTTATGGTTCTAGGCTCAGTTACATTTTCCCAGTCACAGCCACAGGAAAGCTTTTACTTAATAGCACTTTTTCATACTCATTTAAGATGCAAAAGCACTTCTTGACAAAGAGGTGTGTCTCACATCTCTTTCTAAATGATTCTAATTCCATCTACAAGCCAATAAAACTTCAATATTTGCCTGAAAACTTATTCACTTTGAAAATGGCTGATGAAATATTGCTTCAGATGAGCCAGAAACCAGGATTCTTGCAAGGATAGTGACAATCCTGCTCCTGAAACCCTTCAAGCCATATATCCATTTCAGTAATGTCTCCGACGTTACATTTGCCAGATTTTTGTAAAAGCAGAAGGCATCCCCAGAAGAATCATTTGGTAAGAGTGAGCATAAAAGATGACATCTTAAATTTAGGTTTCAGGGGCCCTCTGAAGGTTATTTTCTCCTACATTCTTCAAAGCTGGATCAACTACAAACTGAGAGCAGGTTGCTCTTGGTCATTTTGTCCAGCTGAATCCTTCCTTACTGTCCGGTGACAGAGACCTCACGGTATTTCTGGGTATCCTGTGCCTCACAGAGAAAAAAAAAATATCCTCATACCTGAAATTTCCCATGTTCGGCTTGTGCCTCTCTGCTTCTGTGAGCCTCCTGTGTGAACCTCTGGAGTCACAGAAGCACAGAATCATTTAGACTGGAAGAGATCTCTGAGATCATTGAGTCCAACCTTTGATGGGTCACCACTTTGTCAAGTAGACCGGAGAATAAGTGCCATGTCCAGGCTTTTCTTTAACACCTCCAGGGATGGTTACTTTACCACATGCCTGAGCAGCCCAGTCTAATATCTAACAACCCCTCCTGTGAAGAAGTTCCTCCTGATTCCAGCCTGAACCTCCTCTGCTGCAGTTTGAGGCCATCTCCTCTTGTCCTGTCACAACTTCCCTGGGAGTAGAAACCGATCCCTAGCCACACGCTCCTTTCAGGGAGTTTAGAGAGTGAGAAAATCTCCCCAGAGCCCCTTTTCTCCAGGCTAAACATGCCCAGCTCCCTCAGCCACTCATCAAAGGACTTATTCTCTAAATACTGTTTCATTTTTCTGAATGTTTCTGACTTCATCTTTGCTGTAACAACACACAACCTATCAGGCAGCGAAGCCAGCAGTAAGCTCCCTCTAAGCCATCTCTTCCTTTGTCTGAACAAGTCCTGCTGTCCCTTTTACCATGGGTAACACTTCATTCTCCCAGGCTCTGCCGCTAAGAACAGGTGTGAGGGAGCCTGAGAGCAAATCCTGACTCTAAAATGCAAGTTAAAAACACACCTTGAACTTTTCACTTCCTTCATTTTTTGGACACATATTTGCTGCCAGTAGACCCAAAGAAATGTTTTTTGTGTCATAGAATCATAGAATGGTTTGGGTTGGAAGAGACCTTGAAGATCTCATTTGAAGCCTCTGCCATGGGCAGGGACACTGTCCGCCAGACCAGCTTGCTTAGAGCTCCATCTTACCTGTCCTTGGACACTTCCAGGGATGGAACAGCCACAACTTCTCTGGGCAGCCTGTGCCAGGGCCTTACCACCTTCATGGTAAAGAGTTTCTTCCTAATATCTAAGCTAAATCTATTTTCCGTCAGTTTGAAGCCATTCCCCCTTGTCCTGTCACTCCAGGTCCTTGTGAAGGGACTTAAAGGCTGCAATTAGGTCATCCTGAGGCTTTCCCTTTTCCAGACTCAACAATTCCAATTTTCTCAACCTTTGCTAATAGAAGAGGCATTCATGCCCAGCTGAGTTGTGGTTTTCATAATCCCATAGCTGCACGCCCTGGGGATATGGCGGTTAACTATCTGGATAACTTCTCCCTTCTTTCACCTTTTCTAGAGTGCCTTTTTATCTATGAGCACATTCAAGATGTTCAGAGTGAATCAAGGCAGGGTTTTGCCAGGCCTGTTGGGTTTCTGCCCATCAGAACAGACTGCCTCTGTGTCCTGGGGAGTGTTTCCATGAAGGAGGATGCTGTGTCTGTGCACATATGTGGGTACAGACCTATAGAGAGATTTCCAGGCACTGATCTGTGCAGCAAATGGGTCAGGTCTGTATGGCCCACCAGCATTTTGTTTTCAAACTGGAGCCATGAGAAGAAAGGGTAAGTCACAATCTCTCTGCCCCTTTCTAAGACTGATAGCAGAGTTCCTTGCAGATGTCAATTAGGGGTACTTACAGGCTAAACTTTTTACTTTGAGACAAATTCTGCTCATTTATATCAGCAAGCCCCATATATTTAAGTATTTTCTTCACAGTGAGTAATCAGGTATTGTGACTAATAGTCATCTTCAGATCACAGATGGGCATTGGGAAAAATGTTTTAAAGCTATTATTTTTCTCATGGTGCAGCATTAAGTTATATAACCATCATCTTCAGTTCTACTGCCTCCTTATTGATTTAAAGCATGAATTTCAAATGTATATATATATATGTGTATGTATATATACAATGATATATCTCAGCTGGTGTGCTGCTTCATTCCAGTCATCAACACCAAAGGGAGTTTTTGAATTAATGTAGACCATTAGTAAATCAAAAAAGCAATTCAATACAGCACAGCAGGGAGAAGATGCAATATCCACAGCACTGGAAAAATGTTTTAAGAAGGGCAGTTGTTTGTTAAGAGCTAGGGAATTCAGAAAGACAATTTAACAGAATGGTCTAATAAAGATCAGAATTGTGCTGAACAATAATAAAACCCAGAACTGAAAAGAAAAAAAAATATACAACAAACACCTCTAAAAACCTATAAAGTAAAATGATATGTTCTCCCAAACCAGGTAGTTGATTATAACCTTGGTCAAGAATAGATCTAAGAATTTTATACTGCTCTGCGCCTTGAACCTCAAGGTACACCCATGAAAGTATCTAAGCATTGCAGCATACAACTTTTAGTCAGCTAACTTTCAAGTACCTGTTCTTAGAACCTTGGTAGACCTTTGACCATTGTCATGGGGCATGCAGGAAATACTCTTGGTATTGCATCCAACATTTTCAACATGCTGCCAGTGAAAGGTAGAATAAATACTAAAGGATTTTTTTTTTTTAATTCCCCATTTTAAAAACTGAATTGCAGCTGGAATTTATCAATTTCAATCAGGATTGTAAAGAGGATTTCCTGTATCCTAGGGAAACACCATCTGGAATCTCTTTTAACAGGAATACTTTTTTGTTTTTCTTTTTCTTTTTCAACACTGACTTGAGCAAAGCATTGCAATGTTTTGAATTCATGTGCAACTTTCTACTTCTCATTAACGGGAAACAGCTTCCAGTTAATAAGTCCCTCACTGTTTCTTGCAGCATTGAAGGAACCTCTCAGTTCTTTCTTCCTTAAGTTCAGCCTGGAAGCTGACTGGATGTCAGAGGATGATTTAAGTTTCTCACAATTTTTTTTGCAGCCTCTGGAGAAGGCACATAGTTTCCTGTGTACAAAGTAAAACTTCATATTCAGAATCATTTTTATAGCCTATATTTCATAATCAAAATAAAACATGTTTGGAAGGCATTGCTAGATATCAAGAAGGGCAGAAGAAATCAACAGTGTTTGGACTAACTGAAAGAAAAGAAGAGTCAAAGACCATGCTAGGGATCTGTGCATTGTCCTGAGTAGAGCTAGACATCTCTGGAAGCTGATGGCTACTTCATGTACAGCTCTTCTGGGCCTGGTCAGAACTCCTGCTGGCATTTTCACTTTACTAACAGTAATGGCAGATGAATGACAGAATGAAATCTAAAAATGTACTTTCCAATAAGGTAACTCTTTACATCTACTCTCATGGCATGACACAGCACTAAGGAGACTGAAGGGAAGGAGGTATATTTTTATCTCTTCAATCCCCAGTGTTTCTGGTACAAACTATTCACGATTAAAGTCTTTGAGTTATGCTGGGGGAATATGAGTGAAAATAGTGACTTGCCAAACATCTACTGACTCATACATGCAGATGAGAGAGACTTTCTGATCCATTGAGACAAAGCATGCAGACAATGACTGCAAACAACTTGCCTGTGTGTATGACTGCTGGAGGTTTCATTTTTGTGTTGTGTTATGCCGTGTCCTGGTCTGAGCTGTGACTGTAAAGCACTCTGAAGTTTGGGTCTTACATGATGTCATGTGTCCCTTGGGCTTAATATTTATTGCTCTTTGTCAAACAATAAAAGTTTTGTTAAAGATAATACAGATAAATGAGAAAGTCTGAGAGCTGACAGACATCTCAGGAAGAATGGCTCTTCTGGATATGGCAGTCCATACCTTTGAGGGACAGCACATAGACTGGGATTCTCAGCTTCGATGATGACCCCCTTCGCTTGCTAGTCCTGATGAATTCCAGTTGCTCTGAAGTTCTACTGGAGCCTACAGTGCCCAAAGAGGCACTACAAAGAGGTTCCAAAGCAGTGAAATGCAGCTCTGCTTCTGCCTGTCTTTTTTGCCACTCTACCAGCTCCTCCAGTTTTCTCTCTCACTCCTTGGTTTTAAGACAAATTACCTGAAATGTTTTAAATATAAATAATTCTAACCTAAGCAGGAGCATATACCATCAAACAAAAAGAAAAATCACCACGCCTGGGACTTCACTTGGTGTTGTTTTTACTTGTTTTTTTTTTTTCTTCCAGTCGTTATCAGCTCATGAAAGAAGAGTTAGTAGGCAAAGGAACCAAAAGACTTCTGAAGTTTCTGGTAATTTGTACCCAAAAGCTTTTTCCACCTGACCAGCTGGTTAATTTCGGTTGGAAATGCATTTTTACTACTCTACTTGAAATCTCAAAAAATTTGTAGATATTTTTGTGTTATGTATTCCTCACCCTGCTCCAGTTCATGGAAGCCAAATATGAAAAGAGAAGAGTTTGTTCCCAGATTATCCAGTCTAGGGATCTCTCTAATCTGTAGGAGATAAAAGCAAGGGACTGTTCATTGTCATCTTTCCTCCACCCATGATTGTCTCATTTCCTTGCTATAAATCAAGACATTGTCTATTAAAGAATTATGTTTACATCTTCCCAACTTCAGTCTGGACAATGCAACCACTGATTTCATGTGAGAGAACTCTTGGCCAGTACAGTGGGATAGTCTCCACAAGTCTTTAACTGACCTTCAGTAAAACCATGATGACAAAAATGCCACATCCTACTCAAAGATGCTACAGAATTAATGCACAAGATGTCTAAGTTTGGTACATATTATCTCATACTCTTTGATTCCAGGCTGGAGGGTAACTCCTTCTCTCCAGTGCATTCACAAGAGCCTTTTCATCAGCTCTAGAACTCTAATTAATTAGATAATCATGAAAAGGTTAGTCTTCCACTTTGAATCGGACTCCCTGAAACAAAATCTATATTGATCAGAAAAAATAAATGTAGAAAAACCAGCTGGTTAATTTGAAAGCCTACGTGAAGTATTCAGAAGTGAGAAATATGAATCTTCCCTCCTTTCCCTGCAGACATTTCACTGACTTTCCATGGAGAAATTCTTATCTGTCGGGAAGGCAATTATGAGATTGCACATTGGGGAAGAAGTCAATTTTTCTTCTTCTTCAATACTCTGGGCAAGTCCCTATATTTCTTTCCTATCTTTACCAGTCTGGGATTTTTACACTGGAAGTGTATATCTAGACTGAAGGAATATCAGTCCCTAATTCCAACAGTGTGCACTTCAGAAATGGGAGACTATTTAGACTGGGGACAGTGATGGATTTAAACTATTCTCTTATCGACTTCTCCAACAGTGCAGCAAGTCTCCAGTTTTGGTTCAAAAATAATAAATTCAAAAGTGATTCTTTTGAACCTAAATCTATGTGCTATACATGTCTTATTATGATAATTCTGTATGTAATGTTTTCAGAAATAATCTGCTACAAAAAGGATATTTTCCTTCACCAAAGAACATCACAGAATTCCTGGGACAACTGACACATCTTACAAATGTATTTCAACTGCTTATCCCTTCAAGACCTAATTCTCACATCTCCTAGTTTAACAGGGTGAAACAATGGCTTTTCTGGATGCATCACAAAGAAAATTAAAAAAGAAATCAAATAATCACCTATTGCTTGTTGATCCATCTTTTGCATGCCAAATTATTTATCACTAACTTCAGTCTTCTGCCACATATAAGGTTCAAATTTTAAAGTAGGATTTTAAGTGGGATTGGTTTCATAACCCCTAATATAAGCAATTCTTCACAATAACAAGGTTCTCTACCAGGAAAAATCTACTAACAAGAGTCGCAGATCAATGCCAAGCTTTTTGCAGCTGTTTAATGGAATTTTAGAGGCTTTAAAGTCAAGCAAAATATAAACCATCTTTATCAGGCATAGAAGGAACTCTATTTAATTTCACCCTCTCAGAGGGTGCTAGATCTAGATGAAGACTATGTCATTATAGAAATATAGCACAAAGGGTTCCTCAAACCACGACAAGCAGCAATATACTAAACATTTTTAAAATAGTTGTTTCTAAAATCAAGGTAAGTAGAATTGCTCTCCAGAGCAATGGTAACAAGGAAAAAAACCAGTCTTTACCAAAACCTTCTTGCACAGACAGACAATTTTATCTCAAAATTGAGAGAAATTTTCATTCCAAACCGCTTTCTTTTAATGCTTTCACATTGTAACTAATTTAGTTTTTTTTTTTTTTTTTACAAGATTT
>JAWMQZ010000001.1:12918899-12955944 GCA_035584835.1 Tangara arthus
AAGGAATTAAGAATTCCAAAGACCGTATTGAATACATTTTGAAGATTACCTTTCTTATAGATACCTTGAGTCCCTTTTCACATCTTCAGCTAAATATTTTGTGGTAGATGAAGTACACAAGATCAAATAGACATTGTATTTACATACTGTGAGTCACTAACTTCTTGACTTTCATAATATTTCTCACATTTTACAAAGAGAGCTTGCCAGTGTGGGAAAGGTGAGTGGGAGCTGTTTGTTTAAGGATGAAATTTTATTTCCTGTAAAATAAAGAAAAAGAGTAGGCAGAGTCAGTCTTACATTCATGCAAGCGGCACATGCATACTGCAATAGAGAAACCACACAGATCTCCTAGTTCAAAATGACACTATTAAAAAATTACGCTTATAAAAAGAATGGCAAAGGACTCTTTGAACCTCTACATCTTAGGGTATCTAAAATCAAGGTAAGTAGAATTGCTCTCCAATGGTAACAAGGAAAAAATCCAGTCTTTACCAAAACCTTCTTGCATAGACAGACAATTTTATCTCAAAATTGAGAGAAATTTTCATTCCAAACCACTATCTTTTAATGCTTTCACATTGTAACTAATTTAGTTTTTTTTTTTTTTTACAAGATTTTAAAGACAAACTCAATCCCAAGACTAGCAGCATTAGCAGCATTTGCATTTCCTTTTTGGCTAAAAATCATCATTCTCAGAATTTTCTCTCCTTTAATTTTAAGACAACTGATGATTTTTGACCAGGGCCATATTTACACAATAGAAGTAAAATCATTAGATGCAAATTGAGTAAGGCTGATGATCCAAACTGTGCTGTAATCAAAAGGAATACTGTCATTCTTGCAGAAGCAGAATTCAGTCTAGAAAATCTGTTAAAATGTAATGGGCATTAGCTATCAGTAAAGTGCTAAATTTTGATTTTATGGTTGGGTGGGAACACAATGTTTTTGCTAGATTTAGACTTACATTTGCATTTCTCTAGCTACTGAAATAAAACTGATCTTTTTTTTTTCTTTTGCTTTGATTGGGTTCCTTTAAATTTGTATCATCTTTTTCCTGATTATACTTTCTGTGCAGCATTTAGATTCTTGAAACCTACTATTTAAAGTAAATGGATTAACCATGGGATAAGTTACTAATTGTTATGAATAAGAATGGAAAAATAGAGTCCTTTGAGGACATTATCATTTTAATGACTTCATTTTACCCTTATCATCATTTAAAATCTCTAAATGAAAGAATTACAAAGTATAAGATACAAACAGGCTGACAAGTGCATGACAATAAGACATACTGAACATTATATTACTTTTTACAGTATTTCTAAATAGCACTATCAAAGATTATTCTATGCAAGACTAATATCAAATCCAGATACAACAAAAAATTTGACAGGTACATTCTTCATCTTTTGCTACCTCTTTATCATGTACAGTCTGTTTTTTTGAAGTCATTACTGGCAGATTCTACTATATATCCACTCATTTGGCCCATGTGTAACCACAAAGGATTAATTTTAGCATTCGGTCCAGCCTTTAATTGTGCAAGCTGAATTCCAATTATGTCATCTCTTTGTTTATTTATAAGTGCAACAAAAACAGACTTTAAATTCATGGATTTTTTCTTTTTTTTTCTCTTTCTTTTTTTACTGGATCATATCTTTTTTGACAAAAATATGACTATTTTTTATACATTAGTATTACAGGTTAGTAGTTAATAACAGTAAGGTATTCTCAATGTACCCTGACAGACGATCTCTCTGCAGCATGATGCGGCCCAGGAGTTCTTCTATAGAAAGGTATAAAAAATGTTGAAAATATTGATAAAGGACTGAGAGGATTTCACCTTTTCCCACAGGTTTCTCCTCCATGTGTTCAGTAAGGAAAGAGGCAGATGTTAACCTTCTTTAGTGGTATTGTTAATGCAAGCTAAAACACCTGCACAGATGAAATTGTGGAACATTCAAGTAGGACTTAACTGAAAAATTAATCAATAGCCACAGACAGTACCCAAAGGAAACACTGCATTGGGACACATTTTGGAAAGTCTGATTTTAACCAATTTACTGACTCTTAGAGATGGTGGCTGAACTGTAATAATTAAGGAGAAAAAAATTCTGAAACACACATGCTTGAGAATAGCATCTTCTGTGCAGGCTTAAACATTAAATTTTGATGAATTAAAATTAGGAGAATGTTAGGTCATCAGGACAATGATGACTAATCTAAAAGTAAACATTTAAGACTAGTGTTGATATTGTTATAACCAATGAGACACAAAAACTTTTCTTCAATTGAAAGTTATTTGGAGAATGGTCTGTCATCAGCAGGGAATGACTGCAGGGATTTTCTGCAATGAATGGCCAAGGGACAGGACAGAAGGAGGGCTGCATTGTGCCAGAACCTTGCTCAGGTGTCAGGAAGAACAAAGAAACACGAGGTGGTGAAGGCACAGAGTGGATTTCTGAATGCTTGTAACATCTTAATTAGGTTTACATAGGAAGTTATGCTCTACAGTGCTTATCAGAGCTGAACAGAGCTGAACTTTCTCTCCTGAGCCTTTAGTTAAACTGTAAGTATTTGAATAGCCCAAGCATGTTCCCTGAGTGCAGAATATGAATGAAGGCAAAGTCCCATCAGGGAACAGGGACTGAATTTTTCTTTTCTATTTAAACATTATACTTCTTTTGTGGAAAGCACTCTGGGCTAAGTATGCTGGCTTGATACTTGCTTTAGGTCAAAAACCGTCTCCACATAGTTTTACTTTAAGCGATGAACTCTGCATTTCTCTTTTCAACCAGTCCCTCACCAAATTCCATTCACGGCAGATGTTACAGGAGGAAAATCCGAACTGTTAGGGCTTCTGCCACTCTTGCTATGCCAGAAAGTTTCACAGCAGGAATTTGTAGCAGAGAATCCCGTTCATCATCCCTACCAAAACCAGGAAGTTTCCATTATGGTAGAAGTGTATCCTGGCATGTGAGCAGGAACAAACTGAAGTTCAATACTATTTCTGGGTCTGTTGAAAGGAGAGCAGAGGCTAATCTGAGTTCCTGAACCACAGAAGGGGAGCCATCCTCAGCTGGGAAGCCCTGTAGCGACACTTATGAGGCAGTGTGCTTAATTTCAAATATGCCACTTCACATCAGGACCTATTATCTTCACCACAACAGGGCTGTAACATAACTATATGACCTCTTCAGCATTCATAATAAGGCTGTCTGCATTGTTATATGTTGATCTTTCATCTGAGGCTAAAAGGCACTTATATAAAAGCACCACTCATGCTGAATTTATTTTTTTTATATTTGTTTGGTTTGGTTTTTTACTATGAGTTTTTGCTTTATATACTGCAGATTGTTAGGTTTTTTTTCAGTCTTTCTGTGTTCTCAGGTGTGATACCCCTCCACTAAACTTAAGGAGTCCTGTTTTACCTGAATTATCTATGTATTATATATTTTAAGATACTTCTGTAAATACCAGAAGTAATTCTATGAACTAGCAATCTGAGAAATCAGCAGAAGCTATCCTAGGTTTTTCCTCTATGCATGAAGTAGTTTAGGTACAGGGCTGAGGAGTGAAATACCTTTATCTCATCCATTATCCAGTTGCTTGGTCTGCTGGGTCCCAGGACTGCCAGCTACCTCAACCACAGTGGAGGAAGAGTTTCCAATTACCATTTTCTTCCCCTTTCCACACAGTCATTGCATCCTGTCCAGACTTGGCAAAAGGGCTGTTGGAATTCAAAATTATTTCACTATTTTGTTAAAAAAAAAATTCTTTCTGTCTCTTTGGGTGCACAATAGATTTTACTGCACATATTTATTTGCAAGTCCTTTAACTGAATGTACTTATCAGAAGTTATCCCGCCTACATCTTGTTCTGCATTCAGACCAAACCCCTGAAGCTACAGAACTAAATATCACTTATGTATAACTTGTTTCATTTATGAAATTCCTAATAAAATACAATTGGGTTTTGTGTCACAATACTGCAAAGTAAAGTTTAAATTAAGAAAAAACAAGCAAAGCCTGGTTTATTGACATTTAAAACTAGTTACGAATAAACATCCTGCTCAGCAAACCCTGCAGGGCTCACTACATTTCTGAGATAGGATCCCAAATTTTGTATAAAGCAGAATTTCTCCTGGGATAATGCAGCAGAAACACCTGTGGCATCCATAATGTTTGAAACCAAGTGAGGTAAACTAAGCATGTTTGTCTTGAGCACAAGCACATTAAGGTAGGGTAATCTGCGACTGCATATAAGAATTCTATAGCATTGTAAGAGTGATAAGAATTTTGTTCATACACCTAAACATGAATATATAAAAAATACCTAGCCACAAAGAGGCAAATGGAGATGTGTGTAACTCCAAACCTGGGGTGCAGGAAACTATATTCAGTATGCAGTAAAATCTGTAAGGCAAGAGCTAAAAGTTTGCAGTTGTCAATAAAGATGTGTGATGAAACAAAAACCATCCTGCAGGATGAACAGGACAGGTGCTGATGAAACCAGAGTAAGCAAAAAAGATTTCTGAAAAAAAAAAAAAAAAAGAGGTCCCAAAAATAAGATACATTATGTCAAGAGCAATTTAGATAACCCCTTTGCCTTCCAGGGAGGAGATGAGGAGCACAAAGAGAGGATGAGGGCAGCTCATTGGCCAAGGCAACAAGGACCATCAGCACTGACTACACAGTGTCAGCTCCCCAGAGTTGGATCCTCAAAGCCCACTCAGGGTGTAAGTGTTGAGGATTGAATGCTTTGAACACGTATTGTTGACAACGGAAAGTGATTAAGAGCCAATCATTAGATGTGTGACATCAACGACTGACAATCAAGGGTTGATGTGCTGAAAGTGGCCATTAATTTTTCAAACACTCCATAACAATCTCCAGTGTTCTAACTGGTACAAAGGTATGCATATATGATGTACATGATCATATATGTATAACATACATATGTATAATCTCTGTAAAATCATATGTACAAGCTGTTTATATTACTGTGCATATATATCAACCAGCATAGAGCAGTTCCAGTTCAATACCCTGAAAAATATCTACAAACACCACAAATATTCTGTCTTTCAGGAGCTGTTGTCAGATCTAACTTGCTAAAAAGCTAAAAACTGAGGGTTTCAAGAGAAATTTAGAAGTCAAACCTGAGGTACACAGAATCACAGACTATATGGTACTTCATAAAAAAAATCCAAAATTATGTTCACTAAGATAAGAATTATCCAGAACAGTAGTTGTTTGTGAAGGCAGAGGGAGCAGTTTTGAGACAGAGACAGCCACTCACCTGATGTTCATGTAAAAAAAAAACCCAAAAAACTCTATAAGTTGTAGCAAGTGTCTCTGATTGAACATTTATCATGGCAAAAACAAGTACACCATAGGAAAGTGATTTGGAGGTCAGTATAATTCCATCCTACCACAGAAACCACTGATTTTATATTAGGTATTATTTATTTTGGTAGTTTACCACTCCTGGAGTAATTAAATTAAATAATGACCACAACAGAGGAGGATCCATTTCAAATTAATCAATAATGTAATAATTTCTATTTATTTCTCAACCCTCAGCACAATCTATGCGTGTCTACTTTGTTTCCTAGAATTCCCGACAATATTTTATTTACTGGATGCACACACATGAAAAAATCATTTAAAAACTCATTGCAGACAAAATTCCAATCCAAAAAAATCTTGTACTCTGCTCTTTATGGATTGTTTTAAATCTAGCCACAATTTGGATGCAGATAATTTCAACTTGAAATACAATAACAGGACATATTCTGAAGTACCCTGAATTTTTGTTTTGGTTTGATAGGTAGTATTGTCTCCGAATTGCTTCACAAGTGGAGAAACTCACAAATTTTAAATCTATATTTCCATGGCTTTGCAGAGTTCACAATGATTGATAATACCAAAAAGTGCCATTAAGATGAAGAAGTTCCTATTAGATAGACTGAACTCAGTTGCATAGATTATTTTTATAGCTTCCTAGAAATTCATGGAATATTTGAAAATATGCCTGCTAAAGTAAATCAGCTTGATTAAAAATACAGCAAGAGGAAGTTGAAGCCAGTGAGAAAGAAGTGCACGCTGTGGATGCTGGAACGTCTCTAGATACTCTCAGGTGAAATACCTGTAGGCTTAAATCTGGTCTTGTTGGAGGAAACTCAGAGGAGAGAAAAGAAGTGAGGTAAGAGCTCTCAGAAAATATAATTTAAAATGTAGCTTATTAGTTGAGGAATTTTACGTACAACTCTGTATGTAAAACTCAGTTTTATTTCTACACACATATAAATATCGCAGCAATTCCTCTTTCCCATGATCAGCAGATATTTGCTTCAATTATACCTGTAAAATTGTCCCAAGAGATCCATACTTGCCTTTATTTTATAATGCTTTTCCAAACATAATACAACAGAGTTTTATGCTCTCTTATTTCTATCCCTTCATGGTAAAAGAGGTATTCCATGTAACCTCAAAGCAGAAATGAGCAATACTGATAAATCATAGGTTTTGTAATAACTTTTGATTGTCATATGCTGTAGGCAGGAGAGAATATGGTTTTCCCTTGTGCCATTTGAAGTTAGCCTAAGAGTTTACAATTTCTTTTATTGTCAGGGCTAGTACATGTTATATACTACACATTAACTATGGACTAGACCTTAGGACTCATCTGGTATTTGACTTCACCCTTACTATAGGCAAAGAAGGAAGAATAAAGCTAGAGGAAACAATGATGCAGAGAAATTATGGCAAAGATGTTCCTTAAGGTCCCTTCCAACACAAATTGTTCTATGATTCTAATGCAGGGTAAATTTAGGTTAAATATTTGGGTGAAATTACCTTCTGTGACTGTGGTCAGGCACTGGAACAGGTTGCCCAGAGAAGATGTGGATGTCCCATCCCTGGACATGTCAAGGTGAGGCTGGAATGAACTTCGAGCAACCTGGTCTAGTGGAAGGTGTCCCTGCCCAATTCAGGGCAGCGGAATTAAAGGTTATTTAAGGTCTCTTTCAATCCAAATCATTCTTTGATTCTATGAAATAGAGAGTCATGAAAACACCTTCATTCTAGTCCTTACTTCAAAGTCACAGATCAGCAAGGAAAGAAACAATATTAAATGCCAAAACCAACCAACAAACAACAA
Organism: Tangara arthus; assembly: GCA_035584835.1. NCBI lineage: Eukaryota > Metazoa > Chordata > Aves > Passeriformes > Thraupidae > Tangara > Tangara arthus. The sequence continues at coordinate 12,926,067 of JAWMQZ010000001.1, forward strand.
CCATAAAAACAACAACAAAATACCAAAGCAAAAAGTAAAACTCACAAAACAAAACAAGAATAACACACAACATTGCATGATGACCTTGATCCATAGGGCTGAATAAACTCTCTGGAAAAAGTGGAGGGTCTTTTAAATGTTCCAAAACAGATAATAAAGCTCTAATGGTACATATATATATAGCTCTAATGGTATATATTACATGCTATTGGTCTTTAGAATAAAAATCCACTACATTCAGTTTCATTATTATATGTTGTTTCTAGTAGCTATTGGATTTTTTTTTCTTAAAGAATGACAAACATGCTTACACTCTAAGTCATATTAGAATTCAATGGCAGGTAAATGTCTAAATACATCAAAGGTTAGTGTTGACTATTTGACTTCCAGACAGTAGATCCTCAAACATGGTAAATTAAAGAGGAATTAAGATACCATACATATATAAGACTTTAGCAAAAATGACAATTTAAAGCACTCTGTAAAACAGACAGATATTTAACTGTATAAATAAATGCTATAAAAAATTGCATAAGTGAAAGGATATTAATTTGGACAAAATGCAAGAAGACAGAAAGTTTGAGATATAAGGAGAATAACAGGAAGGTAGTGCTGAAATTTGCTAAAAAATCACGAATTTTAACAGAAGGAGAGTGTTATTTCAAAACCAAAGTCAAGTATGAATGAATTTGGAATCTGGCCTGTACCTTGAATTAAAAATTGCAGAGAAGATTTTTTTAATCTCTGTTATACTTCCTTTAGCATTCAGTTATAGTTTAGATACGGCTGCTGTTTTACCTATTTCAAAACGCAATTTCATAAAGTTTACTTTAGGTAGGTTGTTAAATTTACATCAGAATCAACTGCTTTGGACTTTCTCACTTCTACTCAGCACTGCTGTCCTCAATGCAGTCATTTAATTTCATTTTCTGACACCTTCAAATATAATTAACTATCTCTCTTTCATGTCTTGCCTTTTTTTAACCCCGAGTCTCATTTTGCAATATGGTCTTGCAAATATATCTAACTAAACAGCTGCATTTCTCTATCTTAAATTTTCCATCTCTTTTTCTTAGCTATCAGTATAATTTCACACAGTCATCTACACAGCATCAGAGAAAGGAGCTTCTTATAGAAGCAAAACTGTAATTTAAACTTGAGCTACAAGATATTTTGGAGCAGATGGGTTTTATTGTGTGTCTCCTTGGCCTGAATCTGAATGAATCACTGAGTCGTGCAATGACTGGGATGTTTGCAGTAATTGCTTCTTGATTTTCTTTTGACCATTTGGGGCTGAAAGCACTTTTGATTTCTTTATTATACATTGGAGGAAGGTCACTGATTTGATTTGTGATAGTGTTCAATTCTGCTGTTAATGTTTGTGTCAAACATAGCGCAAATGTTTGCTTTATTATGTCTACAAGACTACTTATAATTGACATTTAAATTGTAATCAGTGCATTTATCTCAAATTGAAGGTTCTCAAAATGAAATGGTGTTATCCAGGGAAATGGAGAAGTATTTGTAAATTGTGATAGTCTTAATACTCATTTTAACAATTTTAGAAGGCAGGAGGACAAAGTACACTTCAACCAAGTAATAACAGTGCAATACTTTGTCTGAGAATATTAATATAGTGTTCAGTATTAATTTTGGATGAGGCACAGAATTTCTATACTGATTGCTTTTTGACAAAATACATAATCTGAGAACCATAAATCAGGTATTTTCTTTCCTGCTGTGGGAAATAGAAGCCCTGGGACAATAGTGCCCAGATCCCTCTTGGCCACACTGTTCAGCAGCATGTCTCCACAGGCAGCATTGCAGTCCCTGGATGGGCGAGGTTAGGTTAGGTTCAAATCTACACAGGGACCCTCAGCCAATATCAATCAACCCTAAATGCAGATGTATCATTGACCAGAGAGCTGGAAAGGGCTAAGACCTCAATGAATCACATGTGTAAGCCAGGGAAATTTGAGGTCCTGTAAAAGGAGGTGAGGGAATAAACTCGAGGCTATTTGTCACAAGGACCACTGAGTGTGTGTCATCTCTGTCTCCACATTACATCCACATAAAAACACAAGCTGGTTTTTGAGAGGCCCCATACACACATACACTGAGTGCCTTTTTCCATCCCTGTTCTGTCAAAGACTAATCCTACCATAACATTTTCCTTCAAAGTCACTTCTACTTAGTGTTACAATAAAATGTCAATGAACACTCTGCTGCTTTCTAACATGACTCCTGGGTTTGTCCATGTTCAGTTTGGTGACAAGTTACAAGCAAAAGTTAACAATCTGTGTGGTTCCTGCACAATAGGCACTCAACTTTTACCCTAAATTTCTTGGAACATTACAGGTCAAGAACACAGAGCTAAAACGGGTCTGTAGCCCTTCTCCTACTGCTTATTATTGTGCTTTATCTTTAACCATCTATATCATCATCTTCTGACTCCAACATGTCACCAGTGTGAAGCCCCACCCTTAAGAGAAAGGGAGCATCCAAGTTTCATACACATTTGTTGTCAAAAGGAACAACAAAAGGGTCCACTTAAGATTATGAAGTTTTATTAGTAAATTACACACTCAGCATGGAAATTGGTATAAGTTAGTCCCTGACTGCCTATACAAGCACACAGCTGTGAGATTTGGATAAAGCAATATGGTGAAAAGGAAACGAGAGACACTGATGAATTAAAGGGGAGACAGGAAGAAAGGAAGAAAGATCATCACTCCTGGGTCCAGCATTGATCCAGTTAGGGTGTCCTGGTTCCTGTGGTGCCCAAACACATGGGTTTAAATGAGATATCTTTTCGTAGATAAGTTTTCCCCACCCTGGTGGTGTTTCTCAGTTTCTATGCAAATTAGTTCTCATGCACAACCTGTTCCTCTAGACCATTCTGAAAATGGGTCTTTAGTGATCTTGTTCACTTCAACGCAGTCCATGCCCACCTATCAACCTCACTTCTGCTCTTGTGCTGTGTTTATCTCCAGGAGCCAGAACAAGGATCTTTGCCCTAGAAAAGTGCTGCCCTGCCTCCCTATGGCCCCTGCTCCAGCCACATTTTGTTCTCTCTCACAGTGTATTATTGCCAGCAGCCCTTGGTTATTACTACCAACAGTCCTTGGTTGGCTCCACAGCAATCTGGCCATCAATGTTTGAGACATACACATGAACACCTTTTAGGCTTCTGCATTCACTGCTAAAAGTGGGAAGGCTCATTTTCAGTGTGACCCTTGTAGCAGCTGCCAATGACAGAACTGCAGCTGAAATCTGCACTCTATAGATTCTTTTGTAAAATAAATAGAAAAGACTCCTTCTCCTGTTATTTTTTTCTCTCCCATCCATTTCTAAGGCACTCTTCTCTATTTTCAAAAATAAAAAAAAAATCCCAGTCTTCAGGAATCCTCAACTCTGTTTCAGCTGATGTGGAAAGTAGAGGAAAACAGTCACATCAATTTTTCTAAGGTGAAGGTTTGCTCATAGAACTCTTTGAGAAGAGTGATCTATTCCATAAGTGTGGATGTGCACACACACCCTTGTACATTGTGTTGCAGAAATTATGAACTCTGGACCTCCTCAACTGCTTACCTGTACTGGCTTAGATGAAACAGGACATGTCTTGTAGTGGCCTATTTAGCCTGAATTGGATCAGTGAACACTCAAAAGAGTTTGAGAAGAAAACAACCCTCTAGCTCAGTTGACAATTATGTTCTTTCCTGTGTAGTACACCTGTACCCAGAGGTTGCAAGCCTTCATGCCTTGTTATGAAGTCATTTCTGTGTCACAGTAATTCAAAAGAATCCTTGATGGGAAGTCACATTTTTACTGCCACAAAGGTTAGACTCAGATACACGAACAGGGAGCAAAAAAGGAGAGATCTTTTGACAGAGTCTTTGCTCCTAAGATACAGAATTTGCTGTCTAAACACCTTTTTTTTTTTTTTAATAACTTTGATTTTCTTTCCCAAATCAATGCACAAACTGTTAAGTGAGCATATGACTCACGCACTTCGCTGCACAATCCTGGCATCTTTTCATGAATACAGTTACAATCATAATCTGTTGTCATATATATAATAGAAACATAGAAAAATACTAATGAAAGTACCCCAAAAAATATTCAGAAATATGGATAAATGTAAAATCATGCATGTAGCTGTCCTGAATTAACCTTTCCCCTCAGCTACGTAGAGGGAAGATGATGGTGGATTCAGACTGACTGCTACCAGCAGTCGGTTATCCTATTATAAAAACCTTCATGCCTTTGCTCTGTACTGTTTCCTACAGGCAACTACATACAATACAGAATCCTTCTCTTCTTCCCTCCTTAGTCTTTCTTCTGTAGCACCATCCAACTTCTTCCTGCTCTTTACATGACCCCCCAAAACACCAAACAAATACCAAAGGAATACATTTTCTGGACATTCGACCATACGTTGTAAAATATTGCGCAGTAGGCATCTTGAAATTAAACAATGAAGGAAAACTGAGAATTGTGTTTAGGCGTGTCACATGGTTTCACTCAACTGGGCAAAAAGGCTGATAACTAATTTTGTAGAAAAAATAATTTTTTCCCACTTCAACAATTTTACATGTAACAGAAGGAAAAAGAAAAAAAAAAAACACTTTGAAAAAGAATGCTCAGATACTCATTTTTTAAAGCAAATAAAGGCTGGTGAAGAAGAAAGGTGAGATATAGAATCAAACATGGTTTTAGTTATTGCTTAGGTAATCTAAAACAGATCTAAAACACTTGTTGCCACAACAGCAAAGCAAAATGCATCCTAGAATGACCAGTGTAGAACTACAACAAGAACAGATTTTACTTATGTGGAGGGAAGGTAGTAATGCTCTGCCAACTGGGAACCTTTAAATTAATTTGTTTTAAAGGCACAGGTGATGCATAAATATAGACAAGAGACATGCAATAAGCAGACTGAGTAGCACTAGGGCTCTTAACATGAGCCTAAACTGAGCCATTTATAAAAACATGCTCTAACACAAGGAGTTATGGGGAGACTGACAAGCTTCATGAGTGAAACCTTGCTGTCAGTGAGTTTGTGGAGGCTGTCTCTTTTTAAAACAAATCGCTATTGCATCCACTCAAATCACATACCTAAAAACTATAATGAGAGAAACATGTGAGATTTATATAATATTCTTTATTCACAGGTTTCAGACCTTTAGATGAACTAATTTATCAACTGGAGATGGATTTCTCATTAAAAGATGAATGAAACATGACCTTTTCCAAGGATTTTGATGAAAAACAGGTGGTTTAGAGAAAATTTGCAAATATGGATAGGTCTAATTTAGGAACTCTAAGCCTCACAGTTTCATTTCATAGGGTAGAAAGGTATGAAGCTTTTTTAGGGGTTTTTGGTTTGTTTAGAGCCATTATGAAAAGCCAATTCCAGAATTAGACAAAACAAAATTTAAACCCCTCTCCATGATTCATTACTAGTGCCAACAGTTCAGAATCACCATATTGTTGGGAGGAAAACACATGGCACAAGCATGAAGCTCCTTTCCTCTTCTCTTGATGAAAATGCTGCACTCAAAATTTAGCTGTAAAAGCAGTTTTGTTTTCCTATCAGAATTGAACTGTATTTCCAAATCATCTGGTCTATCTTCTCCATGATCACTGGCAAAGGGAAAAGTACTCAAAACCGACAACAAAATTAGCTCTAATCACATGTTCTTTAATCCCAGCAAAGTAATTCTTCTCCTGTTGCACCACCTAATACATCTTGTTCCTATTTTGTACAGCAAGAAAAGCAAATCAGGAGGTTTGTTGGCCAGCCATGTGTGTCAGTGTGTGGCACAGGATGAAATCTGCCCACACCTGCAGCCTGAGAACAGACCCATAGGTAAGAGAGGAATAATCTTTCTCCAGACAAGCAGCAAATTAGTCTCTGAACAGCCGGGACAAGTGGTTGCTCTCGAGTTAGGAGAGGTCCTCAAAACACCCCTCCTAAACTAAAATTAGTAAATTAAATTTTGCATTCCAAGAAAACTGAGAAACTGCAAACTCAGTTAATAGTAAATCATTGGCCCCAAAGCTATTACACCCCATGTGTGTGTATGCGTGTGTGTTTCTGTGTGAAAGGTTGTTTCCAGTCAGCTGTAGGAAGCTATTGAGTCTTATTCACAGCATTTTTGAGATCTGGATCAGAATGAATGCCTGCCGATGCCTTTTATCAAAGACAGGAAACTCCTACTCATCACCCAGCCAGCTGCTGTTGTTATCAGCTCATTTGCTGCTTCCTCTCTCCCCTTCAGGAGACTTCTTGGGAGCAGAGTGCACACTTTGTCTGTATGAGGAAAAATAGATTGAAATAGAGCAAAAGACTAAGTAAGCATGAGGTTGGTTTCGCTGTTTGATTAATTAAAAAGAGGAAAACTGCTGGAAATCATACTGTATTTTATTGTGCATTGTTTCTGCCAAACACTTCTGCCACTGTTTCAGCATTGCTCCCACCATCTCCCTTGAGCCTGGCAACAGTCATGGCAGCAGGAAATACCAACAGCTTCCATAGGGAAAGTGTTAATCCTGGCCTTACAGAGACCCTTGGAAACAAATAATAATAAAAAACTAAAAATTTTTAAAAAGCAACACTTGTCATCTCCAGGACTAAAGAGAGCATCTAATTTCTTTTATTATAAATTTTAAAGAAGAAAACTTTAGAAGGAATGAAAATATAATTAATAAAAGGTGATTTTTCACTGAGGTGGGTAAATAGAAAATAACAAAAAAAATCACCTTTATGTGATTATCTTTGTCTCAGTAAATTTCAGGAGGGTACTTCATTGAGATCAGTTACAACTAAAAACTAAACAAGTGAGATTGAATGGTCACAATACATTCTTCCTACTCACAGCACTCCCATATTAAATAAGCAGCTCATTTAAACATTAAGACAAGATGGTTTTCAATATATTGACTGATTGCTGTGATAAAAATGTGATTATGTAAAGCATCTCTTTGTGACAAGCAAACCAGTCATTTTCTTAAGTGTGCACTGTTATAAGAAATCAAAAGCAAATTTTTGCACCACATGCATATACATTCTTCATGGTTATGGAAGATTGATTATTTCCAAGAATCAGAATTTTAAAGGTAATCTGTTAATTGTTCTGTTAAGAAAATTACTAACAGGGGATATACTGATGGAACAGACTGTGACAGAATAAATTCTTTGACAGCTTATGCTGGTTTTCTTCTTAGTAAAGGCAAGGTCCTTGACACTGAACTCAAGATAATTAAAAGATACACACCTGGTTGAAACCAGTCTGCTAAGTACTCTAAAATCAATGGAGAAGCAAAGAGGACAGTTGTCCTCATGTAAGACAAGTGTCCAAGATAGTTTGGTTTAATTGGCCTCAAGAAAACTGTAATCCTCACTGTGGCCTACAGAGAGAAACCAGGTGATTAACTTAGAAAAAACCATAGACAATGTGGTTCAATAGTTTGTGATTTTTAAGGAACAGCAGGGAGAAAACATGCAGCTATTTGTACCTGAAAAACAAATTATCTGTGTTATGGGTATGTGGCTGAGACTGGTGTTGAAGGAAGTTGAGGGTATAACATATAAAGAATATGTTTCTTGTTGACCAATATATTCTAGAGGCACGCTGAAGGAGAATGAAATTGGTTTGGGATAGGTTGTTCCAGCACCAAGAGGCACCAGTGGCTTAGGCTTAGGTGGTGACTAGGACCTGGCGCTGTCCAGTGTTAAAAATCCACCGGTAAATTTCTGTATGCATGCACGACAGCACAAATACCGTATTGCAGCATGTTCCTTTAAACATGGCAATTTAGTCCTAGAAATCATTTGGATTAATGCAGTGGCAGAAAAGGAGCAAATTTTTTATCCCTCCCAATTTCCAGAGGCAATAAAGAAAATCATAGAATGATTAAGGTTGGGATAGGCCTCCAAGATCATTGAGTCCAAGCTGTTTACAAACACCACTATATCAACTAAACCACAGCACTGTGCTGCATCCAGTTGTTTCTTGAGCGCTTCCAGGGATGGTGACTCCACCACTTTCCTGGGCAGCCCATTCCAGTGCTTGGTAACCCTTTCAGTGAAGAAATTCTTCCTGCGAATTTTTTCCACATGAACTCTTCATGTGAATATTTCTAAAGGTTTAAGGATTTCCAAAGTTAAATTAGAATGCCTTTATATTCTTGTTTTCTCTTGTTAAAATGTAACCATACTTAGTTACCAAATGCAGAGTTGTGAAAAAAACTTCGAAAATAATGAGATAATCACACAAGAGCTTCAAACAAAATCTGAGTTTCCACTCTATAAAAACTGAGATGATCACTAATTATTTATGATTCCTTTTGCAGAACTATCCAGCTGCTCATTTTGAAGGTTGTGGTGGACAGCACAGCTGCACTTTGCAATACATGATATAAGAGGAAGAAATCTAGCTTGACTCGAATATTTAAATTTCCTTTTCAGCTTTGTCAGTGTGATTGGTGTTAGAGTTTGCTTTTGTCCCCTTGGCTAAATATCCCCATTTCCATTTGCACTTCAAAATCATAAACTACTTCTCAACAACTTCCTCCATGTCAAAATCTCCATTTTAACCAGCTGCAGAAATATCTGGTGCCTTAAAATAAAACTATTTTGATGCTAAAAACACTGTTGAGTCAAACAGAACAAGGGATATTTCCAGTGCTTCAGTAATTCAAAGGTCACTGGATGAACATTAGAAAAGAATCAAGCCTGTCACACACAGTGATATCTTTTTCTTTTCAATAAGTTTGTTGCATTATGAAATAACATGGCATGTGTTGACACAAGTCTTGACACATTAACCAGAAGGAGTTACAACCCTCTGTGTGCCTTGTGTGACTTGACATAATATTTGAATAGTGAGACACAATATGCTGTCAGGAATTTTTCTGTCAGCCTGGGGTGTGTTAGTTCTGTGTAATTGCACCAAAGCACTTCTGACCTTTTGAAATTGCCAGATTTATACCACTGTCTGTCACTTTATAATTCCTCACACATATAGATGTATATTTGTATGGGTATGTAAAGCTGTGACAGATGGTTAAATTACAGCGTCTACTATTAAAAAATCTAGAATTTCCAATACAGGTAAAATCCCTGGTATTAACTGTGAGTTAACATTTGCAGGCTACCAGATGCTCACGAAGCCATTGTCACCTTACTCAGGTCCTCTCACCAGGACCAGAGGAGAAAATACAGTGAAAAAGTTTTGGAAAAAATAAGGAAAGGGAGACTGCTCAGTAATTATTGCCATAAGAAAACCAGACTTGAGTTGGGGAAATCAATTCAATTCAATTCATTTTGAAACAGAGCAAGATAATTAGAAACATCCCCCGGAACATAAATCCACTCCTCCTGTCACTGGTTACCTGGGAGAAGAGCCAAACCCCCACCTGGCTACAACCTCATTTTTGTTGAGAGTGATGAGGTCTCACCTGAGCCTCCTTTCCTCCAGGGTAAACAACCCAGCTCCCTCAGCTGCTTCTCACACAACTTGCAAAGCCAAGGGATTTTTTTTTTTTTATGCAGCATTGCTTGTATCTTCTCAAGGAAACCATTCCAAAGTGAGGGGTTCAGCAGCTGCAAATCTGGAGGTAGAAGGAAACAGATTTATTTGTCCAAAAGGAGCACCTCTGTGCAGAAGGGTATTTACAATCATAGAATGGTTTAGGTTGGAAGGGGCTTTAAAGGTCATCTAGTTCAAAAATTTTAAATTCTTCAACCCTGTGGGGGAAAAAAAAAAAAAAACAACAAAAAACCCCAAAAGGCAGAGAAGGATATGACTCTTAATTCTGTTCCTTTATTTTACACTGAGTTTTCATTGGATGGAACTCTTCAGCACGATTTAGAGCTCCCTTTGGTCAGTGCTGCAATCTGCAGTAGAGTTCCATTTCCATCCTTTCCTTTTCCTTCCCCTTCCCATACATTTCCAGGAGCATGACACACTCAGCAATGCCCACACGGACTGAACACACACAGGCACACACAATATTTCCTGTGCTTTAAGTTGCCCATCCATTGGAGTAGCAGAAGCAATATATTTATTTAGTTCTGGGGTAGTGAACAAAAAGGAACCCACGGGATCTGGGCAGCTTCACAAATAAATGGCATATGAATAACCGGTTCAGAAGTTTACATCTGTGCATTTTTCTTAAATACCTTTTTAGATAAATTGTATCTATTTACAGACATTTTTGAAAGGTTTGCTTTCTTGTCCTTTTTAAAAAAATCCTAACAGCTAGGATGGTTATTCAGTGACATAGTTTCTGGTAACGAAAACTAAAATTGGAAAAATTCCAAAACAAATATTATTTGCTTTTTGACCTAAACCTAAAATGAAGGTTCTTCTATGAATCCAGTATTTTATAAAAGCATACATAAACAAAAGAGTAGGGTGTTCCAGGAGATGATTCATGTGGAATGCTAACAAGTAGTAGTAAACCTTAAAAAAAAATGAAGCATAAAAATAGATTTTAAAGATGTTTTCAGAGAAATGTTATGAGGTTAGAAGAATCATCTCATATACAAACCATCCATTTTCTGACACTTTTATCACAGAGTTCCTGATTTCTCGTTGTTACCTGATGTGTCAAATGAGTTTTGATTCTGACAAATGGAAAGATAATGCTAAATATATTCTTACAAAAATCAATGTATTCTAATGTCATAAACAATTTTTTTAGAGCTGCAAAGGATATTAGTGAGAGCTACATGGAGAGATTAAAGGGTCTTTTTTTCTGTGGAAGGTTCTTTAGATTTCTCTTCAATAACTGGAGGTGTATTATTTCGCTAAGGGATCAGATCCACACTCAGCCTAAACTGTCATGGTACCACTGTCTCCAGCAAAGATTAGTACATTTATTTATGCTTCTTGAGACTCTGGACAGTTGCTGTTTATACATCAATTTCCAGGGACAGGAATTTATTTCCTTCCCATTCCTCTGAAACACAACATTGTGATAATATAAAAGATGCCTCGAGTGTGGTCTCTTATGAAGAGAATCTTTTTTCCTGCTTTATTAATCTTTCTCAGGAATGTGTACCTGGAGAGAGGAAATGCTTTTCCTCAGTCACAGACACATAAGTCTTTGAAATTTAGTCTTTAGAGAAAACCCTTTTTGTATTGTACGGAGTCATACTGTGAGTAACAAAGTCCATAAATAAAAGAGTGCCACAGAGCTCACAGGTTATCTGTTTAACAACGACAACTTTGTTCTTCTTGCTAATTTAACACATTTCGGTATGCTAAGATTCCGTGATTTAATCATTCTTAACAATAGATTAAAACGATTCCCACTGAGATTTGAAAAGCAAGACTAACCAGAACACAGGCCTAAATCAATGTGTGCCCTGCAAGCGGGCTGAAAATTAGAAAAGGTTGGATCCTCTATTTTTTTTTGCATGAAAATTAAATTAAAAGTGGTAGGAAGTTTCTAACTTCTTTATGTTTCCTGGAATATATTTGTAAAATTAAGGTCTATTGACAGCAATGAGAATGTAGGCATTAAGTTAGATTAGATTATCCCTTATGGAAATTTCAAAATGAAAGAGAAATAAATCCTTGGATTTATTTTGACTGAATAAGATGAAGTTCTTAATTAGTTTTATTTAATGTTTTAGCTTTACTATGTGCTTCACTTACATGATTATTAGGTTAATTTATCCATGAAATTAAATAATTGTGGAAAAAATCTGAATTCACTGTATAACCCCTCATCAGCTTGTAAAATCTAATTTGAAAATGTGTTTTTGCTTCTAACTAAAACATACAGAAGGTTCTAAGAATTTGTTTAATTATTGTACTAAAGGAACTCTCTCGATAGCTCTAAACACTTTGCTGATTCTATCCCCAAAACATAGTTTTCCACGAAATAGGTTAGGGAAAGGAGCACCTGTTGGAGGGCTTTGATCCCTTACAGCTGACAGATGGAACAGCAAAGTTCTAAAACAGCAAAGGAGAGATTGCCAATCATCCAGCAGGTCAGTTCCAGCAGTACTAAAAGCTCTGTAGGGCAGGAGGGAAATTTGTCAGCTCTCCTGTTTTCTCCATGAGATTTATTTAGCAGACCCCTGTTTCGGACTTGCTTTCTGGAGCAGCATTTGTTCCTGGAGGGTGACTGGAGCCTCTCTTCAGTCCTTGGATCCCAAATCAAAGACAAGAATGAGGGGCTACTGCTTTAGGCAAAAGAAAGGCTACAGAATAATAAACATCAGACAAGTATTTGGTCAAAGGATGGCCCTTCCTCCTGATGTTGCTGCTCCTGACGTGAGGATGGGGAGGTTCTGCAGCCCAGCACAAGGAATTAAGTGAATCGAGTAAGTATCAGCTTTGAAGTTTTGGAGATGTGAAATAGGCTGAAATCCAATGCAAATTATTCTAACATATTTAAAAATGCTTTTTAAATACCAAAGAAAAAAAAATTCAATTTTAGAAATTAAACTTACTCGAATACGTATAGGTGATTTGAACTTATCTTTTCAAAACCAGATTGTTCCATTTGTAGATCTAGTGACATGAATTGGAGAGGGAGGAAGGGCAGCAGGCAGGTAACTGTGGGGATGGTTCATTTCTGCTGACACTATGGCTAGTAGAACATCAATTGTGAAAAATCGAACCTGACACTATTGATGAAACTGGAAATATGACAAAAAAATTCCAATATCTCTTTCATTTATTTCATGGATTCATGGACTTTAGAGGGCAGAGGGGAACAATTATAACCACATCATCTGCCTGCTTCTATTACATAAGTCATACAACTTTCTTGATTTAACTTCTGTGGGTGAAATGAAATATAAATTGTTCTATTATTTTAAAATGTGAATTATTCCTAAACAAAATATGTCTATCTACAACTTCCATATGCCATAATTCATTATAAAGTTTCCTGCTATATTTGAGACTCCTCTTAATAATCTTAATATGATTTCCTATTAACTGTAATTAAATCCCACTTAATGAGTGAGGGAATCAGTGCAGAGTTTGTGAATTCTGTTTTTTGCTATGGAATCTTTACATATGGACAAATTTCACCTCACTATTGAGCTTTCCTACTCCTCTCTACAAATTTTGTGCCTCAGTTTTGAGGAGAAATTCTGAGATTAAATGCCACAGAATTAAAAATAGTAAATTAGGAAAACATTTAAAAATGGAAGCAAACTAACAGAGCAGAAACTAAAAACAATCTATCTATGCAATCTGTCAAATTAACAAGAGATCCACTAGTCTAAGGTGCCAGGCGCTCTCATCACTCAATCAGTTTTAAGAAGTAATTCTTTAAATATTGAATTCTCACTCTGGAGATTGTCCCATTCCTCATTCCTACAACTTCCTTGACAGAACCATGTGGCTGAATGTCACAAAATTGTTTCATTGTTTAGATGACACCAGGGAAAAGCCACCTAGGATCTGCCCAGAAACTAGAGCTAATGGTTGGCCAGATTGATCCCAATTTTCTGGGACAATCCAGAGAACCAGGAACAACATGGGGGGGATGTGCAGGGATAACCCAGGGCAGAATAGCAGCAGCAACACCCAAGAGCGCTGGGTTTGTCCTGTAAGCTTTTGTGGCACACAGGACTCCTAAAGAGCCCCATGGGAATGTCACAGTTGCATTGGATCCCAGAACAGTCCAACAGTGGGAAAGAGGAGAAAAACAAGAAATGTCATCCTTGAGAGAGGCTGTATGTGTAGGTGAGTGTTTGGCTTTGTGTTGGGAATTGCTGCACCCGCAATACCAGTGAACCTTTTAACTGCTCTGTGATCCTGCCATAACTCCATTGCCCTTGGCTGCTTTTACTGATAGAAGGAATTAAAGGTTGGGAGCATCAAAAGCTTAAAGCTATGTCCAGAACTTGCATTTCCCTCCCTGCAAAACCCCCAAACATGAGCAAGAAGAGGTACAGCTGTACTATACAAATTAGAAAGGAATGAGTAACATGACACCACACCAAGGATGCAAATGGACAGGGACATTAATGCCTGTACCAGGGATTTTAGCAAGGACAGAGAATTGTTGGGGCATCCCATCACAAAGCAAGGAAAGCTTGAGAGCACAACAGTCTACTCTTCTGAACATCAAGCTGTGAAGAACTAGAAGTACAACAGACACAATTTCCCTTGCTAAATTCATGTTCTGAGCTCCTTGAATCCTTTCCAGTCCTTTAATAAATTCTTTTCAATTTATCAATGTAATTTTTGAACTCAGGATTTCAGAACAGAAGCAGCAGCCTCCTAAGAAGAAATAGCACAATCAATTTCTACTCAATATTCTCATGTTTTTGTCTCACATTCACCTTTTTAATGTGGAATTGTATTGAGTGTTCATGCTTGGTGTGACTTCTTGCACCTTTTTAAAACCATCTTCTCTTCAAGACATTTGTAGCTGCAAAATGTGGCTTCTATTCACACTTCACTACACCAAAATGTAACTTGGCTGAGTTGCAAATTGTATATTTATACTACACTTACTAAACTGCCTACACATCCCTGCTGAATTCTACCTCTTTTTTTGACATTCGTGTTTGTGTGCATTTGCTATAAATTCAATCAATAACAGTTTTGTTTTCATCCAAGTCATTGATAACAATATTAAATAGCAAAAGGTCAGGAACTGTTTCTTAAAGACCTCACAAATATCAGTAAGAAAGACAGTGTTTAATCAGTATGAACTCTTCTATTGATTTTGTATCACCTGCCTTCTTAATCAAAATATCATCCTGTAGCAAACCAAAACAGTTTACAGAAAAGGAAGTGGTAAATTGTACTATTGCTGCTATCAATGACACTTCCATTTAAAAGAAAATTTAATATCCATGTAGAACTCATGAACCCAGGCTGCCTAGTATTGTTATCCATGTTGCATTATTTTGATAGTTTCAAATATTTTTACAATATTTATTGTAAAAAATGCCAAGAGACCTGGCTGCTGAGCATTCAGGAGTTCACATACAAGCCTTAGCATGGCAATGATGTTCAATCATCATTAGCACTTTCAGGCAAACAGCAGAAGATGTCAGTCTGTCATCTGATAGTCACTCAGCAGTATTACACCATCCCCTGTCAGCTTTTACTTATGTAGTGTCTAACACAGGAAAAATTGTTAAGCTGAACTTTGGGCAGGAAAAAGAAAAGAAAAATATAGTAAAAACTATTATAGTTAATGTAACCAATTTTTTATGTATCTGCTAACAACGAGAAGGAACAAAACATAGAAAAGAGAAGGTTCAAGAGGTATCCTATAAATGTGTATAAATTCCTGAAGAGAGAATGTGAAGAGGATGGAACCAGGCTTTATTTAGTGCTGCTCAGTGTCAGGACAAGAGGCAATGGACACAAAGTGAAACAGAAGATGTTCCCTCTAAACATCAGGAAACTTCTACTCTGCAGATGACTGAACACAGGTGTAACTTGTTCAAAGAATTTGTGGAGTCTCTCTCCTTAGAGACACCACAGAATTTTCTGGACACTGTGTGGTGGGCTTCTGGCTCTTGGTGGCCCTGCTTGAGCAGTAGGGTTGGACCACCAGAGGTCCCTTTCAATCTCAAGCATTCTGTAATTTTGTGATATACCTTAAAGGAGACAGAGCTTCTCCTCTCCTTCAGTGATCAGTGATATCTCTTGCATCCTGGGAAAATGCCATCACTTCAAGCATTACACATTGTTTAAAATTTGGATCATGATGATATAAATTTTGACACAAAATGAAGTGTTCTTTGTTCCAATTTATCCAGCCAGACCAGAAGTGCCTCAGAGAGTGCATTGAATTTCCTAGTGGAAGGGAATGATACCTTTTACTACAGCAACATTTGCACTGTCAGATTTCTTTTTTCCCAGATGCCTCAAGGTATATTCTGTTCCCTCTAGTAGAGTCAGTTCTCATCTAACCAAGTTTCTACCTGGTAAACTGACATATTTAATCCATTGCATTTCAAACAAAATAAATAACTTATTTCTGTAAGATTGTTCACATTTTTTTATGCCTGAGGTGTCTTCCATTGCTTAGTGCAGCTTATACTTGGTGGGCAACTGATCAAATTGGGAGCATTTAAGAAACGATCTTAAAAATTATGAAGTTAGAAGTAAAAACTATGAAAAGAAAGAAACTATAGATGTTAATTCATAAATATTTCTCTGATAAGGGCCATATAAGGATTTATATGAGAAGCAAAGGAAGAGGAACGAGAAAAAATATGCTGAGAAAGAATAAGACCTGTGTCACAGTAATTTAAAAAGGTAGATAATGTGACACCATTGAGCCTATCATCTTTTGAATGACTGCATGATAATAGCACAGTCTAATGCTAACATCTGTATGTGTGAATCAAAATGAAAATTAATTTCTGTATGAATTAGAACTGCTGAAATTAGAAACGACAGTATAGAAAATGTCAAGAAAATGCAAATTACAACATTATGGACCTCAATATGTTCATTTTTTTTTATTTGAAATGTGCTCCTCTGTATCTGATAATATAATTTTACTTGAGCAAAATTTAAAAAACTAAACCTACTACATGTCAATGTCTGTCGTTTCTTTAAATTATATTCCTGAAAAATGAAAATACATTTTAGTACTTCGTATATGTTACTGAGACAAAACTAAGTTCATGAAGGTGAGGAAACTCCACAAGCAAGTGTAATCTAAAGCTGTGAATTGCCATAAAGAGAGTTCCAAGATTCATTTCTGTACTTATTCAGGAGAGGAGGGTGAGCAGTGTACAAGCTGCTCTCAGACACATCCCTTGAGGAATTAGCTGTAGTAATATGATGTTGGCTGTTCATTTTCTTTCCTTTTGGGTAGAAACATATTCCTCACAGATACGCTGTATAGTTCATAGGGCAAGCTGTCTCAAAAGTGAGCTAAGGAGCAGCATCCCTGGAGGTTCTAGTCCAGTGTTCACCTTGGTGAGACTGGGAAGCTATTTGCTATAGCAGGAGAATCCCATAATTACCAAATTATTTAAGTTGGAAAAGAACTGTGAGATCATTTGGTCCAACCTTTTGCCAACCATCCCTTGTCAACCAGACCATGGCACTGAGTGCCACATCCAGTTGTTTCTTGAATACTTCCAGGGATGGTGACTTCACGACCTCCCTGAACAGTCCACTCCAATGCTTAGCAACTTTTTTGGGAAGAAATTGTTTCTGATACTTAACCTGAACCTCCTCTGGCACAGATTGAAGCCTATCACTTGTTACCTTGGAGCAGAGCCTGACCCCCACCTGGCTACAACAGAGTGATAAGGTCTTCCCTGAGCCTCCTTTTCTCCAAGCTAAACACCCCCAGCTTCCTCAGCTGCTCCTCATAGGACTTACCTTCTGGACCCTCCCAGCTCAATTGACATTTTCTGGACATGTCAGAGGAGGGAGGGCAGAAATGGTGTAAAGCAAGTTTGCAAACCATTCTGTTTCAAAGCTAAATACTGGGATACTCATATCTGAAGGACTGCTTGTCACTCACATTTCACTTAAACTTTGTTTTCATTTCAGCACTGAAATTCTGAAATGGTGTTTAGGATGAGCACTAGCACTCAGCAGCTGCAAGTTGTTAACATATGATCTCTTCCTGCTGTAAAAGCAGCAATCCTACAGAAATGCTTACAAAATTCACAGACCAAATCATTTAAACAAAACATTCAATACATTCTCCAAACATTAGGGGGGAAATAAATTCCAGAAATGATAAGATTACTTCTATATATATTTTATTGCTAAAAATATGCCTCAAAGCACATTTGTGAATTGCTCACAAGTAGTTCTTTGAAAATATTCATTGCTACAGGCGTTGGTTAATTTTGATCAAATATCTTTTCAGTTACCTATCAGGAGAATATGGAAAAAAACTTGTGCCAGACTTTTCTGAGAGGTGCAGATTGAAAAGAATAAATTGTGCAATGGGCGATATAAGACATTCTGACAAAACACAGGAATTTTTACACAGAGAGTTGTTCAGCACTGAACCTTGAGAAGCTGTGACACTGGCTGGTAATGTCAGTAGGAAATACCCAGCTAAGTTACCTAGGTACAGGGAAATAACAGGAAATGACAGAAAAGAGTGAAGCAAGGGAAATGGCAAGGAAAGAGAAGATACTCTGAATGATGGGGTAGAAGGGAATATCCTCAAAGAATGACAGGATAAAAGCAAAAATCAAACAAAAAAGATAAAAGATACAGATTAGCAGGTAACTTTAGATATCTGCAATCAAATAAAAGATATAACAAATGAGGTAATTAGTGGCACAGCTAACTGGTTCAGATAGGAATTAGATTGAATCAAAACAACTACAGTGATTTTCTAAAGATGAGGTCTCAGATCAAATGGGATGTGGCCTGGTGACCACTGAAATGACAGGTATATTGGCTGTCTGTGTCTTTGGGATAGAACAGAGAAGTCTGCAATGCACAATTCTTGTTTGCTCTGATGAGGATCTTGCTATAGCTACACCACTGCTTGCAGGCTGTTCTTACATAAAGCTGATGTTATACACAACTCTGTTTACTTTTAATTTCATTTAACATTAGACAAACAATGAAAATATCAATTACGTATCCAATTGAAATGGTATTATCAAGCTGAAAAAAAAAGATGAAGTATGAAGATTTTCCCTGACTCTTATACATGGCAATAAAGGCATCTGCCTGATTTAAGGAAAGGAGAATTCCAAGACTCCGTTTGCAAGTCCTTTTCAATAAAAATGTCTGTAAGCCCAAAGATTTGCCCTTCTGCCATCAATGGAATTCTTGAAATTTTCTTTCAACAAGTAAAAGCCAAGTCCTTGTTCTGGAAATTGAGCTCTCTGTACCCTTATTTCAAAAGATGCTTACATTTGGGCAAATGTGGAGCACTGCAGAATTTGCATCGGTTATTGTGCAGACTTAGGCATGTTAGAAAATTACACTGCCACTTTTCTTGTTATGTCCTAAGTGATTTACTGTCAATACTACTCAGAAATAACCAGTAATAGTTCTCACACTGTAATTTAACTGTAAACAAAGCTAACTGGATATTTACATAGTTGATCTATTTCATTTCCACATTTTTTTTAGCTGAGACACCATTCCACTCTGTTAAATATGTACTTCAGCATAAAATATTGTTGAATTTTCTAATTTTTCTTTTTTTTTTTTTCTTAATGAATTCCATATGCCATGGCTCTGACTATTTTCATTTCTCTAGTGGCTAAACAAGGAGACCTGTGGAAAACAGCTCAAGTATTCTGAGAATTTCTTGAAACAAACTTGCTATTAGAAGATTATGTTGATTCACAAGAATTTTATTCCGTTTATGTTCTCCAATATCTTTCACATTCTTTAATTTTCTATAAAAAGGTGATTGGGATTGAAATAGAGCTGATTCAAGGTTCATTTCCGGTATCACAAAGTCCCTAGAGTAGCTGCTGAAAGCTCCAGCAATGCAAAGGAGTTCATAGGGTATGTCCTTACCCTTGTAAGCAATTACTGCCTATTGTATGATGATTTTTTTCCCCACTTCTTTGCTTCTTGTGTTTTACTGATTCACAAAGCAACGTTCACCAAAATACATTGTTCCTCTATGCAGATCTTGACCTTACTCTAAACCTAAATTGACAGCTGCCCAGCTTCTGCAGTCACACTAGGCCCAGAGCTGCTTTGCTGCTCTGCTCCTACATGAAAACAGTTTTTAAATGAATCACTCATCCTTTCTAAGCTGAATCTGTCCCCTGGATGAAAAACACCCCTCTTCATTTCAGCTGCCCCTGAAGCTCTTTGTAGGAGTGTCCCTTCTGCTGAAGTGCCTCCCTCTGTGAAGATTCCTTTTCCTACATAGATGGATTTGTCCTTTCCTAGCATGAAATGTAGGCCCACTTGAACACCCAGGCAGAGAAATTTCATGACACAACGTATTCCTTAGATCCATGGTTCATGCTAGAAGTGTAGTAAAAATTAGTTTTAATCTTTAATATTAGCATGATGCAAAGAAAAGTTATCTTCACTTGACCCAGCACTATCTTATATACAATTGTTTCTCCTTTTAATATAAACTCTGGGCTCAAGATTGTGAGAATGAACAGTAGTGAGGCTGCTACATTTAATTTCCCTTGAGCTAGGACTCTCAGACACTTCTTGTGTCCCAGGATTTAAATGTCTTTCTCATTTGCTCTTCTAACTCTTGCCTGCCAAAACCAAGGGGACAAGAAATACGTTGCACGTATGGTGCACTCTGAGCTAAGGCTACACAATCCCATTGTTGTCATAGAATGAAGAGGGAAAACGTGGCCATTGCTAAACAGGTTCTGTTTGTATTTTTCCTTACCTTGTGAAATCACAGGACTTTGAAAAAGAGGGAGGGAATGAGAAAGGGAACAAA
The DNA here is from genome assembly GCA_035584835.1 of Tangara arthus. Lineage (NCBI taxonomy): Eukaryota > Metazoa > Chordata > Aves > Passeriformes > Thraupidae > Tangara > Tangara arthus. The sequence continues at coordinate 12,946,446 of JAWMQZ010000001.1, forward strand.
ACCCCTTGTATTTTTTAGAACTGTAAGATCAGAGAGAAGTGCAGGAAATATCTGTGCTGTGTTTTGATTTTCTTCATTTGAAGGTACAAAAAATGTCATTAGGAAAATAAATCCAGTGAAAAGGGATATAGAAATGGCAAGTAAAGAATAATGCACTGTCTCATATTAGACCACAATGAAAGGCAGAAGCACAGATCTATGCGCCAAAAAGCTTCAGATCTGCATGTAACTTCTTTACAACCTTTTTTTGCCTCTGTTTAAAGGAACAGATCTCCTTTTGATCTTTTCCTAGTATCTCACTAACACAACTATTGCAAGCTAAGTTAGGGTTTCAAGATCAATAGTTTCACAGATCAACTCTTCATTTCAAACAAAATTTTAAAAAATCAAAAATCATAGCTATCATCAGGTGTTGGGGGTTAGGTTTCTTTCCTTTTGTTCCTTTTTATTTATAGAACTTTTCCCCAAAAGTTGCTAGGAAACACTAACAACTGGGTACCTAAGAAAAACAAAAGAAGTGGCCAAGCTCAGGGCAGGAGGGCATCTGGTCGCACTTCTCTTATCTGGGAATTCCACTCTGAGAGGCAGAGATACCACAAGAATTGGTCAGGTAATGGATGGGGCTGGGGCAGCTGCTGGCTCTCTTTCCCTCGGATTCAGAGGAGGATGGTCAGAGCTGCTGCTTGAGGAAGGGAATTCACTGAAACCACCACAACCCTGCCTGGAGCTGCTTCTTCTGCCGTGGGGTGAGCCTCTGCTTGTGAGAGCAGCCACTGAACTGGGACCTTATTAACACCTAGCCCACTCAAAAAAGGGATCTATCACTGTCTGCTCGGGTGCCTGGGATTCTGAGCCCCTCTCTGCCCTGCTCAGAACTGGGCCACTGCTGCACTGCCCCTGCTGTTTCTTCAGCACTGCTCCAAGCTTTTTGCTGCACTGTAATTACAAAATTACAATAATTCAGAGGGAAGGGGTTTATATTTTCCATTCCAAAGGAGGCTTCTGCCTTCCTTAACAGACACCTGTCTTTCAAACTGAGACATATGGAAAATTTGTGTGCAAGTTAAAGTTATTCTGCTATAATGTCAAATTTATTAAAAAAGTTTTCTTCCTTTTTAGTCCCAAATTCATCAAATGCATACTCTTTTGAAGAGTAATTTTTTTTTTCTGACAGCTCATCTGTGGATTTAAAATAATATAGAAATAAAGTTTTCTTGCAGTTCAGAAATTCTCTCATCTCTGTTTGAAATTACGTAACTGCCTCAATCAAAAAAACCCTCTGGAAAATATGTGCCAAGAGATTTGTGTGTTTGCAGTTCTGGTGAAGAGATCAAATGTGCCACTCTCTGTATGTTTTCAAAATCTTCTTTCTTACAAAAGAAATCACAGCATTCACAGTTCCTTTTTTACTGTGAACTAAAAATGAAGCACCTCAGCTGCAGTACAAGCTGGCTAGTACTGGGCGATTAATTTGGCTAAGAAACCCAGCCAGTTCCACAAACCAGCCCCTGGGTTGACTGACAGGAACCTCAACCAATCATGTTCCATCCTGAGCTGCAGATATCTCACGGGTCTGGGAGCTGGGCGGTGTCAAAGATCAGACCAGTGAGTTATCCAGGCAAACCCCATTTATAAAAAGGGGTTCAACCAATGAACCACATGAACATGGGGTGTGTGGTTGTCTCTGTCTGTGACCTACCCCCGCTGTGTTACACACCACTCCTAGCAACTCCATAACCAACACTCCCTATACACTGAAAAACACAAACTAGTTTGAATCAGGCCAACTCGCAGCTTCTTTATTACATGCCACTTGCTTTCCTTTTTTTGTCCTCATCTACATTCACCTTAATGCTTCTAAATCATCATTGATTGGTGCTGTGAGGACTAGGGAAAGCTATGAAACTAAATTAGCATTCACCTGATAAAAATTGAGATAAAATTAAAAGTGCTATTTACCCTCTATGGGGTCTTGCTGAAGGCAGCTCCTGCTTTTTCAGAAAATCAGTCTACTGTTAAAGCAGTAATCCAGGAGGAACTTCTCATCCAAAGATATTAGTCAATATGCTTTAGGTCATGCTGCAAACTCCTTTATTATTCATGGCAACTGGCTTGCTTGCTTTAGGTTTGATTTGTGGCTGTGCTCCAAGCCCAGAAAAAAGCATTCAAGAGTGGAGTGTGAGAGGAGACAGTGTATGAAGGCATCAGAGAGCAGAAGAGAAGCTGCAGCTGATACAAGGCATACTCAAGAAGTAGAAATGCACTTTCAGCAGAGGCATTCAATGGAAGTGGCGCCAGAGTGTGAACAAAGGCAGCCAAGAGAGTCTCCAAGAAGGAGAGCGCCAGACCATCAGGTGTCTTATTTCAGCAAAGGGAGGAGGAGGGGGAAACCTGAAAATTCAGAAATTATAATGATGGCACAGCCTCAGAATGCCTGTTGGATTTCTCTTAAGCCTGCTGAGCTTTCTATACAGAAACCTCACTTAGATAAGTGCACCAAATCTTGTTCTCAGCTTAGTTAACTGAAAACTTGTGCCTACATTAGAGCACACCAGCAGGTCTTTGGGACAATAAATGTGCTATATATTTAAACAGCAACGAGCCAAACAAAGTGCCAACCCTCTCCAGTATTGTTAGTGATTATATCCCTGTTCATCTTCTTAAGCACAACCCTGTACACCCCTGTATTGCAAAGTGTGCCTGGATGTGACACACAGTCACTGCTTTAAATGTCAAGACTTCTGTATCTCCTTACTAACAAGAGGGATTGCAGGTTCCTCAACGTGTTTCAAACCCCCATTGTAGCAGCTACTAAGGTTTTATTATTTATGTTCCTGTTCATACCCAGTGCAGCACATTGATGATTCTGTTACTGTTTCTTTTCTTCCACTGCAGTACAGAAGATATTTAATGATCCAATGAAGAAAACCACCAAAGAATTATAGAGAATAATTATCTCACTGAAGAACAGTATGAATTCCCTAATAAGTCCTGCCTCCCCCACCTCACTCATCTCTCTGAAAAATATAATAAAATCTTTTATTCACTAGGCAGAGTAAAGCAAAGTGGAAAAGCTTTGTTGAAAGCATCTAGATAACGTCTATTATTCTATGAGAATAAGGTTTGTGAAATAGGCACCAGATATGTACACCCAAAGTATTCATCTTAACAGAAAGTAGGTCATGGCTAACATGAAAGTGAATGCTTCAAAATAATCATTTTAAGAGGGCATGACAGCATAAGAAATTAAAATATATAAATTCTGAGCAGTTATAAAAATCCACTCATAACCAAATGTGTTTCAATAAGCTGCCTGTACCTAATATTTTATTTAAAGGTTAGCATTCTCAATATCTACCATAATTTATTTTTCCAAGAATAAAACAGAGCTGCATATATAACAGTTGGGGAGAGATCTGTGTATCTGTTCTGTCAATAGATAACCAAAGTATGCAGCCTTTTCCTGGGTGTAGACAGGAGGGGAGCTTTTCCTATTTCTACTTTCAAAAGCTTGTCTAAATCTATGTTCCTTTACAAAGCGTTTCTGAATAAATATGATCAAGCAGGTTTTCAGAACTGTAATTTTAAAGAGGAGGGTTGGTAATATAAAGTCTGAAGGCACTACATCACTGAATCAACTGAGTAAAGAACCAAATCAACATCTTACAAAAATGAGTCAATTGAGTGTCTCTGATGTTCAATCCTGTATTTTTGCTATTTTCAGGTTACAACTGTACCAGTGAGACAGGAATGTGCTCTGACAGCCAAGAGAGCAATTGTATTAAGGGGTGCATCAGGCACAGCTTCTCCAGCTGGGCAAGGGAGGGGATTGTCCCATCCTGCTCTGCACTGGGGCGGCCTCACCTCAAGTCCTGGGGGCAATTTCGGGTATCATACTGAAAGATATAAAGGTTTTAGAAGAGGGACACAGAGGTGGTGAAAAGTCTAGTGGGAAGACATACAAAGAACAGCTGGGGGAGCTAGAGTTGTTCAGCCTGGAGGAGATGAGACTGAGAGGAGACCTCATTGGTGTTGGCAGCATCCTCACAAGGGGAAGAGGAGGGGCAGGCATGGATCTCTTTTCTCTGGTGACCAGTGACAGGACCCAAGGGAACTGTGTGAAGCTGTGTCAGGGAAGGTGTAGGCTGGAAATGGATGTCAGGAAAAGGTTTTTCACCCAGAGAGTGGCTGGGCAATGGAAAAGGTTCCCCAGGGAAGTTGTCACAGCATCAAACCTGACAGAGCTCAAGAAGCATTTGGATAATGCTCTCAGGCACTGGTGGGATTCCTGGGGCTGTCCTGCACAGGGCCAGGAGTCAGACACTGATGATCCTGATGGGTCCACCTCAGGATACATTAGAACTCTCTGATTCTATGAATGGTAAAGCAATAGCTTTATGTTTTAACATTAAACATCCCCAAAAGAAATTACCAGGATTACTAAGCAAATATTTTAAAAGGTAAAATAAAGAAATCTCCAAATTAGGCAATGATATTCCTTATTTTTTTCATTTAGATATTTCCATCCTCTTTCCATATGTTTACAAAAATTTTATTAGTAGAAACATATATCATAGAAAGAATTGACTGAGCAATTATTGAAAACAAGAAGAAGTCAGTCAAAGGCTTGCCTTGTATTTACAAAAATCTCAAGAGTGCATGAATATTGTGTTGAATCTTATTTTTTATGCCTGATTAATGAGCACTTGTAGAGTTTCTTTATTTTACAGTTTTCAAGGAGCAATATTGTAGTTGACAAACCCTTAGCAGCTTTTGGAAACTACATTCAGCATGTTTGCTATAGCTTCCCTTAACCATGGCTGCAGTATAATTCACTATTATCTTGTTGACAAGGCTATAATTTGTTTCACACATCACTGTTCATTAAAATAATATGTACCTGTGCTCTGGTTTTGTACCACTTCAAAGCTCAGCTACCAACAAATTCATGGTCAATTACTTTGACTGGATGAATAACAGTTGGAAAACTACATAGGTTTCTCACCTTCCCACATTTTGTGTTTACATAAAATTAGAATCTCATAAATCCATTACAACACAGAGAATTAGTTGCAATTCTCCATTTCTTTTATTTAGTGGAAGACGTCATTTTCTCTTAACTTGGTCACAAAAAAAAAAAACAAAACCAAAAAAAACCCTCAAATAATTAATTTCTTTGTTTAGGCTGGTAAACGCTGAAGAAACTCAGAATTAAATCTAATGAGATTTTAAGTTAGTACATATTTTTCTGCGAACTGCAGCAGTGAACTGAAGATCCTTTACTGTGTAAATCTTATACTTGCAAGACCGATGCCTCATGCTCATGTTGTTGCCTTTTTCCTAAACTAGTGTAGCCTTTTTATTGTTAAAAAAAAAGACGTCAGATTTCTTATTCCTTATAGATATATTCTTCTGAAGAAAAGTAATCTTGCTTGTCATTCATCTTTCTTTGTACCATTTGGTTAACTTGTATGTTTCATACAGAGCGAGTGCAATGTTTTCTTAGTGTGCACAGGTGGAGTTAGTGTTGATTTGCCTCATATTTCAGAGCAAGTTTACTTCTGCAATTGGGAATGGTTGCACATGCAAACAAATACTGTACTCAGGGGGGACCTTAGAGTCCAAGACATCTGCTGAGGAACAGCTACACATAAACACTGATCAGTGAATAGAATCTTAAGTCACACAAAGGGCAACAGATGATCCAAAAAGTAAAAAAAACCTGGTTAACAAAACAGCTTGAGCCAAACTCAAACTTTCTCTTGAATGCAGCGATGTACTTCCTACAGGGAATAGTTGGCCAGGTAGAAATGTATCTCTTTAAGAAGTCTACCATAGTCATCTGTGATCTTACCTTCTGAGTCGTTAGATAGCTCCTCCTGTAAAAACTGTAGTTTTTGTAATAAATTTTGGAAGGACTTTGTTTGACAGAGAAGGTTTGACAAAGGGGTCCATCCAGATGTCTTTATACAAGTGGAAAATAGTAAGTTGGCTATTCTTTTCCCTTAAGCCTTCTCATTCTCAGTCTACTCTTTCTGCTCTTCTAAAACATAACAGTGTTCAGTAGGCACATTCATATGTTCCAAAGGTTCATTCAAATCAATTTTCATTCAAAATCTTGCAGCCATATAAGAAAACTAAGTTCATGGGTTGCTGACAGAGACTGGTACAAACATAAAAAGCAAAACTAAAATCAAACATACAAAAAGCCCAGCCAAAAAATCACAGCCGCTGTGGTTTAGTTGAATGTAAAATATGCCAAAGTAGCTTCCACATTATAGAGAAGGGGACACAATTTTTTTTTTTTTTTTTGTAAGCCCTTTACTAGTGCCAGTTCTTAGGGGTTTTTTCCACCTTTGTTATAGCAAACCAGGTTCTGAAGGGATTTCAATATTCTCTCTAAACTCACATTACCTATTCACAGAAATCATTACAAATCAAAATTCCTCAGAAGACCTTGTGCTTTAATTTTTCAACTACTGCCTACAGCAAGACAGAGGAGACAAGCCAAGCATTTAAAAGGGTGATTGTCTGGGATTTTTTTTTCTTTTTTTTTTTTTTTACTTTATTAATGATTATATTTAATGAAAATAGGGAAAAAAAGAGGTCAAAAATACCATCTCAGAAACTTTTATTAGAATTGTGTTCTGAGCTAAATTGTTTGATGTTATACCACAACAGAGGTTGGGCAATTTGAATGTCTGTTGGCCATGAGCAATTTTTCTCCAACACAGACAGTGTCATAACATATCCAATCATGCCACACTGAAAGACAGTAGGTTTACCTAGATATTAGGAACAAATTCTTTATGTTGAGCACGATGAGACCCTGGCACAGGTTGCCCAAAGAAGTGTTGGATTCCTCATCCCTGGAAATGTACATGGCCCGGTAGAATGGAGCTCTGAACAACCTAGTCTAGTGGAAGATCTCCTTGCCCACATCAGAGAGCTTGGAATGAGATGACTTGTAAGGTCTGTTTCAACCCAGGCCATTCTATAATTCTATGATTTGTCAAAGAAGAGAACAAACTATCCCCTTATAAATGAAACAATATGACTATATATCTCTCTATATATCTATATATAGAGAGAACACTCCTATCTCATGAATATTCTCCAAGAATCATGATGGCCAGGATGCTAATTCCAGCCGAACAATTTTTGAAATAAAAGGTGTTTAGATATTTCATGAAACAAGTCTGGGTTGTAGAAAAACTCTGATTTTCCTCGTATGGGAGTCATGGAAGCAACACTTCTTTCATGGAAATGCACAATCCTTTAGATGTCATTGAGGTGGGCCTGAATAAGGATTGGAGGGCTAGAATAAGACTGAAGAAATACATCACATTAATAAAAAGGATTTTTTTTTTTCTGAGAGGTCACAAGACAAGAGTCACGAAGGAAGGATCAGGATTCAAAATGTTAATTTTAACAATGGGAATATTATTTATGTATTTTTCAGGCTTGTTAAAAATTGCATCAATTATCAATCTGTACACATGGTTAAGAAGGCCTGATTTTAAAGTAATTTAGGGTAAACTTTTTCATCATCTGTGTATGCAGCCTGGCAGTGATGGTCTGGGGATGACTGCACATGCTTTTCAGACTGGGAACTTCAGAAAATGTGACAAAAGGTTATTATAGCCATCTTCCCATACCTTCCCCATACCTTTGTTAGGTATAGCCTACTACATGATGTGGTGAGGTAGTCTGACAGTTGCAGAAAGGGAAGAGAGAAGCAAAATCAAAATTTAAACCTTAGATAGACAGAAATGGTTGTCTAACTGCATCATTGTCTCTTAAACAAATGTCCAGATAGTTTTTCTCTGATTGTGTGCAGAAGGACAGTTCTTCACCCAGATGTCTCAAACATAGTTATTAGCACAAATTATGAACACAGTCATGGTTTCATTGCACTTATATGTCCAGCACATCAACAAAACCTGAAAAGGCTTTTAAAAATACATCTTTTAGGTTTCTTCTAAAACTCAGAAACAGAGAATGAGTAATAGCCATAAAATGTCTTCCTAAAAATAAGCTAAAAACCTGACACAATAGTGTAACAAGAAATGTTCTTACAGTAGCATGGGTTTCTGGGGGGTAAGTAAAGATTTTTAAATATTTCAAGGTGATTCCTCAAGGGGAATACCTCATACTACTGTGATCTCCTGGGTAAAGTACAAAAAATAAACTTACAGGGGAAAAAATTAAATTTAAAAGTTGGTTTGTCAGTGCCAGAAAAGCAGATGATGGATGTTTATATACTTACTCCAAAGAGACCTTTAATCTTGGATAGTGCATCTGGCAATTTATATATGAATTTAAATCTTAATTTAAACCTACCAGATTTGATTGGCTTGCTGGCCTCAGATTTAAAAAAAAGCGTGATTCTCCCATGCCCATAGAAGCTACTAGGTCCAAGTGAGGGCACCCTGCCAGATATGGCTATCATCATTTCAGGTCTTGCCCTCTCACACAGATTACACTAAGAAAATCCAGCTTTGGCAATGTTCAGGATCTGAGAGGGATAAGATTTTCAGATAGCTTGACTGACAGTATCTCCTGCAGCGCTACAGGGAAGTGGTGGGCTACTGCAGAGAGTCTCACAGGCTGTCGATGCTTTTTGTACTCCTCAGTGTCACTTCCCACACATCCAAATCACAGCTGTCACTGCTACCTTGTCTATTCTTCTTCAGTTGGTGCTGAAATACACATCTTTTACTTTGGCTGATGGATAATCCCCTATCTCACTTAGCCTATGAGGAGGTTCACCTGTGTCATTTGAGGAGAGATGACAGCTGACACAGCTGTGTCATGAGGAGAAAGGGCAGTGAAAGGAGAGCCTTGCTAAATGAATAGCCAAAGAGCAAAACAGCTTCTAGTCCCATGCATTATAAGAGAAGAAAAGTAGTATTTCTGTCCTTAGAAAATGACTGGTTTTAGCTCAAGAACAATTTATCAACAAAATTAAGGCAGAGCACTTGCAATCTTACAAATATGACTGCACATTCTTAAAACTGTAATTCCCAAGGTCATTATTTCATAGAATCATGAAATAATAGAACAGCCTAGGTTGTAAGGACCTTAAAGATTATTTCATTCCCCTGCCACTGGCAGGGATACCTTCCCCTATCCCAGGTTGCTCAGAGCTCCATCCAACCTGGTATTGAACACTTCCAGGCATGGGGCAGTCACAGCTTCTCTGAGCACTGTTCCAGTGTTTCACCATCCTCTCAGTAAAGAATTTCTTCCTAATGTCTCATCTAAACCTACTCTTTGTCAATTTTAAGCCATTCCTCCTTGTCCTGTCATTCCAGGCCCTTGTAAAGAGTCTCTCTCCATCTTTCTTGTATGTTCCCTTCAAGTTCTGGAAGGTCACAAGCAGGTCACTCACAACCTGCTCTTCTCCATGCTGAACAATGCCAGTTCTCTCAGCCTTTCCTCCCAGCAGAGCTGCTCCATCCCTCTGATCCCCTTGGTGCCTCCTCTGGCCTGGCTG
>JAWMQZ010000001.1:12956052-12991056 GCA_035584835.1 Tangara arthus
GCCCACGGGGCTCTGGGTGAGCCCAGCACACGGGGGGCTCTGGGCTCCCAATGGCCAGGCCATGGCCAGCCTCTCACCCACCAGCACCCCCAGGGCCTTCTCCCAGGGCTGCTCGGGATCTGCTCATCCCCAGCCTGGATTGGTACTGGGGCTGCCCTGACCCAGGTGCAGCACCTTGGACTTGGTCTGTCAAACCTCATGAGATTCCCATGGGCCACTTCTTGAGCTTGTCCAGGTCGCTCTGGATCACCCTTTCCATCACACGTGTCAGCCGCACCACTCAGCTCAGTGTCATCAGCAAACTCTCCGAGTGATGCACTAGACCCCTTTGTCTGTGCCAGTTAATGAAGACATTTAATAACACTGGTCCCAAAACAGATGCCTGAGGGACACCACAGGTCATGGATGTCCATCAGGACTCTGAGCTGTTGACTGCCACCCTCTGGATGGCACTGTCTAACCAATTTCTTATCCAACTAACAGTCCATCCATCAAACCCATGTCTCTGCAATTTAAGAGAAAGATACTGTCAGGGACCACAAAAACTAGTAAAAGTATTTGTGTGATTTTATCTAGTCTGAATTAATTTTAATTAATGACTCACCTTCATTGTGCTAAGAATCCATGTGACTGTTAGCAAAAAAAATAGCTACATTAGACCAAACTTGTCTCAAGGAGTGGGCAGAGGGAACAAATTCCTGATCATCAGGCTTTGCAGGAACTCGATCCAGGCTGTGACTGCATGGAGGTGTACAGCAGGGGGGTAATGAAGAAGATATGGATTCAAACACTCTCTTGAGCACAGGAGGAGAGGTAGAAGGCTGCATATTTGTAATACTGTTGGTAAATATATTTTCAATTTTGCTAGAATATTCTGCACCACTTCTGCCAAATTGTATTTATAAATGATCTATTTCTTATGACTAACATGACAAGATATTTAAATTTTTATATATTCAATAAAACTGTATATAACCTACACAGAAAAAATGTGTCACAACTTAGGCCTTTCTGGTGACTAATTAACTATCATGAGCCAAGGCACTTATTGTAGAAAAGAACACAACCCTACTTTAAAGACTAGAAGTGACCATCATGTCTATACAAATTCTTGCAGTTGCTTCTTGTCTTCATGGTTAATAATGTATGTGGTTTTCAAAGTTAGGTTATATAGGTTTGAATTTTAGCCACTGAGTTTCTTTGTACTTCTTAATTCAGTTAATTCAAGCCTCCTGTTCCATTAGAAATCTTCTAAATTACTGATGAGTCTACAAAATTACCTTTTTAACCTCCTTCTGGGTAAACTAGCAGAACAGTAAATGTTAAGAACACACGTAGGTTGGCCAGATGGCTTAAGGGAGATATAACTCCACCTTCATGTCTCTCATTAGCTCTACTCTGTATAATGTAAATTTTCTAATCAGATGAAGTGGTCCAGAATTGCATAGTTCTCCCATTCAGACGTTATCTAAATGCATGCAGCTCAGAATAATTTAATGTATCTAATGCATTTTATCTAAAACGCTGTATAATTTTAATAGTTTTTTTTCATTACCTCTGAAGTTCCACTGTCTTCAAAAGATTTTTAAATTAAACCAACCTAAAAACAAGATTATCTCATTTAGTGTCATTTCATCTATTATGGTATCTGGAAATCAACTTCACCCTTGATTTTTGACCAGCAGACTAGCATGGGAAGTCAAAGTAAAATCAGAAGTGCAATTATAATGGAGTTGGGTTCTTTCGACTGTAGGTTGTAATTCTGGTATGTGCTCCATCATGCCTTTAACAGTTTAATATCCAAATTCCTGCATGATCATTTCTTGAAACACATCCTTGCCTCATTTAGTGTTTTTACTGACTGATTCAACACTTTCCAGAAGGAGAATGCCATTTTAGTAGACAATATGAAATAACAAATACGACTGAACTGAGATAGGGATATGCATCTAATCCTTAGGAAACAGTGACTTGCCTTTTCCTCAGCCTCCATGGTCAGTTTTCTTGGTTCTATGGGAGGTGCAAATTTTCTGAGAAACAAAGAGGATTTACCCAGAACCATCTGGAAATTGCAATCCTGATAAACCCAAGCACACAGGTAACTAATTTTGTGGTTGAGGCGTATCTGAGTTGCGGAAAAGCAGATTGTGTTCAAAGTACTGGGAGCAGAGAGGGGTGGAATGCTTAAAAAACATGCAGGTACTGTTAATGGTCTCTAAATGTGAAGGTCCTAGTGTATGTAACACACGTATGTATATTCCAGTTTACTGAGGAAAGTTAAATCCCTCTGTTCAATGAGAAATATATTATGCTTTTCTTATGTAGCTTCTTTGGTTTGTTTGGTTTTACTCCACAATCCCTCCTAAGGTATATTTTGTTAGAGGGGAGGACATAGAAGGACAGTTATTATTCATTATTTTATGATTAATAACAGCAGTTTAATGGAGGGAAAAACAGCAACAAAAATGAGGTGGAACACTGATTGCTACTTCCTAACCACAGGTTCGCTGGTCTGTACTGGACTTTTAAGAAGCTTTGTCAACAAATACTGCATCATGAATTATTCATTTTATCAGCTCTATTAATTCCATTACAACAGTAAGACATCCCTAGGGACTGAGACTCAATTCTCCTTCTGTCTACTGGCATCACAAGGAAATCTAAAGGAGAAACTGAAAATGGCCCTACCATTCATCACATTTTGTTTGGCACGTTCAGAAGAGCACATTATTTATACATGAAGATTAAATATGCATTTATTTGTCACAAGCAAGGATAAAATGATTAATATGACTTCTGAAAACCAAAAAAGAGTTTACAAGGGAAAGGAGCAATCCAGAATTGCAAAGTCACAATTAACTTTTCAGTTATACAACAAAATGATGGGTAATTTTACTACATAACTGAAGAGATGGTGGGTTTGCATCACAGGGCCTCTTCAGATCAAAATGTGATAATGCATTAAGACACTATATCAGATAAAATGTCGTGAGAAATATAACTACATCTTACATTAGTACTTTTTTATCAAAGTGTATTTCAAAAATATTTGTATTCCCCTGCAGTTTGCAAGACAGGGAGACACCTATCTCAGCATGAGAAAAAAAGTTAGTGATATCATAACGAGCAGAGATGAGTCACTTGTACAAATTATCCTGAGGGAAGTCACTGCTTACTTACACACTAGTGGAGGTCTCTTTTCCAGACACCATGGAAAAGGGAAATGAAGTGGATGATACTGGAGGTGGAGGTTAAGGTAGGGATATTTTCTAGGTTTGAAAGAGCATATTCTTTAATTCAACTGTATTTCTCTTGAGCTGTCAAGCAGAACAGACCTATAAGGAGACCTTCTGGAGAGTGGTGGCAGCAGCAGAGGACTGCTCTCTTCCCATGAGGGAAGAGAGATGATGTGGTGAGGGCTGCATGGCAGTGTGCTCCTCTGGAGATTTCATGCATAGATCACTGGAGACCCCTTCATTCCTCCAGCATGGAGCACTGGGTTGAATACAGTGCTCCTGGTGCCAATTCCATACCACTCTGGGCAGATACACTGGGTTAAGAGAAGCAAATCACTGATAATTAAGTATATTTAGTTGACTGGCATTATTTCTTTTTCCACACCAAACAGGTTTCCTATCACCAGATAAAGCTACAGCACAGATACAAGTCGGAACCACAAGTGTATGATTTAAAAAACATTAAATAACCATTACATTTCATTTATTTCCTTTAAGCCCGGCTTTAAGTTTCGCAGAGGAACACGAGTTTAAGAGTATAAATTTAACACATTGATTTGAGCACAAAGAGTTTTCAGAATAAAAGCATTTTAAGGTGTATGGGTGTCTAGAGGCTCTCAAGGGCTGTTTTGTGGCCTGTCTGAGCCTTCCCTTTGCTCAGCCCACAAGGTCTGGCACACTGCAGGCAAGGACAGTTATTTCAACACTGGGGCTCTACCACATGTGCCCGAAAAAGGGATATTTAGATGCTGAAATAGAATTGCCAAAGTTCAGTACTTCAGGACAGTTGTGAGAAACTGGCAATATTGAGAATCCAAATTTACAGCTTAAACATCTAGAGGCTAAAATGCTACCCAAGGGACTGGAGAATAATGACAGCCACACAAAATGCAGCAATGAGAGATTTCCCTCCTTTATGTTAAGAAAGGATTTGCAGTGCTACTTTAATTTGTCCTTCTAAACAGTAGGTTCCCTGAAATGCAAATATCTTGATCCTTGGGCAGCATTCTTCTAAGAGGTAATCTCTCAAAACAGATCTTCCCAATCAATTCCCATTGGGAATCTGAGCCACAGGTATCTTCTGCGAATTTGGCACAATTAATTCTGGAGATATTGACCAGATTAAGTCAGTGTTATCAAGTCCTCCCAGCATAGCTACACTCCTGCGTCTGTAACACAAAGAGAGGAGAGAAATGTGAAATGAAGACTTCAGTGGGCTGTTGTTGTACTGTGGAGAGCACCACTTCTGCAGAAAAAGCTCTCTTGCCTCTTAGGTCCTCGTGTAGTTCTACCCTCAGTTAGATGAGCTGCATAATTCAAAAATATGGCTGTACATGCATTCAGTTCTCAAAACTGCTGAGAATTATAAGCGTAAAGAGCACACAACCATAGTCATAAAATCCAAGGAAAATGAAGCGTTTCCTAGGCCTATTTACTTGTCTAAATATAATTCATTCAGTATAGTTCATCAACTTTAACTATATCTACTTGTTCACATTATGAAGGTCAAACACGAAAATGGATTTGAACTCCAGGCGTTTATATATCACTAGGTACCAATCCCATATATCAATGGCTCGTATAGTGAACAAAAATAAACACTTCACTAACTTGATAGTCTGTGGAACAGACAGTCTGGAAAAGATGTAAATAATTAGTGACACACCATATATGAGAGACCTGGAAGAAGGTCAAGAAATCATACCATGAGAACGACTCAGACATACATTTAACACTAGAGCTCTCTCTAGGTTATCATGGTTGCATTATTTTATTAGTGTTGTTAAGCAGAGAAGTAATATGACTTGGTAAAGCAAAGCAGAGTAGCATATTTTCTTTTCACTGTCTGAGCATTCACTTCAAAGATTTAAATGCAGAAATGTTTTTTTTGTTAGTGTTTTCTTTCAGTCTTCAAACATCAGGCAGCTTAGTATAGAATCACTGTACAGTGGGACAGAGATCAGACATTTTAGGGTAGCACAGAGAGATGAACCTTGCCATTTTTTGTAATGGCAATTTGGTAGAATAGTCAATAGAACATTTATTTTTAATGGTACTACTAAGTTCTGAAATTATGCTCAGCAGGTTTGGTGTTCCTGGAGAGACTTCGAACATTATATTGCAAACTGTGCAATAAAGTATGTTACTTTAGAAAAGACAGACAGTCTTTTCAGATAATCTAACAGCCATTGCAGACTTTCTCTCGGCTGAATGTACAAGGCAACCTGAGCCCGTTTTGCAGTTTTAGCAAAATTTGTCTTGGAGGCCATCAGCAAATGCAGTAGACACAACTCAAGCTTTAGGAAAATGTGGTTGTGGTCCAAAAATAACTGAGGAAAAGGCTCATTCAGTAAGTTATGACCTTGATTCTGTTGACACTTTTGTACATACCTAACTGATGCATATGAATAATCCTCCAGACCCCAACAGCCTTATTCATAAAGTCAGCAAGTTTTGGAATAATAAGTTCAGTCCTACTTTTAGGAGTAACAGTTATTGATCATATTATGATGTTCACTGTTTATTAAAACTCTTAGAGGTATATCTGATCAAATTTAAGTAAAAGAAACCTACTGAGATTTTGATTTCCCTTATTAAAGTATTATTACTTGCATATAACATGCATCAAAGTACATGATGCAGGAGATACATGAGTCCTTGGAAATAATCATGTGAAGTCACAAGAGTAAAAATATCAGTTTGTAGTAATGAGGTAGAAAAAACATTTTTCCCTTTAAAACAACCATGGAATGGATTTGAAATCCTTGTAAAATGTATGGTCGGGTATTTTTACTACCAATTATTAGATATTTCATCATCAAGTTCAGTTGCCAGGCTGTCCGTTTCATGATATTGTGCAGTTAATGGCTGATGTTATAACTGGTGATGCTGTAGTGTAAAATTGACAGAAGTGCAACATTAAATCAACAGAATCAGTTATTTAAACAACACTGTGAAAATTATTTTGGATGCAATATGCTAATGTACATCACAGACATTTCAAGGTCAGAAATGATACATTACAGGTTGTTTGTGTGTTTGCTTTATGAAGAGATATTTTCTTCTTTATAAGGATTCTGAAATATGACATTTCTTTTTGTTATCATCAAGACAGAGAAGTTTTAAAGATCATAATAATTGCTACCATGTGTTTTAGAAGTACGTATGATTAGCATACCATGCTTGCCTCATCAAAAAAAGTGTTATGCTTTTGGCTAATACCTGAAGAGCAGTTATATATTATTCCTCATCATTGCATCATCAAGAGTAAAGAAGAAGACTTGCACATCGATGAAGATAGACAAGTGTCAGTAAAAGTTAGGAATTTTGCAGTCAGATTTTCACAAAGAAGAAAAAAAAGAGGAGATTTTAATGTAAATGAATTTTTATTTTCATACTCTATAATGATAGATAGTAAGATTGTAACGCCACCAATACAGAATGATCCTGAGGAGTACAGGATGTGTTGTACAATGCATTGAAGCTCACCCTATTTATATGCTGTTAGCATTTCTGCAGCCTTAAAAAAAAAGTGGCTTAACTAACCATAGTTTAGCAGCATTTTATACTTTTCTTCTGCACAAAGCAATGTACTTTGCCCTCTGGCATCTCTCCTCATGGGTTTCAGAAAGCGGGGACAGTGTGAGGGCAGTCTGGGGACGGAAAGCAGCATGTTAGGGGCAGCACTTGCCAGTAGCTTTCTGACAAAACTAATTCTGTAAACTCCAGCTAGGCATGCTGAACTTTCACCAAGAGAAGCCATGCTGTTTTCGTGATGAGCAGCTAAACACTTTTGGTTTCCAGCAGGTCAAAGCTGGGACTATAAATTTTACAGGCAGCTCCGGACTATTTTTATTAGTCCAAGTTCACTGATATGACCATAACATTTAAAAAATTTAAGTTACTGTCAGAATTTCTAAAGTTTCATGTTCACATACAAAAAAAATCAAAATACAGTAGTTAGGGAACACTTAGAAATGTCTAGTTTAGGGTATCACTGTAAAATATTTATTTATTAATCACATTCTTCTTTTAAAAGTAATCTCCCAATATCTGCACTTGAGAGCCTCTTTTCAGGTGCCTTTATGGTCAGTAGGAAAAAAACCCCAGAAAATTTTACAGTACCATTATTCTTATCCTAAGGCATGTAAGACAAGACAGAAGAACCTCATGCAAAATATATTTCTCACAACTGACCATACAAGAATCTAGATGATCAATTTATAATGGTATTGTGGACATTTAAAGATAGATGAATTAAAACCCCATTTTATAGGCCAAAATTTCCAAGCAAAATAAATCCCTTAACTAGAAGTTCCATGTCTTTTACTTATATAGTTCTATTTTCCTGTACAACTATGTGCAGGTGTAAAACCTACAACCCACAACCTTTGTTCCTGTAAGTTGGTACCAGAGCTTTTTTTTTTCCCTTGAAATCCTCGACTCTCTTTACTTACAGTGTGGTTTTTTATTTAAATTTTATTTTATTCAGTTCTCTTCATATTGAAAATTTGGAAGATCTCAGAAATTATAAGGAAATATGTACAGCACTTCGAAAACCTAACAAAACATTATTTCATGCATTCAAAACATGCCTAACTTCTTTGCCAATGAAAATGAAAAACAACCAAGGACTTTCTAGACCCATGACATTCTAGTCACACCTGAATTTTAGCTTAATTTTTTGAGTTCTGGTTTTCTCAGAGTTTCCACGAATGTTCCAGAAAGTTCCACCAGTGTCAGACCTTCTCCAGTCCATCCCATCAGTCTGGCTTCTCTCTGCAAAGCAGCTGCAGTGTATGCCATAACTGCAGCTGGAAAAGAACAGGGAAAAGAAGATGAGTTGGAATATATATATGGAAACAGGGTTTCCTCAACCTATCACAGCTATGAGCAGAGGCTCTTATCCATATTCCTACAGAGATGGAAATGAACAGATTGTACTTGGAAAAAAAAAGCACTGGATGAAGAAGAACGGAAAAACAGGATAACAACTGAGAGAAAACAATGAAGCACAAGAGGGCACAGAGAGAAACAGAAAAAACACCAACCAAAACAAAACAGGATTCCATTAAACAGGATTCAAAGCAAGGATGGGAATAAACAGTGAAGCAGGATATATTAAGCAATAAATAATACAGAATAGATCTTAATATACAAATGTAGAACAATAAACTTAACTGTTGCCAGCAGTGATTCTGAAAATCAGATCATGACAAAATGACAGTATGACCAATTTCCCAGCTGAAAATTGTGGTCACTGTAGTGACTTGCCTACCCAAATAACATCAAAGTTTTTATTCATGGCCTTCCATTGATTTCCTGAGAGACCTTTCTTTGAAGACTGTACTTTTTGAAATGACACAGCATGTAACTCTAGTATTTGCTGACACCAAGATGTCATTCTCAGAAATAACATCTCTTTAAGGTGCTGCTTCCATCGTGAGGCAGTGACACAGCATTCCTCCAGTTTCCAAAAGTTAATACCCAGGGGTTAAGAGAATGGTTAGCACACAGGCAGCAGCTTTAAATTGTCTTAACACTGCACTGGCTTAGTGTAGTTTTAGCAGAGTAATGAGTTACAAATAGCACTTGTACACATACACCTTTAATTCAGAGTTCAAGAACTACATGAAATGAGTTTTGTGACCTCGATCCAATTGCCAGAAGCCAAGAGTCCAGATCAATAAAACCATGGCCTCAGGGGAGAGTAATTAGCACCCTGGCAGAAAGTGCCATCACACTTGGCAGGCACTGAATGGTCAAAAAGCTACATCTCTTCTGCCTCTTCAGAAACACACCATGGGATGAGCATTTTTTGCTGCTGTTCCTCAGGTTGAACCTATGGTTTAGACCAAGCAGAAAAATGAATTCTTCAAAAATATCTATCAAGCATTTTTCTTCGAAATTAGATCTTTACACTAAGTATGTGTAATTAGTCCAATTTGAAATAGAGTTACTACCACAATAAGAAGAATATAGAATATTTTTATTTCTGATTTCCCACATCACTCTCAGAAGGGAAGACCTGCTTCTTAGTATATTCATTTTCATTTTGAATTTCTTAATGCAAACTAATTATCATCTATCTTTCACCATTCTGTGCAATTTATCTGTTGACTGTCCAAACAAATACACTGAATGATGGCACTTAATGGGACCTTTGCCCACAACATTTGCTTATGAAATCATAAATATTTCCTGGACTGCATTAACAAGAGCAGGAGCCTTTTGAAGCACACACTTGATAATATTGAGCAATTCAAGTAGTGCATTAGGAAACAACATTTTATCCATAAACCATCTTGTTATTTGCTCCATCCCTTCTATTTATCACTCATTAGATCACATAGAGCTGCAGTTTGGACTACCAAGTAAAACAAAGGCATCTAGAGGCTGAAGAAAGGTAAGAGGATACACGTCAAACCAGCAATTCTTGAGTACTTGCCATGTGAGGGGCTGAGGGAGCTGAGGGAGCTGGATTTCATCCTGGAGAAGAGATGGCTGCAGGGAAGAAGCTGGGACAAAAAAAAAAAAAAAACCAAAAAAAAACCAAACCAAAACTAACCAGGCATCATTTGAAATGAGATGCTTGAGGCTAGGTATAAGAATAAGCTGTTTTTTCTTTTAAGGGTGTTCAAGCATGGGAGTTAACTGTTTTAAATCTTATCCCCTGAGGTTTTCAAGACCTGATTGGAGAAAGCCCTAAGCAGCCTGGTCTGGTGCCAGAGCTTCCCCTGCTGGTTTGGGCAGGAGGTGTGAGTACAGATCTCCCAAACTCCCTTCCCCACCAAGTGACTCCATCATGCTTCAGCTGTAATGTAGGGATGACCAGGACATTACCTTCAAAAGTACAGCATTGCAGTGCTAATTAGTCCACTGAAATTAGCTAATGTGAAGAGCTAATGTCAATGGAGTCAAGGTGCTGCTGTCACTGTGTCATATTGGTACTGCCATAGCACCAATCTCTCTGTTTTGGAAGAGGACTCCTAACCTTGTGAACAAGCAATCCAGAGAGAGAAACAAATCACATACATTGTCTGCTTCCTGACTTTCCATCATCTAATCACATCTTGTTTTACTAGGATAAATTTCTGGCATGAACAAATGAGAAATGCAGGAAAAAGAACTAGTCTTTGTGGCTAATTCTGCATTTCAATGTTTCTGCAGGATCTATGTGTTTCCTCTGTTACAACCAAAACCTCATTATAGGTGAAAGCAAACTCTTCATCTTATCTTCATCTTAGCTTTGTAGAGCTAAGAGCTTAGTAGCACAATTAATGCTGTGCTGCTCTAATACTCCAAACAAAGCAAGTAAAAGGCCTTATTAATGGAATATCAAATTTTTTCTATAAGTGTTTCTAGTATCTTCCTCCTTCTTTTGGAGTTATGCCCACCTTTTCCAGTTCCAGTGCATTTAGTTTCACATGTTCCAGTGTGTTCCAAGGTGGACAGTTTAGTCTTCTTGAAGACTGAGGATGTTTATGATGAGTTATGAGTATCCTGACGTCTTTACTGAGAGGAGTGTGGTGTTGATGGTAAGATATTTTTTTCTCCTTAGTGATGTGGCTTTCTTTTAATACATTCTCCCTTCCCCCCTTCTCCCTTTCCCCTGCTTCCAGGGAAGAGGTGAAAGCTACCCCACAGCTCCCCTGCACCCCCAGAGGGCATTTGTCCATCCAGCACTGCCAGGATCTGCCAACCCCTTTTCCAGTGGCATTCCCAGAGCTGGAGCTCAGACAGGCTGGGCAAGGGGAACCCAGCCCAGCCCCCTCAGGGCAAGGACAGCCCCTGGGATCTAACACTGCTCTATTCCTGTCCCCAGTATAAACCATATTTACAGGGCCAGAGCTCACCTGAACTCTCTGCAGAAGATACCATTGATTACAGTCCCTGACTGGCTTGTATCTACCAGAAAACAAGGTAACTAAATAAAATTGTTTAAAATCTTGAAACAAAAATGAACATTTTATATCTTTTCAGATGTGACGTCTTGAACTCCATCTACCTGTCAGTAATATGAAGAGGAGACTTTGATGACATTCATATGGAAGACATAAGAGATAATGAAATACTCTTTCAGGTGAAATTTCTAATAAAAACTTACTTTAATTACATGGAAAGGGAAAGCAGATATTTGAGGTATCGTAGTGAACACTGACAATTTTTAGGACATTATGAGTCAGACTTCAAAACCTTTCCCTGATGAAGAGATGAATAAGGTGAAAAATATTACTAAGATCTCTTCAGAGAATAGATTATATGGAAACTGATGTTGAGAATGTACTACTGTAAAATTGTTCAAAGCCATGTGCATCAGGGAGATGAAAGATGAAAATATTTCTTGCTGTAAACCATGGATCTTATTGCATAGTGACCATGAACCTGACCTGCCAGAAGACTTTCTTCTGCTAGAGGCTATTAAAACCCCATGACAGATTAGTCATAAACTTTGGGAGAAGGGGTGAAGGTCATGCCCATGTTGATAAATTAGGTGTGGGTTTGTGAGCTCGGCTGTGTCCTCTGTGGATGATTGAATACAGAATCAAAGAGGAGATGAAAGTGAGTACTTTATCCACAGAGCCATCCTTTTTCTCAATTTCTTTTTTATTTTATTTTCCCAGTAATTTGCTCATAAGCTGCTGTTTTGCAAAATTCATGCATGTTTGAACATTTTGAACTATGTTGTATTAATTAAATTTCAACTTCTGAAGTATTAACTAACCAAGCACCTTTTGTGAGTCACTGATTCTTAACTGAAGGCTTACTTGATTTTCAGCAGTAGGTTTTTATCTAATTGCATTTATTTAGAAATATCTGAGAAGCAAACTTGCAGGATAAAACATGGAGGAAAGTCTTTAAAGTTAAAACTTGAGATTGTTTAGTGCAATACTTCTTTTTTTCTAAATTATCTTTATTAATCTTGTCAAAAGTCAGGCCAGAAAAGCATTGCTTTTCATTATTATGATTTATGAAATTATATCCAATTATGGATGAATGCTCTTCAAACAAAAAAAAAAAGAATAATAATAAAAAGAAAGGTGGAGTTAAAGCAACTTGATTTTATAGAGAATACCTTTGATATATGTGAGGATTATATAAGAGTTAAATGAAAGTAAATATGATAGAGTTTATATTTTAAAGTTTTACATATGATTAAATAAATTTAGAGACATTTTGAGTTAATTTGAATAAACACAACTTAGACATACTTTTGTTAATATATTAATGTTTGTTATATTGATTAATTAAGTATTGTATCTATTTGGAGAGCTTTTACATTTGGTGTCTTTGACTGTAGACATTAATGAGCTCATTACAGGTAACAGAGCTATTCTCGAACCTCTGCCTAAGCAGGTTAAATGGTGTGACCATTTGTTGCCACCAAATCCTCTGAACTACTGTCTAGAGAATGATCTTACCCATTTCCTTTATTAACTCACACGGTAAAAGAAGTGCCTTTATTTGCAACTGAATTGGGAGCAGGCGAGCAGAAGAAAAGACACTGAGCTTCCACGTTTTCATTCATAGATCAGAAATTATTTGTTCAGGCTTCCCCCTAGATTTTCTCAAGTCATGTCCACAGTGACCCAGCCTTCCCCCCACTGGGTAAGCTTGAATCAGGACCAGAGTAGCATTCACAGGCTGCTGTTGCCTTTAACCTTTCTTTATCAAGACTTCAAGCGCTGCACAGTTTCAGCTCTCTCTGGTTCCCTGTGCTATAACAGATTGAGATTCAACAAAGAAAAAAGGGTAAGAGTTCAGTTTTAAATTTTGTCATGGTTTTCTAGATGAATTTAAGCAGGTCACTCTTCATTCTGTTTCCATTTTCCTATCTCAAAAGAGGAAGAAAAAATACATTTGCCTCTTTCATAAAGTCCTTTAATATGTATAAATCATAAGTCTCTATAAATCCTAGGTATTACTACTGCTTCCTTTATTCTACTGAAAAATGACTGAGCAGAACACTTGATTCAAGACACAACATCTGTAACCTCTCTTAGTTTGTATTCAAAGCTGGGGACCATTTGTGTTGTTTTTTTGAAATAAAGGAAATAAAAAGCTGTTGGTTATGTGTGAGGGTGTGGTGTTTCTAAAGCTAGCTGCAGTGTTTGTCACTGAAATGTGTCAGTGTGACTCCACTCTGAAACCACCTTTGGGCTTGAACAACTGACATCCACAGACACCCACAGGTCTTTAACTTTATCAATGCTGTCTTTAACTAAGTGTGCATATTTACAAAAGATTTAAGCTAAGTACTTTAAATTTCATAGGATTTCCTCTATTCTAAGAGATTTATGACCTTTTTATAGATTGACAATGGCACAATGGACTTAAAAGCTACTAAGAAGTGTCTTGTTTTATTGAGTTTGAGTTTGCAAACTATTATTTTTTCCTGCAGTTTACTGACTTTAAAGAAATTCATGAATTTTCATTTAAACATTTAACACTTAACCCTTAATTTTAAATGGTTCAACTAATAGTTAAAATTTGTTTCTTAATTCAGATGTTCCAAAAGTAGCTTGCACAGAATCTGCTGAAGGCTATTGGTAATCTACCATCAATGCAGAAGTCAAGTTTAAGTTGTGGTGTTGGATATTTTATCCTTTTAAAAACCAGATACAGAAAATAACTCTTCCTATTCTGAATTTGTGCTGTAGTGAATTTATAGTCAGTGAAAAAACCTTAACAAATACACGAATATCTTTTCTATGTCTTTCATTTATTGTAAGGTCTTCTATTCAATTAGCATATCAATCTATCAATGTAATATTACGATTTATTTTCATTCACCTGATATTTTGAAATGAGATACAGGTGGGCCAAACTAATTCCATTACTTTATCAAACTGATTGATTTCAAGAATTCTTGCTTAGAAAGAGAGACACTAGAATTTGCAGTTATATTTAATATATAAATAATTATTGAATTCTTCTGGTATAAACAACATAATGTTTGATAGAAATTGAATAACTATGAAAATATTTCTAACATTTTCTTTAGAGTAAGCTAGACCTCCCAAGTATTTATAAATGTTCATTTAGGGTGTCTGTAACTTTTTAATTCACCTTTTAAAAAGACTGATAGGTATATTTCTTTTTCTTTTATTTCTTCGAAATATTTATTTAGCAATTCTTTGCATGTTGCATCTCATCAGCTACAGTTGATGGGTTTGAATATTAATTACACAAACCCAGCTATACATTTAATGCCTATATACATATATATATATTTTAATATATTATAAATATATTTTATATATTATAAATATATTTTTATATAATATATATTTATATTTATATATATTTATAAATAAATTTTATATATTTTAAATCAAATTGTCTCTTCTCATAAGCAATTCTCTGTCACTTTGCAGCCCAGAATACCATGATATAAAATGTTTAAGAAAGCACCAGAGTGTGGTCTGAGGAGACAAGTCACGTAGTTCAAAAGTTTTCCAAACCTGACAGTACACAAGGAGAAGCTAATAAAGCTAGGAAAGAGTTGGGTAATTACTAATTAATCAAAATGATAACATGAAAGGAAAAGAAGCATACCTTGATTAATCAGCTTTTCATTTCTCTTGCAGATGTTAAAAGAACAGGAAACAACAGACTAAATGCATCACCGTGGCTAATTCACAGGTAAAGGACACTGACATAATTTGACTGCATACTTTGCTTAGCTTGTAACTTTACTTTGCAAGTAACTGATTTAAAAAAAAAAACAAAAATCTAGCTACCTGGTTATGCCTTGTATTTACAGTTCTGTAAGCACATGTACTATTGTCACATTCCTATTATTTTGGAATATAATGTTTTTTAAAAAAAATTAAACTGTTTCAGAAAAAAAGAAAAAATTATCTTATTATGGCATTTTAGTCCAGAAAAATTCATTTCAGAAGCATGAGAATGTGTTACCACTTCCACTCTCTCCTACACATTGTGAAATTAAAACAAACCCTTTATTAGCTCAGAAAAAAAAAAAAAACCACCACATTTTCATTCTAAAGACAGCAAAATTGGAACATTTAAGGGATTTTTTTGAAAGATCTCTTATTTGAAAAATCAAGCTTCAAAAGCTGTCAAAAAGTAACTAAACTCATAAAAGGTTTGAATATTTCTGTTAAAAGCAAACACAAATAGATATAACTTTCACCATAACTGCTACTCATGCTGTTCTTCCTCTCAAAACCTGTTCTTGGTGACTCATGCCTTCATTTAGGTTTTCTTGTATTTTTTTTCATAATTCACCTCCAATCTTGCAATTTCCATTAAAAGGGCAGGTTTCCACATGGAAATTTCATTAATTTTGGTGAGATGCTTGAGTCTTGCTGAACTGAGAGCACTACAGAACAGAGAGCTTAGACTCTATTAGTTAGATACACAGAGAAAAATAAATGTTCCTTTAAGAACCATGGTTTTGTTTGGGATAGGGATTTTGTATTTTATCTAACAATTGTTTCAAGTGACCCCACAGCTTTGGTGCAGAAAATAGAAACTTGAGCTTCTCACTTCAAAGCTCAGACAAAAAACACCTGTTCTACACCTGTTCTCTCTTACTCCTTCTTCCTGGCTATTTCCTATTTTTTCATACAACATAGAATGGTTTGAGATGAAAGGGACCTTAAACATCATCTTTACTGGCAGAAACATTTTCCACTAGACCAGGTTGCTCAGAGCCCCATCCGACCTGGCCTTGAACATTTCCAGGGATGGGGCACCCACAGCTTCTCTGGAAAACCTGTTCCAGTGCCTCACCACTCTCACAAGGAAGAATTTCTTCCTTAAATCTAATCTAAACCTCCCTACTTTCAGCTTGAAGCCATTTTCCCCCTTTCCAAAGCAACAGTTCAACTGGCATTACAAAAACTTTCATCAGCTCCTACAAACCTGACGATGATAAATACCAAGAAGTTTTATTTGCAGTGGAATTCTAAAAGCTCTGAATTAATGCAAGAATCTTTTCTTACCAAATTATTAAAATGTTTCCTTTCATGAAGTCACACAGTAATTTATAGAGCTTCAGCTAAACTACAAATTTTTTCAGTGGCTGAATAGGGTTGTAGTTGAACAATTTTGATTTTCTTTTCCTTTTTCAAACATCATACTGCTATAGCATCCCTTTTCTTTAAAATAGAAACCTACCACCCTAATTTACAATTCACATTTAGGCTGTAAGTAACCTTTCAAATATTTATTCACAGTATCAGTCCATTTTATAATGCAATATCTACAGGATCAATCTGGCATGATTGTTTTGAGAACAGGGGCTTACCATGGTTAGTCACTGGCTGAAGACAGACACAAGTCATTGCCAGCATACAAACTCTCCAGAAAAGATATTTTAATAATAAAGAAAAAAACTTAATTAGAAACTTTAAAGAGAATAAAATAAGGACCACATTAAAAAAAAAAAATCTTTTGAAAACTGCTTAGCTACCCACAAATCTTGTTAATATATATTTCCATTTTCTGCTTGTGTGATGCCAACTTCTTAGAACATGAGGTACTTTTATATAATCAGTTCTTTCCACCAAATTACTACTAACAAGGTCACCACCTGCATATTAAGTGGGTGTTAATATAATTTAACAGTGTTTAAACAGTATTACTCAAAACTTCAACCTCAGAAAAAGCAAAATTAAATCAGAACATTTTCCCTTCAATAAGTTGTTATTGCTAAATATATATATATATATATATATATATATACACACACACATATACATACATATATGTTTATATTTAGAGGTATGTAATCCATATATCTTCTTTTGATTAACCCAAAACTACTTCACAGAAAAACAAGCTTTCTGGTAAGATATTAGAAATGTTTTGAAGTTGTGAACTATATCTTCAAATAATATTTAGATACCTTGTGATCCTAAGTGTAGGTTGATTACAGTGCTTTTTAAAAGATTATGTGGTTCAATAAGGTTTTTCCCAGCTACCAATTTTCAATTTTCAAAATAAAACATTTTCTGCTATTCATGAATGTTCCATATTCTATGAACAAGAATGTATGAACATGTATGCTTCTACATTTAAACCAAATTTTCAAATGGATATAATCCACTTTTTCACTTATTGGAAATACAAATCAGAGGTTACACAGCTTCCCCCTGTCTCTGAAAAATATTTTTTTCATAAATATATTCACTTATGTGGTCTAAGCCTGACTTTTAATATTATTTCTACATACTTCTAGGGGTTTTAATTATAAATCAGAGTAAAAATATAGTAATAAACCCTTGAAAATGTTATTTCTATAATTCCCTAATAATATTGCTCTACAGTTTCCAACTGATAAATTGCATTAATACTTTAAAAGAAGCACTGATTAGAGAAAGAGTTCATGGATTTCTTTTAGGTAAAGTGCTTGATCTCTGTGAGCTAAAACCACCACAACACAACATATTAATTATCATCAAGGTGCTATTTTCTTGCAGCAGGCCAGCTGTGTTCTATATTGATTGCAAAATAAGTTTCAAGCATTCAGGTCTTGAAGGAAACCTTTTTTTTTTTTTTTTAATTCTTATTAAAAGAGCAACTTTCCCTGCAGATAGGAGAATAAAGCTCTGTCACATACACAGTGTAGCTGATTCTCAGCATCAAGTCTCAACACACACAAATGGCATAAAAACTGACACATAAAAACCATTATTTTTAAGTGCTAAGCTAAAATATAGAAATTATCTTCATCTGGATTACTTTTTTTGGGTAACTTTCTCTTTTTTTCTGCCATGCTTCTAAATGCTTTTTCAACCAGTGGCACACCCTTGTAAGGTCTAAGACTTTTTTGCGGAAGGGTTTGTGTGGGCTAAAATCCAGGTTATTATATTGATAAGAGAATTAAGGATTAAAGATTATATCAGAAGTGAAAAAGGGAAGAGTTTTGGTGGAAGAAAGAAAAAATCCAACCCAGTCAAAGTCATTACATGTTCAATCACTTACTGTTATTTCTAACCTGGGCCCTAGTTTCACATTCAGGATTAATGACTACCTCTAGTGTCAATATTGGAAGTGATAATTGACTTTGGTCCCTTTTAGTGTGCTTCCAGCAGGCTTCAAATTCCTTTCTAATTTGAAATATATCCTCAAATATAGAAAATGGAGAGATACTACCTTTTTATATAAATACTTCAGGATATGCAGTTTTTAAAATATAAGGAAAAGAAAAAAATAAGGAAGAAAAATGTTTAATGAAAAATCATAATCCTCTCATAAACAACACGTGTTGACACAAGGTAACCCTGATTTATGTGAGTAATACATTTTAATGATAACTAATTTTTTATATTTTACAGATATTTACAGAATATTAAAAATATTTTACAAATATTTTTCCTGTATTTATGGTTTATATTAAATTTATTTCCTCCATACTTTCCCTTCACCAAGTCAGGGAAGCAATTGGTTTTCCTAGATTGATCCAAGTAATGATGTATTTTACAGGTTCTGTAGTAAGAACCTGGAGTCACAGATATGAAAGGGACTCTCAACAAAAATCTTCCCTGGCTGGGGAAACATGCTTTACGCTTTCTATGCAGCAGAAATAAAGACATGTTGTGCAAAAATTTTGGCTAAAATCTCTCCCAGGTACCAAGGACTTGCTGTCGTCCTTTGTAGGTTGGTTTTCCTGGGTCATGACTTGGTGCAGTCATGATTCTGTAGAGTCTGATTTTCTTATTCTCACTTTCCTGTTTTGTGACTTGATTAGTTTTCTTTGGGCCCTCTATCCCTTCCTTGTTCTCCACATGAACTGCAGTCCTGCAAATCCCATCACAGCAGGAGGCCTTGGGAACACAGCTGAAGTCCCTTCTCCTGAGCAGGCTGCAGGGGCCAAGAGCATCCCAGTCAGGCTGTCTGAGCTGTCTCCCTGCTTGCCCTGAGCTCACATGAACAACTTCCTGATAAAACCCACTGCTGGGTGCCCCTCAAAGTTGGAAAGACACATTGTTTATTCCCATGCATTCTTTTTCCTGAGGTATGGTCTAAAAGAAGTAGAAAGACAAATTAAGCATGGTATGGAAATTTGGGATGTAGTACCCCAGGGAAGACAGGTAGAGGCTGCAAGGTCTGGTATTCCAGCACTTAGGAAGTTGATGCACCTAAAACTGTACAAAATGGCCTTAGTATGTATTACATATTTGCAGATGGTTTCAATCTGGCCAACCTCCAGGTAAAGATCATTAGATGCTCAGTGCATGACTCTCCTCAGGTAGCCCAAGCTCATTGCTTTCCCATGTCAGTAGGAAGCTTTACCTACCCCAACTTCATTTGTGAAGATGTCCAAGCTGTGTACACACATCAGGACACATGTTATTATGTAAATAAAGGCAGGGAAATATGACTACAATTTTAATAGAATAACAATTCATGACTATATGTCCTTTCTCTAATTCCTTTAACAGTGCAACTTCAGTGTTCTCCTAATGAAAGTGTGCTTGAAAATATTAGATATGTATCTATGTAGTTTATGCAAATGTGCATCTGTACAAATTCACAGTAAAATGTAACTACACACATTTCACACATTTGATAGGTAGGACATTTAAATATTTTTTTTTAATATTCCTAAATTTTACTTTTATGACTATGGAACATAGGTCTGGTATTTTTTCTCAGTCATCTAATCAGACAATTATAATTTGAATTTGGCTATCAAAATATATTTTCGCTTGAAGGAAGGTATAATAACAAGATGAAATAAAATCAATTTGTACTCCAAAATCAAAATTACTTTGAGAGAAATAAAAAACAAGCTGACCAAATATCACACTCTGAATCTATTTCTTCTTATTTACAACCATTGACTGAAAACAATAGATCAATTTAAGAATAAATTATAAAAGATTTTAACTATCTTCTGTCATTTTTATTGCATTCATTATTTTTGTTTGGCTTGTGGTTGTTTTTTTCCTAGCTGGTTAATCAGAAATGATGATTCCTTCAGCAATTTTTCATTGACCCTGTGGGCTTACTAAGGTCAAATAGCCAAAGTCATTGTTTACATTCCTCACCACCTTTATTTACTTGACAATATTTACTTGCTAAGCAATATGGATTTCTGACCTGTACTGAAATCAAATACTTAAAAGAGCAAGGATGCTATTGCTCCTAGAGATGTAGATTTAAAAAATAAAAAAGGAGAGAGAACCAGTCCACTTGCCCAGTCGTGCTATATGTCATGCCATTATAGACAGTATATGAATTGTCTGGGATATGAGACAGGAGATCAAAGCCCCCTCCATGAGGATTAGTTCTTGTCTTGGCCATGCTGTTCCCATTGCCACAGTAACACCTGGAGAACCTCCTCTTCCTTTGTGCTGCTGTCACTCTCTGCTGTCTGCATGCAGAACCCAGCACAGCTGCTTTGTGGTCCTGGCACAGCAGGGTTTATGAGTAGTTTTTGCCTTAGATTGACACCTACATGTGCTAAGTACCTACTTAATATTTAGTACACAGGTATTTTATTTGCTTTTCTCATTTTGAAAAGGACAACGCAAACACCTTTTTTTTCTTGTATATTATATTTTGTAAAGTCTTTCGAATTAACAAGTAATTTATGTCCAATAAGACTCTAATTAATACCTGTTGCTATACCGTGTCTTCTGCTCAGAATTTTGTGGTTTTCCTTCTTTGAGACATGTATGTTCTGAATACTTTTTTGGATGAGATAGAAAAAGCAGTTTAATTGACAGAGACAGTATCAAGGGGAGAAAGCATCCTCCTTGCCCTGATAATCCATAAATTGTGTATATAACAAGATCTATTGAAGGGATTGAATATTCTGATAACTGTAAAGGAAAGCAACTTTGCTGCCCTCAGCTCATTTTATTCTGCCAAATAATTTCCCATGTCACTGATTCTGACAACAGGTACTGTGCCAAAAATGTCATAATTAGGTGAGAAACATAAGCGTAAATTCACTTCATCATCTTCTTTAGGTCTCATGAACAATCTGTGGAAACAGAGATTTTAACAAACTTTCAGCTGACATGGAATGCCTTACTCTTTATTCACCCTAAAATGTATTTCTATCGACTTCTTAAATATCCAAAACAAACAAAAAATGTCAACAAGTATTTGAAACTCTGAACTGAAGCCATCCAATTTAACTCTAGTCTGATTCTTCCATGTAGAGCCTCTAACTGAAATACGGATGCCAATTTCCAATAGTTTATTCCATTAACACAACTTACCCCATGTATAAGTTCTTTTTCAATTATATATATATATATATGAGAACATTCAGTAGATATACAAATCAGATTTTTCTCTGTGACAAACAAATGAGCTCATTATTACTACTTTGGGTAGTCTGTATTAAATTCATAATCTGCTTTTGGTGACCAGTGAAGTGAATATATCATTATGGTATTTCCTATCTTTTATACCACACATCTATTTTGCCCCTGTGACTATGTAAAATGGTACCAATCTTTTAGTAGTATCTTTTAGCAGTAATGATGTAAAGAAATAACATGAACAGAATGCTCAGAATGATCAGGGATACAGACAAAAGCCCTTCAGAATATCATAAACACCTTTCTCAACTCTACTTTCACACAAATGTTTAAAAAAGTATTCCTAAACCAAATTATTTGTGTTTACAGATCCTAAAAGGCAGTCTCACTACATCTCTATTTAGAAGTCATCTCCACAAGCACAGTGACCTTCAAGGGATTTTTTGTGTTAATGATATCAAGGCTATATCAAGTGTTCTGAAGTTACCACTATTAAAAATTTATATACCATAGTTAATACTCAGAGATAGGGGGAATGTTCCTTACTTACCTTTTTGTCAGGGAGAAATTCCAGTACTCACTGCAGTCAATTAACAGTTAAACCTACCTCGCTTTTTCACCATAGGAATGAATTTTCTATCAGTGGCAAGTGACTGAAACTGTGACTGCAGCAGAGCAGTGCAGGAGAGAAGAGATAATGCCCTATCAAATCACTTTCAGTGTTGGAGATTATAGGAACACCCAGGGCTGAACTTCCATTCAGCAGAAGTCGTCCAAGAAAAAAGGATATAATGAGAGACTTCATCTTAGAGCAGTATGCTCCTCAGCGAGAAAAGACTGAAATTTATCTAACAGACTGCTGCTTATTTCCTGGGAGATGTTTGAATTGACTTTAGAGATAGCTGACTTGTTATTCCACTGGCAGGGGAGAACAGAGAAAACAAAATGAAACCAGGCTAGAGTGAGAGCTAAAGGAGAAGGAACGCTGTACTTAGAGGGGGGCTTTCTTGTCTGCCTCGAAAGCAATTGCTTTTTACTTTTCCCCAGTCTTTGTATTTTATTACAATAAACTTATTTCACTTAAAAGTTCACCTAGTGCTGCCAGACTCTCCATCACTGAACAGCCCAGGGCTGAAACAGGGCATGGATTCTCAGCTGTGGCAGTCTGAATCTCAGGACTGAGCTTTCTGTAACTGTCTTGGTCTGCATGCACCAAGGAGCTGGACAAGGATGGGAGTGTACCCCTGGCAAGTGTAGACTGGAGTGCTTTTTGCATCATCTCTGTGTGCATCACCCCCACCTTAGCAGGAAAGGATATGAACAAGAGAGTGGCAATAAAAATGCTTTCCAGAAACTAAGAATACATTTAGAAGAGGTTGGGTAATATTTATACAAACCACAGCAACAGTGCCAAGACGTAAATAAGAGATATAAAATAAAAATGATGGTTGATGGTCCTGTGAAGGTAACACAAAGGCCCACATGACCACCAAAATGTGAGTTATTTTTTATACCTTTCCAGAGAGTGCTGGTTAATCTCCCCAGGATTCTGGAAAGGTAACCTGGCTGGTGTGGGTGAACAGCTGATGTCACTGAATCAGGGATCCACTTGCCAATTACAGTGTGACTTAGCAGCAGCACTCATGACATTAGTTGGAATGACCCTCTTTCACAAGAGGTCATCCTAAGTTAGCATGATAGATATGTTGAGTTGAGGATACTTCTTACACATCCCTGAACCTCAGCAAGCTGGGACAGAAATTGGTTACTCTGGAATTCCTTCAAATCTTCTCACAAGCTGATGACCTACACACAGTGGAGGGAACTGCAGCAAACATGCTGACCTTTGAAACAATCTGTGACATCCTACTCCTGCCATGTTTGTTGTGATTCCCTGATGGCTTTGGGTGCCTGTTCTGTCCTTTCTGTCCCCACCAAAGTGACCTTACCCTACCAAGCCTGCATACCAACCTCCTCCTTTAACCTGACATAAGGATAGTACAGACACTCTCTGATGGTCTTTCTACTCTCAAACTAATCTCCAACTATGTGTTAATACAAGACTCCAGACAAGTGTGCATAGTATCTTTATTTTTGTACTGGTAGTAAACCTTCACTGACAATTCTTCAGTGCCTGCTCTGACCACCCACTACACCTAATCTTTATCCAGGCTGAACTAGAAGTACTTTCTGGACAGTGTGCACATCTCTGGAAAGAAGGACTGTCAGTGTGACAGCAGCCTGCAAAGGGAGGCAGGAAAGTGAGCTATAAATTCTGAGTATGAGACAGAATTCTTGAATTCACTTTAACATTTCTGCATGCAATTTATGTTTTCACTTGCTTTTTAGTGGGATGGTGGTAAAATATTGGGGTTGTTTCCTTCCAGAATTTTGCTACAACTTTGATTTTGGAAAGTATTACAATCCCTTCTTGATTAAAATTTTTATTTGAACTACTATTTAAAGTAATTGAATACTTGAAGTAGCATTCTGAAATATGTTTGCCTGTAATATATTGAAATTCAACTAAATAAATATTTCAGAGTGTCATAAAAGGAGCAGGATTTCAGTTTAAAGAGAAGTTATTTAGGGATTTTCTATGATGATGAGGATGATGATGATGATGACTATTATTATTACTATTTTGATACTCTTGCTCTGTCCCAGAAACCATCTAGCAAAAGTAAAAAACAGTTTCTAATCAGACACTTTTTTAGTCTCTGCCTGTTACTGAGTGGAGATGTACTGAGCTATACCATCATAATTCATAGAAATAACTGTTCAGGAAGAATGTTGATAACCTTGTTATTTCTGCTTCTATTCTTTTACTTGCTTTACACTGCTTAATAATCCTTGTCATGTTATTTTTTGTTATTTATAAATGTGATAGAACAGGCAACATAATCTGTTCTGTGAGGTCCAACTTTCACATGCAACAGTAAGCCAGAGGAGATCGTGCACATCTATAAAACCAGCAACGGTTGTAAAATAGAACTTCTCATGTTTCATTCTTGTGTCTTAGTTCTATATTTAGCTGAAGCACAGATTCATGCTAATCCATTTTCTTTCCTTGTTTCATCAGCTATTTTTTAAGATTATCTCATTTCTGGATATTTTTATTTTCTTCCTTTTAGAGTGGTGTATCAAAGCAGGACGTCAACACTGCTATTTCCTGAAGGATAGCAGTGGCCACCCAGTTGCATCTACAGTGACTCTCATGGTTCAAAGCAAACAGAATGACCAGTGAATCAAGCAATTCTCATTAGTGATAGTGTTACTCTGCTGGATAAACACTCACACAGTGAGAGTATACCTTCAAGAATTTGAAATTCAAAGCATGTATGGGTTTTCTTTCCTAAAACTCTGAGGACAATGGGGTATTAAGTTCATTATGTGCATACACCCATTGCTCATATGTTCATGTGTGGCTCACATGTCAAATATAAACATTTTGTAGTTGATGTGAGTGCCCAGCTAGGTCATGCAGCTTGCTTATGCAAGCTTCTAATATGGACTAAAACTGGGAGCAAAATTGAGACCTTTTAAAAGTATTTGTTTAGGGAAAAAAAATGTGTAGAAAAACATTAGTGTCTTTTGCCTTATAGCAGAATCTACCAGTGCTCATCAGTATTGGGAAAGTTGTCCACTTGTAAACACATCTCACATCTGCACAGTCTGAAACTTATGTTAGAGCTTTCTGCTTTCCTGTTCCCAATACTGTGATTGAAATCTAGGACAAAAAAGTCCTGACAATGACAGAGTTCACAAAACCAAGAAGTTTTTAAATGCTCTTCTCTTATCTTTCAGAAAGGGTAGCCTTTTGGAAGAAGTCAAAGAAAAAGAGAAATATTCAATCAATTTCTTACAAATAATGTATTAAAATGATTGATTGAGCAAAAGAATAGCAAACGGATCACCAGTTATTGCCTGGAGTGTTTGGTTGCTGTGCCATTAGTACTGTTGTACCCCTGTTTCAGGAGAATGCACAACCAAAATGAGAGTGCTGAACCCACCAGAATGTTGGGAGATGCAATTCCAGAAAGGAGGACTTTCAGCATCACTCTCCAGCATTGCAGGAACATCCACAATACATGAGACAGTCACACTGATGCACAGTTTTTTCACTGAGATGGATGCTGGATCTTCTCTAGTCCAATGGGAAAGTTAATTACTTTTATCAAAATTAATCTAAATCTGCATTAATTTAAGGGTTAGGATGAAGGTTAAATACAGCTTCAAATTGTCTCATCTTAAACTTGTCAGACTAGACAAGTCTCAACAACTGAAGTGATGATTGATTCATATGAAAGAAAAAGCTGCTGCTCTCTCAGCATTGCTGAGGCTGCAAGGTACGTGTGGAGATCATCTAGTCAAACCCCTCCTTTAAGGAACCAGAGCAGGTCACTCCAGTTGTGTTTTCAGCGTCTCATAGGAGAAAGACTCCATAACCTCTCTGAGGAACCACCTCTATTGATCAATCACCCTCACAGCTAATATTTCCTCATGTGTAAATGGCTTTTCTGTGTTTCAGTGTATTTTCTGTACTTCCTCCATGAGGTATTTATACCAATTGATAAAATCCCCTCTAAGCCTTCTGTATTCCTCATGTGTCATGGGCTCCAAGCCCTTAACCACTAAGTGGCTGTTTACAAGAATTACCCCAGTATTTCCCTGTCTTTTGTACAGAGGACCCCAGCACTGGGCCAGCACTCCAGGTTTGTCTCACCAGGGTTGAGTAGAGGGGAAGGACCATCTCCATCAATCTGCTGGTAAAACTCTGTCTAATGGACCCTGGGAGACTGCTGACCTTGATCCCTGCTGGATCACAGATGGCTTGGTGTCGCTGAGGGGCCCAGGTACAGGACGTTGCATTTCCATTTGCTGTAATAGATGAGATCCTTGTCTGCCCATGTCTCCACCCTGACAAGGTTCCTGTGAAGAACAACACAATCTTCTGGTCCACCAACCATTTTTCTGTAGATTTGCTGGAGGTGGATTCTCTCTCATCATGCAGGTCACTAACTGAGATGCTGAACAACACTGGTCCCAGTATCATTCTCTGACATACACACCAAGGACTGTTGTTTTCCTAACCCCACAAGGCTGGACACTGTCTCTATATTCATCCTAGATCACTTACCCCTGCTTCCACTCACTGTATGCTTTCTTTACATGTGTGAGTTTTTGTCAAAAGCTACTTGTTCATCTCTGCAGGTCTTCTTTATTTGGCTTCTTGCACATAGGTTTGCAGGAAGTGATCCTGGAAAATCAACAAGATGTAATTATGAGTATTTGATGTCTAATATCCTGGTCTAAAGACATTCCTAAAATTATCTTTGCATTATACATTTTAAACAGTGAAGAAATGTCATCATCATATTTTCTGAAAAATCCTCTTTGCCCAGGATTCTTCTCCTGGGAAGCTGAGAAGTCTCAGAGAAAAAGGAAAACAATATTATCTCATTTGCTTCTCCTGTGTTTGGCTGCTTTGGAATGTGGTTGGAGATTGTTTATCCAACGTGTGAATTGTTTTAACCTAATGACCAATCATGGTCCAGCTATGTTGAGGCTCTAGAGAGAATCACGAGTTTTTCTTTATTATCTTTTAGCCTTCTGTCTGTATCCTTTCTCTATTCTTTAGTATAGTTTTAGCATAGCGTTCTATAATATAATATAGTATAATATAATATAATATAATATAATATAATATAATATAATATAATAATAAATTAGCCTTCTAAGAACATGGAGTCAGTTTTATCATTTCCTTCCAGGCATAAAAGACCCTGAAAATACCACACACACAAGACACAACTCGACTGATCCAGAAGGGATGACCCTAAAAAAAGGAGTAAATTCACAAGAAATTCCACAAAATGGAAACAACTTTTCCAGGGATTCTACCCTAAAGGCTTCCAGATCCTTCCCCAAAGGATTTCCAAAGGATACAGGGAATATCAACACTGGAAAGCCAGGGGGAAATTGTTTGATGGACTTGAATCTCAAGTCGCAAATTTTTTAGGATAATTTATTATAAGGTACAATTTCCATGAAGAAAAAAATCCCAAGGTACGAAATTTCTCCTGTTTTCCTTTAAAAATGAGGAGTTGATGGATTCTATTTTTAGCCAGGGAGCAGGGATGGAGCAGGGATGGAGCAGAGATGGAGCAGGGAGCTGAAAGGGACATGGAATGTCAAATTCCTTCAGAAATGGAAAGCAGAAAATAGGGAAATGGGAAATGGGAGATTCCCCCTGCAAAGCTCCAAAATAAAAATGTGGGAAATGTTCATTATCTGGCATCCCAATAAATCTAAACAACTTTAATACTGGCACAGCCTTAGGAAGACATAGAATTATTTTTAACAATATCAGTAGATAAACTGCTCAGGAATGTCTAGGAAAAATATGAAAGTTTGAGAAAACAAGTGTACAAAACTGGGAAGAAAATAAAAACATATAAAAAAATACAGCTGAGCAGGAAGAAAAGAAACAGTCCTTGAAATCTTGGAGAGACTTTGGGAATATTGGGATTTAAGTGGTTTCTTTGTACAACTAATTCCATGGAAATTATGGGATTAAAATGAAGCCCATTGCAAGGCTAAACCTTGGAAAAGCTGCTCCTAAAAAACAGCTTCCTAGGCCCTTCCCAGTTCCAGAGAACCTCCTTCTTTAGGAGGTTTCTCTGGAATTGGGAAGGGCCTAGGAAGGCACAACCTTAGGAACACATGGATGTGGATAAAGTGCCCAGGAATGTCTAGGAAAAATAAGGAAAATTGAGAAAATGAATGTACAGAACTGGGAAAAAATAAATCCATCAAAAAGATACAGCTGAGCAGGAAAGAAAAGAAACAGTTATTGAAATTGTGGAGAGATTTTGGGACTGTTGGGATTTAAATGGTTTCTATGGACAAACAATCCCATGGAAATGATGGGATTAAAATTAGGCCTTGGAAAGGCTGCTCCTAAGGATCACATTCCTGCTTTAGGAGGTTTTTCTGGAATAGGGAAGGGCCTGATCCGGGCTGCCAAAGGCACTGAGTTCTGGAAGCTCAGGGTAGCTTCATCCCAGCATTCCCTCCTTAGCTCCAGGTTGAACTTGGGCTGAACTCCCGACGGAATTCTGGATCCTGTCCCCAGCTCACAGAGATTTATAAAAAATGTACATATTTTCCTCACTGGTTGGGATAATTAGTCTAATTATGTCTAATTGCATAATTATCGTAAATACAGCAAATTTAATCTCGTGCTCAGGCTGAGCAATTCCAATGAGTGACGAGGAGGATGAGAACTCTGAGGGAAAAAACCTCCATCGAGATTTGGGATTTGGGAAGTTCATTTTCCCAGCATTTTGTGGGTGAGGATGGACAGGTTTGCTCTGTTTGTCTCCCCATGGGTGCTGGAACAAGTGGCTGATGTTTCCTGATTGACTGGAAAAATCTGATCATATTTAAGGAATTTGTTTGGATTGGCCCAGTTCTCCAACTGTCTCCAATGATTTAATTGCTGACTGGATTTTGGGATCACCCCAGAATATGGGCAAAAAGGGAAAGAGGGGGGATTCTGCCCCTCTGCCCTGCTCAAGTGAGACCTCACCTGCAGAGCTGCCCCAGCTCTGGGGACAGAGCAGGACCTGGAGCTGCTGGAGTGATCCAGAGGAATCCATAGAGCTGCTCCAAGGGCTGGAGCCCCTCTGGAGCCAGGCTGGGAGAGCTGGGAATGTTCCCCTGGAGAGGAGAAGGCTCAAGGGAGAGCTCAGAGCCCCTGGCAGGGCCTGAAGGGGCTCCAGGAGAGCTGGAGAGGGACTGGGGACAAGGGATGGAGGGACAGGAGCCGGGGAATGGCTCCCGGGGCAGAGCAACATTCCCGCTCCAGGAGCCGCAGCTAGATGGCACCGTGAGCCTGCAATTCCTTCTCCTTGCCGTGTCCCTGAATCCCAGCGTGCAGGAATTTGTCCCGTGGATTCCCTGTCCTTGCTTTCGTTTGAAAAATCCCGATATTCTGTATCTTTGCTGCTGGACAGCAGGACTGGGGCAGAGCCGAGCTCTGCTTGAGTCTGTGTGACACTGGAAGCAAAATTCCAGTTCCTTCCTTTTCCCCCTTTCCTTCCTTTTTCCCCTTTCCTTCCTTTTCCCCATTCCTTTTCCCCTTTCCTTTCCTTCCCTTCCCTCACGCTCTGCTCCTGCACATTTTGTCATTTTGGGGAAAAAAGTTTAAAATTCCACCCAAAGGAGGCAGATGCTCTTTATCCCTGCTCAGGTTATCCCTGATTTCCTCCTACTTCTTCACCAGCCCTTGCTGAGCTCTCCTGATCCTCACTGGAACCATGAATATTCCTGACCCAAGGGCTTTTATCCATAAATTCATTTTAGGAGAGTCAAACTCACTCGGGGACATTTGGGTGTCACTTTGTGGGGCCAAAAGCTGTGCTGAGCTTGAGGGAAGCATCTCCTGCATCCAGCACCAGAGACTGGGGTGACTCCCATGGGTTTGGGTGACTCCTATGGGTTTGAGGAACTCCCATGG
This sequence comes from Tangara arthus, assembly GCA_035584835.1. Lineage (NCBI taxonomy): Eukaryota > Metazoa > Chordata > Aves > Passeriformes > Thraupidae > Tangara > Tangara arthus. The sequence continues at coordinate 12,986,067 of JAWMQZ010000001.1, forward strand.
ATTTGGGGTAACTCCCATGGATTTGGGTCAATCCCATAGATTTGGGGTGACTCCCATGGATTTGGGGTAACTCCCATGGATTTCTCCCTGCTGATTCCCAGCACCAGGCTGGAACTGCAGTGATGCTCACATATCCCAAATTCCCAGTTCATCATTTGATTTATTCCTTTAGCACAGTTCTCTGCTAAACTTTCCCCATCCCAGTACTGGACTGAGCCCCTGAGCACAGAGTGTGGCACCAGGAGAATTTTCCAGGAAAAATTTCCCCATGGAAAAGGTGCTCAGGCCTTGAAATGGGCTGCCCAGGAAGGTTTGGAGTCCCCATCCCTGGAGGTGCCCAAGGATGTGGCACTCAGAGCTCTGGGCTGGGGACAAGGTGGGGATCAGGCACAGCTGGGACTGGATGATCCCAAAGATTTTTTCCAACTCAACGATTCCATGATTCTGCTCCAAGTTTTTAACAATCTGGTGGGATAAACAGCCAGGAAAATCCAGGCAGATGGGATCAGGCTGAAGTGCTTCTAAATAAAACATTCCCAAGGGCTGGCAGGAGGCACCAGTGGCTCTAATTCACGCCTCTTGTTGGGAGTGTGTTCCTTGCAGACAATGTTTATTTATGGCATGGAGAAATCTATTTCCATCCAAACATTTCCATAACTGAATATTTATGCCAACAGCCACTGAATGCTCCTTGACTAAAGTGAAAAAGTATTTATTCAGTTATAAATGTTTACTTGTTTAGTGGTAAAACTGCTTTAAACAAACTTAAAAATCAAATTGGTGGCTTCCCCTTCTGCAGGATTTCCCTGGTTTTCCAGGCCTCAGCATTGGATAATGTTGGAATTATCATTCCAGCTCAGGGAGCCTCTGTGTATTTTTACCTCTAATCTCAGAGAGAGTTGGTTTAGGTGGGATATTGGGAAGGAATTCCTGGCTGGGAGGGTGGGGAGAGGCTGGGCTGGAATTGCCAGAGCAGCTGTGGCTGCCCCTGGATCCCTGGCAGTGCCCAAGGCCAGGCTGGAACAGCCTGGGACAGTGGAAGGTGGAATTAAATGGGATTTAGGATCCCTTCCAGCCCAACCCATTCTGGGATGAGCAGGCAGTGCTGCAGTCCCCATTCCTGGAGTGATTTAAGTCCCTGTGGATGTGGTGCTTGGGGACACGGAGCAGGGGTGGCCTTGGCACTGCTGGGGATGGTGGGACTCCATTGTAGCTTCCCCCCTGCCCTGGGCAGCTGGGCCAGGGCTGGACAAACCTTTCCATGGATGAATGTTCCCAAAATCCACCCTGAGCCTCCCCTGGCCCAGCCTGAGGCCGTTCCCTCTGCTCCTGTCCCTGTTCCCTGGAGCAGAGCCCGAATCCTCCTGGCTGTCCCCTCCTGGCTGTCCTCTCCTGTCAGGATCTGGCATCTCTGGTGAGGCTGAAGCTGCCCCTCCTCTCCCTCAGAGCAGCTCCAGCTTCGTCCCACAGCGCTGCTGAGCTGCTCCCTCTGCATTTCTCCAGCACTGGGATCAGGAAAGTTTAGCAAAGGACTGTGCTAAGGAATAAATCAAATTATAAACTGGGAATTTGGAATATGTGGGATTGGGATATCTCATTTTCTTCTGGCATGAGATTGGAAGAGGCTTCTCAAAGTTGATATTTTTGGGAATGAGGGGCCCTTGCTGCTCTCCTGGCAGCTCCTGCTTGTGCTGGTGAATGAATCCAGCTCCAGACCCACTGCTGGGATGCTTCCCTCAGCATGAGGGGTTTGTAGGTGAGGGGAAATCCATGCCAAAACCTGGATTTCTTGGATTTCATCCCACAAAAAGCTGGAATCCTGCCCTTGCTTAAAGCTCCCTGCTTTGCAGAGGGGATTTTGTTTATCCAGCAGCATCTCCTTGCTCCTCTCCATCCTCTTCCTCCTCCTGTGGTGGCTCTGCAGAGCTGGGATTCCATTAAATGGGAGGATTTCAGCTGCAGGAATCCCCTCCATACCAAGCACCTGGGATCCTCCCACACCTGCAGAGCCTTTTGATGGATTAATTAATTTTTGCTTCTCCTTAACTAGCATGAAAAAATGGGAAAAGCAGGAAAAACCCCAGAGCCAGCCCTGCCTGGGGCTTAGCTTTGCTCAGGGTTATTTATTTAAAAAATTTTTTTTTGTGTGTTTTTTTTTTTGCTTTTTTTTTGCTTTTTTGTGGTTTTGTTCGTTTTGTTTTGGGTTTTTTTTGTTTTTTTTTTTGTTTTTTTTTTGTTTAACTGACTTTTTTTTGAGCTCTGAGAACATAAAGAATATTTTAGTGAGTGTGTGCAGGCATCATTCATCACAGCTTTGAGGGTGGTAAACACCATCCAAACCCCAGAAAAGAAATTCTCTGTGGCTTGGCAGAGCAGAAATCCCTCTGGAATTCTGTCCTGAGTTTATGGCTCCGTGTCTGGAGCACCAGAGTGATCCCAGGGGCTGTAAAAATGCTGGAATTCTGGGTTTGACACAAAATCTGTGCCCAACTCTGTCATCCCCTGCTGGAATTGGTCTCGTGATGGATTTTGGGTGGATGTGGGAGATTTCTGGGTTTTTGGGGTTGTTTGGGTTGGATTTGAGTGGTTGGAATGGGGAGGGGCTGGCACAGAATTCCCCATCCCTAAAAGTGTCCAAGGCCAGTTTGGAGCAGCCTGGGAGAGGGGAAGTGTCCCTGCCATGGCAGGGCCAGGATAAAATGGGATTTAAAGGGATTTAAAATCCCTTCCAGCCCCAGCCAGTCTGGAATTCCCTGATTCCATTCTGCCCCAGAGCCTGGCCACGCTCCCTGCTGCCCCCACACCAGCCCTGATGTGCCTTTGGAACTGAACATTTATAAATTTCCAATTCATCTCTTTGCAAATGAGGGGAAAAAAAACATTTTTAAGGGATCATTTTTAAGGGATTTTTTTTTTTGTTTGCAGAGGGGTTGTCCCAAAAATTCTGGGACAAAAATACTGGGAAAGGTGGTGAAAAGGATGGAGTGATGCGTCCCTTCCCAAAGGGCCTGCTCAGAGTGTGAATATCCACACAAAACACACCAAAAATTCCCTTTTCTGGCTGAGAACTGATCAAAGTCTGGCTGAAAACTCAGTTTTTGGGGTAAGGAGTGAAGAACTGACAACCAAACTTTGAATCTGTGAATACAGAGCAGCAGGTTTACCTCATCCACTCAAACCAGTGCCAGGTTTGCAAACAGATTTCAGAGAGATCATGGGACTCCCACTTTGGAGATTTCTATCCTAAAAGGGTCCCCCTCTCCTTTTGGGGGGACTGCAGGTCCCAAAGCCCCACAGAGCACCTGCAGCGTGGCCAAACTGGGGTTTCCCTTTCCCCAAACCCCAACCTGAGGGTCAAAACCCCAAATCTGTTCCTTGAGTACCAGAAAAGGGAATAAAAGACAAAAAAAATTAAAAGACCCCATAATTTCCTGGGTGTTTTTCCCATCCCCACCCATAATTTCCTATCTGATTTCTCCTCCAGGGCTGGGGTTGGGATGGGAAGGGCTCTGAGCATCAAGAAGGGATAAAAGGGGCTGGTTTGGGGCTCTGAAATGGGATTTTGAGGACCTGAACTGGCTGGTGATTAAAGCTGAGGGAACTTTTATCAGATAAATAGGTGAGCACACATCCAGGTGTGTGTTTTTCCTCCCAGGCACATTCCAAGGATGGGCAAAATCTCAGGAAATGAATCCTGGGGTGACTTTGCTCCCAGCCTGGATAGAGCTGTCCAAAGTGTCCTGCCCTCACCAGGTAACTTAAATTCCTTTAAAATAAATCCAAATTCCAGGATTTTTTTTGGCTTTGATGAGTGGATTTTCCTCTCTGCAGAGGCAGAGCAAACCCAGGAAATAAAAGTCCGCGGCAGCAGGAGCTGGATGGCTGCAACTGGAAAGGTCTTGGAGCGTCTGGAGGGAAGGGAATGGATTGATTTATGATTTTAACAAGCCTGGCTGGGCAGGGAGTCGTGCCTAGATGGTTTTAAAGGCAGGAGGAGATATTAATCAAAATTAAAGCTGCTCTAAGCCGCTCTCCGAGCCACTGGGCTGGGTCCTGCCTAATTAATTCCAGGCCTAAAGCAGGGCCAGGGAAAGGACAGGCTGGAGGCAGGGGCTGGGGTTTAGCAGGGGCTGGAACAAGGGGGGTGATGAGGAATAAATAACTGGGATCACTGGGAGGGGCCCCTGGGATCAGTGGGATGATGGATGGGAACCCAGCACGAGGAGCAGCAGTGACATTTCTGGAGCTGCAGCTGCAATCCTGCCCTGCCAAAGGTCAGCTGGGCTTGGATTGGGAACTGCAGCTCTGGAAAATTCACAGAATTCACAGAATGACCAGGCTGGGAGAGACCTTTGGGATCACGGAGTCCAACCCAGCCCCAACAGCTCAACTCAGCCCTGGCGCCCAGTGCCACATCCAGGCCTTGTTAAACACACCCAGGGATGGGGACTCCACCACCTCCCTGGGCAATTCCAGCCAATTCCAGAATTTTATCACTCTTTCTGAGAAAAACCATGAAAAAATGATGGTTTGGGGCACCAGTCTGGCTTTTCAGCCTGGACTGAGCGGTAAAAACCCAGCTGCCTCACCTCATTCCTCATTCCTCATTCAGGAATTATCATTCTGAAGGAAAGCTCCCTGAAAAGGCTGAGCAGGGGGTGCTGATGGGGCTTCCCCCACGTGGGTGAGGTCACAGAGCAGATTTTGTTGGAAAAGGCTCCAAGATCATGGAGTCCAAGCTGTGAGTGATCCCACCTTGGTTTTCAGGACACGAGGGATCTCTGCGTGTTCCTGGGAGGGGCACTCACAGAGCAGTGAGGCCAAACCCACCTCCCATGGCCTGGATTTGGGATGGTGCAGGAATTCCAGGAGGTTTTTATGCAAATCTCCTCATCTTCCCTTATGGAAAATGTGAGGAGAGGCTGAGGGAGCTGGGAAGGGGCTGGAGAATCCCTGAGGGAGCCGGGAAGGGGCTGGAGAATCCCTGAGG
>JAWMQZ010000001.1:13011979-13039644 GCA_035584835.1 Tangara arthus
GAATCATCTTCCCAGGGAGGTGGTGGAGTCACCATCCCTCGATGTGTTTAAAAAAAGACTGGATCTGGCACTTGGTGTCATGATCTAGTTGAGATGTTAGAACATGGGTTGGACTCAATGATCTTAAAGGTCTCTTCCAACCTAGAAATTCTGTGATTCTGTGAGCTTACTTTATTCTTAGCATTCAATGATGAATAATATCAGGGAAGTAAGCAGTATTTTCATATCTATATAAACTGGTCAAAATTCCACAATGTTTATGACTGTGGGGTGAGTTGCACCCATTAATCATTTGGAACGAATGGGACTAACTTTTAATTTAATTACCACAGAGTGGCAGCCCTTCTCAAGTTTATTAAAGAATCATCGAAATAGGGTCTGGAGCTACTGTATGGAGGCTCATGATCTCGTCCTTTTCTTATCCTGAAGTTCTGGATGTCTCAAATATCTCACTTTAATATATACCTGAATTCTTGTCATGCACTTCAATTCATCCACTGTGATGGAAGTGCTACTGAGTGAGCTGAATGTCCCTACTTGTTCCAGCAACAAAAAAGCTTTATTTTAATGATATTTTTATATAACTGAGGCAAATGTAGTCAAAGATTATGTTCGGCGTTGAGAAAGATGGGATGGTTATGTGCTGAAGAAATTTTTTCTCCTGCCTGAAGGATTGATTTGTATTCATGTCTTTGCCCTTTTTTTTTTTTTTTGTCAAACCTCAATTCTAGGTTTATGAAGTCATACATTTTGTATGTTTGGTATCACACCCATGAAAGAAAGGTAACATTTGTTTTCTCTTATTTGTTTATATTAAAACTCTGAGGAGCACTCCACACACAAATTCACGTAACTGTGATTTAGAATTGTCACTGTAAACAGACATGCTCATAAACAGTAACTATATTTTAGTCCTACTGAGTGGGGTATAAAATATGACCCTCATTAATAGACAGAAGCAAAACAGAGGATATTTATGTGTTTAAAACGTGCAACAGGACATCTACCACTTCCGAAATATCTATATAATATTTGTCTCAATTCTATCACAAATCTGTCACAAACACCCAGAAAAGATCATAAAACTCAATCATATCTGATATATTTATCATATCTGATATATTTATTTACCATTGCTGCACACTTGAAATTTATGTAGGTCATACTTGGAATGGTTTCTTTCTGGTTACAATGGCTACTGAATGTTCAGTTCAGTGTCCAGAGAAACAGCAGTTCTTCATCAAGACCAGCACTTTCTCACAGTGCTCTTACTTGTATTTGAAAGCCATTTCTAATCCATTACACTAGGGCCTAAGAGATCATTGATTACTCCTACCATGCCACAAAATGTCTTGAAAAGGATTAAAACACTCAATTAATATTTTTGAAAAATCTTGACATTTTGCTAACCACCAGTCAGAACTTACTCAACTCATCTTATAAGATATCTGAAGACCAAGTTAAAAAAAAGTAATTTCTTTTTCCTATCAAACGTTTTAGAAAATATTTTCAGATTTTTTTAAAATAAATATGTTGATAAGATTTTAATGCCATTAGGGCTATTGCTGCTTTAAAAGACTCAGATGACAGATTGTATTTTTCAGACACTTACTTTTTTAACATATTATAATTTTTATTAAACTCCAGTTGCTCATCAAACTTCATTTTTAAAATAAGAAAAACAGTTTGGAACACTAGTGGTAGGAGAAACATCTACCTACCAGAGGAATACTAATAAAATTTCTTGATCAATTTTATCAAAATACAGGGAGTGCAATCTTACAGCCTGTTCTAGAACAACTTGTCCACTATGGCCGTTTTTTCTGGACAGCATGGCCGTTAACCACTCATTTAACAAAACTGCTGAAGGAAAGAAATGACAGCAGGATTTGAATAGGATTTAAAATTTTATTGTTTTCTTTTTATTTATCTTTCTAATTCTATCTCATGGTGTCATTATCTTTTCACCTTTTTTTCCGATTACATTTGACTTATTAACTGCTTAAACATCAAACAATAGAATTTAAGAGCCAGAGGCATATACTGTAAGCTTCCCTGGGTTTTCTTTGTCCCATTGCATTACCAGAATTAATGTAATATCATTCATCCCTTCCAGACTGCATTTTCTCCTGCTTCTGTGTATGAGAAATGAGGCATTTGGGCTTATGATGATTGAAATGTTCCGAGCTGACAGCACAGAATTACTTAAAATGACTGTCTCTCTAGCTCTCCTAACAGTGTCAGGTTATCATTATGATTCCAGGGATACTCATCACAGACAAACTCTGGTACTCGGTATTAAGACCCAAGCATCTGTGCTTCCATTTAAGTCTCCTGTGATTATTTTGGATGCAGTATTGAAAATGAAAATCTGCATCCCTATTTAATATTTTTAAAAGGGGTAAATATGGCTGCTTGGGTTGTGCTAGTTAAACCCTTTAAAGTAGACAGATTGTAGTTGTCATGTAAAGAATAAGAGGGACTATGGAAGAGATACTAGGGAACAGTTGGCACAGGGATATCAGGCTTTCACTAGTTAGTCACTATCCAAAAGGCTAGGAGAAAAAAATATGTGGAGCTAGTGAAGGGGGAGCAGTGGGGGGGGAGCACAATACAAGTAAAAAAGTGAAAAATAGTGAACACAGTTTGCAGTTTCTGTTCCAGTTTTGCAAAAGTCGCAATCAGAGTTGTGGTTTGCTTTTCTGTCTCTTTTATGCCACTACTGTTCAGGTGTTTAAAAATTAAAGATCCTTTATTTTGTGGAGTTTAAGTCCCACCTTTTCTCTGCCCCTCCCACCCTCCCTGACACTGCTATCAACTTTAAGATAGATGGACTTTAGCAAAAGTCTTTTACCCATTTGAAGAATTTATACTGTTTTATTCCTTATACCACTTAATTTCCGCCACTTCTTATCTAACACTAAAACTGTTCCTTCTCTTTATTCCCAGGAGTTTCATGGGGATACATAACCTAGTTCTTCCCATTTAATTGCACATTAGGCCTTATTATCACTTACTATCATTGCTGTGGTGCCTCATATACTTTTAAAATTCCTATTAAATTAAGAAAATAGTATCTGTTAAGTCTGACTACCTTTCTCTAGTTCCATCCCAAAAAGGCACATATTTGTCTTTATGTGTGTTTTCCTAATGGGGAATACTAAGGCTGATGGGGAAAAAAAAGCTGACTTCACATTAAAATTGAGTTAAAACCTGATAACTCAGCCTGCCCCTGGCACTCAAGAAAGAGGACTATTTCTGCAGGCTGGCTTTCTGTGAAATTGCTGCCTGCCTTGTGCACAAATCCAGACCCTGCCACATGCCTGTTGACAGCTTATTCTAAAACAGCAATTCAAAAATGATGATCAGCAAGAGGCAGCCTCTTAATTGCCATTAGAATGAGAGGAGCATCCTCCTCCCAAATGACTTGGAAAGAAATATTCGATGGCAATAAATATGAGATAATGCGCACCATTGTATTGAATTATAATTGCACACTCTCTCAGAGGAGACAAGAGCAGGGTGCTCCTTGAAGGAATGTAAACTTGGATCCTTGAAGGAAGGTAAAAATGGCAACCACGGTGGCAGTGCTCCCACAGCACCAGAGCCAGACCAGCAGAGCCTGGCAGGGACTACTGTGGGTCCAGCAAGCACCAGGCAAAGGCACGATAACAAGCCAAATCCAGGATCAATCCAGGAAATACAGACACTGCAGCCACAGGGCAGGAAGGCCACCTACAACATAGCCAGGGCAGGAATATGAGTAGGGAGGGAGGGGTGTCTCTGAGACAGTCGCTGAAATCACCTGGCAGCCTCTGAACACCGAGTGCTTTCTGATGCAAGTTGGAATTCAACTGCAGAAAACACTGCCACCAGATCTGATGGAGAATAAAGGATGTGTGTTCAGAGCAGATTTAGGTGAATTTGTGTATTTAAGTCTTCCAGTAACTATTATAGTTGTGACAGTTGGATCACCTGAATTTCCAAATTGTTGATGGTTGAATTACAGTACTGGAGTGAAGATCCCTCGACTTATTTTTCTGAAAACATTTACTGTTAGGAAAATGGTGCCTTGGTTTGGTTCTACATTTTCTTAGAACAGCCTTTGCATTCTTTCAACAGAAATTATGTATGTCATAATGTTAAGAATATGAAAGACCTGATTACAAAATGAAGACATGCACAAGGAATATGTATCAACAATTAAGTCAAGAAAGCAGATATAAAAAAAGAAAGAAAGAAAGAAAGGAAAAAATCAATTTTAAAACTGTCTACCAAATCCTCAAAAACCTTTTAAGAAGCGTAGTCAAGTAATCTTTGTGTGAGAGGATTAAGGAGGACTTACGCTAAAAATTGATGAGGATAAACTGAAAAGATGATAAGAACATTTCCTGGACAGTCTGGACTGAACAAAACTTAGGGTTAACCTTAAGTACTCCTAGAATTGCCCAAAGTTTCACTAATTAGCTGTGACCTTCCACTAAATAGGAAACAAAAAACTCTGTAGGTAACTTCATGGCCAAGGCAGAATATCAGGCAGAATCTGGCTGGAGAAAGACTGACTGAAAGAAATGACCAAGCATCTGCAATAATGCCTTGAAAACAAAAACACATCAACCTTAATTGTTACAGTGCCACAGAAGGAAGATGAGCCAAAATGTATTGAGCAGCTCAGCAGAACATTAATGTCACTTGCAGGAAATATTCATAGTAAATTGATATTACAGCAAAGGAAATGTAAGAGAAAAGAAGGTAAGAAAAGAATGTACAGGTGTCAGATAAAGGACATACTGAACACGTTTTGAAGAGTCCTAGGAAGATATATTGAAGTGCAAAATGCTAATCATTATCAACCTGCATGATTCTGAAAAATCTTGTTATTCTTGCAGAAAGTACACAGAGGAGAATGGTTTGCTGTGGAACATGAATGAAATAAATTACTCTGGTGGGTAAACTTTGGCTAGCAGATAAATATCCACTCAGCCAGCCACTCGCTTCACCCCTCAGTGGAATGCGGGCAGAGATAAAGACAGGGGGATCACATAACCAACTACCATTGAAGAAAAAGCAGGTTTGCCTTGTGGAAAAATTACTTAGTATCATGCCAATAAAAATAAATATTGCATTAAGGATTTGGGCAGTGTGGAACTATAACGTCCTTTCTACCTGCACTTATGCATCAAGAAAGCAAGTCTATGTTAAACCAGAATATTTTGTCCACTCTCAAGCCAAAACCAATATATTATTATAAAAAGGAAAATGTGCAACTATTCTTGCTTGTTGACTTCTTTGAGAGAACCAGACTCGAAGGAAAAAGTGTGTAAATCCTTGGAACAGGAGTCAGAACTGTAAACACCTGGATATTGAAGGCTAAATTTTTTCCAGTTTCTGCACTTCTAGAAAGCACAAGGCACAGCTCTAAGGAGACAGAACTATAATTCTGAATATTGCAAAAATTCCATTTGTCATCAATGTTTTGTAACAAATCTTCTGTAAATGAACACTCAGCATTTTGTAATCTACAGAACACCATAATGATGGAAAATAATCCAAAGGCAGAAAGAAGACAGATTCAGTAGATTATCTTTTATGAACAAGTTACAGAAGTTTTGGACTGCAGAAATTCTTCAGACAAACCTTCCTGCTTTGTACTAAATATCTATAAAAACAAAAAATGGATAGAACAGGTAATAAATCTGGATGTACATAAAAGATGCAGGAGCATATCCATTGCTAAATTTCCGTTATGGAAAAGACAGATGAAATGGTTTGGAAATGTCCAAAGAATAGAAGCATAAGTAGTCCTTATGACTCCAAATGCTGCAACAGTGAACCATCACAGAGTGGTAAGGTTTAGAAGGGAGTGCTGAGGATCACATGGCACAACACTCTGGTCAAGAAAAGCCACCTGGAGCCAATTTCCCAGACTATATCCAGATGACTTTTGAATGTCTCAAACCGTGGAGACTCCACCACCTTTCTGGTTGACCTCAAAGATATATAGAAAACAAGATAGACAGTTAGGAGTCAGATCAAAAAGGATGATAGCTTAAACATTTGAAGGATTAATTTATTTGTTTCAAAAACCCACGATTGTTTTCTTTTCATAGAATTCAAGGAAAAAAAAAGAAAATAGAGAATTGCAGTATTGTTTAAATTTTTAATTAATTAATTAGAGTTATATCATGATGTCATTTAAATATTTGCATATCTAGTTATATGGAGGGAATACAAGACCTTGAATTTGGCTATTACCCCTCCAGCTAAAGGTCAGAAGCATGATAGAATCTCCCTGATTGTAAGACATTTTTTCATAGTAAAAAATCATTATTTTAAAAAACTTGAAGTAATTTATGGAGATTTGATATATTTTTAGATCAAATAGAAGAGGAAACAAAAATCAACAGACTTCAAAGCTGAAGTTCTAATCCTTTTTTTTTAAAGCTTTACCACTGAATTGAAAGAACATTATGAGGTAGGTTTGTAATTAAATGGAGAAAATGCTGAATGTATATGTTGGTGTAAAACAGCAAGATGCCGATAGCAAAGTACAAAATGCATTTCCCTAAATCTTCTTCAGTTTCTTTTTGTCTCCTAGAGACACACATTCTAGTTAACTTAAAGTTATTATTTCTCAACCTTTATGACATGCCTCTGGCACTGTGCAAGGTGATCAGGCAAATGCAGGTGCTCAAGGAAAGTTATGGGTGCTTTAGATCTTCCACTAATAGCAAAAAATACAACATTTTTATGTGTACTATATTACATGATACAGTTCTTGGCACAAGCTGAGGGGGAAATAATGGAATATTGGTGATGAAGGTTGTAAACATCCTTGAGTGACTTGCAGACAGGCTTTTGAGAAATACACAGATCATAAAAATTTTTATTTGGCCTTGTCTGTGGAACAAGAACAAAATCTCTGTTTAGATAACATGTGATAGAATTGGAGGCACCCCATGGAACATGCCTGAGATTTCTGCCCTGCTGTGGGAAAGATCAAAGCAGAGTGGTAAATCACACCTGCAGGAACCCCTGATGCACAGGTGAAAACAGCAGGTTCACTCATCCTCCAGCATGGGTTGGAGCTCCTCCAGCAAGAGCTCTGTGGTGTCTGTGTGAGCAGGCTCACACTTGTGTGCCACTGGCCAGCTACTGCTTCAGGGAAGACCTGCTTGGTAAAGCAATGAAAATAAATTTATTCTTGGTATTTCATCTGTGCTTGTGTCTGCATCCTACCAGTTCCTGCTAACACACAGACATTTAGCTTTTTTACAGAATCACAGAATCATTAAGGTTGGAAATGACCTCCAAGATCATCAAGACCAATCTTTGACTGATCATCACCTTGCTAATTGGACCATGACACTGAGTGCCGCATTCAGTCATTTCCTGACTGAAAAGGGATGGTGACTCCACCACCTCCAGGGATGGTGACTCCACCGCCTCCCTGGGCAGCCCATTCCAGTGCTTGACAACCCTTTCCATGAATAAATTCATCCTGATGTGCAATCTGAATCTCCCCTGGAACAACGTGAGGCTGTTTCCTCTTTTCCCATTGTTTGTTGCCAGGGAAAACAGCCTGACCCCCATCTGGCTATAACCTCCTTTCAGGGAGTTGTAGAAATAGATAAGGTTCCTCCTGAGCCTCATTTTCTCCAGGCTAAACAATGCCAGCTGCTCCTCACCAGCCTTGTGCTCCAGACCCTACTCCACCTCTGTTACCCTTCTCTGGACATGCCCCTTATCGCCAGCCGGGGGTCTGTGTACAAATCACAAACGGGACAGGACTGCTGTGGAATCTTGAGCTATTTTATTTTCCAGCATCAGTCTCATCACATGGTTACAACAATGGGAAGATGCCATCAGCTCACATCCCAGGCAGCAGACTAAGAACTTAATGTTAGAACTCACTTTATAAGTTTTTTGACCAATCACACAAAGCAAAAGCACATTGACAGCAGTTCCATCCAACCACTATAAGCACAGGTACCTTTGGTTAAAGCAATGCTTGCTTATTTCAAATACAATACCTGCTTGTAAGCCTTAAAAAACAATGCACAGAGCTCCATTATTAAGCTTAAAACTTCCTTATATCTCGCTAGATAAACTTTTCTGTAGCTTAGGGAGTTATTCTAGACAAGTGTTAATACACAGACCATTTGTCCTTACTTTTCTACTTGTTCTATTTGTCCTTACTTTTCTACATCTTACATAATTTTTCTACTGACCAATCTCATGGCTACTGCTTAGCTCTAATCACAGTTCTACTGTCTCTGAGGCCGGCCTTTTGCAACTTTCCCAAAACCCTATGATTTTATGGATTCCCACACCCCTCAATGTCCTTCTTGCAGTGAGGGGCCCAAAACTGAACACATGATTAAAAATGTGGTTTCACCAGTGCCAAGTACAAGGGGAAAATAATTTCCCTTCTCAAACACCACTAGCAAATACCCCACACAAAGCTTTTTTTTTTTTTTTACATTGGGGATTCCTATTTCCTTGGGATATTCTGAAATTTTATAACCCTGAGGAAAGTAAACACAACAGAAGATACTGTAGACGATGCCTACGGAAGTGAAATACCACTTAAATTACAGAGATGCACAGTTTGAATTTTTCTGTTCTTACATGGAGTGAACACTAATTTTGCTTACCCAAATAACCAGCTCCTTCATGTTTCATTAAACTCTGAGTCCTCTTCACTAAGTCATATTTTGCCAGCAAAGAGTATTGCAGTTTTTAATAGGAAGGTATCAATGTCTTCTCAATTTATTAAAAATGCTTTAGAGTCTCAATGGATTAAACCACACTTTATGCAGAAAAAAGGCAGTAATTCTTTACATTACCATCAAATCAACACTGCAGATTTGTGTTCCAAAAAGATGATGAGGAACTTGCAAAGATTGCAGAAAAAGATTAAATCTCTAAGGAGTTCAAAATTGAGTTGAATGAAAGTAAATGGATTCCCACCCATGGAAAAAATTACATTAAATTCTATTGGCATATGTGATTTGTGAAACCCTATCTTTTAGACATACCTGCAGACAAAGAAACCATTAACTAGTACAAGGATCATGAGCAAGAAAATGTCCTCTTGATGGCATGACTGGCCCAGAAAACTGATCTGTTGCCCAAAGTAGCAAAAAGGTGTCTTTTCTCTGGGCATGAAAGATGGGAAAGTGCTTGTTAAACCTAACCTGCATATTGCAAAGACCATCTTTTCTTAAGTACAAGGAGCAGCAAACTATGTGTTTGAACATGGAAGTTCCCTGGGGCAAAGAAAACTTTTGGGTTTTTTTCATGGGAGATTTGTTTTATAGGGTATCCTCCAGCCAGAAGCTGAGCCTTGTGGGCCCTGATATAAGAGAATTTCCAATAGTGCCCCAGCAACCTGCAACTGCAAAATGAGAGGTGCCTCTCCACTTTTACACTGGTGCTCCTGCTGGCAAAATGAGACCATCAGTGCCATGAGTTTGCAGAGAGATTCAGGGTGGCAGGGCACATCACAGACCCAGTGATGTGTGTCCCTTCTGCCTCCCTTCTCACCAAGACTTCCAACTTCTGTTTGTAACGAATGAGTGTTTTATGCTACTTATAGAATCCCTGGGAAAGGTATCAACAAAAGAAGGTTTCATATAAAAATCAAAGTTAATTGGCCAGATTCACTTTATGGCTTACCAAACAGTTAAAGCACACAGAAAAAATCAGACTAAAATCTAAATTCAGTAATTCTAAAACGAAAATCAGTGTAAAATGATCTAAAGAGAGGCTGGAGATGGAAAAAGAGTAAGGATGAGAAAGGGCAAGTACAAAAAGGGATAAGGGGGAATCCTCACAAGGTTCAGGATAGATTGTCTTGCCAAACTTCTCTCCAAACTTGACCAACAACCTTATAACACAGATCTCTTATTCCTTCTGTAATAACATTTATATTTTACCACTTTCTGTAAGACTAAAGGGATATTGTAAGAATATTTAAATAAAGACCAATAGCTGAAAAATATTACTGATAGTACATCTCTTAAATACTTATTGTAACAAGAAAGAAGTGAAAATCCATATAAATTATGTAGATCTACTAAAGAAAATGTAAGAGATTACTCTTTCCTCTTGGCAAAGTTAAAATTAAAAAAGAAGAAAATCAAACCTACTAAGAAATAGTGGCAAAGAAAAAACTTCAAGGCGTCACTTAAAAAAAACAAAATTATGCTCTAGACTAAGGATTTTTCTGGGTTAAAAATCTTAATAAGCTTCTTAAATGTATGAATACTCAGTTGATATAACTAAAATATCATAAGTCCCTTAAAAAGGTTTGTTTGTTTTTCATATATATCTGCTAGCTCTTATTTATCAAATGTATTAAAAGTGAAGAGCTTGATTTTAAGCATGGAGCCCCAGAAAAATTTTCCAATTCAATACTCAAGAGAGCTGAAGCAAGTGAAAGTTAAAGACAGTGGAAATAGTCAACATGTGCAACAACAATATGCTTGTCATTCTTTGTAAAGGAAGAGGTTTTGATTTAAATTCAGGTTGGTGAAACTCTAAGCAAACAATAAGAAATGAAGGCTGCCTCTAAAAAATTATCTTCCTGAAGTTTTTGGAAATATTATGAAAGGGAATAAGATTGTAGAAACTACACTGTGCATTCACTGGAATAAATATACTTAGAATATTCCTCTTTTGTTTTCTGATCTCAGCTATTACTTGCCACAGCACCATAAAGTCACGAAATATAAAAAGTTATCAAGGAACTCTTTACAGTCCAGAATGCCAAGAGTTGAGCATTACCAGGAGGGCAGTACCAGATAAACTCAACTTGTATCTACAGCCATCCTGAAAAATATGCAATTTCATTTTGACCTTTATTCTGTTTTCTTTGCCAAAACAACTGGCTTTGTTCAGGAAGAGCGGATCTATCTTATGAGGACAGACATTTTTTCTTTTCTTTTTTTCACTCTATTCA
Organism: Tangara arthus; assembly: GCA_035584835.1. Classification (NCBI taxonomy): domain Eukaryota; kingdom Metazoa; phylum Chordata; class Aves; order Passeriformes; family Thraupidae; genus Tangara; species Tangara arthus. Next base: position 13,022,946 of record JAWMQZ010000001.1, read on the forward strand.
TATGATACAAGGCATATACAGAAATTAGCATGACTTTCAGTCCTTTCATCAACAAATTAAAGTTTCTAATACATCTTTCTGTCTTGTGTTTCTGGAGTAAGAATCAAAAAGCTTAAAAGCTATGGGTAATTAAGAATACCCTCATTTAGATAAACCTCCAACAAAATGTCTTCTTCTGATCTCACAATAATATAGAGATGAGTAAGGGATATGATTTGACTTCTTCATGATTATTATTAGATATTTAAACTTGTGTTTCAGACAATTAAAAGTTATGTTCTCAGTAGAGGACAAACAGGACACATCTGGAGTTCACAGTGAATGATCTGGACTTATTATCTATTAACAAGCAGCCCTATGGACAATAAAGGTACCATATTTTTTCAGACATGATTTCAAATCAAATCAAGAATAGCAGTCATGCACCTGTGATAAGATGCATTTCTATTAGAAGATTGGGATAATGAGTTCTGATCACCTATGAAAAGTCCCATTATCTGGTGACTAAACAGCCCATTATCAGTGAAATAAAAAATTACAAAAATGAACTCATCCTAATTTAGCCTGAAAACATTATTGTCAAGTGTATTTTCAGGTAGAATTTCCTTTTAAGAAGTTTATAAAAGAAAATAAATTCTTTCATGAAATATAAGGAACTGTCTTAATAAACTTTAAAAACTCCAAACAAGGTGTCGAAATAACTCATATGACTGAAAATCACCATATACAAAGTGGACATGAGAGGGATGATTGAAACTGGTTATGTTCCTAAGCAACATGTTAAATCTCATTATGTTAATGGAAAATATGATTTGTTCAATTTCACTGCTCTGTTACTTCACTGTTCCCAGAACACCATCCTTCTTTACACTAGGGTTGCCATTACAAGGAGTCAAAGAATAAAAACCAAGGCATTACTTTGAGTAGGAAAAATCCTCCATTATCTTCATTCATTCTACAAACTCACTAATAAGGACTATGTAGCAAAAATTTCCTTTAGAGTCTAAAAAAATGTAACTTTCTAATTTCTGAAATATTACAATTAAAACCAGAAAGCTACAACATCAATGGACCTGGAAGATCCATTCAATCTATATAACTAGAAATATTGTAACAAGCACAGAAATACTGGGGCAGTTAATATTTTTCCTGCAAATCTGTTAATCTCCCAGATTTTCTGAGATACTTTACTTTCACAAATCAAGCCATTGGTGAGGGAAATTGTGCTTAATACCTTCTATGCTGTTATTTCAAGCATATTTTATGGATAAACAGTGTTCATCTCAGTATGAGAACATTGCAATACAAAGAGTCACAGAATCACAGAATACAGTCATATCTGATGTACATGTGGGAGGGAGCTCTTCTTGTTCCTTTCACATTCAACACTACATGGTTTTTGGCTTTTCTAATCCCAATACCGCATATTCAGACGTTTTTTTCCTCCTGGGTCTACATCTCTTGGTACAATTGAGAAATTTATGCTAATTATGTGCACATAGCAAATAAGAAAGTTCAAGTAACATTTTGTTTTGACTGGTAACAGATTTGGGTTGGGGTGGGGCTTTTTATTATTGTTGCTTGGTTGGAGTTTTGGGAGGTTTATATTTGCTTGCTTTGGTTTTGGTTTTATTTGCAGTCAGAAGCTGTGCTTACATATATCACATGTATGATCTTTCATATATAATGACACTGGGTCCAATTCCTGCCTGATCAGTGATCAGTTTTTTATAAATATATAAACAACTGTGTAAAGCTTCCCAATGAGCCTTAAATGACAGTAATGCTGTTCACTATAAAATTTGGATGAAAAGAGAGCATTTGTTCTCTGTCACACAGAACAGTAACAATTCACAACTCTTGGTTGGATGTCAAAAATGCTTGCAAAACATACAACAGGAATGTTCTTGGAATGTTCTTGGAATTTCTTCCCACCAAGGCAAGACACCTAGAGATTTGAGCTTTGCTAAGAGAGTTACTTGCTCATAGCCAATAGTGATAGTTTTGTTGTGGGTAGGAGGAACACACAGCCCAGCAAACAGATAAAAAATACTTGAAGGGGCAAAGTTATTTCCCATAGCTCATTTTAGTTTCATAAGAATGAACTCGTGGAAAATTTTCTGCTGCAGTTAGCCTGTCAATAGGATTCAGTCAGGAATGCCACAGTCTTCCTTACAAGGATGTGTTATATTCCAGTAAGGAGCTTTTAAAAGGGTTGGACAACATCACCTCTTATACAATTTCTTTCTTGTTTTGTCAATGGTAATTTTAGTCTGGTGAGACTTGTGACTTGCTATTCCTTACAGTTGAAGGTTTCCTGGAACCTTTCCAGTTTTCACATGTTTATTAATGGCATGCCTATTGATATAACAGCTGAAAATTCAAACACATTGCTTTGTGCTTGAGACAAAAGAAAACTGAAATGATATAGCATTAGACCCCTGTGAAATTTGAACTTAGCATATAAGAAATGCATTACTCATCAACTACAGAGTTGTAATCTGGTGTTTCACCCCTGGGAAAACTCCATTCCTGAACAGCCATCCTCTGCAGTGACAGCTTGTGGCCCTGCTTTTGTGCGAACCATGATTCCCAAACTCCCACAAAGTCCATGAGTCATTAGGAGTGCAAAAGCCAATGCCACCAGCACCACTGGAGGAAGATATTTTTGTAAGGGTTTTGTGGCTGTCTCCAGTTACATAATGGGAGATTTGATTTGTGAGAAAAGGACACGTTAGACTGACCCATCTGACAGGGCAAGAGCTCCTGCAGAGTGTTGAACTCAGGGGAGCCAAGAGAGGCTGTGTGAGAGAGAAGAAAGCCCTGGTCAGATAGCTGCTCCTGGCCTTGCTGCTGCTCCCAGCTCTGATGGAGCTGCTTCAAGCAGTGTTGTTGACCTGGGAGTCACTGTTTCAAACAAGATGAAGTTACTCACTGCAGTACAAGACAGCCTGAAGTCAGCGGGATCAGGAGTTACTGCCTCATAGGGAGCAGCAAGGCAGCTGTTTCTGGATCTGTCTGAGCTTCTGCAGCTGTCCAAGATGTATGTTTTTCTTAAAAAATTGTAGCATAGTTTATCCAATCGCAATTAAAATTTAAGCAGGTCTCACCTCAAAAATGTGGAATACAGGGCATAATCTGATCTCTCCCCCACCAAAAGGTCCATGTCATGAATAATATTAGTGCCATTAATAAGTAGAAAGGACAATATATCAATAGTGTATTTATGATCTTAGCTCAGATATTCCCATTTTTCTAAATAAGAAATAAAGAACAGGACATTCTTATTATCATGCTTCTACTCATCATTCACTTATGCTATACATGGCATAATTAATATTTACTAATCACTATACATGCACTAGTAATTGATATAGATGAAGTAACATACACTGAATATGTAATACTAATACTTCAAAAAGTTTTTAGTCTTCAGGACTTGCAGAGAGAAGCCACTGTGAATTATAACTAGATAAGTGAACCAAAGATTTATAGACTTTAAATGCATCTTAATTTCTACACACACTTAAATGTAAGATATGGCCAAACTTCAAGCATATTGGATCTAAACATCCAGCAAATTGTTATTTTCCAGTTATTCTACCACATCTTCAATTACAATTTAAAACCATTCTGAACTGACAGAACAAGACAAGTTCTTTTTGACTAACCTGCTCTTCTTTGGCAAAGTGACCAACCAAGTGGATGAGGGAAAGGCTGTGGATATCTGTCTGGGCTGTAGTAAAGCCCTTGGCACCATTTCCCACAGCGTTCTCCTGGAGAAACTGGATGCTCATGGCTTGGACAGGTGCACTCTTCTCTAGATAAAACATCTGTCTGGATGGTCAGGCCCAGAGAGTGGTGGTGAACAGAGATAAATCCAGTTTGCTGCTGGTCACAAGTGACATTCCCCAGAGCTCAATACTGGGACAAAAAAGTTTAATATTTTTATCAACAACTTGAATGAAGGGATCAAGAGCATCTCCAGGGAATTGCAGATGACACCAAGTTGGGTGTGAGTGTTGATCTGCTGGGGGGTAGGAAGGCTCTGAAGGGGGATGTGGAAAGGCTGGATCAATGGGCTGAGGTCAGTGGGCTGAGGTTGGCCAACAAGGCCAAGGGCTGGGTTCTGCACTTGGATCCCCCTGCACTGTGAGCAGAGTGGCTGGAAAGCTGCCAGGAAGGAAAAGTCCTGGGGACCTTGGTCAGCAACAGCTGAACACCAGCCAGTGTGTGTGCCCAGGTGGCCAAGAAGGCCAGTGGCACCTGGCCTGTGCCAGCCATGGTGTGACAGAAGGACCAGGGCAGGGATTGTCCCCTGTAAAGGACACAGGGGAGGCCACACCTGAATCCTGTGTCCAGCTCTTGGCCCCTCAAGACAGAAAGGACATTGAGGGGCTGGACTGTGTCCAGAGAAGGGCAGTGGAGCTGGGGAAGGGTCTGGAGCACAAGGTTGGTGAGGAGCAGCTGAGGGAGCTGGGGGGGGAGGCTCAGCTGGAGAAAAACAGGCTTAGGAGGGACCTTATCACTCTCTTATCACAACTCTTGAAAGGAGGTTGCAGTCAGGTGAGGGTTGAGCTCTGCTCCCGAGGAACAAGAGACTGTACAAGAGGAAATGGCCTCAAGTTGCACCAGAGGAGCGTTGGATGGAGGGAGTAGTAGGGAAAATTTCTTCACTCAAACAGGGATAAAGCATTGGAATTAGGTGCCAAGGGAAATGGTGGAATCACCATCCTTGGAAATATTCAGAAATTGTCTACATGTGGAACTTGGGGACATGCTTTAGTGGTGGAAATGACAGTGCTTGGTTAGACTTGATGATCTTAAAGGCCCCTTTTCCAGCCTTCTATGCTCATTTAATACCTTGGTGCTCTGATGTATTTTGAACTGTTGCGAAATGCTCAGTCATCACCAACATATCTGATTTTTAAGATGATAAAACCAAATATAGCATCATTAGGTCTCTAACTATTACAACTAGTGTCAAAGTAGCAAAGATTAAGTAAATATATTTGATTTTAGGACAGGTTTCAGCTGATTAGTCTTTTGAGACCCTATGTTAAAAATACATAGATGTGAAAAACTTTAGAGGAAATGTATAAGACTAGAAGGGGAAAAAAGTGGTGCTACTTTTCACACCTGAAAGTCCAACTGTTTTTATACCTTCCAAATTAGACATGGTCAGTCACATTCATTAACTGGGAAAGAAATCTATAGTTCCTCCAGATGTGAAAGCTTGTTCAGGCTTCTGGTTAGAAAGCAGGCATTAATTATTCTATTGTTGTGTTTTCATCACTTACATTAGGGTATGGTGACTGCAAGGAAAAAGAGAGTTGCTGAAAATTGGTTTAGGCTTTTCTATGAGCATGCTAATCAGACCATTGCAGAAACTAAAATTCCTGATTTCATTGGACATTATCTGACCTGTTTTCACCCCAAACCAGGATGTGGTATACTAGTACAATGTCAAATGAAGGGCAAACATTGCAGACAAAAAAGGACTGTGCCCTCAGACTGGAACTGTTTATAGATCTGTATCTAGGTTTAAAAGGACAGCACAGTCAACCACTCTCTCTTTTAGTTGATAGAAAGTTCTCTTGTAATTATTCAGGTGAAATTTCTTTCAGATTAGACTACAAAGTGAGATCCCTATTAAAAGATTAAGGGAAAAGTTAACTTGTTTAAGAGCAACATATAATTAGAAAAATCAGCTTATCAAAATGACAGAAAAATGTTTGCTGAAAAGCTTGGCTTTTTCATAACATTTATATTAACATTTCAGCTTAGCCTCTTTTGAAAACCTATATATAAACCGATGTAGCCAGGGTGACTAATGAAATGCAAAGTTCATCATACCTTTTTAAGCAATATAAAAGGCTCTGTCTTTAAAAAAAGCATTACATAACAAATTACTTTTAAAAATAGTAGTATCATGAATCCTTTCCAGACTTAATTTATGCTTCCTTTTAACAAATATTATTGCAGAACCTTAAATACAGAAACACATACTTCTTTTTAGTTTTCCCTTTTTTTCCCCCTAGAATTTCTGCAAATAAAAGAAATAAAATTGGAGACAAAAGGTCCAGTCAAACCCACAAGAGCTACCATGCATATTCCGGTATCTCCTGATGGATCATGAGTGGAGTCCTAGGCATATTTCACATTGAACAACCCTGGGAACCTTCAGGAGCAGGTTCCACAGGTATCAGTTCCACAGAGGTAACTTCCAGAGGTACCACAACTAAAGAAGAATGAAGTCTGTGTTTTGACAGTAGTTTTCACTTATATTTACTGACAGGACAAAGCAATTTCTCCAGCCCCCTGTAATTCTAAGTCCCTTGCTCTAGGTCCAATTCAAGACCCAAATCTTGTGTAACATTTTCTTCCTTCTCACCCAGGATAATTTTTCTCCATTCCCAGCCCTACTGCTGAAAATACCAAATCACTACCCCAAAGCATTGACTGAGAGAAGAATACACCTGAAAGCCAGCCCTAGATTAAACTACAAAACCAACACAAGTGTTAAATCAGCACTAATTCTTACTGCTGATTGTGGCTCATAAATAATATAAAATTGTAGTATTTTTGGCTTGCTCAATATTCCTAGATGAACCACACCTGCATACCTGCATATTTCTGTACTTTGTAGGTGTATATACACAAAACCACAGAGGACCTCCCTCCTTCCCATGGTCTTGAAGTAAATACCTGTTGTTCCTTGTGCACTGTAGGTGACCACCTTGAATGTGAAAACACATACAAAACCAGGTCTAAAGAAGATATTACACTCTTAGCTTGCTGGAGATACATGCATACTTATAAAATACTCCATAATTTTTTTTAGCCATCTAGATTTCATGTAACACACAGAATTATGAACAAATTATATATATTAACTCCTTTATTAAATAAAAAATTCCTATTAAAAGTCTATTTTATGAAGTCAAAATCTGACATAAAACTTTGGCAAATAATAGTCAAGAGAGTTATAATGAAATGTGTTTATGCAACTTATAAAATAGGATAATAATAATAACACGTTTCCAAAGACGTTCTCTGGCCACATTTTGATAGAAGTTTGGAGTTTAAACCTTTGTGGAATATCAATACCATATAATCTATACAAAATTCTTGCTCATTGTTAGGTTTAAGGGCTATATGAAGTATTCTTGACTTACTGAACAGTTGCTAATACAAGGGAAAGTTAATATTTTTTCCAAATTATCATTAGTCTCATATATTTCAATGAACTCAAATGGTAAAAGTTCTCTTTTTTAAAGGTTATTTGCTTTTAATTTTTAAATTTCTCAATTATCCGAGCTACTAACATATATAGTTAATCTGAGAACAGACCATTCTAAATCAATAATTGCCAAAATGCTGGTTTTTTGAAGAGTAGTTCAATAGAAATATTGATTTTAAGGAATGATTCAGATTTCACTAAGCTCTATCATAAAGTATTTTTAAAAGCCTACCTTCAGCTTTTCCTTCATTATGAATGGTTCAAGGTTACTTTTAAACATCTGGAAAATATTTTAAGACCTTTACAGGTTTTGTACTATTTTTCAGAGAATGTGTATCAAGAATCCTGCTACCAAAATCACATTAGATTTACACTGGCATAGGAGTTAAGGAAAATCAGGGTTAAGCTCCATAGGTTTTTTTGGGGTTTGGTTTCTTTTTTTTTTTTTTTTTTAAATGATTCTGGTACATTTCATTTTATGATTGACAGTATAGAGAAAAAGAGAATAAGAAAGGAGAGATTTTTAAAGTAATTTGCAATTTACAGAGAAAAATGCTGACTGCTTTTCTTGAGTAGGGGTATGAGAGTTCAATACTAGTTTTTGAGGGAAGAGGGGTTAAGCTTAGGAGAAGAGTTTCTTTTGTACAAAACTCTACTGTTACATGATTGCACTATTCTTCTATGCTATCAATCCTGAATTGCACTTTTGATAAGGCCATGCCTTAAGAAATAAATAAAGCATACCCAAAGTCACTGCCTACGATGACGCTCAGAAATAATAACACCGACTCCTGATATCCTTTTTTCTGTGTAAAACAAAATAATTTAAGAGAGTACACTTGGAAAACTTGTCATGTCACGTGAAAATACTCATCCCTGAATACTGTGTGGAGATTGGAAAAGTTGTTGCAACAGTGACTGTGTTACTTGCAACCAGTTTTGGGTTACATCCATTATTTAGTTTCCACTGTAATGAATCATAGTTTTAGCCGACTTTAAGGGTGATCTCCAGCTATGATGAATATAAAGGCCAAAGACAGGTCTAGAAAAGAATTTGTCTTTTATTTGTATCAGATTAATATTGCCAAACTAGTTCTTATTCAGTGTCCTGAAGTCACTGATGCATTTCAAACTCTTTGCTAACCAAATTTAAAAGCCTTAAAAGCATGAGGTTAAACAGAAGGTCTATCTGCCTGACCAAAAGTGAGCAGCAAGGAGGAAAACTACTTTGTTATATTCCTGAGAGGACCAAGTACTTTGTGAAATTCCTTCCTGCTGCCCAGGAAGGACTGTGTAATGTGGCTCCTGGAAAAACCTTGTTTGTTTCTGTCCATACAGACCCCTGAGCCTTCAGCTGATTGTGTGAACACTGCTAACATCCAAAAGAGGAAGGAAGAGGACAGGCAGGAAAAAGAAGAATCAATAGCTTCCTTATTACTCTGGCATCCTTATCACTCTTTCCCACTAATCTGCATCCTCACATCTCCTCAATTTACCAAGCTGACTCATCATTCTTTACTCTCCAATGTTTAACAGGCAGATATTTTAACACTGTGTATTAACTACTTTCCCCTTTTTAACTTCTTACTCCAGAATTCTTCCTGACTTTTTGCCTTCTTGGTTCATCTGTTTCCCCCAGGATTCACCAGGTCTTTTCTGCCTTTTCTACCTACTGTAGGCTGACTGCCTCCTCATCTGTAACCCATTTGCATCTGCTTAGAAACTTCTGTTCTATAATAGGTCCATGCTTACAGCTTACTAAGCCTGTGCACATACAGCACATGTTTATTTTATCACCTTATGCAGACCAGCACCAGCCAGGGGAGTCTCTCCCCTTCCTCCCTAGTGAGAAATGAACCTCCTATGTATCCATCTTTCCCATTTTGAATCATCTACATCTTCTCTTTTATGACTTGTCCAAATAGACTTTGCTCTTATGAAGGGGGGTGAAAGGGGAAAAATATACCAGTGAAGATGCACAGAAACTGAGGGAAAAGCCACGTCAAACAAGCAAAATCATGTAAAATACATGGTCAGGGATTGCTACTGTGCCCTCAGACTAACAGCATTCTCACTGCTCTATCTTCTGTGCTAACAGAACAGTCCCTGTTGATTCATATTTCTGTACATTTAATGTAATGGTCTACTTAATCCCATTGGTGTAGTGAAGTCATTCCATACATATATTTATCTTTATCCTTTCTTACTTTCCCTGCCCATTTTTTTTTGCCAATGAGGAGATGTCATGGTTTCACCCCAGACAGCAACCAGGCCCCACACAGCCACCCACCCACTCCCCCACAAGTGGGATCAGGGTGAGAACTGGAAGGTAGAAGGTGGAAAACACATGGGTTGAGATAAACACAGTTTAATAGGGAAAGCAAAAGCTGCCCATACAAGCAAATCAGAACAAGGAACTAATTCACTCCTTCCCAAGGGCAGGCAGGTATTCAGCATGCCCTGAATGGAGAGAGGAGAGCAGGGCCCTATTGTGCATAATTGGTTACCTGGGAAAAAATATGTCATTACTCCAACCATTCCCCATTTTCCTTCTTTTTCTCCTCCCAGCTGTCTATACTGAGCATGATGCCTCGTGGTTTGGAATATCCCTTGGGTCAGTTTGGGTCACCTCTCCTGGCTATGTCCCCTCCCAAACTCCCACGCACCCTCCCCAGTGTGACAGGATGAAAAGCAGAAAAGGTTTTGGCTTCATGCAATCCCTGCTCAGCAACAACAAAAACATCTCTGTAGTATCACCCCTGTGTTCACTATCTTTGTTCCACCCCACAACAGCCACTGGGAAGAAAATTAACTGTGCCCCAGCCAAAATCAGCACAGGAGGGTGAACAGCAGTGCCATCAGCCTCAAAGATACAGGTGCAGCAAAGACCTCAAGTGAAGCATTTTGCTGTTTATATTCAGTGCTCCATTATTTCCTGCCTACCTTCCCTATTTATTTGATTTAGTTTTTTTTTTTTTTCCCTTGCTGGTAGCTGAATATTGAGTTCATGTTTTCATAGAGTTTATCACCTCTGACTGAGATAATTTTCCTGACTGGTAGTGGCTAATTTGAAGCCTATCAAAGTAAATAGGGCAGTTTTGTCCACAAGCATTAATTTGTGTTTACTGGCACTAGATTTCATCTCCATCCTGTGTCTCGTCCACTCAGCATCCCGCTGAAACTCCTCACTGCTGGATTTGTGTTCTACCCTGAATAACTGCAAACCATTTAGAAACTGTTGCCCTTTCTGGGGGGATTTCATATGTTTCCAAACACATGAAAAGGCATAAAATATTCTTCCCAGGTGTGACCTAAAGATAAAAACCAGAAATTTCACTAGATTTCAACTTCAAATAGTCTTTTGGCAACTCAAATGTGATGCTTTCTAAGCTTATGTGTGGGTCTTTATTTTTCTACCAATATATGTAACAAATAATCTATTGAGAGATATTGCTAATAGCATATAATTTTAAACCTCTTTGTCTTGAGAAATAACTGATTTATGAAAACTGTGTCATGGTGTTAGCAAAAATTAAAATATTCTTGTTGATTATTATCTAAGTCATACATCAGTCATTGAAGCTACAGACTGAGTTTCACTTGACTCAGAGACAGTAGTTACAGAGTGTTTTGTGAATTCATGGCACATTTCCCTTTTTGCTTGTTAGCTTGCAACACAGAAACTTGTTGTTTTCAGAACACAGAAACTATGTTTTCATACTAAAATATTGTATTAATGGGCAAATTAGGAGGAAGAACGAAATTAAGGAATTATTCCTGAGTCACCTGGAAAGGATGCTAAAACAGGAAAAGGATAAAGGGGTAATCTAATCCAGCTTTATATATTTGTTTCATTGCCATTTAGTATTCACTAGTACTGAGAATGCAATCTGCAGAGAGTTGTACTATATTTCCACCTTCATTGGATAATTATGGTCTCTGAGTGACTTTCTTATGAGAATAATTAATCAACACCTGCATATTAAATATTTAGCTTTGAAAAGCCCAAAAGAACAATGCATATACATTAATATAATTTTGGCTTTTTAGTATCAGAACTTCTGGTGATGCTTATTCAGTATGTGGTACAGAAGATGGCAATGAAATAAATGGACCACAATACAAGTTATTTAAATTTTCTCCTGAAGCTTCTGTTGTTACCGTATACGATATAAATACCTCTGTATCAGGCACCTAAACATTTCTCCAAGCCATCCCAGCTGCTAAGGTGATCTACATGGCAGAATCAACATATGAGTTTGCAACACAGACTTTTCAGGTATTTCTTGGTTTCTGACTATAAATTAGCTCCCCCACCCCACTATCTAAAATATCTTTAGTTCCATTTTTGGCTACAAAAGGCATTACACGTTATATCTTGTAGAAATAGATTTGTTTCTAGAGCATGAGGTGAGGAATTGCATTAAAAATCTATATAAAGAAGTTTGAAGAATGCTGCTGGAAGTTATAAGTAAACTTTCCAATAGTTGGTAATCCCTTTTGAGAGAAATGAGTGTAGGCATTTTAGCCACTTAACAATCTAAAGTTAGATTCAAAGTAAGGTATTTAGTTTACTACTGAGGTTTTTAGCTTTTCAGTTGCACCAGACTTTAAAGGTATTTAAACCCCAACAGTTTTGGTGACTCTGTCTTGAATCATCATTTATGAACCCATTTGCAACGGATTATTTATTTCTTGAATGGTGAAAATGTCAGCTGGCAGTTCCTTACAGTCTGGGAGCACATAAAAAGCAACACAAAACTCCAGTCCAGGACTACTAGCAGCAAATTTTCAATATATGAATCACAACAGTGAAATTTTATGTTACACACTTATATTAAGACAACCTACTAAAATCACAGTGCTTGGATCAAAATAACTCTGAAAGGGCAACATGAAGCAGGAATGTCTGAATGATAATATATCTGGAATATAGAAAGTCTTTAAAAACATGTTGACATGTTTTAAAGGGCACTTTCCCTCCCTCTACTTCTTTTATCCTCGCTATCTGGCTCTTATCATAGAATCATACAATGGTTTTTGTTGGGAGGGACCTTAAAGATCCTCTAATTTCAACCCCTCTGCCATGGACAGCTACACTTTTATTTTCTTTGTGCAAGTAAAAGCTTTAATCAGACAACTAAAGAAAGACAAATTAGATCAGGAAATCAGTTTAAGCTGAATTTAAAGATTTGGTTATATTTAAAAAGGAAAATTCAACTCAAATCAACTCTGCAAATTGTTAACAGAGCCACAAGCAAAAGAAGTGGTATAAAAGAGAGGAAGGTGTAATTCTCTGTTGATGGCATTGATACATAAACAAAACCAGTGAACTACCACAGAAATAATCACAGGGAAATCTCAAAATTTCAATCATATTTTGCTTAAGAAAAAATGAAAAACATTACAGTGTCTTCCTAACAAACATGGCCTGATATTGTAGGCACACCAACAACTGCATTCAACAGTAATATTTCTGTATTCTAAAGTCATTCAGCTTAACTCCAAGTGGAAGTTATTTTTAGATAGATTTTGTTGTTTTCAGAATTCAAAAAAAACATTTGTCCTTGCCCTATCAGGAAGCCACAGCTGCTTTTAAAGGGATGCATAGGGATAGATCCAAAACAGAGGTAAATTCTAATTGAGGAAATAAATAAATAAGTCAGTAACATGCAATTGCAACATGATCAGAAGGAAATACATGAAAGAAACAACATGAAAATTTGACACGAAAAGGCAGCAACAATTTGAAATTAATTTAGGGTCAAGAAAGAAAAATATACAAATCTAAATGATAAAGAAAATCCTGGATCACATATCCTTCTTAAGATATCTCTGCATAAGGCATTTCATAACAAAAATCAACACAATTAATATTCTAAAAAAAAAGTGGGAGATATATTTATATAGAGAGGCAGAGAATAAAAGACATCTATAACAAAGCATACAAACAAATATATATCAAAGACAAACAAATATATACCAAATAATTTACTCGGATTATCCCAATTTGTAACTAGAACAAAAAAACTGAAGTGAAGTGAGGGAAAATAAATAAAATTAAAATATTCCTCTATCACAAAACTGAATTTGAACTAATTTTTTTCATCTATGAGCATGAGGTGTCTTCTTTCCTTTAGGCGTTTGAAAACTCATTACAGGAGTTGGAAGTTGAACATCAAAATATCACAACAAAATAGCCGGTTTTTTTGTTGTTTTTTTTTTTAATTTAGACAATTTAAAAAAAATCTACATTTAGATTATTGCTACATTTGCCAGTACAGTTGCTCAGTATGTCTATATTTTCCATATAGATCCATTCAAGGCAATGAAAGGAAGTAAGAGATGCTGGCTACACTTGCCTCCACTGGCTTCTCATATTTGGTTTCCAAGGAATTGTATGGATAATATCTCTAACCATAAAAGGGGGTAACAGTGATTGGAAGGGCTGAAGGCCAAGCACCTGAGCTCTTCCACAAAACTTTTCTGTTAGAAACTTTCTGCCCTAAGCACATTTATTCATCAGGGTAATCTACATGTAAAATTTTCCAAACTATACCAACACACACATACTTTTAGTGGGAAAGAAGCATTTAGAAAGACATAGTGAAATAGATATTTCTGTTAATATCTTTCCCCAGCTTTCTTTTGGTTTGTTGGCTGTCATGGTTGCAGCTAGCTTGTAGCTGCCAAATCATGTCAGACCTTCAACCTCGGTCTGCCTAGAGGTAAAACAGATCCTCAGATGAGGCAGAGGTAGGTTGGATTCAAACTTACACAGGGACTTTGCCCAGGATGGATGGGCTGCAGACATTTTGCTGTTCCAGGAGCTGAGTTGTGTGAGAATCAGACCAATGACTTGTCTAGACCCAGGAGTTTTGAACTCCCTGTATCAGAAGGTTTTGAACAATAAAACACGGTGCTGTCACATGGGGCTCTGAGGTGTGTGTGTTGCCCCTGTCTCTGACTACCAACTCAAGGAAACACACAGATTCCCATGTAATTGTTGGTTTGCTGTGACAGTACCAGTTGTTGTTTTTTCTGGGTCTGGATTAAAGGCACTTGAGACAGTAATTCACTTTTGGACTCAAATGTTTATTATTTCTCATCAGTAAAACAGCATCACTACTGTGAGTTTGGCAGCTTTTCATTAGAAGGCACAAAATGGCCAACAATCTCTTGTTACAAGGTCTGTTAAGACTAAACTATCCAATTAAGAACTGACACCTAGATTATTTTCCCTTTTAACCCAATAGCTGATCCCAAAGAGCCTTCAATGCACAATTACACAATGCCACCCAAACCCATGAAGAAGAAGGAAGAAGCATGAAGATGAAACCCAGGACAACTCCCTGTGCTCTCCATCTTTCTTCCATCCACAACACACTAAAAATCCCAAAACACAAATTTCTCACCAAGTGATACACCTACACCGATTTCTAAAATCTATTTCACACTTTTGTGAATTCCAGTCTATCTTGAAGTTTAGGAAGCTTTCTCCATGAATGAGGGTCAAAGGCAGTGCTCCCCTGGGGGTCAGGGCACCCCAGAGCAGACAGAGAAATATTCCCGGTGCCCTGGGTTTCCACAGTTTGCTTAATTTTTGTGTTGCTGGTGGGGTTTTTTGGGTTGGTTTGTTAGCTGGTTGGTTGTGGGTTTTTGGTTTTTTTTTGAGATTTTTTTGGGTTTTGTTTGTTTGGTTTTGGTTTTTTGTTGTTTTTGTTTGGGTTTTGTTTTGGTTTTTGTTTGTGTTTTTCTGTTTGTTTTTATAATTGTTTGGGGTTTTTTTAACTATTTCCTCATATAGACACATCCTTGGCAGATATTCAGTTCACCAGGAACCACACCCAGAGAAAACATATCTCCTCTCGAGAGAAGCTCAAAGACTGACCAGAAAAGCTGTTAACTTATTGATATTTTTAGGTATCCACATATTATATTATTTTGCAGAAGTGTAAAGAAAAAGGTGAAAACAAGAGATACAAATGAAGAATGATTTTGTCTTAATTTGTGGAGATCCAAAGGATAATAATGAAAGTAATCTTTTTTCCCAATGGGTGTTAGTTCCAAATATATTTGTGACCTTTAAAGCAACAACTTGTGACTTTTCATAAGAGAAAAAAAAGGAAATAAGAAAAATTGTTTCCACATTAGAAACATGGACATAATTGTAATGAAATAATCTCATTTTTCTTTCATTTACAGGACATAATTATTATACTGAAAGACATCTTTCAGGAAGCAGAGAATACTATGACTTCCACTACAAAATATTATCCGATGTTCTAATAGTTAAGGATCAGCTTAAACTTCACAACATTGTTAATATACCTTTTACGTTACTATTTCTAGGTTTTGCTGTTACAGCTCTAGATTATAATTTTGATTATTTCACTGCTCCATAAAACATACAATATCTTGGTTTTGGAGGTAGCTTTGAGTGATTTAAGGCTAAACCCTTACACTGGACTAATAGCACCATCACTGAGATATCACTGATTCAGCTGGGAGTAACCAAGGGGATGAAAATCTTAAACTCTAATTTTCTTTCCACCATCAAGGGAACAGAGACATTCAATAAAGACAAATATTAAAAGATTGCACAATGGAGTGCTCCAGCCTAAACCCTTAATCACTGCATTAGTTTCATTATTGAGCAATTGCATTGCAATAAACAGGTTTTCCTCTCATTTTGATACCAAAATCAGCACCAGCAGATACATTGGTTAGGTCATTTTCCTGTTTTTTTGGGAGAAATTTTCAGCAGGGTAATTATTGACAGTCCACATATGCATAATGAAGTAATTTGCTAATATTATGGATATGATATAACTGTGATCTCAGCAAAACTAGGGAGAGCATTACACTGCCATGGTCATACTACTCCACTTAGTGAATATTACTCAAATACAAACACCTTGGAACAAAAGATAGTCACCAAAATCAAACCTATCTGAAAAGCAGTTCCTTCAGCAGGATTTGGAGTGTACAGAATCCCTGAGCACAGAATCACTAAAGAGTTTTTGTTGGTAGAAAACTTAAAATTCATTATTTCCAACCACACAGTTGTGGGCAGGGACACCTCCCATTTGACCATGTTGTTCAGAGCTCCATCCAACCTGGCCTTGAAAACTTCCAGGATGGGATGGGATACCCACAACTTCTCTCAGTACCATGTTCCAAAATCTCATCACCCTCACTCTAAAGAATTTTTTTCCTAATATCTAATCTAAATCTACTCTCACTCAGTTTGAAGCCATTCCCTCTTGTCCTGTCACTCCAGGCCCTTGCAAATAGTCCCTCTCCAGATTAATTTTAAAACCTCCTTTAGGTACTGGGAGGGGTTTTAAGGTCTCCCCACAGCCTGCTCTTCTTCAGGTTGAACAATCCCAGTTCTCTCAGCCTTTCCTCCCAGCAGAGCTGCTCCATCCCTCTGATCCCCTTGGTGCCTCCTCT
>JAWMQZ010000001.1:13039744-13115524 GCA_035584835.1 Tangara arthus
AACCCTTATCTTTTCAGTCTGTCTTCATGGGAGAGGTGCTCCCACTCTGTGATTAATTTGGTGCCTCCTCTGGCCTGGCTCCAGCAGGTCCCTGTCCTTGCTGTGCTGGGAGCCCAGAGCTGGATGCAGCCCTGCAGGTGGGGTGTCACAAAAGCAGAGCAGGAAAACCTCCTCCCTCAACCTGCTAAAGACCAGAAAGAGAAAAAGGGAAAAAATCCCCCACAAAACCAATCAACCAACCAAAAATACTTTCCACCAAAACAAAGGCACAAACAAAAAAACACCAGATATTACCACTGAAAAGAAAACCTTTGGATGACTGATCTCTTCTTAGACAGAGGAAAGGAAATTAAAAACTAGGCTTTCTAAGTGGACCCACTCAAGGAACAAACAAACAGCACGTAGCAAACGTGCTGAAAGATAACTTAGAAAAGCTTCATGTCCAAATCAGAGAGAGGAAAAGGGGTAAAATGGATGTAAAGGGATGTCTTGGCTATCTAGGGTATTTCTTTAGCCAGCAGAAGTGCAGTGTTACCAGGCCTTGGAAAGTTATAAAATTCTTATTTTTCCTGCTTCAAATACTGTGTGTCATTAAAAAGACAAGAAGGCAAGGCAGCAGAAAGCCTCACAGAAAACATGTGAGGAGAAAAGGCAGAGTTGCATGGCACCCAGAGGTGCAATGAAGGCAGGCTGTCTATGGAACAGCAGGCAGGCTCCTTTTGGGTTCAGTGTGCGTGAGCTGGAGCTGAAAAGAGCATTGCAGCAAATGTGATCTGTAAAAATGAAAACTTTTTTTAAGAAGAAGGAATAAGAATGCATTAAAATAGAAACTGATGTGTTGCAGGATGAAAAAGAAAATGGAACAGCTTGGTAAATTTACTGCAGAAGAGAATATTAATCTGATAGGAAGGATTAGTATTTGAGGAAAATATGTATTCTTATCTCAAGGCCAGACATTTATTTCACATCCACAGTGCAGACCAATTGCCCTATTTATACTAGAAATGTATAGTAGTGGAAGTAGTGCTGGACATCAGTGACAGTGTTTATTACCTCTAATAAAATTACAAATGGCAAAGATGTGTTTCCTATCTGCAAGTTTGTCAATGCACAAAATGGCCACCTAATTTAATGTTCTATAGTGCCCATAATAGCTCTTCATCACAAAATAAAATGTCCTCATCTTTAAAGTACTGCAGTAAAGAAAGTTCTTTTGTTTCAGTGTTAATGAGAAAAAAGAAAAAGTTGTTAGTATGAAACAGTGATTCAGAGCAAAATTGTGGCCGTAGGTGGGAGTTTTGTGAATTATCAGTTCCTGTTTCTAATGACTATTTTATAAATCCTTAGACCGGCTTCTACCAGTAAAGCTGCAACAACATCCTCTTCCTTATAGGATCATGGAGTGGCCCTGTTTGGACCTTCAAGATCATCTGGTTCCAACCCTCTGCCATGGGCAGGGACACCTTCTATCAGACCAAGTGGCTCAGACCCCATCCAGCCTGGCCTTGAACACTTCCAGGGATGGAGCAGCCACAGCTTCTCTGGGCAACCTGTGCCAGGGCCTCACCACCCTCACAGTAAAGAAATTCGTCTTAATATCTAATATAAACCTACTCTCTGCCAGTTTGAAGCCATTCTCCCTTGTCAACTCATGCTGTTACACACATCAGTCCTGCCTCAAGCATGACTTGGTAACACCAGAATTGTCACACAGCAGTTTTAACTACAAGGTCACATTCCATGCACTTGGTTTTTCATGCCTTTGCTTTAAGCATGGATGCTTTAAAAGCTTTTCTATATCATTGCATTAATAAGAGGACTCTAGAAATTTGTTAATAAGTACAGAACACAACAGAAAGCTTTCCAAATATTAACTTAAAGAATGAAAGCCTGAAGGTTTTGGTTTCAGAGAACTAATAAATATTTGCAGAGTGTGAAGTATTGTCAAAGTGTTAGTTGCATCTAAGGAAAGCAGCACCTTTTGAAGTGATAGGACACGTTTGCCCGTGCTCCCCACTGTGGTTTGTGCTGCATATCTGCACCCTAGTGGTTAGGTTTTGGTAGACACTGTCACAGAATACACTCAGGAGCCCTAAAAGCCAAATGAAACCTGCACAGATTGCTGTGCCTAGATTCCAGTCTGCTGCCCTTCTTTCTCTTTAAATATACTCTGAAATTAGAACTTCTTAAAATTGTCTAATACCCTTTCCAAGTTATGCACAACAGGTTGTGAAATATTGGCTTGATTGTTCACATTTATTAAGAGATCTTTTGAAACACAAAGGGTGAAATTTATACCATTCAGATTATGCACCACCTATCAATATAATGGTTTAATTTTACTGTAGGTTTTAGTTTAGTTCAAACTGTGGAGAAATTTCTCTGCTCCTAATTTAATATTTGTCATCATAGATAACCCCAAATACATGTTTCAGTTACTGATACTCAACTCAGCACTTAGAATATGGTCAAGCAGAAACAAGGAGGAAGGTGACAAACTGCATTACTTAAACACCACTTTGCTCCCATGTGAGAAGGAGAAACCAGAAAGAGATTTCTGACTTTGTTCTTTAAGGTCTCAGCATCACCAGTCCATAGCAAACTCTTAATCCTCACAAATGGTTATTGTGGTTTATTCTTTTGAGACAACATCAAACCAACTTTCAGAACAGCAATATTTTAAAATATCTCTCCTCTTTATACACTAAATATAAAAAAAAAAGATTGTGAAAAGGAAATTTCTACTTACTTTTAAAGGATACCTGAATGGCCAGCTGTCATTCAAAGTAAGAGATTGGTCTAACAGAAGAAAGAAAAATCAGAAATTCTTCCTAAATACTATGCAGTGTGTATGAATGCTCATTGGGCTGCAAAACCAATTATCCAGTTTATTCTGAAAAGCAGATACTCATATATGATGTCCTAGCTAGATGGCTGAAAACAGGGAAATACCTACCTTCAGAGATATCAACAACAGAACTGTTAGAATTCACTGAGCCTCTGAAAAAAAAAACAAACTTTAATAAATACCAGTAAAGGAAAGTTAATCCAGCATATTTCATTTTTACAGTTTTATTTTACAGTCCCAGAAACACCAACAACCACGTTATCTCAGGATGTGTTTGCGCAATGGTACAAGTCTAAAGGTGTCTTCCAGGAATTAAGCAGAGGGACACAGCTTTAGATGTTGAACACTAACAGTTCCCTATCGAATTTAGAGCAAGATCTGTGCCCTCTGTAGGCCTGTAAATAGGCCACCTTCTCAGTGCTTTGGCAAGAATTGGACTCCTAGCTTTAGCTATTTAATGTGACAGCAAGAGCAGACTACCAAATAGAACATAAATCCCTTAAACAGCGAGATCTTGTATCTAAGACATGAGAAATAATTCAAATACCAAATACAGCATTTCAGGGTTTCATCAGAAGAAAATCTTGGTTGTATGTACTACACAAGGTCACAGCTCTTGGCTGTGAACCAGCTAATCTATTTATCCCAAAAAGCAAACTCCAAGGCACGGTGTTCCCACTGAGCTGAATGCAGAAGAAGCTCGCGTGAATGAGCGTATCCACCTCAATCACTTATCTATCTGATTCACGAGGTTGCAAGAGTTCAGGTTCCTCAAAACACAACCTCCTGAATGACAGCCAAATGCAAATAGCAAGTCAGCACTGCTGTGCAGCCACCCAGCAAGTGGGTGGTTTCACCCAGCTCCTCTGGAGTATGACTGGTTTTTAAAGAGGTTTGAGGCAGAGCTTAGAGGTCATAATTATATGTGAAATGTGGTGATTCTATTGACTGAGAAGGGAAGCTAATTAAAGCAGATTTATGTATACAAAATGGAAAAGTTTCAAGACCAGCTAAGCAAAAAATAATTCCAGAGCATAAAATGAAACTGAAGATTGTGAGTTGGGTGTTGAAATACCCTTAGGAAGAAGTCAGATGCAGAGTTCTCCCACCCTGGATGGTCACTCTTATGCTAAAATACAGAAAGTACAGATGCAGTGTTTTTTACCAAAGGCAGTTCTTTCTTTTTCTTTCTTTGCAAGGTAAAAATTTTTGTTAACAGATGTTCTTTTTTT
The DNA here is from genome assembly GCA_035584835.1 of Tangara arthus. Taxonomy (NCBI): domain Eukaryota; kingdom Metazoa; phylum Chordata; class Aves; order Passeriformes; family Thraupidae; genus Tangara; species Tangara arthus. The sequence goes on from JAWMQZ010000001.1 coordinate 13,043,825, forward strand.
TTTTTTACATGAACAAATTCTGTCAAAAATTTGAAAGAAAGCAGTATTTTAGTCTAATTATCTTTGTCCCCCAGTCCAGTGTTCAGTTTCTCAGTAAGTAAACCAATTGTAAAATGTTATTAAAGCACTTATCCAGCAGATATTTCATTAAAGCTCTAGGAATTTTCTTCCTAGTTATACAGCTTCTTCTATTATTTCCCTCTAATATTTTCTTCCTACTAGAGAGCATCATCCACAACTGTAGTCAGAATAAAGGAGATATTATAAACATTCTTTGTGGAATTTTTTTGGATGATATTTGTTTTGGAATTGTTTAGATTTATTATTTTTTAAATTTGTTTTGTCTGAAGTTCTTTTTTTGCATTGGACTCTTGCAGAACACTGCGGAGTACTAACGAAGAGGGAAGGTACTTATGTGGCTTTTAATTTTGACCTCTACTAGTCTTAATTAAACAGAAGGTCAAGAGAGATGCTTTATAAAATAAAGCTGCAGGCACCTGGAGTCTTATATACACACACACACATATGTATGTTTAAAATGTATTTTCTTTTCCCCCCATATGTAATCCCCTACAAAACAATTAGCCAAGCAGGGAAAACAAAATTAATTTCATGTCCAGTTCTCCAGGGAGAAGTAAGTATTTAAATAAAGAAGTATTTAAATAAAGGAAAATAATAAAATTGCATAGAGGGTCAACAGTTCTGAATAGAGCACTATTCTCTACTCTGTGATCATCTTAATTTTCCTTCCCAAGGTCAAGTTGCAGCCATCTCCCATCTCTATCTCCAGTGCTGGCAATCAAGCAGATTGAGATCTTTGTTCCTTTAGTGCCTCACCTTGGCCTCAGTACAGTAAGAGCTAAACATTCAGTGCCCTCCTGGGAGTAACATCTCCTACAAATTCCTCCATTTCTTCCTTCTGTTAATTCCCTTGAAGATCCATTCTTAAATGTCTGAACTCCTTGATTTGGTTGCTGATTCTGCCAATCACCTACTCAGCTAATCTCCTCAAGTGAAAGTAAATAACAGTCTTTTTTCTCTCACTTGTTGCATGGATAGCCATAAGAAATCATACAAACTATTTTCCAGTACATCACAAGAGTTTAAAGCAGACAAAGTAGCAGAAAAGTAAAAGATGCATGCAACTGAACAGGGTGAAGGTAAATTTAATCAGCAACTAAACATTTATTCATTATCCTAGTGAATTTTACCTCATGTGAACTCCCTCTGAGACGATAACTTGGATCTGTCCTAAGGCCACAAGTTCTGCAGTTCCAACATTTCAGGTGGCACCAGCCTTTCAGGATTCTCATGTTTTCATCCTTTCCTGGACTAGAAGCTATCCATATTGGAAAACTGAACACAAAGACATTGCCACTCCTCAAAAGGCAAGATGCTGTGTGTGAAGTAATGGTATCTATCAAAATAATGGTTGCAGATTCTCAATAACTTCACATCATGAAAGGAAGCAGAACTCCTTGTTGTCCTTAGCTTTCTTAACTCATGCTGGCTTTCAGATTTCAGTTCTACTTTATACCTACTTACAGCTGGTCAAAGTTTGCTGGCAAAATGTGCTCAAGCCTTCCAGTGTAAGTTGATAGGTGTAGTATCATGACACCACTGGCTCTTTTGATACCAGTTCAGAACAATATCTAAGGAATATGCTTTCAAGAAGAGTACAAACTACTCAATTGAACTATCTCTTTCTGCAGGATGACAACGTTTATTGACATTTAATTATTGGGGTTTCCTTAAGGTTGCTGGTGATGTTTGGAAATATCCATGGGAGAGAGACATTTATAGTCATGTCTAAAGCAGATGAACAAATGAAAGACCAGTTGAATGAGCTATAGAGTTTTTTTTTCTGAGAAATGCAGCCTGATATTTAGTTTTCATGAGAATATTCAAAAAAGGAAAAAAATCAAAGTAAAGGAGACAACCTTAAGAGAGTCAAGAAACATCTAAATTCTGTGTAGCAAAATAAAATGGAAAATATAAAAGACTGTCTCTATGTGCCCCAGTATTCCAAATTGTATGTGGGGAGCTCTCAAGGGTTTCATCCATTTTGTTCTGCTGTCAGATTCTTCAACAGCCTTTGTTTGCACTGTTTTGTTCTTTTATGTCAAGTCTCCTTTGTCCTTCTCTTTCTACACCTTCCCTGAATTTTTTCTGCTGGTGTAGACAAACAGAATTTCTCATGAGCAAAGGTATTTCAATAACACTTGGGTAATATTCAGATACCTTAGACAACTATTTCATAAGTTTCAAATTTATACCCACATGTGGGGAACATGCAGATCAAGGTTAAAGTTAAAAAGGATACCAGAAACATATTCAGAGTAAAAATGACAGCACGTTTCATTGTTATAAATGAAACATATTAATGGTTCTTTAAAAATTAACAGCACTATGAATAAAACAAAAGACTAATGTACAAGTGCCATCCATGCTTGTGGGTTTTAGAAAAGCCACCCAACCTCCTGTCAATCCTTCCAAATTCTAACTTTCATCACCTCTTTGTTTTCCTCTTTTATTTCCATTCCTGAGCCAGTGATGATTATACGAATTGAATTATTTTCCCTGTAGAACAGCTGTTTGTCAGCAGCTGTCCTCCTCAGCAAGCAAAGTGCTTTGTGTTACCTTGCCTACCAGAAGATTTTCCATTTATCAGTGGTCATAGCTTAGATAAAACACAGCTGCACATGGCTCTGAATTCAGTGCCTGCAGTATGTGAGAAGCATGACATCCATGTCTTCAGTTTGTTACTTATCCAGCACTCAGTAACTTACCCCTGGTGCTTTCAACAGCTACCTGGATCATCTCAAAAATTGACACAAAAGCTACCCATAGCTGGATAGTTGCAATGGTGTTTGGATTCAAGAGCTGCAATGGAAATGTCTGGGTCTATTAAATTTTAAAACATTTTATTACAGAAATCATAAATAGAATTTCTTCACACAGCATTTGGAACTGCAGCAAAGTTCAAGGTCCAAGTCCAGGCACAGACATTTAACTAGACAAGGACAATACAGTTAGAGTTCTGATGTACACTTGAAATGAAAAAGAAATGTAATTAGAACCACATAACTATTCTCCAAAACTCAATTCTACTCTACCATGGTTATCTGCAACATAAAATTGATTACCTGCTGTGTCCTCTTCTTCATTTATGACTCTTTCATAAAATGCATCTGATGCTTCAGGAGGTAGAAACAGACAACTCCATCTTTAAATTTTTTGCCCTAAGGACTCCTAAAATTATACCCAGTTTCTCTTTGAGGACATACCAGATATTGCCAGTTTGGAAGTGGATTATTGTTGTCTTAAGCAACCTTTGACCATCACAGTAAAATTATTTAACTGTATTTAAATTTGTTTCACTCTAGTGAAATAAAACAAAAGAAGGCCGAAAACATGATCATACATTTAAGAAGCTGTTGACATGGCACGTCTCTAAAAAAGAAAAAAAGTTATTCCTCAAAATAAGGGATAATTTCATAGATTCTAATAGTTTCTGACCTATGACTGCCTGTCAGAAATACTAAGACACTTACATTTATTCATGTCAGTTACACCAACCTACAACAGACAGCCTATACCATCATTTTGCTATTAAAAATGGCTTCAGTAACCTATCAGAGAATGTTGTTAAGTCCTGTATTATCCCCAAAATTAGAATAAGTTTGTGTAGGATACATGAAAACCTTTCGAAAAGAAGGAATAAGACCTAAATAATCATGTTCCCATCAATTTTGTTAGAAATTGAAAGACTAGTGATGACATCTGTTAAAGCTGTTCAAAATTCTGCAAAGATTACAACTTCTGACAAGACAGCAGCTTATCCAGGTAGAAAGCAAATAAGACAAAATACCTCCTCCCCAAATACTACTGACCATACAGTAATTATATAACAAGTCTACACATTAAAATGATCTGTACTTCTGTACATAGTTTCAATAAAAATATAATCACAAAAACAAAACAAAACAAACAAACACAACAACAACAACAACCAAAAAAAAAACCAACAAAAACTTAAAACCAACTTTTTATATATACCTTCTCATGCTCATGCAATGATATTTATAAAATAGTCAAGTAATCTTAAAGAGAAAACTGTAGCTATGTTGAGAGCAAGACTGGTTAAGGTATGAAGGTGTTCCCAACAGTTAAATCACATGATTTCAAAAGCAGTTTTCTCTTTCCATCATAAAATACTGAAATTTCTTCCCTGCTCAGCAGTTCAGTGAATCTGAGTTACCTCTGCTTACATAAGATGTTGAGTGGTTCTTCTGAAAAAAAATTGCCACATAAGCCTCAAACAAAACTGAGGACATCAGGACCAAATCAGCTGCTGTGGATGCTGTGGTAGAGACTGTTCAAGGCAGGAAAGCCAAGAGCATCTGTTAGTGTCACAGCAATTTTATTTTTTCAAGTTTCAGACATAATTGAAAAGTTTCTGAATGCTCAGAAAATTCCATGTGTCATTTCCCTGGTTTTGAGGGGATGGGGGAAAAAACACAAAGAACGAGTCTACAATGTTCAGCTGTAGGAGTTTGCTCAAGCAAAGCAAGATGACAAAATAATTTAATCAATCAAGAAAATGTACTCTCCCAGAACTATTTAAAGTCAGAGTTACCAGTAATTCTACTCTGTATTGTCAAAAAATAGAAGTTCATATAAACAACTTGGAAAAATATCACTTTATAAGGTCAGATGGAAAAGCATATAACCATAGTTCTTGTTTTTACAGGTTTACAATGCAAACCCTGCATATACTAAGTCCATCCAATGATGGAAGTAATTAAAAGCACTAGCTAATTTCAATTTAAAAAAAATTCCTAACTTCATACCACATCCTATTGTCTTCATTACTAGTGATGTAGCTTTTTTCCTTATGTCATATGACTTCTCTTGAAAAAGTTCCAGATTTTGTAAGGGTTTTTAGTGTAAACCACAGTTTTCATTAGTAAAGATTTTAATGCTAGGGACCTCAGATTACCTCTTCTTTATCCTTTTCTTCTAATACAGTGAGATCTATCAGCCATCACGATACTCTGCCAAATTGTTCTGGAAAAAATACACTGTTGAAGATAATTCAAATTGAAATGTTAGTAGTTTACTCCGTCAGTAGTTTTGACCTAAACTTCAAATCCCAGAAGAAAAAGTAGGAGTAACATCAGATTTCCTGAAATCTAAACCTACATATAATCCTGAGTCTATGTGGAGATAACCTAGGGAGAGTAGGATTACAGGAGCCTATATTTCAAGAAAAAAACCTAAAAAAAACCTACATACATTTAAAGTCATACTGGTATGAAGTGTAGGTTATCCAAATTGCTCAAGGAATTCTCTTCATCTCTGCAGACAATTTGGCACTTATAAAGAGAGTAACAATTTTATAGGTATTAATACTTCTCTTTAAAATAGGACTGAAAAGCATTTTATTGTTAATCTGTTGTTCAATACTAGAATTCAGTAACAAATAGAGGAAAGGTTGTTAATATCAAGAACATTGATATTACCCAAATTACTCCAAGGAAGTTATGGTTCATGAATATTCTCCAAAAAATAAGAATTTAAAATAAATTATTAGCCACTGGAACCACAGCCTTAGTCAGCAGGAGTCTAATTTCTAGGCACCCTCCTACTTAGATATTCCAGACACACAGTTTGAGGTATTTTTGCCTGTTTGAGCAATCTTTGTCAGGTAAGCACGTCATACACTGTCTGAAATGGCAGACCAGAAAGGATGTTTTCCTGGAAATTCTCATCCAGCTTGCTGGTTTTGTCTATGGTTTGGGCCACGATGCAGCGCCTTCTTGCCATGGAGAACAAAAGGTCTGTCCTGTCCTTGGGAATTCTATACATATCTATTTGTAAACTCTCAAACCCAACCGAACACAAGTTTTCATGCTCTAAAAGAGAAAATTCCCCACTATCAACCCTACTCAAAGACATTACTGGATTTCCCTCCCAAATTAAGGGAGTTGCCTTTAATTTACAGCATTGCATGCTACACCACATGGAAATCAGAAGAGAGAATAAATTCAAGAAATACAGAAAAGAAAATGTAATCAAGATTTTGTTCAGAAGCATATTGCCATTAAAAAATAATTTTATCTTTACCCATGATATAACATATGTAAGGAAACCTCAAAATTTGTGTTTGCAACTAACAGAGATGAACGTTAAAATCAACAATCTATTCTGTTATCTTTACAGCAGTCATAAAATATCAAAACATGCGGCAAAGGGCTTTATTTTTAGGTTAAAATGTATGTGTCAAAAGCATTTTTGTTTGCCAAGCACAGTCTCAAATGCTGGGAAACGCCACATAAAGCAATGCTGCTCCAGATGACTAAGGCAAGGACATCCCACTGATTCCTGGAATTTCTGGACCACAGCAAGAATGAGGCAGAGAGCCCATCAAAAAAAACATGCAACTGTATAATTTAAGTGTCCATTGTAATGCTTGTGTGCAAAATGGAAAAATTAAGTTTGAAGGGTGTTAAGTACCTTTTAAATGCCAAACCATATGGCAAATCAAAATGGTCATGCAAAACCAGAGGCACCCCTCAGATTTCCGAGGATTTCCACTAATCTTCTTGGCTTATGGAATTATGAATATGCCACTACAGTATAATGACTGCAATTAGTGCTAGCAAGAAACAAAATTATGATTGATAGAACACTGTAATTGTCTGTATATTATATACTGGGTTTACTCCAACAGTCCTTGTTCATGTAGGAGTCCAAATAAAGATCTATGGAATCAGATGAAAAGACAGAAAATTTAACATTCATCTCAGTAGTATGAGTGTCTTTTAAATCCACACAGGTTCTATTTATACACAGTGTAGAACAACTTACAGCAAGCTTACAGAAGCTACCAAAATTCAATATCTAGAAATAGGGCACCTAAAACAAAGGAAGAGAAGAATAGTATTTTTGCTCCCAGAATGATTCAAAATTCAGACTAAAGACATATATATGTATATATAGATAATATTAAATATTCTTTTTTTCCCAGAAGAAACTTGGTTGTACATTGAAACAGAGAAAAAAAAATTCTCATTCATAGCTACACATTTTCAAAATCTAGAATTCAATGAAATTAATATCCAGGTAATGTATTTGCATCATATAAGTTTTCAGAAGAGATATTTCAACATAGCTGAAAGAAAAGTAAAGACAATGATGACCTAAGTTAGTTTCTTAAGACTTGGGGGTTTTTTGCTAGTTTTAATAATTCAATGCTGAAAAGAAAAAAAATTAAAAAAGGAACACTACCCAGATAGATAATAACTGTAATTGCAGAGTAGTTCCATTTAGTGGCACTGATTCCAGTAAGTGAAAGGTAGCAAGTAAGACAAAAAAGTGTTTTTGTGTCAAAAGGTTTATGTCAGAACCACAAATGACATTTAAATACAACAGACATTGCCATAAAAAGGATGATTTCTACTGTGACATTACCAATATAATAGCATTTTAAAAAAATCTAAAATCTATCTATAATTTTATTTTTTTTTAATATAAAAATTGTATAAAACGTAATAGTTTCTTGAGAGTACCCACAGGCAGAAATTGTGGATTTTTAGTTAGCTTATATATTGTTAATGTTTTTAGTAAGTGTTGTAGTTTTTCTGCCAGCATGCATTTTTGATGACTGACAAACACATCATCATCCCAGTCCTACATTTTGGTTTTACCATATTTTATCTTATCAGAAGAGTTTGTATGCATGGTTTTCTGCAGTAAGAACTAGTATCTGAAGAAAACATGTACGCTGCCACACATATTAAAGAAAAAATTATAACCAGCAGGCACATTGATCAAGAATGAGTTAAGATATATGTGCACAGCCAAAAAAAAATATAAAAGGTACTCTTTCTTTCTTTCAGATTTCCCCTTTGTTGTATTTTAAAGAATAAAAGAACAAAAAAGATAATTTTTGGGCTAAAGGTATTATGCAAGGATATATTTGAATTCGGGTTTCTGATCCCAGAAGCCTACTGGCAGACATTGAGGTCAAAATAGGCTGCTTTTGAACCTTGCAGCTGAGAGTAAGGCCCATCCCACAGCATTCCAATTCCATGATAGGCCTTTAAAGAGAACCCCGCAGAGCAGGTGACCTACATCCCAACAACAAACGAATCAATCCACCTTACGACAGACTAGCAAAACCTACAAAAGCTTTAAATTGGACTGTAAAGCACAAGATTTCTTTTTCACTTTCAAGGGCAAACCTTCCGCTAACTGACTGCGTAACAAAGCAACATCCCTGGTGAGCAGGTTATTCCAAACTTGTCCACCAGTTCACCCTTCTGATGTCACCATCTGTCACACTAGTTCAGCACTGCTGTGTGGCTGAGCTACCCTGGTAATCACCACATTCAGTGGCTACACCAAATTACATCTATATTTTGGATTATATTCAGTCAGTATCACATGATTTGATGGTGAAAATACGAATCGAAAGAGATATTGTAAGAAGAACATGACGACAAAATTGTGTGCTTTGCTGTGCAGTACACATGATCAATTAATTGCAAGCACCCAGGGTCACATGTTGACCACACCAAATATTTGATTGTTGATGTTTTAATGAGGATAAACTGGGGAAAACATTTGGTGGGGTGGGAGGTTTATTTTGCACGTTTTGGTTGATTCAGCCAACATGAACTTGATTTTTCCCATTTATTGAACACTCTGGAACAAACAGCTCTCTAAAAGTCTTCCAAGGTGGTAAACAGAGCAAGTTAGATCAGTCTTGTTTTCAGGTCTTGATCTGATAATAAAATACCAAGTCATCCTCAGTGCTATCTAGTACTTCCTGCTGGATGCTCACATGATGTTAAGTCTTACTATGAAATCTGTTGGACTTTGGACAGATATCCAAGAGGAATTTTTAGATGTGATTAATTCAGTGAAAAAAAAAAAAAAGAAATTTAAAAAATGTTAACATTTGCTAGCAAAACCAGCATGGAAGCACAAATCCAGTGGCAAAGTAGCTCTGGAGGGTTGCATATGGTAAAATTCAGACTTCTCGTAAGTCCTAGAAAACTCTTGTGATCAAGTATTATATGACTGACACAGAAGACAGAAAGCACAGGGAAAATAAATACATTTTTCCATCAATGTTATAAACTGCTGACATAAAGGGACATGGCTCAAAGGACTCCCTTAGTTCCTAAGCCTCCACCAGACCATCAGATGACTCCTTTCAGGTGGGAGAAAGTTCCAGCTTGGGAAATAAGTACAGGATTTTATTCTTTCATCAACAAGAAAAAAAAAATAAAGCTAATGGTTAAGGACAAACAATGGATTTTTTGACACATTTGATTAAAATTAAAATAGACAATCTTGACAATTGTATCTATTTACACAAATAATTAAACTGCCCCAGTCTTCTACACCTGTTGAGGATCTTCCTAGCCCAGTATTCTGACTGTATTATACCTCTCTCCTTCTACTTCTTGTTCTGCCTATATTTTATTTAACAGACTTACTTGTCTTTATTTCAAAGACATCTCTGGTTTACCAGCAAAGAAAAGTCAACAGGGAAAGCCTAGATAATTTGCTGCCAGAATGGAGATAGCACGAGGCCACTATCTACAGAATCAGTCACTACAGCTGCCTATCTCTGTAGCAGTTCCCAGGCAAAGAGGAGTTATATCAGCTCCTGTGCATCTTTAAGGAAATGTATACAGAAGGGAATAAAACAGCACTGGTTAGAGACTGGTAAATCAGGGGTCTTGGAATCAGTTCTTGAAATGTATCTGAGGAGGCAGATAAGAAAGAACTAATATGGAAGAGGAATTCAAGGGCCTGGTGTTTGCCCTAGGTACAATGCAATAACTCCAAAGTCATAATTAAGGCATGTATATTCATTTTAATCCTGTTTAAGAAAGACTGTTTTAAGTCAGAGATAAGCACACTGCAACAACAATAAAGTCAGCTCGGTGACCTTAAACCTACTGCGACTTGCAAATGTTCTGGCTCCTGTGGATGCACATCCGTCGTGAAACCACTTACTCTGTCAGTCATGGCAGGGTAACTATTCTGTCTATAGCTACAGTCTGCTGAAACAAAACTCTTAAATGAATTCACTTTTCTGATGAAGCATCATGGAGGGCACCTTGAACTTAATGGCAGTTTGGTTGTGCTTGCAGAGTGTGAAGAAAGTGCAAGTCTCTGAGCTAATATAGCTCCAAGATTAATTTCTAGCCTTAATGATTTTGTGGAACAGCCTTTTGAAATCATTGTGATCATACCAATTAGCTATAAAGTCCTTGTAACAATGTGCCCCCTCTTTCACAAAATACTTCTCGAGCTGCAATGAGGTCTTATTTTTATTAATGTGTATTTTGGTAAGTATATCAATAAAGTCTTTGTTAATAGCATACTTGTGTGAATTTTACCAGAGTACAGCATTTCCAAGAGACTAAATTTAACAGCAGTACACGTCTGAGGATCTGAAACATCATCAAAAAAAAAAAAGAAGTGCTGAACTATTCAAATACATATCCTTTACCTCTTTCTTTTTTGGTGTAGGGGGTAAAAAAATAGATTCAGCACATATTTAGCTGTAAGGAAAGCTACAAAAGATGCAGGAAAAATAGAAATGGACTATTAAAAAAAGGCAAAAATCAACAGAGATATATGGCAACACTTGCAATGACAGGAAATGTAGAGAGTTGCTGTATACATTGTCGTAGTATGAATTTATTTTCATATTTTAGAATATACAAGTATATTCTAGAATAACAACACTTGGTATGACACTTTTCACTTTTAGAAACACACTGAGCTATTTGGAGGTTTTTACCTTGGTTTTGCTACATTAAAAGGCTTCTCTTGCTCCTACAGTGCATAAAGGTCAGTAACATAAATGCTTATTTGTGTACACATGCAACCACAGTAAATGAAACACAGCATCTGGACATATTTAATTCAGAAATCACTGAACCAAAGGAATTGGAAATCAAAGCCAAGAGAACAGGCAACAGGAACTGTCATGGTCTAACGGGGATAGCATCAACAACATACGCTGCACTCCCCCCTAAGGCACGCTTAGACAAGGACAAAATCCTGACAGCATTTGGTAGGGGAGCAAGCTCTGGGTGCAATGGGGTCCTCAGACCCAGTTTGCAAAGCTGGTAGCCACAGAGCTGACAACTTCCTTTAGATTATGTTTATCTGTGCTTGGGGGAGTCCAGACCAGGACTGGTATCTTCCCCCACAGAGCTGTGGTACACAGTGACCTCAGGAGTGTCTGCATCCAGCTGCTAATGGGTTCTTTAGGATCAGAACACAACACTCACTTGGGCAGAGAGAAACCTAAAAAGGCTCAACAAGGCATGTGAAGCGTCCTGCCCTCAGAGAGGAATAACCTCAAGTACCAGCACAGGCTGGGACTGACCTGCTAGAGAGCAGCTCTGCTGAGAAGGACACGGGAGTCTTGGTGGGTGACAGGCTGACCATGAGCCAAAACCCTAAAATATTAACTAACGTTAAAAAAAAAAAAAAAAGAAAAAGAAAAAGGGAGAGCATGAAGTATTCTTCTATTGCCGTGCATTTGAATAGGTCTGCGTAGGATATATCTGTCTTTATATAAATATATATATATTTATGGATCTGTTAGAAATCTTAAATGTATGATACACAACAGAGTTACTTTTCTGAACTACATCTGCTTTCAAGACTGAGTTAGTGAAGCATCTGGAAAAAGGTCTGAAATAATTCTTGCCATAATACTACAGTATGCAGAGTACAGCAGCTACTTGCTGGGAAGAGCAGTTGCACTGTCTGACTGAGATAGAGTTAATTTTCTTCAGAGCAGGTGGTGTGATGCTGTGTTTTGGATTTGTGGCCAAACAGTGATGATCGCACTCTGATGTTGTAGCTGAAATATGTTTGCACAGCACCAAGTCCCTCCCTGTTTCTCACTCAACACCTCCAGTGAATGCATCAGGGGGTGCACAGGAGGCTGGGGGGGGATGCAAACAGGCAGATGACTTGAATTAACTGAGAAGATAAAAAGTCATGATCAGGGATAGGAGGGGAAAATAAAGGGATTTAGGCAGGTTAGTAATCTTTTGCTCAGAAGCTGTCTGGACATAGCTCTACTTATGGGAGATGATGGTAATTATATTTGCATCATTTTTATTTTATTTTTGTGTTCTCTTCTTTTTTTCCTTAACTTATTAATCCATTTTACCTTGATCCACAAGTTTTCTTGTTTTTACTCTTCCTTTTCTCTGCCTCCATTCCACTAGGCAGGAAAAAGGATGGAGCAGCTTTGTGGTACTTAGGTGTCTACCAGGATTAACCCACAGCAACAGATTATAAAAACTAATTTTATTTTGGAACTAGTGAAATCATCAACATTATTATGCTCCTTGGTTTAACGAAAGCTACATATTTAAATTCCTCTTTATTATCTGCTATAAAATAAAGCAGAATATATAAATATATAAATTTGAGATCTACAAAAGATTATTTTCTATTGAGTTTTCTTTTTTTTTTTTTTAACCCTCTAATTAATCTAATTTTTGAGAGAAAGTCATAGAATGGTTAGGGCTACAAGGGACCTTAAAGATCATCTAATTCCAACCTCTCTTATTTCCACTTTCTCCTACTAAGGCTGTGAAAGAAGTGCACAAGACAGTTCTTCTGGCATATTTTTTCAAGAAAATACAGGTCTGCAATGAAGAAGGTAAAGGCTAGACATGCTTTCAGCTGGAGAAGGGGCTGCTGCCACTACTTACCTAACAAGAGGGGCTTGAACATCCCAGGGTGGATCTATGCTAAGAGACATAACAGGGAGGCTGTGGACCAGGCCCACACATCACATTCACAATTCTGCAACATTTTTCAAAAGTTCATGTTCATATGTATGCTTAAGTAGTAAATATATTTCCATAATACATGTGTTGCACAATGTAAAACCTCCCCATAATAATGGAGGAAGCACTCTGGAAATAAACAGCTTTAAATTTTCAAAACTCTGGCTGCTGCCTGAAGAACACTTTGTTGTCAGCAAATTTATCCAAATCCAGCATCTTTGACATTGCAAATCTTTGATTGTACAGACGCAAGGATTACTTGAGCTCTCTGAATGTGAGTCTTCTTCAAACATTGACTCTGACTTCAAGTGTTCACCAGTTTTCAACCATAAATATGTTCAGACTTGCAGGAAAATTATGTAGGTAAATGTATTTGTCTCTAAACTTTCTTATTTGTAGTTGTAGTGAAATGGGTGGTACCCACAGATACTACAGAAGCTTCGCCTTTGGATTTCCACTATTTGTGGAAGAGATGGCTTTTAGGAGAGCTTGAGTGAGGGCTTATAAACCAAACCTCCTTATTTACTATTTTCAATTTAATTTTCAGTAAATTTTTACGTGTTTGTTTGTTTGTTTTAAATCCCTCGAGAAATGCTAAAATTTGAAAAAGACTTAATTTTTTTTCATTTTGAAGTTTTGTAAAAACAAAATGGTGTCAGTATATTTAGACACAAACCTTTTTCACTTGGTTGGACAATGTAAATGCAGAACTGAAGCAGTGTGAAGATTTAACACCACATTCTCTGAGCACTTCCCATTCCTCATGTCTGCTGACCAGGATGTTTGTGTAATCCAGTTATGAACAAGGTTTTGGGCTTTGAAGTGTGAAGCCTTAAAAACTCATGATACTGAACAAGAAGTAACAAAGTCCATTTGCTATGAGGTAATGGATGAGATTAATACTCTGAATGACCAAAGCATTGAGACACAATAAAACCAGTTATTTGATTTTTCTACTGTCGTTCACACCTCACATGACTTCACTAAGTTTTATACAGTTAAATGTGAAGCTTAAAGATTATTCAGCAGTCAGATTCTCTTGGGTAGCATTTCCAAAATCAAAGAATGTCATTGCTTCATTCTGACATTAGAATGTCATGATAATTAGGTTTTGTTTTAAAAATAAATTTCAGACCATGTACCAAAATATAAGAGGATAAACATGAGTAAAAAACTCTTAAAAATTACTCTCTATAATCAATAAGGCATATGTAAACTTCAAAACTTCATGCTAATTCCAGAAACCAACATGAAAGTAATTTCAAATGAAAATTCATTGCATTAGCCTACACACCTTATAATTTCTAGTATTTTTGTTTTCTTTATCAATAACTTTCACATTGAATATTGCAATATCAAAAGTTCATCAAAATAAATTTCTATGTACTATACTGTTTTTTCAGTAATTATATATATATATTTTTTTTTAATTGAAATACTCCAGACTCTCATCCTGAAAGGTTTTCAGTCACAGTTTATTCAAGAGGGTATTTTCCATTCAGTACTTCTTAGAGCTAACATTCCACAACTCAACATGGACTCAAGAATTTAGGATTTAGCAGACCAAAAGCCTTCCAACAATACAGTGCATACGCACGCAGTTATTTTTGTGTTTCCAGGAGTAGGTACAAAAGGATTGTACCTCTACACTTAACAGGAGTAGAACAAAATAAAAGGCTCCCACACATGCCTCTGAGGAGAGGGAAGATAATCTAGCTGCACAAGCACAGAGCTTGAATTTTAAGTTTATTTACAGTTTCCTAAGACTCTTTAAGAAATTGAACTGCACAGTGTCTTACATGGTGTTGTGTGTTACACAACTGCTATTAAAATACTTAATTTGGTGTTGTACACAAAGAGCTATCTTGAGGAACAGGCAAGTTAAGAATCCCTCATTTGCCAGAAAATAAGCACTGTTGCTATTATCAGCATTTCCTAGAAGCGGGACCTGGTCCTTTTTATACTCAGTCCAGATAAAGAGGCACAGCCTTACATTTGTTTTAGCTGAAAGGTTGACATCCACTTTAAATTTTTACGTAGCACATTCAATTTAAAATACATCTTCCAATGTGCAAGAAATAATTCAAAATTAAATAAAAATGAGAGCAAAGTATGTATGCGACTCTGGTCTAATTGCATGGTACAATTCTGGAAGAGAAGTTGAAGCTCTTCATCCTTCATGCAAGAATTTTATTTGGATTTTCTCCAGAGAGCATTACACATCATACAGTCACAATCTGAGAACATGTATTTATATTTCATCCCAGATTTGTTAAACATGACTGTCTGTTTCAGTAGGTTTAAACTAAACCCTTAAGAACTGGTAACTCACCCATAGCACAGTCCTGACTCAGGTCCCCTCTGAAAGGCTAATGGCACAG
Source organism: Tangara arthus (assembly GCA_035584835.1). Lineage (NCBI taxonomy): Eukaryota > Metazoa > Chordata > Aves > Passeriformes > Thraupidae > Tangara > Tangara arthus. The sequence goes on from JAWMQZ010000001.1 coordinate 13,059,057, forward strand.
TAAAGGTCCCATGGAAAACAGAAGAAGAAAGAAAAATAAACAATAGATAGGCATGCTATCAGTAACATGGGCAGACCTCAGACATATGGTGCTTTCCACATTTTTAGAAAATTGCAGCTGTCTGGCACAACCATATCCTCTTCTTTCTCAGTAAGCCACTTTTGATAAGTATTTAGAGATGCAGCACAAGCTACAAAAATGAGCTTCTCCCCTGCACCCTGGCCTGACCAAGAGCAGCCACCAGGCTGCTCACAAGCACTCTCTAACCTGTTTATTTGAGATAGCAGATTACTTAGACTTTAACTCTTGTTTTCTAATGAACCAACAGTGGCACAACATTTGCCCATCAAATGACATCAGCTCTGTAAGTAATTACCTTCTTCAGTGGTGTATCTATCCCTTCACTGGTTATGCTACAGCCTTAAACAAAAATGTTTTTAACACCTGTATCACTTCAGCATGTGAAATTAGCTGAAACTCAGTGGTGGTTGAGTTCTTCCTTCTAACCCTGTACATATCTGCCTCTCCAAGGCAGCTCTAGGAAAAAGTCACTGTATACTCAGACAAGTTCCTCATGTCAGAAATATTAGATATGAAGCTGACCTATTATGATAACAGAGAGGAGGACTTAAAAAGCAGTGATGGTCAAAGGCAGTTTAAAAAAAAAGAAGCTAGAGGAGATTAAGACTTCTGGCTACATGTTATCAGAGAAACTACTTTGGGACTCATGATGCCTTTAGCTGAATCAGTGAAGCTGATCCTCTGTCTCACTGGAATAAATGTAAGCCTGGAAGCCCTCAGCTGGATTTTCAGTCAATGACATTTCATTTCATATTGGTCAATATTTAACCTTTAATGATTTTCTGACTAGACATGCGCTTGCTGAGTCACTGCTTTGGATAAATGCTGAAGAAACCTCTAGCAGAAACAGTATAACACCACTGAGACAATCTTTGCCCTTTGGTTTCCTGTAACCCCTCCCCAACCTCTGATTTTCCGTAGTGTTTGTGATTTCTAGCCCAGCAATAGTCAAGTTTTCATTTGCTTCATGCATATGCACTAAATTAAGCCATTTCCCTCCCACCCATATGGTGGTCTGATATGCACAGATGTTATTTCAGTGTTCTGTGCCACATAAAATCCCAGCTGTAATAGTAAAAAAAAAAAGCAAAACCAAAAACAACAACAAAAAAACCCTCACCAAAGTTAAAAAGCTCTTCTACTCCTCTTTCAAAAAGGCAAAATAATAGAATATAAGCCCATAAAGAGCTGAATAAACATAAACAGACCTGTGCAACATCTGACAGTGACACAGATAAGGGAGAGAACGTGGAAGACAAAAGAAAAGAAAGATTAATATCAAATTATTTCCGACAGTGACAATGATTAATTAAAAAATGCTAATCTTTATAAAATAGCAGTTGACAAAATACTTTTGACAGTCCTCTAAAACACAAGAACGCTTATTTGCTAGGACTTCTCCAAATTCTGGGTTGCAGTATTTTTAAACTGGATTGAAGGATTGTAAATTTCAGGAACTCTGTGTTCTATAGGGCAAAGTAACTAATTGTGAAAAATATTTTTTTTGCAAATTCTCTCAGTATTTTGCAACTAACAAGTGCCTTCCCCTTTTTGATCAAACATCCACACTTCCAGAACATTCACAATAAGTCTAAAACCATAGCTCCTAAACCCAAGTTCATCTCAGAGGAAATTGTTTTTCTCTTCAGTACTGGTTTTAATTTTGCTACTTTGATATATTAATTAAATCTTGCAAATCCTTGTGTACAGTTCCTGATAGCCTGAAGAATCACACAGCACTCATGCTAGATTGTCAAAATTTACTCTAGCCATCCACATAATTTGGTACCTTAGTGACAGTAGTTCCAGTAGTTCATGTAGCTTTTTTTTCTTCTTTTGCCTGTTTGGTGTTTGCTGGGTTTTTTTAGAGACCTAGAATTAAAAGTGTTCTTTGCTTTGTAATTGAAATTGTAATTATTGTCTGATTACAACTTCAAGTGGTATGTGGCTGCTGGACATCAAGTTGATGAAAGCAAAGTACCTACACCTAAGGTGTGAATGTGCAGATTCTTGGGAATCTTTTTCAGTGATTTGTGCAATAGCAGGTTTCACAGAACAGCACAAATACACTCAAAGTGGATGACTCACTGTTGTGAATGAGTGTTTTAAGATCACTCCAAGAATCACTGGCATAGTAATCATCAAAAGCAGGTTTAATACAAAACTAAAAGCATGACAAAGATCATTGGCAAGGTTGAACCAGATGGTTAAAGCATACAGAGAAAAATCAGACTAAAATCTAAAATCAACCACCCTAAACCCAAAATCACCACAAAAATTATCTTTGTGGAAGTTGCAGTGGTAGAGAGGGTGAGTAAAGGGTAAATATAGGAAAGGATAAAGATAAAAAGAAATAAGGGACACCACCTGTTCTGTCACAAGGTGGAAACCCCCCTCCCCTCCCCTGCCAAACATAACCCCAGGCTTAACCAACAGTTCATCCCTAAAAGTTTAACAGCACTTAAGCTTAACAGCACTGAATCAAGAGCTTAAGATAAACAACCTAACAATAGATTCTATGGAATTTCCTGTAAGCACAAGAGTAACTCACTTATAGACCTGACCTTCTTATGAACATAATGTACTTAAGAATCACAGAGAGTAACGCTCACAGCACATTTGCTATAGCACACTCCCGCTTGCACACACACAGACCTAAAGAGCACGTACAAGGTATATTCCTGTGAAAAATTCCTCACAGGCTAAGTGGAAGACTCACATTGGTTGGCTGGGTATCTTCTCAGTGGGTAAAGGGTTGAGTTTTGGGGAGTGTGGGGATATCAGCCACTGTGTCCCAGGAGAGCTCAAAGAATTTCACCTAGGACCACTGCTTACAGTGTCACAGGGCTTTAGCCAGAATAATCTTCCATCCTGCTGCAACGATGATTGGAAACTTCCTCTGAATGATTGATAAGAAAAATGTTGTTCCACCTGTGTTGTTATTCAGGCAAGGAAACTACGTTTCCAAGGCTTTTGGTTAAAACCCAGGAGATTCTTAGACAGCATAAATTCCTGTGGGCAGGCAGTTTTTCTGATAAGCCCATGAGAAGCTGACCCCAGGTGCTGTTTATCAGGGTGAAGGCCTAGCAAGCATTTCTGGGATCACGGTGCTGCCTGAAAGTGGGAAAGGGAGGATTCACCCCCACATCCACTTACACTACAGTCTCAGAAAAGAGGGCGGAGATGTCCCTGGCAGCGTGTGCACCTGTGTGCGAGAGACAAGGAACTCTTTGGGATTTGGGTATTTATTAACATCTTGTAAGCAGCCAGGATGGAAAGTTTATTCGTTCTGTAACTCATATTGATCCTAGAGGCATAGCTCACTGTTTGCCGGCTAATTGCACGTCATTAGTAAATCAATAAAACCACTTTGATCCTGGTTTGCTTTAATTATGTAAAATGAGCAGCTTTTCTCTGTGATAGCTGAGCTAAGGTATCTTAAACTCACATATTTGTAGATCAGTTAAGAAATCCTAAACAAAGACAAAAAAGAAATTCAAACTGAGGTCAAAAGTCTAGGCTAAGTATTTTGGGCACCTACATCATTGGTCTCTAGATAGATATTCTTTTTCCTAGAGCTATTTCACTGCCTGCTACTGGAGTACAATGTTCTTGTTGCAAAGTCCTAGAAGTCAACAATATAAACCAGAAGTCTATGATTCCAGAACAAAAATAAAAAAATTTGAATTGATAAAGGAAGAATTATGGGGTCCTGATCTTGAAACTGCTACTCTTACTACAAGTAAGAAAATGAACCCCAAAAAAAAAGTAAAAAACAAACCAAGGAAAAAAAAAACAAAAACAAACAAAAACCAAAAAACAAACAAACAAAAAAAACCCAAAAACAAAAAAAACCCCAAAAAAACAAACAAACCACACACACAAAAAAAAAACCTAAACAGAAGGAATAAACCCTGCAATTAATGGTTCCTAAGATCAGGATTCTTAAATTTCATAGCACTGCAAGAAATTAGATTTTTGAAATAAAGAATACATAGAACAAGAGGTGGCAAAGCAAAGTCGAAGGTTTGGAGCTGCAGAAGATCCATCACCATGGTTTAACAAAGTCTGGTCTTCAGTTGGAGGGGTGGGTTGTGCCCTGTGGGGACCTGCTGGACTCAATCAACTGGCTAGTTTTGGAAGAGTCAATCACCTGGCTAAGTTTAAAGATTGACACCTGGTTAAACCACTCTAAAGAGTTGAACACCCCCCTGCGGAAAAGCATATTTAAAAACTAAAAAATCCAGGGAAAAACTCCATAAAAACTGTTTCAGTTGATAAAGCTGGAGAACAAACAAACCTATGAACACCAATTCTCTTCCAAGTCAAGAAAAGAAAAGGGTGAAGATGCGTAGAGACAACAACATGGGACTCTGAGATCAGTGAAGGAGTCAAATTCCAGATGGGAGGGGATTGAGGAGATGTCTTAAGCTGAAATTCTTTTTGTAAGGCCATGGTGAAGATATATTTAATATACCAGACTTTGTTTTCCCCTGAAACTCATGGAAATGCATTGGGGGATGTAGTGTTCTAACACAACTGTGAGCCAAGGCACCAGTATTGAAGCAAGTAGATCTTGCTGTAATCCAGTGAGAGACTTGAACAGAGAGAGATGAGACAGGTGAGAAAATTTGCCCCAGAGATAGTAATAGAAATGGATGGATGAAGAGAAATTTTGTTTGTTTTGTTTTATGCTAGAACAGCTCATCCTTAAAATAGCACCCAATAAGTTGATGTGGCCCATGAAAGCAGCTGTGGGAAAGCTGCAAAGCATGGGAGGGACTTTCACACTGCAAATAGATTTTCCTCTCCTGGGAAGCTGATTTGCTGTGACATTGAAACCACGAGAGAGCTGTTTCCTGTAGAAAAGTCTCCATGGCATGGCAGGAGAGACTACTCTCCCTAAGTAGACTGAAGAAAGATTATTCTAAAGGTGGTAAACTGACGAAGCCCCAGGTTTTGTCTCTTTACATTGTCAGTGGGAAAGAAAAGAGAGTGTAAGGCAAGGAGAAGTGTTCTGAAAATTTATTCTGTTTTTTTTTTATTATTATTATTTTTTCTACTAATTCTATTAATAAAGTTTTCTTTATACCTTTTAAAGTTTGAGCGTGTTTTGCCTTCCTCCTAAAACTTATCTCACAGCAGAAAATGAATAAATAATTCTAGTGGTTGCCTGGCAATTTAGCCAGTGCTAAACCCTCTATATTCAACTATATTCCACTTCATTTTGTACCCCCAGGACAAGTATGAACTGTTTCAGCTGAAGCTAAGCTAAGAAAAATCAATGGCAAAAAATAATGCTGCAATTTTACCATATTTTTCCCCTGAACAACTGTCTTTTAACTTTTGGTCCCTTAACCACAGGGTAAAATAACCTTTCCTCGTGACAAATTGTGAAAATTTCTACGATAAAGGCACATGTTAATATGAAGATAATTTTTTTAAACTATTCATCATTTCCTTTATGGACTCAGATGATACACGGCTGCACTACAGTGGAAGTGAATTCTACTGAATTGTAATCATTCAAGTAATGTTCAGCTGAAATTTAGATGTGCACAGTTTCTTTATTGCTACCATGTAGTGTTTTCATAGAGAGAGAAAGCAATTCATACATTTTGTGTACCAAAATATGTATGACCAAGAGGACATTTGCTCCAGAGATTCTATAGCATAAAGTATTTAATAAGTCAACTAAATCAGTTTGCAACCCTCAGATACAACAGTCTTTGTTTTTTTTCACTATCACAAACACACTTTTCACTGGATTCCTTCAGTTTCATAACTTGTGGGTTTGGATCTGCAAAGATACATGGAATATCTGAACTCCAGAAATAACATTTGCACCCTTAAAGAAGTAATAAAGTCCATGAGTTATTGAGAGAGATGTATAGACAACATCACAAGTAAGCTGGGAAAGATTAGTGTTTGGAAAATAAAAGACTCCAAGAAGGAAATATGTTGTGATGTTTCATTATAGAGATCACCAATGAGAGCAATCACTGCCGAAGCACACAAACCAAGAGAAACACTTGTTTTATTATTAAATTTTAATATAAATTAATTTATTAATTTATCCTTCTACTTTTTCATCACTCTGCTTTAAACAAAGTTTTAGCCCTTAAAACTCATCCATAATATTGTGTTCTGTATGTAAAGGTGTGATGCTTGATCTAACAGGACCCTGGGTCGCTCTTGCAGAATCTATTTCTCCAGGACATTATTCTTGGATATCCTCTGCATTAACAAAAAGCATTACTCCCAGAGAAGATGCACAGGCTGGAAAACAGAAGGCAAAAGTCCACCATGGTCAGCACATGAGCTAGCTGCCTATTCTCCTACCAAATGCATCTCAGAGGAGCTCTAGTCCAAAAGCTGTAAGGAATGCAGAAAGCATTCCTGGGACTTGGTACCATTTGTGAGAAGGCAGCCAGGAAGATCAGTGGAGAAGCAAAGATCAGATACTCTCTGATTCCTTCTTGAAATAACCAGCTGAGTTGGAATTATCCATTGTGTTCACACTGAAGGTGAGCTGTCCATAAATCCCAAATATTCTGTTCCAGGCACTGCCAATAACAGAAAATTATTCACAACTTCAGCATCAGGAAATTAAAAAAGGAGTGAAAACTCACAGTGTGGGGCACAGAAAAACCCAGAACACCACAGGCTGAAAAGGCCAACAAATGAGCAAAGCAATAGTTTAACCCCCTTCCTTTATATTGTGACTTTGAATAAAATGAGAAGAATTCTGACTCAAGTGTATTCAATGTGATAATTTCTCTGTTATACCCAAATACAAATGGGCGAACAAACTAGGATAACTTGGATGTTTACATAAACCCAGCTTAAATGTTCTAAAGGAAGAATAGGAAAAGGGTCCCCGCACTAAATTGATTCTCATAAGAATTTACAAAATAGAAGGATTTTTCTGAAATACAAAATGGTCACCAAGAGACAGAACTTCATCAAATATTCATTCTTCTCAGAAAAGAAAATTCATGTCTTCCTAAGGGGAATAAAATAAAATAATAAAAAAGAGACTCAAAAACAAACAAACACACACCAAAACAACAACAAAACACTAAAGTAGAAAACTCTTTAGCTGAATCAGGTGCTTTCCATACCTTAAAACAACTTCAAAATAGTAAACATAGGTATATAGTTATCTCTTTCTGATACTTTTAGTCTCACTTCTATTTAAATAACAAACAGCAAATGAACAGTATAAGCCCAACACTCCAACTGTATTATCAGAGCATTGCATGATATTTTAAATTTAAAAACATATCTTCAATCTCTCCTAAAAAAAATACTTTCAGTCTTTTGAAAGAAATGTTGAAACCCAGACAAAAGAAATTAAAAAGGACAGGGGGAAAGATAAGAAAATTAATCTGATAAGAACATGGAAGGCAGCAAACATAGCCTGGACCAGCCAATGGGATCAGTGAGGTGAAAGACAATCTCATTACAAATCCCTAGTCCCCTATTAGGATTTATGTCAGATTTGGACAGGTTTCTTAAATAAGTCATGCCTCAGTTCTCCATTCCTTAAATGAGAAAATAAATGCCTTCATTTCAGGGATTAAAAAAGTTAGGATAATATAATTAATACTGTGGAAGTACTTGGAAGTTACCAAGCTATGCAAAGCATTGCTATCTTTAACATGCCACAGCAGCCCATTGGAATGCAACACAAACTACCTGCTGTGACAATAGGAGAATGGGGAATAACAAACAGAACTGGGGACAAACTGCTATGATGATAAATATGACTAAATCAGCTAAATAAATAATAACAAAATAAAGGTAGTATAAATCAGTAAGCAAAGTGAGCAGGGATCATTTAGAGAGACATTAAAATGCTGCTACCCACCTCTTCCCTCCCCCCTTCCTCCAAAATTGTCTTAAAGCACAGGCACACTGACACTTGCAGTCATGAGGCAGACTCATTTATCTCATGACTACAACCTACATGTGAAAATAAAAGCAAACAGCCGTACTTTACTTATTAGCATAGTACTCTAAGAGTAAAAGGCACTCAGATTTGTCAGAGAAATGGGGTGTCTTCCATAAATCAAAGGTAGAATCAGTCTCATGTGTGTGTTGGCTTCTTTGTGCCACCCAGTGGTTTTGACTAATACACCTTTCAGTGCAGGTGCAAAACCACCTGTCAGTGAATGATAAACAATTTGGGATCTATTTCAAATAAATAACTGACTAAATAACCCCAGAGGCATAATAGCAGGTATGCCTCTGGAGGAGAGCTTAAGGCATGCTGCATATATGTCCTGACTCTGTCATTTCAGAAACAAAGGACAGGTCCACATATCATTTCCCATCTGACTTCTAAGCTCCCCTCTATTACAGTTTTATTCCATACGAAGTTGGTGAAACCTAGTATTTTGAGAAAGAAAGCCATATTACAGATGCCTTACGTGTATCAATTTCCATGAGCAGTTTTAAACAATGTCTCAGAAGTACAGACCTAGAAAAGATGACAAAAAACTAACAGTTATGTTAAAAAAAAAAAAAATCCAGTCTGTTAATATACATCATACTGCAAAGATTAACACAGCCATGGTTTAAGAGTGACTGTCAGATTTCCACATAATGCTTTGGCCTACTTTCTAAAGAACTTTATCTGGCCACAGAGAGACTCTGAGATTTGAGCTGTCTTGAAAATCTGACTCAATACGGTTGCTCTCAGTCCAAAAAACATAAACAAGATTAACTTATTTACAGTCTGAAACAAACTGCAATCAAATGCAAAGTAGGAGATCTGTTCATTATGACTGAGCTGCATTCACTTTCATTATATCTGAATTCACCTAATTGCTTGTATAATCCCATTGTTCAAAGATAAGTAGATTTAAAAGGTTGAAATATAAGCATTAAGAGAGGCAAAGACTTTTATGCTATAAATAAGAAAAATCCAATGGAGCTGTACATCAGACCAAATTTTTCATATCACATTAGAAAATTACTTCATCTGTTGTTAAAAAAAAAATGCTGTTAAGTTTGTTTCCTCATTAAAGACAGATAATGGAATAGATGCATCTTTTACAATTTTCATTTTTATACTCAAGGAAGCATTTCCTTAACAATGCTGCTCCTGTACCAGAACAAATGAATAGCACAGAATACTACTCAGGTTTTTTGCTATCTGAAGCGCCACTCCCTTAACAAACTCCAGACACAGTCTCAAGAAATGGTTGAAGCCAGTGCTTCTTTATTTGTGTTTTGTGGAAGAATCAATTGACTTATAAAGATAGCAGGCATGAAGAAAGTAAAGGTACGACACAAACTTACTATTTACACTCCAGAGAGTTTTAAAGCATTTAACATGTTGTTACTTTATGCAGAAGTAGGAGAAATTGAGGTGTCAGTAGAGGAGGAGCTCAGATGATAAAGTGGCAGCATGAATAGAACCACAAAGAATTGGAGGTTACTAATATTCTGTTGGTTTTAGTTTAGAATTCGTTTGGATTTTTGATGGATTTCATGTCCATTTTAGGCCCTACTTTTCACAACCAGTAAGTCTGGCTCCAGCTTGAACTCTGAATACAGCCAATTCTGGTTGTTAACTATCTAGCCTAGCCTATTCTAGTGCTAAATAGAGTGAGAGTGAAGATGCAAGTGAGTAGTCTTTTCACAGTTTAACTGAAGTAAATTCTCCTTAATTCAAGCCCTTTGTCACACCTGCACTAATTAACTGCAGAAACAGACACAAAGAAGAAGTGGAAAAACCAGTTTGGTTGTATGGAACACAAATCTAAGTTTTCTCTGCTTTTCCTTTAAGCTGTGTTTGTCTGTTTCTCCCCTGCTCTCTCTGCACTCACTCTTGCTGGGTAGCCCAAAGGAATTTTTCAGTCCAGCTGTCAGTTTGTAGGACTAGGACACATTAACTTGTCAGCAAGTTCCCACAGATTCCTCCAGGAGCAGGTTTTAAATGTACAGACCCCATGAGTTACTACCACTGAATATAATTGCACTTCTGTTTGGCTGATCTCACTCGAATGATGTCACCAGAATTGTTTCAACTCAGAGATTATTTTTTTCCTCTTTGACAAAGTAGCATTTACCAAATAGATTTTAATATTTTAAAGTTTTCTTGCTTCCTCTTGTACACTTACATGTGTTCTTATAATCTGGGATACCTTTGATTGTCTTGCTCATCTCAGATGTAGTGATTCATTATGAGTACATAATTTATGTGAGTACATAAGTTTATGTGAGTATATTGCTATGATACATGTTGTGACTGGAGATCAGTGTTACCAGTCAGAGGCAAGAGGCTTGGTTGTGATTCCTTTTCATTAAACTATTCTGGTTTTTGCAGTTTAGAGATTAACCAACTGCAAAGATCGATACTGCAGCCTAGTGACTTCCACATTTTTTTTTTCAAAAGTTTCAATATATATAATTGAATTCAGAATAATTTCCTGCTAATTCCATAGTTTGTAGCTATAACTAAGTTCTAGTCAAGTTAAGCCCTACAGTCTTCATTCACTCTTAAAATTAGGATATAATAAAAAAACCTCCTGAAATACACGTATTTGCCTTTATAAACTTAGTTCCTTATTAGTAAGAATTGGAGCCTCAGACAAAGCATGCACTTGTCTGTACTCTTAATCCAAACTATATTTCAAATACTTTAACAAATAAGTGGGACAAATGTAGCAAGAGTTAATAAAACCTCTCTGTCACACAAACTGATTTGAAACCTTTTGCTGATATTTAGTGTTCTAAGGTATCTCTACAGAATAACATAATTAATAGAAATTAATAAATTACACTGATTTATTCTTAAAATCCTATGCACTTGTATTAGCAGAAATTCTATAAATAGGATCTCCCTCACATGCTGTCTCTTTCACAAGCTGATTAACTTATTCTCTTTTTCTCTACACAGAATCCTCACTTGAATTTCTGAGTTATTTTTCCATTTCTGATTCTCACAGTTCCAAAGTATCTGTTTCCTCCACTACTGAAGGTCAAAATACTTTGTTTAAAACTTGCTAACACAATAAATTGAGTTTTAACATTGCAAAAGGCCAGACTTCCTGGAATTGAAGCTTTTTGCCTTTTACTTTCCAGGAAGGCAAATCATTACCCTGCATCAACATCCATTGCATTTGCAGATCCCTTGCTCTCTCACTTTAGTGATATTCTCTCCTAAATGGAGGCACAAAAGCTCAGTGCTGGAAATTCCTACAAAGAATGCTCCCACAGAGGGGAAGAGGAGGGACAGATAGAGATATTCTCACTGTCATGACAGGACTCCAGAAGCTGGACTTGATGATGCTTGTGAGTACCTTCCAACTCAGCTTATTCTATGATTCTGTGATTCTGTGACACTGGGAAAGGTTTGGTTTGGATATCGTGAGAAAATTTTTCATACAGAAGGTGTTTGAGCATGGAAACAGGTGCCCCAGGGAATGGTCACAGCTCCAAGCCTGACAGAGCTCACGAAATGTTTGGACTACATTCTCAGAACATAATAGGATTGCTCTCAGACACATCGTGGAATTCTTGGGCTGTTCTGTGCAGGGCCAGCAGTTGGACTCCATGGTGCTTGTGGATCCTTTCCAACTCAGCATAGTCTGTGATTCTGTGATATTTGCTACTGCTGGGGGCAGGCATTGGTCTGTGTTGGGTCCCAGGGGTGTCTGGACTGTCCCTTGTCCCCAGGGGACCCATGGCTGGCTGCCCACTGCCCACCCTGTCTGAGCTCCAGCTCTGGGAAAGCTGCCAGGGAAGAGGCTGGCTACTGCAGGACAAAGAGCCTCCAAAGGTGCTGGATTTCTGTAGGGCAGCAAACCCTCCCTGAATTTCTGGGTTTTTGATGCCTGTCACTGTCACCACCCCAGTCCCACTGGGCTGTGGGCAGAGGGCCCAGCTCAACTTACATTAGGTCACCCTGGAGAGTATCCCACTCCCACTGCTCCCTGATGGTATCCTCCCAACCCAAGTATTTCTCTGCTGCCTCCTTTTCACCCTCTCAGTAGGCTGAGAAAACTGTTCGAAGGCTGTTGCACATTTACAGAGATTAGAAGCATTTCACAACTCCCAGCTATGGAATCGGCTCTCTGTTTTTGGGCAGCACTTCCCAAGATGGAGGTGATGGCAGTGGCAAATGGAGTTGCCAGCCTGGCAGGAACCGAATGGTTTGTGTCAAATTGCAGAGCTGATTAGAGTAATACATATAATAGAACAGAAGGGAAGTGGTTTCTGTGGAGTGTGATGGTTTTCACTCTGGACACCCTCTGTTCAAACCTGAGTTCACGAGAAGAATGACAGCTATTTTCACAAATATGTGAAATGGGGTATTTCTATTTCTATTTCATCCTCTAACTAATCTCATCTCTACTGCTTGGTTACTGCTCCTTCTCTTAAAAGAAACTCTCCCATGCAGGTGAAGCTTTGGTCCCCTTGGAATAAGAGTCCTGCTCACAGGTCTCTATTTGGTGTACCTACTAAATGAAATATTTCCTTTTACAGTACAAATATTGTTGGTTATTCCAGGTTCAACCTGCTAAATTGAAGAGTTTATTGTCATGAATGCACTCTGCTCATGGGGAAAAATCTCACTTAAAAAGTATCTGTGTTGAACTTATCTATAAATCTGTCATGCTGTCACTGTGGGCTTTGAGGCTTTGGCTTAGCAGGTCCCAGAAGGTTACCTACCACACCTTTTACAGACACTGCCTTGGAGAGCACTGCTGGTTTATATCACAGTGCTGTGAGTGCTACCAGTCAACCTGACTTAGCAAGTGGTGCAAGACATCTTTTTTTAAATCCGTGTAACTTTGCCAGGCACAAGCTAACACAGACCTAGATCAACCACGGACTGGTAGACTTACAAAGCCATGAAGACATGACACAGAGCAAGAAGGACCTAACACTGATCCTGGACTTCCTGGAGGAAGGACCTAACACTAATCCTGAAAGCAACTTTATAATCTCCTCACAGATGAGCAGCTATATATGCATAAAGAAGATGTCTTAAGAGAAACCCCAGCTTATACAGCAGAGTCATCCGGAATTTTAAATTACCTCAGATTTAGGGTAACAACAAAGCAGGACCTGAGCATTGATGTCCCCTGAAAGAAGCATTGGCATGATCAAGCTACTTGTTATTCTAGGTCTGCCTCCTTTTCATAAAAATTAAGGTAGTTTTGGGTTTGTCCCGTTGTAAGAAAATGTTGTTTAAATGCATGGAATGAATTTTTCCATTTAGGATAAATACTTCCCCTCTCTAACTCTGCTGGATACAAAAAAAAAATTGTTGATATTCATTAGAGAAATGTTTAATGGAAAGACATTAAACTGTTGAGGAGATTAACAGGATAACAGTTCTACAACTGGACCCTCTTACTATTTGAAGAAAAGTGGTTAATGTCAGGCATCATCCCAAAAAATTCTGTCAGTTCATTAAGTAATCTAGTTGTCAAAAACCCTGAGTAGAAAATGTAGCACAACTGAAACACTTTAGCTTCTTACTTGCAATACTCAATATTCCATTAGGACTCGTGAGAAATTTGCTGATATTTCATCATAGGTGGAATTTCATACAAGTTTTGCCCAAACCTAATCTTTCTAGATGGGCATATATACCTGTTGTTCAGTGTGCCCTGCTCCCTCTCTGAAGAGGCTGATTGTTTACTTGATGTTGAACCTTTTCTTTCTAAATGGTAATGAATAACTGCCCTGGAGACTGAGATTATTCAAGAAATGGAATTTAATATAGAAAATGTAATGAGAGGCTGCAATGTCCCACGATGTTTGTAAAAGATGTTCTATAGCTAATTCTCTAAGCAAACCTCTCAGTTTATAAATTTAGAACATTACCATTCCCTCAAAATGTGCACACATCAATTTCTTTGGAGAGCATGATATTACTATAACATGTATTCTATGTGAGTTTTTAATTGAAAATGTAATAGAAGTTTTAATATTCTGAATGCATAAAAATCTCAACATTAAAATGCGATCAGTGACACTTACAAGCCTCTGGCCAAAACACTGTAGTCACATCCCTTCCTATCTTCCTTTCCCTTAATTTCTTTTCTCTCTCTTACAATGTAGTGTAAAGATAAGCTAATATTAATTTACAATGGAACATTTCTGTATTAGAGATAATTTGCATTCATTTGCTTGCCCTGATTTGCGTTCACATCTTCTTGCACTTTATGCCAATGGCCTTTATGGATCACAGCTACATTGGAAAATTCATACAGTACAAAAGTGAGAGGTTTCTGGCGCATTAAAGTCAGAGTGATTCCTCCTGCTCTATCTATAGGTCAAAGGCAAGTAGGAAAAAGAGCGTGACATACAATTAAATTGGAGTCAGACAGAGGGCAGTCAGAAACTACTGCAAAATTTTGCCATGGGAGGTGAAACATATTCTTTAAACTATCATTAAGTAATTCTTTTCAAGCCCATCCTACTGCATACTTAGCAGTATGCGCACCCAAAAAAATGTATGCTTAATTATATCTGTCATGTTTCCTTGGGTCAACTAGTTTTTAATTGTACCCTTAACATTTCCAGTAATTCTACTGCACCCTCCTTTTCTCAGGCTTCATACATTATAGCTTTTCTCCTTGTAAAAGTTTAAAAGTTCAGCAACAATTTCCTGATGAACTGCTTTAATTATTACCTTATGTCCCTTGGTTTTATGAAGTATTGACTTTCAATCAGAGGTTCAATTATAATATGATTCTATAACATATTCTGAAGTGGAAAAAGAAGGCTAAAATAAGGTCCTTTTCTAGGAATTTAAATATTTCATTTATATTCACGGATTTCCACGTTCCTATTTTTCACCTTAAAAGGAAGATATTTTTCTATCTACTGGTGAAAGAATGTCAGTGCTAGAGACAAAGCCAAGGTGAGCAAGATAGATGTTGGTCTTTTCTCCAAAGTAACAAGTGATAGGAAAAGAGAAAAAGGCCTCAAGTTGCACCACAGAAGGTTTAAGGTTGAATATTAGGAAAAATTTTTCCACCAAAAGGTTTGTCAAGAATTGTAATGGGCTTTCCAGGGAAGAGGTAGAGTCACTATTCCTTGAGGTGTTTCAAGACAGGTAGATGTGGCACTGAAGGACATGATTTAGCAAGGGTCTTGTCAGTGCTCTGCTAATAGGTGGTCTTGATGATCTTAAGAGGTCTTTTCCTTTCCAATTTAAATAATTTGTGATATTCTAGAGTTCTCTGAACTACTCAATAAAGGCAAAGCACAAGCGGTAGAGAAAAAAGTCTTATAAGAAGAAAATATCTCAGGGATGTTTAAACCTGAATGCTTTTGGAGCTGGTTGATATCACTCTACCAAAAGAAGTCCTGAAGGTTCAGCTGTGTCACTTCAAGTTGCTGCTGTGCCAGATTGTCTTCTCTCTTCCTGGTCAGACTGCTGTCCATCACCCAGCTGTGCCTGGTCCATTTCATGATTAACCTTAAAAGCTTTTGGCGCTATTGGAATCTCTGGGGAGAGTACATTACGAGACTTAAGAGGTCAGAAATACAGTAAAGTAAGAGATGGACAGGCATCTCTGCAATGGAAACCAGTTCTTTCCTGATGGTCTGCACCTGCCGCAAGATTTCTGCAACAGATTTTGCGCTTTCTCATGATCCTCTGACTTAAGACTTGGCCTTCGTGGTTTGCTTTTCTGAAAGCATCTTTTGCAGTTCAGTGAGGAGAAAACCTGCAGAGCTTGTTAGTCATCACACTGTGCTGAATAAAAGGCACACTTCCATTAATTTTACACTTTTGTTTTATGTCCATCATATCCCATGGAGTGGGATGTGAGTATTTGCCAGATGAACCCAGATTCATTCATAGTACGATATTTGGATGGAAAATAAGATAAATCCAGTCAGGTAAAATGCAAAATCAAATAACCAATTAACAGATTTATGTTGCATATAGGTAAAACCTTACAAAATATGGGCCTTTTTACACCTGTAAAATCATGGCTCAGGCCTGCTACTTTGGCTTAGTAGAAGAGAACTATGGAAGGGTGACTCAGTTGGAATAGAAATAGAGAGATGTGAGAGATGTGCTGTGTGACTGCTGCGTGTCCATATCGTGGTGTATGGTGGCTGCTTGACTTGGGCTTGTTGTGTCTTAAAGCTGTGTAAACCATGATAACCAGCTAACTGCTAAAAAAGGCCTGGTTTTTGCAATAAAGCAAAAACCTCCTTTGCACTGCCTGGGGACTCTGTGTCGCTCTGCTTCATACAGATTTAGAATACAATACAGAAAGAATTTTAAAGTTCGTATTTTTTTAGTGATTTCCAGCATATTTTCTGTAGTTAATTGAGTTAAGGACTGACAAGGACAGGTCTATATTCTTAGACCTGCGTGCCAATTCCAATATGGGAATCTCTATTTTGGAGAAACTTACTTATGAACTCCTTCATACGGTAAGAATTTTACTGTGCATGAAGCACCCTGGGGACTTCCTGCAACTTAGAGTATTCATAATTTCTTTTAATTAGACTACTAACTTATGTTCCTTTTATGAATGTAATGCTGTTCTGCTATGGCATGGATTTTGCAGAGCAGACAGGTTTCTAAAATGCCATCTAAATCTTCAGAGGACAAATAGTGTTAGCACCCAACTAATTAGACATTCAGACATAAAAACTAGCCTCTTTTTGATAAATGTGCTGCTGAGGAAGAATTGTATTGTATCTGACTTCATCCAAGTTCAAGAATTATTTCTTCCCTATTTAACTTTAGAATCAGCCACACAAAAATGTCAAAGATAAGTGGAATGATGAGTTTTTGTTTACTGGTGATTGACTGACTGCATCAGATAATCAGACAGGCCTGTTCAGAGCAGGCTTGTGGAGGTGTGTGGTGTAAGAAGATCTCTCTTGCAGCAGGCAGGTCTCAAATGAAACACTGGAAAAACATTTTTGAGGGATCACCATCACTGAGCTAAATCGAAGCATAGAAAAGCCCTAGAGAGGTTTTACCAAGTCTCTGGGTGTTAGCTTTGCCAATGATTACAGCTCTGGACTTCCTCCAAGCAGAAGCTGATTACCAGCTAAGGGATGTCAATGTCTGGGAGGGTGTGGAATGTCTTGGAAATTAATTGAATACAGGGCTTTGCAATCAAACTCACTTTCTCTTTAGTTGGTATCAGCGTCACTGAAAGGCCAGGTTGCTTTCTCCACTATGTTACCTACTGACTGCTTTATCAAAAGCAAAAGATTATGATGCAAAGCTGGAACTCTAATATTGTAGCTGCATTATCTGTACCTCAGGTTAGGAACAAACTAGATGATACAGCTGATCTCACAGATCAGATTGTAATCAGCAACTATTTGATGAAATTCTGAGGATTTTTTAATTTATTATACAAATCCCATAATTTCCACACCAAATAAACAAGGCATGTGCACCGAGGGACAAGCTAAAGAACATACATTCCTGAGAACAGTTTTTACTTTAATAGGTCAAACCATGGGTCAGTTGGAAGTGGTGTTCTCACAGGCTTCATAAAGTGCCTTGTTAAGCAATTTTTCAACAAGTTGCTTAAATACATTTATGCTTACTGATGAAATCATACACTTTTTGACGGTAAAAAATAGGGAGTACATTTTCCCTTTGACCAAAATTGAACTTAAAATGTTAGTCCGACACATAATCCACCCTGAGGTCCCTGGTTTTTTTGTAGAAGAAACAGGTATGTCAGGCATCATTGATATTTATGGTTCTGCAGCTTATGCTAGATAGCAGTAATATAATGCTCAATGGTCTTGATAGGATGAAATCCATAATTGTAACAAGATGTTAAAAAACATGACCAGTTTAAATCCATCAGGAACCTGATGGAATGAAAAACAACTGGGGAGATATACTTCTGAGTTGCATATATCTTGCTATAAAGAGATATTCCATATTATAACTTCATGTCTCTGAGGAATTATTTATTTATTCTGGTGGAAGACATTTTATTTTCATAGTATTTAACAGCTTCAGAAAGTTAAAATGGCAGAATTGAAGTAAAATGGAAAATAATGGTCATGGTTACACTTTCCTGCCTTGACAGAAAGGGATAGCAAATGATAGTAAGGTCTAAAGGACCACTGTAAGTGAAAGGAAATATGGAAATGCTGATATGGCAACCTATAACCGCAATGTGAGCCAAAAGGAAATTATTCTTCTTATTATTACTTATTGCTAGGTAACATGAGCTCAAAACTTATTAAGCAAAATACTAGCGAGATATTTTCATTAAAAACATAATATTGAAGTCAGGTGTTGGAAACAGAGAGGCAAACTGTGTGTGGGAGAAAGCAGGTGGAAGATAGGCTGAGAGAGCTGCAAAGGGTCTGTAGTCTTTGGAAACTTGGCCAAGAGGTCACAAGCACACAAGATGGAATTTAGGAAGGAGCTCTTTTCTGTTAAGTATAACTGGCAGATGCTGTGGAGGAAATAATGTGACATACAGGGAGTTAAGGAGGACAGTGAACTTGAAGAACAATTCTGCAACTATTACAGCCATTGCCCTGGCTATGTAGGAGAGAAAAATGCACAGTTGTTGACAACAAAATAGAAGTAATTGTCATAATAGGGACAAAACAGACAAAATGAGATCAATTTAGTTATTATACACTAAATAGAATTGTAATTTCTGACCAAGGACTTAAATCAACAACCTTCCAAAATGGAAAAGAAGGTTAGAGTTATATTAGTATAATATTTGCAAACAGTATTGTACCACACTCACAAGTACTGATTACAAAAAATGGAAAAACATGAATGTTGGGTTAAAGCTTATACTCTCAGCAAACATATAAAATTATATATAGGATGCATATGGCAATGCATTCGGGTCTCTACAGGCAATCACATCAGCCAAGAAAGGATCAGATGAGAACTTACAAAAATAATGTTACATTCATGTACACATATAATTAATTACTTGTCCAAAATGTGACAGGAGTGAAATCAAAATCTACCAGACAAGAACCAAATCAATATCTTTCAGAACACCTGTGGAAAAAGGACAAGTATGATTAAATCTAGAGTTCTCACGTGCTAGGTAGCCAGATTCTCATTTTTGTCTAAAGATGGAAAGATGAAAGTTCAAAATGCTCTTATGCCCTTTGTGGTCTCAATTCTCCAACCTTTTCTTCACTACACTATTTTACAGGAAAGGTTCAGTTTACCCATTTTTTTTAGCAAGGGTATGTCCCAGCCTAGAAAGAATTCCATACGTCTGGTAAGGCAGAGAAATACTGAGAATTTCAGAAATGGCTTTGCCAAGGTTCTTTTTCTCATTAAAAAAAATACAATTCTTCCAAACTGAGGTAAACTGAAAATAGATTTTTGATATTAAAGACAGTGTGGAAGATAATATAAAAAATAGACAAAAGCACAGCATCTTTTGAAGACATTATTTTTTTCAAAATATTCATTCAACATTAATTAGAGCTCAAGCTGTTGGCTTCCAATCTTGAGTTCAGACTCTTTCTCTCCCTTTGCCACCCACTGTGGCCTGTTATTCCCATTATAAACACCCATAAATCTCACCAAGTCTAATGGGTTTATTGCAGTCCTGCATATGCATCAAGGGGAGGATAAATGTCTCTACTTGTGCCTTTAGATACCCATAATTGTTTAGTAACATAATGAGATAATGTTTCTAAAACAGCAAAAATCAGTGGGTGTTTTTCTACGCCCTTTAACATGATTTAGAGAGCTTCTCAGATTAAATCATTCTAGATTTCAACTGTGGTTACTAGTTTCTGCAGGCAAAGTAAAGGCAAACTTGCTCCTGAAGACAGTAGAGGTAGGAAATAAGGGAGAGCATACAGGAACTTTCTCCCCATTTTGCTGAAGAACCACAAAAAATGCTCTGTCACCAATAAAGTCAGCAAATAAATGGGTCAGTGAATTTGGAGATGAAAAGGTACAGAAAAGGATGATCCAGAAAGTATTTTCTTTCCTCATGAAAAATTTACAAAAGGACTTGTTTCATTAGATTAGAAAAGTGAAGGATGAGGACGAATAGGATTGCTGTCTTTAGACACAACAAGTAAATGAACACAAGGGAGAAAAAATAACCATTTGAGTTAAAGGAGTACTTTGGCACAAGAACAAATATACATAAGCTGAACATGAATAAATTTAGATTTAATTTAGAAATGGGCTCTGAGCCTTCCTTCCTATCAGATTTGGAAAAGGTCTTTCATTGAAAATAATGCAGACAAAAGGAACTTCAATACTTATAAGAAAAATGAGTACATTTTTTAAAACATTGAATAGTATAGTGCTACAAGAGATTGATTTCATAACCTAGAAGCCTCTTCCTCAGCTTCTTTGTGTTCCTGTTTCTTCCTCTTCCTCTACGCACCATGGAGAACTCACAAAATGCAGATATAAACCCAGAATGCAAAATACCCCAAAAAAAACTAGAATTTAGTGAGACAAACATAGTTATTAGGGATAATGGCACCACATTTGCTATAAAAGTGCTATGAATTAATAACATTTCAACTTGACCTGAATATAAATCTGGGAAAAAACATAAAATGTGTATGTCTTGATGATTCTCTTGGTATCAATTGACACTGTCTCATTCTCAGTCCATGACAAACATTGACCTGCTAACTGAAAAAATTACTTTCAAGGTCAGTAGGATCTGGCCCAGTGCTATTAAAGCAGCAAGTGCATCTCTTTATACATTTATAAGCAGATCAAAAGAAGCAGGGCATTTTGTTGGCAATAGTTCCACTTACTGGATGTCATCAAATTGCTGATATTTACCATTTAAAAGACATTAAAATAATGACAGGAGTTAAAAGTGTTCTCTAAGTACTTAGTGTTAGCTCTATGCTATAGCTGCTCAAAAAGACACAAATACCATTAAAACCCACCAACCAAACCATTATAAATTACTGCTGAGTGTAGAACAACGCTCAAGTTAATTGACTTTGCATTTTCAGCAAGCACTTTGCCAAGTAATTATTATTTATCTAACAATGGTTTCAATGCAAATTGATGGTGCATGTTTGCTATTAATCTGAAGTCGTTGAAAAACACAAACAACAATTACTTTCTGAAATTACCACAGAAAACCAAGAGAACATAGTTTTGTCACTGGTTTACACATTTAATTTATAAAAAGAGAAGCAAACAAAGAAACAACCCTAAATATTACTGTTTCTCAGCCCTTAGTGCTGAATTGCTATGTTAAAAAATAATGAAACTAAGTCAAAGGAAAAAACTTTTATGTGTGTACCTTGCTACCAAAACAGATGCATCAAAGATCCATATGTGCTAGAGTATCATAGTTTTCCCTCATGCTTCTCAGGAATAATCCTGGGAAAGCTGCCAGATCTCAGAATGTGCTTCCCAGACAAGAGGATCACCAGACCATGGAACACCAAACCTTATTTAGAGGAGACAAATACATTTAGAATATTAATTGCTTCTCTACACTGATCCCCATCAAAACTCAGCTGTGATACATACTAGCCAAGAATAAAATTTAGATGGGCAGTGAATAATGTCTTGGAATCAAAATTAACAGTAAGGAGAGAAACCTCATCCTTAAAACAATGTTATAGGTAAATAACTTCACTATATCGAGATACTCATTTTATAGGGACACCCCTAAAGTAAGAAGACACATTCCATTGCATTTTTAACAGATCAGTGACCTAAACAGAAATTCTTAGAATTCCTTTTGGTCCAGCTTACGAAATGGGAGCAGAAGGGTCAATGGTTAAACTCACACTGCTGTAGACACAGCCACAGAGACTCAACAGAAAGCTGTGCCCAGATTCATCTCAGTTCTGTGGAAGCATCTCTCCAGGGCTGTGATCCTACACACTTCAGGCTGGTACACCTGCCTGCTCCTGCTGGAAAGAGTAGACCCACACTGACCCATCCACCCCTACAATTCTCTTTCAGCCAGGCCAGGAACTGTCCCTTGAGCAAATTCAGGGAATTACCCCAGTGAAAAACCTTTTCTTCATTATTTATTTATTAATTTTTTGCTCAGCCATCAACTGTCTCCCTTCTCTGTGCACATGCTCTGACCTTGCTCATCCTACAGATACACCTCATGCTACAAACCTTCTTGGATAACACAGGTGAAATTCAATCTTGCTCTTTCCGTGAATCATTTTTAAACAACTTGTCTTGCCACTTCAAAGTCTTTTTTATATTTGAAAAATTTCTAGTTTACCTTAAATCTTCATGGAAAATAAAATAGAAAAAAGGAAAAAAAAAAAAAAAAGTCTCATCTGTATCAGATGTCTGATAAAACAGTTACTTTTTCTCTTTTTCTGTAGTACCCTGTTACCTTCATGTTACCTAGTCAGCAAAGATATAGATTCATTCCACAATGCAACGATGATCTCCAAAAGAACATTTGGAAAGTAAAATTATTGAGGGATAGATAAGTCAAGATATATAGCAAAATCTAATCTAGGGATTTCAGTGTACTAGATAAATCTATTGAAGAAGGAAAAAAAAAGGTGCACTAAAGTCTTGAATAGTCATTTTCTAGCAATATATCCAGAATGTAATATTTATTAGTGATGTAATTCATGCTTGACATTACATTGTTGAAGTAGCTTTGAATTTGACTTTTTATACAAATATACAGTTATACACAATTGTGCACAAACCAGGCTGAATTCACCACTCCATGCAAAAAAATAAGCACATAGACTAGGTGTGCAAACTGAAACATTTTTGGAAGATAAAATAAACATTTTCAGCCACAGAAAACTAAAATTCTCTGTGTGGGGGTATCTTAGTGCGTCACTTTTTGGCATGAGAAGATACATTCTACTGCCATTGGTTGCGTTGCTTTGCCAGGTGAAATCCAACCATTCTCTGAAAAAAACATCAAGCAGAACACAGACCATGGCATGCAAGATACTAATTTAGTGTATGAATTCTATTAGACTTTTAGCTGGCGTTGGAGACAAGGTATTGATTAAACTCCTGTTTTCTCCCTGAAACAACAACAGGATGTATCTCAGTATTGGTACTTCATTAACATTTCTGATGAGTTGGCTAATTGAACAACAACCAGAGGGGAAAAGAGGATGCTTCCCTCCCTTTCTCTTGTGTCTATACATGCAGGGTTGGATGTGGGCTGTTAAAATTCTGTTTGAAAGGATGCTTCCACAAGCTGGAAATAATGTCTCTTTTCTTGGCTTTTCATGTTGTGCAGTATTTAGTAATTTCATCCTGGAAAAAGGTTGCTCTCATCTGGAAACCTTCAGACAAGTGTACTTTGATTCCTCAGCCAAACTCATTGCATGAAAAGCTTGGGTGAGAGGTTTGTTTTCTTCTACAAGTTTATTTGTTTGTTTGTATTTCCTGAATAGCAAATACATAGTACTAACACGAAGTGCTGGGTGATCTCCCTGGTATTAATATATACAATGCCTATCCACCTGCATGTTAACTAAAATATTCAGCCCAGATTAACTTCTACTGTGCAGACCCTGGATATATTTAAGCAACATGAAAGGAATTCTGATGTACATTGTGGCCCATTAGAGGCTATAGGTGTTATGAATTGCATCATATCGAAGAAAAAAGCAATGAGTTTTTTTTTTACTGTTACAAAAACTAAAGGATGAATGCAAATTTTCCTTCTGCACTGAAATTAGTTTTTTGTCATAAATATTATGTGAATTGTTTTAGGAAAACAGTGGCATTATATATAAATATACATAGTAATTTAAGCTTTGTCTAAATCCCTATAAGCTTAAAAAATCAGTTTTAAACTCAAAGTACTGGGACTTGACTTGGCTTATGCTGTAACAGGGACTAATTTTTAATCATAATCGGTGCTGTGTTTCTGGGGGGATTTAATTCAATGTCAACATTATGGAGAGAGATGTGATTTGGACTTCAAACTTTTTCAGGCTGCTCCCAGGAAGGTCTAAAAGACTGAGGACAAAGGAATGAGATTCTCAATCTGAACATATGTTTGCACTCTGTTTAGGGTTTGTGGTTTTTTTGCACCATTTTGAACATACTTAAAGAGCACAGTGGTGTCAGGCAGAAGCAGAGTTGCTGAGTTAATATTTTGAATAACCCACTATGCTTTTCTGTCAGTGTTTTAGCTTTGCTTCACTGAAGCACAGGGCAGATTTCTGATTTGTTGATAGCAGGATTGAACCACGGGGATACTACCTGTAAAACAGGTGTTCAGATGTCCTTCTAAACCTCCAGAAAAAGGGTACCATTCAATTTCTTAGGAATTACATAGCTCCACTGCATAGTTGCTGTTGAAGCAAACTCTATACTGCACAAATATAAATAGTGTATCTCTCCTGAGTTTGTGATGAGCTGAGACATCATCAGCTGTTTGTGAAACAGAAATCTCTGGACTGTACCCAAAGCAAGCCAAATCCCGTGCCTTGCTTCTAGCAGCATTCTTTTTTTCTCCTGCGGATATTATTTGGCAAATCCACAAATCTAAAATTAAATCTTATTTTTGCAAGTAGAGCTATTTTATGCTAAAATAAGCTGAAATTATGTTAGGTGATTATCCCTGGGTTTGTTTGGTTTTTTGTTTGTCAGTGAAATACAGGCATTGGTTTAACACATTTCTGTTCCACCTTCATCCTCAGGATGTGGTTAACAGTGATGGGCCAGCTGGCTCACCCTCAGTGAAAAATTTCTGTACAGATTCAGAACCAAGCCCCATTTTAACAGCTCCTGTACCCCTTCTACCAGTTTTAGAGGTTTCCACTGAGTCTTTCTCACCAGGGTACCCTGCCACATGCCCTACACATCTGTGTTTGCAAAAAAATCAGTCTCTAGGCACAGATACTCCTGGCTCCTGGTTTAGCACATCATCTCTCTCTCATATCAGGTTTTCCTGCAGTAAACACCTACATCTTAGGGGAGCCATGGCAGATAGCCATAAACTCCTCTAAAGGAACAATGAGAAATGAGAACTGCGTGTTTTATGAAGCTCAGCATGATAACTCTGGGCAGATCTCATGTACTCCACATAAAAGTCATCCTCACCCCATGCTTCTCATCCTTTTGACCCAGTGGCATTAAATGGAGAAATATAACTCATACATATTTCTCTGACAGGAAAAGTTTGTGAAGAGCTTGTACTATGGTCCAAAACCCCATAAATCATATTAACACTGAGACAGACAGATGGCACAAGGCATTTATATTCGTGTGTTGGCTTCTTTTTCTTTAGAAATGTTTATTTTTAACTGAAATCCAACTAGAAAATGTACTTTTCCTTTTGGGATGATATCTACTAGATCCAGAAAGATATGAGTGCAACATGTAGGATGGGTGTTTCAATATGTTTTATGTTGTCATGGTGCGCCTTTATATATATGTCTGCGTGTATATATCTGTGTGTATATACATATATATATTTATTTATGTATTTATGCAAGCACACACAAGCATATACTTTTAAAATATTCTTTGTCAATTTCATAAGAAATAGATTCAAAAAAAGCCTCTTCTTTTTTTGCCCTTTTTCTCTCTGAAAAAAAAATCTAAGGGCAGAGAAGCTTGGCCAGGATTTAATTAAATTTGGGACCTGCAGGAGGAATGAATGCAGGAAAACTAAAGCCTTAAGAACCATTGTGCTTACAGCAGCCAACCAGGTTGGAGGTGCGAGTGTCCTTGATGGGCTTAGCTGTCATGATGCTGCATGATGGCTTTCAACATAACCAGCTTTTTCTAGAAGGCAGTTTAGTTGTTTCTGCACAGAAATCAAGCTGCTTTCTGGGCTCAGATTTCACTATGTGTTCTCACCAGGACAAATTAAGTGGACCAGCCCTAAGCGCCTTTCACCATCATGGAGAAAGACTGCACACTCAAGGAGACTATTTGCTGCTTGAGGGTTTTTTCCATCAGAAAGTCACTCCACAAAGCAGATGCTCTGATGATCTAAACATCTTCAGCTGTTAAAAGTAATTCATGAAGACTTAAATTACAATGGCACAATTTTTATCCCTTTCCTATAGATCTGCATCACAGCAAGTGACACATCTGTAATAAGTCTAACTCAACCTGTCACACAACTGCTTAACTTCATCTGGATATTATATCCTGCACGTTAAAGGAATGATCCCAGCCTTTAAGAGTCAAAATATAAAATCAGATTTACCTGATTTGTGATCCTTTGTAACACAGCGTCCACGGAAGTTCAGAAATGAGCCAGAAGGGTGCTTGGTTTTCAGTCTTGTTTTATTCTACTTTGTTCACAGTTCTTTCTGAGTTTTGAGTGATATATGAAAGCCCATAAAATTGGACCAGAGATACACATAAGTGACATTCAGGTTTCATTTCTAAATGGGGACTTTGCCCTTCTGTGGATCTGACAAATGTACCTCTTTGTCTGCCAGCCATTTCCTCTGGTAAAGCTTTTAAAAGGGCTCTTACCAATCACTGCTGGCATTCCTAGAAAAAAACCTCCATGCAGCATGAAGGGAAGCACCTGAATGTTTCAGTGGCATATACCTGAAGGGATATGTCAAAGAATAAATGTTCAAACAACAAGATTTATTAAAGTAAATGTCCAATATCTACCACAGAAAGCTTGACATCGCTTACCCACAAACCATTTGGGAAAATTCCCCTATTCTCTTTCTCACTCTCTTTTCTAAACCTGGATTTATATGTAGAAGGAAGGGATGATGACTGAGGTCTGATATGACATTTATCTTCACAAGTGAGAAGACTAATAAATCATCAATGACATTACCACAAGTGAATTCTGAGGTCTGCTCACAAGTGAAGATAAATGACACAACAGACCTAAGACAGCATATATTACATGAAATGTCTAATAAGTCTCACTCTCAGCATAGTTGGATTTGGTGAAGATGGCTGAACTTCTGTTGCATTTTAAATCCACCATCCAAGGAAGAAGAAATTAAATTTGCCAGCTGAATAAAATAGGCACCAAAACAGCCCTAGTATGCATTCCAGCCTTTTGCCATGCTACCATGCTACTGCTCTGAAGATCTACAAGGAGCCATGTGGTAGTAAAAATCAATTAAAATGCCATTACAAAACACAGTATCAGGTAGCTCTTCTGTGCATGAAACATCCCTGACTTTCACGCATTAGGCAATATTGCATGATTCCAAAGAAAATGTTCCTGAACATGCTTCCTGCATGTTCCTGTAGTATGTACAACTATCTTTTATTTTAGGCTTTGCAAAGGACTGCAAGTTTCCACAACAGCTTGTGTCCTTCTGTAGGGTCAGTGGGGGCAGCATGGTTGAAAAGCAGAGAGGTTTTAGAATTTCTAATTAGTTTGAGGGTACAATAGTCCTTCTAGAAAGTGAGATCTACAACTGAAATATGCCAAAAGCATGTCTGAACCAGGAGCTGCCAGTGGATTTTTAGGCAGTGTACCATAATAAACTGGGCAAAGAGAAAAATACTTCTTCTGTTTTTTGAGCAACTGATGTCTGAGAGGCTCCCTGAGCTGGACATAACATCTGGACCATCATGTTGAGGAGGGAGATGTTTAATTTGTATTACAGCATTTAAAAACGCAAATCAAATACTAATCTTAGCTTATTCTGGCAAGCCTACCAAAATTCTGCAGTGTAAAATTCATTCGCAGCTGAATTTTGTCTTGTGTGGAATTTGCATGTCTCAAAACTAGATCCTGAAAATTTGAGAGTAACACAGTTGTATGTCTATGAAGAGTAGCATTGCATAAATGTACATCTTAAATCTTGTTCAGGTACATAAATCACCATGTCTTTACCCTTTCTGGGCACAGTCCTGTCCAGTTTACATCCATTAAATGTGTCCAAGTTTATTCTCAGGTTTTAATCTAAAAATCTGCTGGAGTAATATTCCAGTAAAAAAAAAATTTTCTCTGCAATAATATTGTATTTCACATTAATTCAATATACTTGTAATCAAGTGCCCTTATGGCAGAAGATGGTCTGAGTAGCATAGCAACTAAAGAAAACTGAGCTTTCCACATTTCTCATAATGTATTACATTGTGGCCATGTTCAAAATTACCAAGAATCCAGGTAGGTGCTAATCAAAGTATTCAGCAGCCTGCAAGGATAAGAACAACAGAAATTAAATAGTCTTAGGAGTCTAGAAGTGTTATGAGTCTACAATTTCGTTTCTGTAAAGGTAGTTGGAAATTAAGATCAATGGAAACATTTCTCATTTGCTTTCCAAAAGCAGTTGTAGAGAACTGGGTAAATGGGGTAAAAAATTGGAACAAAATTTAAACCAGTTGCAAACAACATTAGAAAAAGTTCACCTGTTTTCATTACCAAGATTAAGACATGACATTATATGGAAAAGGAGAAATTTTATAATTTTTATTTATATTCTTGATTTCTAATGTTATTAAGAATTTTTAAATTAAACTTTTCCTTTTGAGAGCATTTGAATAGTAGTATAGAAGTTCTCTCGGAGGGAAAGGGGAAAAACAAGTTGTTGGTACACAACTAACACTGGTTTGTGAAATCCCATGTAGCTTAGGCCAAGAATTAAAAAAAAAGTAAGTCCATCAGTAGTTACACTTCTAGATTTTTTTTCTTTCCTACTCTTTAAGACCTTCACTTGTGTTCAGGTTCTGGATTAAAACTTGGATTTTTAAAATAAATTTAACAGCAAGATATGCATATGGGAATCAAATAGTTGAAAGGCAAGAAATAACAAGAAAATTCTTGCTTAAACATAAACAATGAGCAACATTCAAAATTTAACTGAAAAATTGCTAAATTTCTTCAGCTGGGATTTTCTCTCTATGTATAAAGATGTGAATTAGCACATATTAGCATATATTATTGTTTCTGCTATTGAAATTTTTTTTAAAACTTTCTGTTTCTGTTATGAAAACAACCTAGTTGATAAATAGCTCCTAGGGTTTCTCTGGAAGAACTACAAGAAAAGGAGAGGGTGCTCTGAAAATTGCAGTTGTTGTGAATGATAAAAGAAAAGGCCCTATGAGAATTTTCAATATTTAAATAACAATTTATTCCTTCCTTCATCTTCTGGTAAAAGTAAACTATAGTGAAAGTGATGCTAAACTCTTTCCCGCCCTTCCTCACTTCTGGGATTGTGGTAATCATGGAATTCACAATACAGTAAAAGAATACCTTTAAGAAAATATATTAGATAGTTTTCCTGACATGTTTAACTAAGTCACAAATTATAGAACTATAGAATATTCTGAGTTGGAAGGCACCCACAAGGATCATCGAGTCCAACTCCTGTCCCTGTGCGGGGACCACACACCAACGATCCCACCACGTACCAGAGAGCATTGTCCAAATTCTCCTTCAGCTCTGTCAGCCTTGATGCTGTGAACACACCCCTGGGGAGCTTGCTCCAGTGCTGAACCACTGTCTGGGTGAAAACCTTCCCCTGATATCCAAGCTAATCTTCCCCTGGCTCAGCTTCAGGCCATTCCCTGGGTCCGGTCACTGTCACCATGGGGCTGAGGTCAGTGCCTGTCCCTCCTCTTCCCCTCCCGAGGAAATTGTGACTGCAATGAGACCTCCCCTCAGTCTCCTCCAGGCTGAACAGACCAAGCACCCTCAGCTGCTCCTTGTATGGCCCCTCAAGGCCCTTCATCATATTTGTTCTCCTCCTTTGGACCCTCTCTTATAGTTTAATACCTTTCTTATATTGTGGCACCCAAAACTACATGCAGCACTTGCGGTGAAGAGAAGCTTATTGATACTCGTGTAACAATTCAACAGAGTGCCCTTGGGACTGAAGCTCACAGTTTCCAGAGGGAGGATGAAATATAAACTTTATTTTTAATACTGACATATTTCCTGCAATTTTCATTAAACTTCTTTATTTGGCTTTTGACTTTGCCAAGAATGAGGCTTCCCAGAAAAAAAAAATAAAAAAGGGAAAAAGAAAAAAAAAGAGGAGAACCACAAATTCTGTTTTGCTTTTAGTGCTTTAAGAACTGATCTAGAAAAACAGGATGAAGATCACTTCTTTTATATGGCTGTAATATCTATGTATTTCACTAATTAGGATTATATTTAACTTCCCTAAAGATATTTCTTGCACATTACATTATTTCTCACTCTCTCTCCATTCCATTAGTCTTTGTCTTATAGCTTTCTTTTATGGTGCAATGTTTTGATAAACAGGTTATTGTTTAAGCCAAACTCCAGCTAATTACTTGTCTAAATAATGTGTATTAAATGGAGAACAGAAAAAGAAATCAAGCAAATAACAACAATAAAAAGTTCCAAATAAAATCCCTTGAGAAAACTGAACTTTGTCGCAGACATCTTTTTCATTAAAAATCCTTTCTTTAAGATTTTTCCTTCTGAGAAGCTGAAGCCTCAGAAACAGAATGTAAACAATAATTATCTGCTGCTGTAGAATGCAACAGGTGGATCCGTGATTGGTCCCCTGTGGATGTTTAGATCCAGTGACCACTCACATCAGAGCTGGCACTCGCTCTCTGTCGGGGCCAGCTGCCTTTGTTATCATTCTTTTCTATTCTATTCTTAGCTTAGCTAGCTTCTGATGAAACCTTTCCTTTTATTTCTTTTTAGTATAGTTATAATGTAATATATATATCATAAAATAATAAATCAAGCCTTCTAAACATAGAGTCAACATTCTCGTCTCTTCCCTCAATCAAGAACCCTTGTGACCACTGTCACAGAATTTAAATTAATTTCCTGCAGGTTTTTTTATTTGCCATTTCAGTCTTTCATGACATGCATATAACTACTTTCCTACTGGAAAAAAGACTGTGAGTATGGACCAGTTTTGATTTCACACACAAACACACAGACATGGTTCTGAGGTTTGAGGTTTTTCATTAATTTTACTCTTTAAAGAAGAGTTATTTCAGTTATAAAGCCATTGTAGTGAGTCACCTAGCTCAGCTCATCACAGCAGAGGTGGCTGGTGGATTTGGTGGCTTACACACATCCTGGATGTGTGCTGTCTCGTCTAGCACCGAACAAACCACTGATGACAGCTCTCAAACATGCCTTGGCAGTCTGTCGAACTGCTAATCTATAGTCACAGTCAGAAGCTCATCTTCCCTCCTCCTAAACTTTACTTTTCTCATACAGAAAGGAAAATTTATGCTTACATAAATTCAGTAGGATGGTAGTGTCTAATACTGAGTTAATACCATCAAGTAATTCCTTACATGGGATCCTGCAAGAAAGATGGAGAGGGACTGTGATTCTTCTGTCATTCTTGTGCTTTCTACAAGAGCATGTAGTGACAGGACAAAGGGGAAATGTCTTCAAAGTGAGAGGGGGCTTAGATCAGATATTAGGAATAAATTCTTCCCTGTGAGAGTGGTGAGGCCCTGGCACAGGTTGCCCGCAGAAGCTGTGGCTGCCCCATCCCTGGAAGGGTTCAAGGCCAGCTTGGATGGGGCTCTGAGCAACGTGGCCTAGTGGAAGGTGTCCCTGCCCATGGCAGAGGAATCGGAACTAAAGCATCTTGAAGGTTGCTTCCAACCCAGGGCATTCTCTGATTCTATACTCTTATACCTTTTTTCTTCAATCTGATGACTTGAAATATAGCAATTGAACAATGAAGCACCCTACATGTATCACACCTGTAATTTTGAGACATACATTTATGGCACTTAGCCAACAGCTTTGACTAGTTTGTCATCATTCAATGATTCAGTTTTAATTCTCTTTCTTAGGACTACTTTTAATATATGGACAAAAAATTACCTTATACAAAAACACTTCAAAAGAGATAGATAGATAGATAGATAGATAGATAAATAGATAGATAGATAGATAGATAGATAGATAGATAGATAGATAGATAGAAATACACAATGTAGGGTACAAGACATGATTTTCCTATTAATAACCCAAACT
Organism: Tangara arthus; assembly: GCA_035584835.1. Taxonomy (NCBI): domain Eukaryota; kingdom Metazoa; phylum Chordata; class Aves; order Passeriformes; family Thraupidae; genus Tangara; species Tangara arthus. The sequence goes on from JAWMQZ010000001.1 coordinate 13,090,997, forward strand.
ATTTGTGTCTGTGTATCAAGTTAAGCTTTAATGGGCTCACCACCAGCAGTGAGGCATCTGGTGAGTCTCTGCTGCCCAGACTGATGTTGGTCTAGTGGGCAAGGGTCAACTTCCATCGTCCCTTGAAAAGGGTTGGCTCTTGGTGCTGCTACACATTAGTTGCATGTACTTCTTGTCCCTACAGTTTATAGGTGGTCTCATACCAGTGTTTTTTTATTTCAAGCCATTGAAAGAAACTATTGTTTTCTCAACTAACTAACTTTTTTATTGTTTTCTCAATTGTCTGTCTAACTTTTAACTTGTCCTATGTTGTTTGGCTCTGACATACCTCCCTTCCATCAACAGTTTCTTAGTAAAACTGCACCAAGGTCACAGAGTTGTGCTGCAACAAATCAAACCCTGAATAACAGGCAACTCAGTCCTTGGGATGAAGGTTATAGAGTTGTCAGCCTTTTAAAGCAAATTGTTTCATTGTCTCATTCCCTTACATTTACCATATGTAAAAAATAGCATGCCAGCACTTGTCATATTCTGTACTGTCCCTATTACAATAAACTTCACAGGTTATGATTAAATTCTGTCTAGTGATTTCTCCTCTGTGAATCAGTTACATGATGCTTTTCACTTTTGATACAAGGCACATCACTGGGAAGCTAACTTTTACTTCACCAGATTATTGCTGCATCCACTGCCTGCAGGTCATAGCCCATAACTTGGAAAACATTGCCTGCTGCCAGAACAGCCCCTACTGTCATAAATCGTGCTAAAACAGAAAAAGACACTAGACAAGATCAGGTCTCCTGAATCCTGACAATAAATTAGATGTTGAATCTGAAAAGCATTAGAAATTCAGTAAGGAAGAAGATATTCTCAAAGATCCATTGAAATTAAGCCGTGAGCATGGAAGTTTTTCACTAATTGTAGATGGAAGGAAAGGTAGAGACATTTTTACACCTAACCTATATAACTCCACTTGTGGCTAAGTGCTCAATTGAATTCATTATTAACACAGTCTCTAGAAATCAATCAATCATTATCAAAAGCAACCTTATTGTCTAGAACAGCTTCAATCCAATGATCTCCCCCACTTCTGAAAAAAAATTCAACTGCCTCTTACAAACTATATTTCTTGCAAGCTCCTGTTTACCTTAAAAAAAAATTCTACTCAGCATTTGAAATATGGTCCTTTTAGGGAAAAAAAAATCTTGGTGTATGCAAACGAATGCAGTTATTTAATATCATTGCTTCATATTTGTTAATGTTTGGTAATTTCCATTAAAAGATCACTTTTTCAGTTGCTTGTAATTTTGGCAAACCTACTCAGGCACATACCTTTTCTCTTATTGGATCTCATGCTCACACAGGTGTATCAGAAAATTTCACACAAAGGAGTTTAGCAATTTAATAGGGATGAGAAACATCTTGTTTCACCTTCCATCCTCTCTGCAGCAGATGCGTCTTCCGTGTGTCTTACATTTGGAATAACAATTCCCAGTCTGTCAGGAATCCCATGAGAGCATTTACTCTGTGTTCCTGAACATCCTTCAGTTCCCTGCTCCCTGAGCTGGAGCATCACACCTTGACCCCAGCCCACATCACACAGACACAGATTAGGGCCAGGGGTTGGTGGGGTCAGAAGGAGGGAAGGGGAGAGGAGGGAGAAAGTGGGAAGCTGCCTGGGACAGGAAACACAGGCTGGATTCCAACACTGATGTTTCCCTTTATCTACAGTACTCTGGCCTCTTTAGTTACATAGTGGGTACCTGGAGATAGTTCCAACATTCCTAAATTTACTTTTGTACTAAATTGTGATGAAAATCACAACCCCACTATTGTGTGGTGTGAAATATTCAGAAGTATTTAGACTCAGAACGTTATCTGTAAGATGGAATTTTAATTTAAGTTAATAGCATCCTGTATTCACCTGAGTAGATTCAAGTCACGCAGGAACAAAGTAAAACATTTTAATATTGCTGGAACTGCATTTTCAACCAAAAATTGTTGTTGAACTGATTTAATATGTCCCTATATAGAGGATTAAAATTTCTTTTTATGAAGAGTTTTCAAGTCTGCTGCCTTCAACCTATTGTATTTAATACAGCCTCTGGCTTCTTTCACTCAGGTTGCAAAGTTCTTCCTCTGGCAGAATTTCCCATTCATGTGCTATAAGGCTTTTTGCCAGCTGGATGTTAGCAGAGTACACAGAAAGGAACCAGCCAATTCCTTACAATATTTGCTCTAATCTTTATTCTCTCTTTCATATTACTTCTCTTCTTACTGTTCTCTGCCTCCATGGAATTCTAAATCTTCATACAGGTCTCAGGTTGTTGATAATGTGGAATTATTATAAAGCATAAAATCCCCTTTCCCTAGCCTCACTCTCCAAGGAAAAAGACTGACTTTAAAACTCCTACACTTAAAAATCCCCAACACAAATCACAACCCCCCCAAAAAAAAAAACCCAAGACCAACCAACCTTAAACCAATAAATACACAAGAACTAGAGTTTGAGGATTTCTATTTTGATAGTCTGAATACATTTTAATTTTTTCTTTTTTTTAGCTTTTAATTCAGTCTCAACATTTTAGCAGTACCTGGAGTGTTCAGACATTACATCCTCTTTTTACTCTCACTTCGTGACTCAAATTTTAAAGAACTGTAGCTTAGGGGGGACAAACAACAACACTGAACAATTTAAAAAATGAAAATGTATGAAACCTCACAAAAATCGATTCATTATCTGTGTTTAATTTTTTGAAGGCATCTATTTCTCTTGCTGTTGTCGCTATCAAATATTTAACACTTTGGTAGTGTCTTGCAAGCATTAGGAGAATAAGTAATATTAACATATTTTACATATTAGGAATGGTTCAGAAGAAGAAAATTGGATGAATATGGGCTGGGAATGTGTCCAAGAAGGCCAATGGCACCTGGTCTGTGTCAGCAATACTGATAATCAGCAAGACCATGGATGTGATTGTCACCCTGCGCTGGGCACTGGTGAGGCCACACCTCAATCCTGTGCTCAGTTTGAGGCCACTCACTGCAAGAAGGACATTGAGAACTGCTGGAACGTGTCCAGAGAAGGGCAATGGAGCTGGGGAAGCGTTTGGAGCACAGGTCTGATGAGGAGCAGCAGGAGGGGACTCAGCCTGGAGGAAAGGAGGTTCAGGGGAGACCTGATCACTCTGTACAATCACCTGAAAGGAGGTGGGGATTGGTCTCTTCTCCCAGTTAAGAAGTGACAGGACAAGAAGAAACGGCCTCAAGTTGCGCCACAGGTTTAGATTTTATATTAGGAAACTGAAGGCGTTGTCAAACATTGGAACAGGATGTCCAGGGAAGTGCTGGAGTCACCATTCCTGGATGTATTTCAAAGATATGTAGCTGTTGCACTGAGGGATGGATGTGGTTTAGTGCTGGCCTCAGCAGTACTTCATTTATCATTGTACTCAACACTCATAAAGGTCTTTTCCAACCTAAATGCTTCTCTGATTCTATAATTCTAAGAGTTAATCCTTTACAAGGGCTGCAGCTGGAACCAGCAGTGCAGGTGAAACTAGAAGAGGAATTCCTCATTGCCTACGCATCCCCAGTGTGCTGGCTGGAGATATGTGTGGTGTCCTCCTCATGGGTGTGTCTCCAGCCCTGCACCTACTCCTGGCCCTGGAAATCCAACACCAGGCACATCTATCCACTAATCTGTAATAAGTGACCTGGATATGCCCAAGGTAGGGCAGGTTCACCACACGTAACAATAGAGCCCAGTATTTCCACAGAGGCTGTTTGAAAGAGGCTGTTTCTGAAGACACAGTACATCTTGCTCTTCCACACACAAATTTTCTTATTTTCAATGTTCTCCAGTGATACTGGTACAAAGTAATAATTCTTGGGGGCCAGAATTTGCAGCCTTCAATGGGGAATGCATCCGTAGTATAGGCACCGTTTTCAAATGAACTGAACTAGATTCACCTGAAAGTTCAGCCCTAGCACCTGTTGTTCTCCCAGCAGGATATAAGAAAGGTTTTAATAGTCACTAGTGTGTACTGGATTCCTGGTGTGTGACTGGAGAGCAGTACTTTTAAAGGAAAGAAGTTGGAGTGTTTGAGGAGGGGGGTGAAGAGAAAAATAGTAGTGAATAACACCCTGAGGAACAGCATTGATAATGCTGCTTATGCTCATATGAGCACATCTGAGGATAATATTTTTATAAAGTTGTGTTGATTTTGGTGTTTTGTGTTTTGGTTTTTTTTTTTTAATAAAAGATTGTTACAAAATTGTTCTAAGACTTATCAATGTCTTGAAGTTTTTTTGTTTTCTTAGCTTTGAGAAAGATTTAAGTGGTAGCATGAAGCTGCTCTGAGTAGCTTCTCATGCCTTTTGTTGGACTCTGGATGAGGCAAGAAAAAATTGTAGGATGTTTTTATTTGTGTTTAGACTTATAAGTGTCAATGTTTTATGATGCAGAAGCTATTCTGCATGACTTATTTAAAGTTATGAGAGAAGCCCTTGTCAGTTTTAGTTTTTCATATTAAGTACTGCTCTTCTCACGTTGTTTTATCTGCCTACCCTTCAGGAAAAAGAAAGAGAGTATAAAAATGAAAAACTACCATCCAAAATCTCCAGAACAATAATGCTGTTCTGTCTTCATTTATTTTTGAGTTCCTGATTAACTATAAGTGTACATTCCATTAAAAGTGTGAAATCAGAGTTTTTTTTTTCTTATGTAATGCTCTAAGCAGTAATTTTGCCTCCTTATTTTCCTCCATTTTCCAATGCACCCTTTCAGGCCTCTGAATGCTAGTTACTGTAAGATAAATTATTATAGTAGCTCTGTTTAGAAAAGAAACTAATGAAATATCTGAATTTGATATTTCATAGACAATAAATAATTAGATAAGCAGATTGATAGTGGAAAAAGCAGGTAATGAAAGAAGGTTTAGAAAGATGCATTTGCTGACGCTAGTTACAAGTGGCTATTAGTCTAAACAGTCCCATTTGGCAGAGATTTGTAGGTATTGCAGGAGAGGTAGGTCTTAAGGAAGGATTTAAAAGAGGATAAAGTGATATGATCTCCAGGATCATCAGTGACAGATGGAATAAAAGTGGAAGAAAAGTTTTTTTTTTTTTTTTAAGTACTCTGTACCTTTAAGTCCAAGACTTACATGGTGAGATAACCAATTTGTCTTCTTTAGTAGTTTAAAAGGTTTTGCATGAGCAGTAGTAGGCTGGAGGGGTTTGTTGGTGGGCTTGAGATGTAGGTGAATGCTTTCTCTGTGTAACAGTTTCCTGTTAAGTTGAAAAATCAAATTTCTGAGCACTAACAGTACAAACTGATGGTGAGTACTTACTTCTGTGGAGGTGATGGGGCTGTTGCAAATGAGTAGTTTGGGTCACTTAAAGAATCACCATCAACAGTATTGTCAAAGGCAGGTTTTGATAAAATTTGTGAAAGTGTGATAAGACTCTATAGCAATGCTCACTGTTTTACTTACTGCATAGAGGAAACATGCAAAGGAAAATTGACTCAAATTCACTTTAGAATGATTTGCATGGAGAATGGGCATTCAAAGGATAAACCTTCCCACTGAGTCCTGAGGTTCAGAATAGACATACCTACCACCCCTAGCTTTCTGAACTCTTGATAGAATCTGGGTGGTGTTGGATCCAGCCTTAGTCCCAGACCTGGTCAACAGTTATGTCTAAAGGACTTAACCAGCACTTAATCCTGAATTTAATGTTTAGAAAGTGACTCAATAGGATATATTATAATTAAGTCACTGTAGATTTGAAACAGCAATATTCATACTATTCTTCCAGGAGAGTATAGGGATCAATTCACACACACATACACACACACGCGCGCGCACACACATGCATACACACATATACATATATATATAATATAAATGTATGAAGGTATCTGTCAAAAATTCTCCTTGACTTGAGTGAAATACTTTGAATTCCTTTGCATTGCTCATTGGACAAGGGATTGAGCCTAGAGGAGTGGGGGGTATTGGCTCAGATCTTATTGCCAGCTATTGGTGATTTTCCTTGAAGTATTACAGACTTGAGATCTGGTGACTTCTGAGAAGTGTCACACTCCAAGGGCAATGCTGGCACAGCCTCCTGCCATTCAGGAGAGCTTGAAGGACCTCACCTAAGACTGCTGTTAATAGAGTTCAAGGTGATCTGCTTTAGTTACTAGTCAGTTTTCATTGAGGCCATGGTCTGGGTTGGTAACCACTGCAGTTTTTCAGAAGTCTGGTAACTATGGCAGCATTTCACTCAGCCTGTGATTAACGGAAGTTCCAATGCATGTTCCAAGGCTATCAGGGGTGACTGATTTTCTCTTGTTCCCACCTTAGTCAGCCAACAGCTATTCTTGATATGAACAATTCTGCTCCCACCTTAACCATGTAAGGTATGGTCAAGGGACACTTCACTACATAATTGGAACCTTTTGCAATCTACTTTTACCAACTCTGCAAGAGCTCAGCTCTTGTTGGCTGGTGTGTTTATCTGTTTAACTGTCATCATACTTCCTAGCATTTATAGCAAAATATTTTTACAAAGGAATGTTTCAACAGTGTTCTGTTCATTCTTCTTGTTTTTTTTTTTTTCCTTTCTACCTCTTTTAATTTATCCCCAGCTGGCAACCAAGACCCACCCATGACGCTTTCTCACCGTCCTGCATTGGGAGGGTAAGAGTGGGAAAACTTTGAGATCACGACAGTTTAATAGGAAAAGCAAGAACTGCACATGAAAGCAAACCAAAACAAGGAATTCATTCACTACTTCCTGTAGGCAGGCAGGTGTTCAGCCATCCCCAGGAGAGCAGGACTCCATCACGTGTAATGGTGACTTGGGAAGACAAATGCCATCCCTCTGAGTGTTCCACCTTCATTGTTCTTCTTTCCACAACCTTCTATGCTGAGTATGACACCATATATGACACCATATATTATGGAATATACCTTTGATCACTTGGGGTCAGCTGTCCCAGCTGTGTGTCCTCCCAGTTCCTTGTACACTCCCAGCTGCTCCACTGGCAGAATAGTCTGAGAAGCAGAAAAGGCCTTTGTAAGTAAGTACTGTTAAGCAATAAAAAAAAAATTCTTTTCAGCACAAAGCCAAAACACAGCCCCTTACAAGATGCTATGATGAAAATTAAATCTATCCCAGCCACAACCAGCATGAAACTCAATTCTTCATTCTCTTCTTTGGAGTTGTAATGAATTAATCATCTAGACAGTGAATCTGAACAGAAATATTTATGTCACAGAAAAGTCAAAAAATCCCCTCTAATATGGTTTGGTTTGAAACCCTGTACGTCTGGGTGCAATAGACAGCTGTCTTTGTGATCTAATACCTAGTATCTCGTATTCATGTATAAATTTAAAAGCAATGTAGCCTGTTTTCAGTTTGTTTTTCTTTTCTTTACCCTCCTTGAGAACACAGACATTGTAGTCCTTCCATAAGTGTCTTAGAGAGTTACGTTTTCTCCAGAATTTGTGGCAGAATGTTGTTTGGCTTCTACAGAAGTAGAATTTTGGATTAAAAAAAAAGTGCAATAAAAGCATTCTTTAGAATGTTTCATTCTACAGAATTGAATGGTGCGCTTGAGGTGATACCATTAAAAAGTCCAGCATGCTAAGGAGATTTTTGAAAAGTGCTTAAGGGGGAAAGTGTCTGCAATGAAAACCTGGATAATCCAAAAATATTCTGCCTTCTCCCTTTATGTGTATAAACTGCAACAATTAGTTTGCTTTAGGCTACTTATATGCAGAAGAAGAAGAAACTGCATAGCCAGAGCTGCTGGAAGTAGGGAGGGAGAAGGGAGGGGTGGGTGAGTAAGACAGCAAGAAAGCTATTTTTAAAAGAAAGCTGATATTTTCTAATAATGGAACCCTGCCTGGCAGCACCTTGTTCACGGCTGTTCCCTTTGGTTTCCATTTTTAGTGGTTCTATATCTGTGGTGCCTCTCTTCTGCAGTTCTGCTAGCTGCCCCTTTAAACATCCTTCTGCAAGAAATTTCTGCAATTACTGTGTAGTTGTGACTACAAAAGACAGGTTAGATATTAGAGAAAGAGCAGGCAATGTATATCTGTAACTTAGCTGAAATAAAGATCACAGCTGGGGAGATGCCATCGTGAGTTTCTGACAATACACAAAATGTTTCTGTATAGGAATTTCAAACCATCCTCTGTTGTACTCTAATCAAAGAAACTGCACTCTGCAGACTCTGTGTAACAGCTTTTGAATTCTACATCTTTTCAATGAGTTTTAAGGGAATTATGCCTGCTTAGTCAAGGCAAAGTAGTGAATGAAGCTAAATATTAATAATCTTTTGTTGTACATGTTGGGAAGTAAAACTGGCACTGACTGCAGCTATGCAACACGTGTGAGTGTGTGTGCCTACACCTAAGTGTGGGTGTGTTATAAAAATGCCCAATAAATACCATATTAAACTAAACTAAACTAAACTGGTTTTACTGGGTGGAGAGCCAAGACTCTCTTACTAAGGGGCCTTGGCATACACAGAAAGAGTTGGAATAATTTCATTCACTAACTGGGATCCCGGATTATCTCAGAGTGGAAGGGACTTTAGAAGATTCTCTGGGCCAAATTTCTGTGGGAAAGAGAGCCTAGATTAGATTATCTAGCACCTTGTCCAGTCATATCTTGAAAAACATACGGTGATGAGACCCTACTGTATCCCAGGGGAGGTTATTCCAGTGGCTGAGTGTTCTTTCTGTAAAAATAAATTTCTTTCCTATTCTGAGGAACAAAACTTCCTCTTGTATTTCTTGTCCCTTGGTTTTCCATGTAGATACCTGTGAAGAGAAAGCTTTTTGTCCTTTTTGTAGCTGCCTTTTAAGTACTGAAATACTGTGATGAGGTTTTTCTTCTGCTTCAGCTTTTTCTTCTCCAGAGAGGGAAGTCTTAACTCCTTCAGCCTTTACTTATAAGGGAATGCTCTTAGACCTTTGAGCATCAAAAGAATGCTTGACTGGAATAGAGTTATTGACAATACTCAAGATTACTACTTGAAAACCTTTATATATATCTCTCTCTGTATATATATATTCTATTTCTGTTTAAAGCCTCAGAGATCATTGTAAAATAAAATCGCCAAAAATTTAAAAATGTAAATTTACTGGGAACTCAGGTTTACTCTTAGACTCTTGAACTTTTACACCTCATGTTTTTAGTCTTGTTTATGCACAGCATCTGTCTGAAATTTCCCCTTTTGAAAAGGGGTTTTCTGCGTTAATTGTGTGATAGCAGAAACTTTTGCTTTAAGAAATATCAGAGGAGCAATAATTCCATTACAGATTGTGTAAATACTAGAGATTTAGCACAGAATAAAATAGGACAAGTTTTAATTTCAATCTTGATGCCCACACTTGGTTTGTGTAAACTGAGTATTGTTACTTTCTCAAATCTCCTCTTGTCTGTATGGCGTCTCTTTTCTTTTAAATGTAGTGATCTGAAATATTGAACTGATACTAACAAGATAAATTTTGAACAGTAGCTCTTCCTGCGAGAAGAATTAACAGAGTGTAAAGTCTTGTCAGATGGACAAGAGCCTCTCAAGCTTTTGAACATCATCAGCCCTAAAGTTTCAAGCATCAGCTGTGTTCCTCTCATCCTAAACAGCTTTAATTTTTTTAGCCTGACTTTCTTGGAAAAATAAGTCTCTAATCAAACAGTCTGTCTTTCTTGCTGCGAACCAGTCTTGAGATACTTTTGACTGAGCTAGCAAATTCCAAACAAATTTGACAGGAGGGTGGAAGCGTCAAGTACTCTTCTCTAAGTTTTCTGACAAGAGGTGAACAGATGGTAGAAAGAGTACCTGTTTAGCACTGTCAAGGAGGAGACAGTTATGACCTGAAGTTTATGCTTTACTAAATATTGTGGAATACAAACTGATGATCAGCTTTCTGACTTTTTTCTAGTTTCAACACTTACTAGAAAACATGAAACAAAGTTTTTTTTTTTTGGTTTTGTGTGTATGTGTTGGTGGGTGGATTTTGTTGGTTGACTGGTTGGATTTTTTTTTGTTTTGTTTTGGTTTATTTTTGTTTTTTTGTTTTTTCTTTCAAGCACTTGAAAATTTTCTTTGTCACATGCTACATACCTGTGAAAGCATGATCGCATTTTCTGCACAGCAGCAGACCTACCACATTCAGGATGAGAAGTGGTGGACAGGTTTTCCCATGTTGTTTTCCTCTGGTAAACTGTGCAAAATAAGATGAAGTCATGCTCAGTGCCAGGTGTGATGTATGGTGTTTTATGCAATCCCACTCTTCCAGTTGCCCCATCTCTGGATTCTGTTGTAGTATAAAATAGAGCTCCAGCTTTCCTTGAAGGAAATCAAATCACATAAGGAAACATGAATTTCCAGATCTAGTATGGCATGTTTGGTTTGGAAGAGCAGCCAGGCTTTCATAGCTATCTTGTAATGCAAGTGGAATCAAAATATGCCTGAAATATTGCTGGTTATGTGATAATACAATTTAATTTTTGAGGCAAATAGCCCAGATATCTGAACAATATGGAGATGCCTGATCCAAGTTGTTCTGAGTTTCCCTTAGATCTCCCTACAGAAAAGGAAGATAATCAGCTCAAGACAAGGAGAAACCTAAGTAACCTGCTTCAAGTAAATCATTTTTCTAACTATCCAATTAACTTTGACAGCTAATTCTAGGAGATTTAAGTCTCTTCCTGCTTGTCTGACAATTTTACTGAAGGTTTAGCAGGTGTTTTATAAACCTCTGAAAAATCTAGTTGGAAAAAAAAAAAAAAAACTCCAACAGTCTGTGCAAGCCTTTCAAGGGCACTACTCTAAAGAAGTAGGGCTACTGCTCTAAAGCAGGACTTGAAAGCTGTTTCTGTGTTGTGCAGGCATAATCATAGTTCAGTACTGGATTGTCTTTAAGCTGTGTGGCTGGAGTGGTGCTCTGAAAGGTGATGAGGTGAGAAGCTGGCTTTTTGTTCTCTCACTCTGCTGCTCTGCTCATTATCAGTCTCCAGCTTCTTTGTGTACCTGTGTTAGCTCTTTTCAGAGTTCACTTCCAGTGACTGTCCTATTGGGAAAAGTAGTGCTCGCTGCCCAGCTTTTGTGTTTCAGCACAAGCTAATGCAGTGCATCTTTGTAGTGGTGACTGTGTAGTGACTGGAGTTGCCAAGGGCAGGAAAGGCCACTTTGTGGTATAAACCCTTAAGTTCTAATCCTTCCTAAATTAATTTTTCCTTGACAAATTGCACATAAAACTTAAAATAGGTTTGGAATCTATTGCATCCTTTCCAGCCTCTGGATAGAAACACCAGGATGTCTAGCAGGGTTAATAGAAATGAGTATACGTCACTACTCACTGAGTGAGCATCATGGTTTCTGCTCTCTTCAGAAGCAACTTGCTTCTTATTCTACTCCTAGGATCTAAAGCTGGAAACAGTACCAAGCCAAAGAACATTTCTGACTCTAGGGACTTTTCAGGCAAGGCACTAGGGTTATATAGGAGCACTGTGCTTCTGAGTGTTTTCTGCTTTGAAGTGCTCTGTCCTTGGTGCCACATGAGGATTCAGTGTGGATCTGAGCTGTTCCTGGCATCTTTTTCTAAGGCTCCTTAAGGGGGGATGGGAAGTGCATCTATGTACTCTGTGTCATTATAGTGTGGCTCATTGCTTTTTCATGGAGGCAGAGGCAAAGACAGAGGTGAAGAAAGCTGCAGAATTGTCATGTCTGCTGCAAACCTGCAGCTACATCTGTAGGTGAGACAGCAGGTGATCCCTTAAAAGCAACATCTTTCTGCATTCTGTTGCTGATCTGGTCTTTTATGTAGTGGAGGTACGAAAGCAGCAGCTAACAAGGATAGATGTGCAGTCTAAGGTAGGCACCTGCAATGCTTCATCCTCAGTTCTGCATTCCCACAGCACTCAGCTGTCATCCACAGATGCTTTTCACCAGAGTGCAGGTTCCTGCTGGGCAGGGAATTTGAGAGCTGGTAGAGTGGGGGTGTGGAACTCTGAGGAGAAATGAATAGGAGCTGTGTCTCTGTAACGGTGTTCACAGGGGTTTTCAGGTGAGGTGAGAGACAAGAACGTTGACTCCATGTTCAGAAGGCTTGATTTATTATTTTATGATATATATATATATAATACATTATAACTATACTAAAAAGAAATAGAAGGAAAGGTTTCCTCAGAAGTTAGCTAAGCTAAGAATAGAAAAAGAAAAAAATGATAACAAAAGCAGCTCTCTCGGACTCTGTCCGAGATAGCTCGGCCCTTGATTGGCCATTAACTATAAACATCCAAGATGGGCCAATCCAGATGGACCTGTTGCATTCCAGAGCAGCAGATAACCATTGTTTACATCTTGTTGGTGAAACTTCTCAGCTTCAGCAGGAAAAATCCTAAGAAAGGATTTTCACAAAAAGAATGTCTGCGACAGTGTCTTTGCCAGAAAAGGGAAGAAGATGGAAAATGTAGTCATTGAAAAAAAAAAAAAACAAAAGGAAGGGAAAGTGAGAAACTGTCCCCCTTGAGCCACACATAGAATAAAGCTCAAAGAAAGGTCCAGCAGTGAAGAACAACTCTCCTCAAAAAGCAATGAACCCCAATGATCTGTGATGATGAGGGTAATAGATTTATTTGCATTCATTTACATGCATGAATGACGTCTGTGGTCATCTGCATAACATCAGCAAGAATTCTAGAATAAGGCCTTAAATACAAGTATCTAACTTGGAGGGAATTTAAATGTTTGAAGCCACAGTGCAACAGCTTTAGTGCAGTACTTGCATGGAGGATGTTTTATTTCTGCAATTTTAATAGTTTGGGATTTAGATTGGTGACATTTTCTTGTTGTCTGCTCCAAGGCCTCTTTCCACTGTCAGTTCTAAGGCAGGATTTTTTCTATTTCCAGAATAAAAAATTAAAGGAACAGGAATAGCCTCCACACTTGCCAGCAGCCCAATAAAGTATTGAGTAGAGAAGGAAGTGGTGGAAACAGTAAAAGACCTGTAGGAACAAAACTACATAAAAGGACCTCAAATTTACCTCAAAGCACACTTCACTGGAGAGTGGATTTTCAGAAGAATATAAAATTAGCCTGTGCAGTTGGCTTCTGGAGAAGACTGCTTAGCTACAGAGCTCAATTCTAATGCACAGTAGAGAGGAGGCGAAGAGGACAAAGACTTCAAGCAGAGGGCCAGAAGAAGGAAAAGCTGATGAGAGAATATTGCTTTGAAGATGTAGGTTAGCAAAAGGACATTGTCAACCTTTCAGTATGCTACAATTTTGCCGCAGTTCGTACCCTGCATGCAGATTGTGCTAAATCCTTTACAGAAATAGAAATCTGCAGCATGTCCTGCATCCTGCACCCTCACTCTTCTGAGGGAAGTGTGACTTGGGGTCACAGTCCTTGCTGGCATCAGCAGGTTCAGCTTGCCTGAAGTCAGTGGAGCTGAACACCTACTCTTGGCAATAGTAGTTTGTCCTTGTAGTTTTTGTGTGTTTTTTTTTTTTTCACAGCAGAAAAACAACAATTAACAGTGCTACTATTGACAATATATAGTCAATAAAGGTGATAATACAACATGTAACAATCTGGATATGTTATACACTTACCTCTGTTATGTAGATTATGTTTATCATCTGAGATGGAGAAATATACTTGAGACAAAGAAAGCAACTTCTTTTTTTTTCTCTCAGAGAATAATTTTGTAAAAGCACTGGAAGAAGAGGTTTGCTTTCCCTCTGGGTAGAATAAACTTTTTTTTTTTTTTTTCCCTGAATGAATCATTTTCATCTTCCTGTTACTGTGATTTCAGCTCTGCAGAGGCACAATTCCTGTGGAAGGTAACAGGGATTATCTAGTGATTATTGCACAAAGGTGCATGCACAGAATATTTCAATACTATTATGTTAAGCACAGATGCTGCAGAAGCACACCTTCTTGCCTTACTATTTTCCTTCTTCCTTCCCTTTCTTAATTCCAAGCTACTGTCTGTGTTGGGCTTGCTAGTGACTGTATTCAGAGTAGGTTAGGGGATGGGGAATAGCCACAGAGAATAAAATTCTGAAGTAGCTAAGACATAATCAGCTCTGATATCTAATGTTTGCTGTCGCAGCCCTCTGATGGCTCTACCGCCAATATCAAACCTGAATGATTCTGGAATGTTTGGGGCTGTCTTGAGTTTGGAATATAGGTATGTGGTTTTTTGCAACAGGTAACAGAGGGATGTATTTATTGGAAAACAGTGCTTCTGACACTCTCCTCTATAATGCTGCTCTGAACAAATATTACTGTGTTAATTTAAAGACAGGTGGTGCTATCTTAACCTTGGTCTCAGATGCTGTTGACTAATTACTTCTTGGCAGTACAGTCAATGCTGATTTGTCTCAAGGATAGAACAAAACTTAATTTTGTTAAAACAAGAAAATAAATTCTGGGAACAGGAAGAAGGTTGAGCAGGATCTTTGGGGCACAAGGAAGAAGAGAGAGATATCTAGGAGGGAGCTGTGAGACATGGGCAGCTGTAACTCTGGAGGCTGTGCATTGAAAATAAAGCAGGAAGGGGTTAGTGGAGATGTCACTGTAAGAGGGGGAAAGGGGAAGAGGGATGAGTGAAATTTGAAATGGGTAAAGTGACTTGAGGGAAGAGAAATGAGCAGTTCTGACTGCACAGCCTTTACAGGAGCAGGCTCCTGGGTTTCTTCCCCATTCTGGACAATTGTCTGCTTATCCTGGGTCCTGCTCTGTGACAGTGGCAGCACAGACACAAACCTATGGTACAAAATCTATGCAATTTATCATAATGAACTGCAGATCTCTTGAAGGTACCATGAGAAGCTTTGACTGACTGAAACATCTAAAGCTCATGATAAATCAGAATCTGAAAAATAAAAACACTGCTTGAGGGTAATTCATCAATAGATACTGTAATTTAGAATAGATAGTATGCAGGACTTGTGGTCAAATATGAGTATTTATCTAGTTCTTAAAAAGATGAAGGTCAGGGAGGGGTGGTGGAGGGGGAGCAGTACCAAACAAGATTTAGTATGTTTGGGTTCAACCAGCTAAGAAAGAAAAACAAACCTTTTTTTTCCTTCCTTTCTCTGTTATCTAGAAACCTAAGGTGTGTTTTTCTTCTAAAAGAAAAAGTGAGATGCAAACAAAAAGTCTGAATAAAATTATGTGCAAGTAGAAATAGTACATAAAAATTCAAAAAATAAAAATATTTTTTGGTAAAATGTTCTGTTGGAGAACTAGACATGGCAAACACTTATTACTCCAAAATTTAATTTTTAAATGTCTGAATTCATTGAATACACACTTTCTTGTCTACGAGGATAATTAGAATATTTATTTTATACAAAACTACATATACATGTTTTCCTCTCTTATCTCATGCTTTTGTCAAAGAAGTCATTTTCAAAGAGGTAAAAATTATGGACAGTTTTCATGTTGTCCACCTGCGAGTGCAGTAGCATAACACATTTTTCCACAAGTGGTAAATATACAATGTGTTCTGATTATAAAAATTCTACTCTATATCTTTAATTGTACTGGGCAAGCTAGGAAAATTCTGAGCAATTTGCCCTGATTTCAGATCAAGTAAGCTAAGTGAAACAATTAATTCACATCTGCATCACAGTGAGGTCTGGCAGATAGAGATAGGCAGTTGAATTAAGGTTAGAAAAAGAGGCTGGAGCTCCAGCGCTGTGCTGCCAAGTCTCAGATTAAGTCATAGCTCCTTCTAGCAATTTAAGTTCTGGGAAGGTGGAGGGAAAGATTTGTTCTGACCTCTCTGGCTGTAAAATATGAGGGATGTTTCAGCCTGTGTGAGCTATGATGGGTCCCTGTTGTGGTCAGTGAACAGACCTTCAAGGGGAGGCTCAACTCAGCCTCTTTCAGTATCTCCATCTGAAAGGTGTGAGTCATGCCCATCATAGTCCTGCTCCTCTTCCCTGGCTATAAACCATGTAGGATTGCACCACAGATCTCCAGGTGTGAGTTAAGGTGCTGTCAGGCAGATGACTCCTGACCTGTCGTGGTCAAACTGGGCGTCAGAAACTGTGACTTGCCTGAGATCTGGCAGCCTGTCAAAGCTGGAGCTGCTTAGGTTGAGGTGTTTCTTGTCTGTAAATTATGGTGGATAAATCCCACAATGACATAAACATGGGTGAATTTTCCCATTCTTGCATGATAGTTGATGCATAAACAGTAGTTTCTGTGTGCCACAGTAAACCTTTTATTTTTCTGTCAAGTAATGGCAATAGACTTATAAAGAATGGACTTTGGTTTAAAGAAACCCTGCAAAAAGCAAAACAAACCCCCAGCCAAACACACCAAACTGTAGTATTTCCTGAACAAACAACAAAGTGCAGAAATTTCCACAGCAGGCATAATAAGCCATATTTTTAAAGTTATGTTGATGGAGTTGAAATTTCCTTAACATCTAACACCACTGATGTGCACATGTACAGTAAACACTTGCATTTGTAAATTGAACTTCCATAACTATCAACTATTTGACTATCTAGAAGAAATGTGTTTCCATTTTGTTTGAATTTTTTAATGAACCCATTTGGGAGAGTGGAGGGATCATCTTAAGCTTTAACATAAGTTATTTGAGAATGATGATCTCTATTAGAACTGTCTGAAAAAGAAACAGCGGGTTCAAGTACCTGTGTCAAAGTGGGAAAACTTAACAAGTGTTCTTCTGGGGCTTTCTTCCAAGTTATGTAAATGAGAGTTAAGATTTATTTACTTCAGTAGGATAGAATTAGTCATTTGCATATCATCATCATTATTGCTGTGGAAGTGGGATATAGTGTTAATGACATTCACAGCTTGTCATAAATTGAAAAGAGTTGGTAGTGCCAACTGAGAAGATAACAAAGAAACAAACAGAAATACAAGCCAAGGCACTTAAATGTAAACTAAAAGGAGGCAAGAGATGAAAAATGTGCTCTAATAGAGATGCAGACTGGTGGTGGACAGTAAAGTTGGATGAATACTGAAAGCACTAATTCTTAAATAATTATCCCCTAAGGAAATGTCAGCACTTACAACTGGTAAACTATTTAGATGGTTCAAACAAGTAACAGATTAGAAATGCATTTGTCTAGTGCTGAAGCCACAAAAAATGGACTTAAGTCCTTAAGTCTTGATATGGAGACCACAGGTATCTATCACAGAAGAGGTCTCTCTTTTGAGAGCTCAGATGTACTGGGCACAGTAATAGTTACCAATTAGTGGGTATTACAGTGGTATTACAGCATCCAGTGCCAAAATCCTTGTAAAGTTTGAGGAATTTCTCAACATAGATTCAGTAGTAAGACTCAATCCAGTCACTCCTTTGAGATCAGGAGCTCCCAGCAATTCACTGAAAAATGATGAAACATTTTCCAACTCCTCAAAGAAATTGCTGTGGTTTACTGTCCAGTCCACACAAGGGGTGCTGTTATTAGAGAAGGGAATGTCTCAGTTGATATAGCAGCAAAACTTGTGTCTTGCCAACTTGTGGTAAAGATCACAACAATTGCTTTAGGCAAGAACTTGAGGTCCAATGTTGACCATCCAAGGCAGCTATAAACTATATTGATCAAAGACGACAAGCAAAGAACACTGGAGAAAATGGAAACACCAGAAGATAAAGACTATATGGAAAATGGGAGGGAAAATCTGTCTTACTGAAAAAATTACAGTAACCAAGTGGTTCCATGGTAAAGCTCATGGAGGACTGGAAGCAGTCTCTCCAAGTGTTACAAGTATGGGTGGCACTGAGTGTCTGTGCAGCCACTAAAATAATTATTAATGCCTGTCCTATCTGTAAGAAATTCTCAAATATAAACTCTATGGAAATCAGCCTTTTTTTCCCATGCTGAAGACTTCATGTAAACAATGCTGTTATGTCCATAATATGTGAACATATTTGCTAGTTATAGGAGATAAATTATAAGTATGGTTGGCGACTTTCCCAAAAAGAAAAGCAGACACTGGAAGAGTAATAAAAGCTCTCCTTAAAGAAATTATTCCTAGGTACGGAATACAAGAATCTGAATCAGAAGAAGGTCAAGTTTCACAGCAGGAACAATCAATTGATTTGATAAAAGGTTAGGAATTAAAAAGATTGGAGATCCTTATCACCGTCAAGCATCTGGACAGGTAGAAAGGATGAATTAGCTGTTAAGGAGAAGACGGTTTAAATTTGCACATATATGGGGTTAAAATGGCCTGAAGCATTAAATTTAACCTTATGGGACATTTGAAATGCCCCAAGACAATGCCTTGGACTAATGCTTGATGTCTTTTTTGGAGACTCTTGTCTATACTGGGAACTTACATCCCATCCCAAAACATCATCTTGAATGCAGATGAGCATTTGACACTCTATCACTCTATGTCCTAAACTTACAGGAAAGTTTCAACATTAAAAGGGATCATGATTAGTGGTACTAACCCATGTCTCTGGAGGTATAAGCACATGATTTGTAGCCTGGAGATAAAATTTTATTAAAAGTGTTTTCCCATAAATCTAAATTGGAATATGGGAGTGGCTGCAGATAGTCTTATTAAATTCTTACTTTGTTGTAAAAGTTAGAGGACAGAAAGCTTGGATCCATCCCTTGCATCTTAAGTGGTTGTCAAAGGGTCATTCAGTGATGAACAACAATGCATGGAGGAAGAATCCAACATGGTCAGTGTTTTAAAAACTGAAATAGGTTTTGGTTTTTTCAGATCCATTTGAGTGTGAGGTTTTCAAATGCCTGAGGAAATTGTGGAAATCTTGCACATAAAGTTAGTAACCTTTGCCATGCTTTTTTACATGAGATAATATCTAAATTTATACACCCTCATTACAAGGAGGGAAAATTTTTATTTCATCAAATCAAAAACCATATTCCCAATTACTGATAAAACCCACTATTGAGTATGTCCTTTCCTTCCAGGCTACTTGGCTTTGATCACTCCTCTGTTAGGGATCCTTGTAACAGATAACTTCTCATGGACTATGTTGTGTTCAGATATTTCTTTCCACCAAGAGCACACACACTCACAACAGTGGGAGGTGGCAGTCCCAGAAGGAAAGGACAAATATACAGTGTGTAAAACATTTCACCTGCCTCACTCAACTTACGCTCCTATAGTAATACTACCCCTGCGAGCAGCCTTGATGATTGTAACCAAACAATGGCCATATAAATAACAAGAGCAGCTGGGGGCATTTCCATGCACCTTGGCCTGTACCTGAGTGCAAAGCGTGATCTGGGATACGTGGTAAGAGAGCTTACAAAAAATTACCAGGAGAGTGATCAAGAATTTTTGTCGTAGGAGCCTCAGCTCAAATTTAGCTATGCTATCAGGATCATTATGCAAACTTTTGTCCTTAGGATCAAAGGTAGTAATTTGTTAATTGAAAGTCCAACTGCATTCCACTCCTTATGTATTTTTATTGGATTGGGAGTGAGAGAATTAGAAAAGGACTTAGTTAACATTTCAGTGGCAATAGAAACTTTAGGCAGTAATACTGCTGATGCAATTGTGACATTCCAAAAAAAGATTTCACAACTCTGAAATCTCACTGAAAAACAGAATGTCAGCAGACAGTTTCTTAGCCTCACAAGGGGGAGTGTGTACAATTATTAATACTAGCCATTGCACATTTGTTGACCAGGGTGGGAGGATTTCAGCTGATGTCTGGAAGTTGTGGTAGCAAGTAATATTAATGCATAGAATACAATTGAATAATACCTCCACAGACTTACAAGAAGTATGGTCTTGGCTCACCTCCTAGATAACAGATTTAAGAGCCTGGGAAAAATGAATTCTTTATGGGTTATTGATTTTTATAATAATCTTTGTCATGCTGTTTATATTTAACATTGTAACACTTGTGATACTCAACTGTGCTTACGCCTTAGAGGCTACAAATATTCTGCTCCCATATAATAAATAGCATGAATGTTAATAAAAACTAAGGTAGGACTGTTCTGGAGAGGGCCATTATATAATTAAGATTTAACAATGGTAGATTGCATGAGCAGACAAAGCCTACAGATTGTGTTATAACAACCATACTGCAGCTGCTGAAAAGACAACCACAAAATCCATTCAAACCAGCCTGAGAGGGGGTGAAACAGGAGAAAGAAACACTGTGTCTTGCAGAAAAATATATCTTCCCTGATGAAACAACAAACAAATCAAATGAAAAACGTGTAAGACCCCAGATCTTAATATAACTATTGGTCCAAACTATTGCTTTAGGGACAGAAAACTTGGATTGTAGCAGTACAACTACACAGGGATTTCTTTGTTCAGGTTTCCTCTTTGGAGGCATGCAGCTCAAGCTGTAGCACTATTAATAAAGTGAACTTTATAAAAAAACCTCCTTTTGGCTTCCTGACTCAGTGGGATCCTGGAGTGTAATCCTGTTATGGTGGCTGGCATGTAAAATTTCCATAACATCAGGCTAGTCTCATGATATTTGATGGGCATGTAGACAGGTCAGGTGTCAAAAGGATTATGCAAACACAAGTAATGGAACTAAGAAAGGAGAACTCTTAAACCAGCTTTTTTCTTCCCAATAATGGGTTCCTAAATGGAAAAACAAAGCACTAAGGATTTAATAATTCCAAAGTATTTGAATCAAAGAATCTCTACATTTCATTTAACTTGCTAGTCATGTTCCAGAAAAGCAAACTTTCCACCCAGAAAAACAAGATCTATGTTTTCAGCTATATATTCAAGTGTACTAGATCCTGGTTATAGATTTAATCAATAACTTTGTAGCACCGTTATTAGAAAGCCTGCACTTCAACATGGGAAATTAGGCTTTCTCAGTTTATTGTCTGGGTTTCAGTAGTAAGTTTCTTGTTTGTGGTTTAGAAGGAGGAAGGTTGAGGGGTTTTTTTTTGGTTGGTTTGGGTTTTTTGTTTGTTTGTTTGTTTTGTTGTTTTGGATTTTGTTGTTGTTTTTCTTTTGGAGCTCACTAAACGAGTTGCCTTTGCTGTTATAGTTTGCAATGTTGATATTTGAAGGTGATTAACTGAAACAAAATGACCAATAGGGCACCATGGCTTAGATATATGCTTTGAAATTCTAAATCTAAAAAAAAATATAATTAAATTGTGTAACATTGTTATGCTGTATATCCAGTTTTTTTTCTTTAATCAGAAAAAAACACGTATGTGTATTTAAGAAAGATTCTCCTTTCATAAGCACTTACACTCAAAGTTTGTTTAAAGAATATGTGAAACTACATTTGTAGAAAATACATCTGTACAAGTACATAGGAAAGGCAAATTATTACCATTTACTCTCTAATCCACTATGTAGCTGTATTTGAGTAAGGATCAGGTTTCCCTGGCCAGTTGAAAGCAGAATTCTTATTTTCCCAGGCCTTGATTCTCTTGTGAACTTTGGGAGCTTCAGATTCTACACTAAGGCTGAACCTTGGTCTTGGACCTACGTTATTCCCCAATAGAGTGGTGGTGGTGTGGGAAATCCATAATTTGTCTATTTGTACTTTCTTTCTAAATTGACTCAGCACGACATTTCTTATATCCCCAAGTGGCATTCTGTCTTTAATGAGTGAATAACTTATGAAAAATTTTGCCCTAACCCAAGCTGTCATTTCCCCCCTTTCCATGGAGAAACCTCCCTGAATTTATGACTTTTAAAGAACATATCAGATAGAGGGAGGTCAACTGATGAGTATATACATCATGAATAACAGTGATAGTGCATATGGAAGCATTCTGAGGTGACAGAGTATTTATCTTTTTCTATACCAGCAAGTTGTCTGAACACAATGCACTTAAAATTTTGTAGGTATTCCCTACATGTGCATGCACCTCCTATCTTTGCAAGCACAACTGTGAATTTTGTTTCTCTGTTCACACAAGTCCTGAAGCAGTACACACATTCATAAAGTTTATCTCAGGGATGATGTTTACCCTTGCTGTAGGCAGCAAGGGGAGGTGCTGAATGCAAGTTTCACGATCTCTACTACTTTTCTTGCAGAGGAAAACCAATAAGTAAGGTGGGGAACACAACCTACTAAGAATGAAGAACTAAATAAACTGACTTCAACCACCAGAGTTAGAGAAGGTTGGGTGAAGACATCACAGTGACCTTCCAGTGTCTGAACAGAGCCTGCAAGGAAGCCAGAGGAACTTCCTCAGAGACTGTAGTGACAGGCAAGGAATAATGCTCAGACTGAAAGACGGAGAATTTAGGTTACATACACAGAAAAAGTTTTTTTACTATGAGAGTGATGAGGTACTGAAACGAGTTGCCCTGTTGAGAATCTAGGGATGGCTCGTTTCTAGAAATGTTAAGAGCCAGGTTGAATTGATCTCTGAGAAACCTGGTCTGGTGGAAATGTCCCTTTTTATGTCCCAAGTTAACTGTAAGGTCCCTTCAAACCCAGGCCATTCCAAAGCCTGTATTCTACAGGAAGCACTTCATGTTCTTACACACTGCTTGAATTTTGCAGTTAACAGTCAACAAGCAGAATTTTACAGGCCATTAGTCTATAAGTGAATTATTGCCCCTGGGTGTTGGAGAAATGAAAAACATTATTTCATTTTACAAATGCTCTTTTCTTTGCAATTAAAATTTCATTATGATATTTAGACACATCAGTGTAGAACATGTGCCTAGTAACTGAATCAGCATTAAAAGACTTTAATATTGCCTTTGGAACAGTTGGTCTCAGTATTTATAATCCACAAAATGAAAGAATTGAGACAAAGGATAGAAGCTATGGTTGACTGTAGTAGTAAACGATTTTATTTAATTGTTAATTTTATCAAAATATGTATACCCAAGAGCCCTGAAGACTGTTTAAATCATATGTTGTGAAACTGATGTTAGCCAGTAAAACTGTAAACATTAAAAAAAATCCTCAGAATGAATTCAGCTATTGTGAATAATTCACCTGTCTGCCATCCAGGGAGGCTAGAAAGGTTTCCCAGCCTTTGGAGACTGTGTAAGGCACAGTTTATGTATTAAAATTGGACAAATGAGAAAAGCCATGCTGGAGCATATGAACAAAGCAAACCACAAAAGCCAGAGCTTTCAAATTTAAATAGGTAATTTAAAATACACTCTTGCTTTTGAATTTTCAGGGTTTTGTCAGCATATATCTGAGCCATAATGCTATTAAATGCAGGTTTTTGTCTACATCAGCTTTTTGATTGAAACAAGATAAAAAGCTATTTGAATTCATTGTTCAGGTGTATTTGTAGAGCAAAGAGCTGTCCCACACAAGTGTCAAGCCAGATTTTTTTTCCTTCTGTTTGATTCATGAGACACAGAGATTGTGATTCCTTTTACATTTAAGACATAGAGAAAAAATTTTACATTTAAAAATGACATTGTGGATATATCTCTTTCCTAGCAACTACTTAATAGCATGTTCCTTACCTTTCTTTCATAATAAAAAGTTCTTTCTATAAAGACTATTAAAGACAAGTATAGTAGAACTATTATCACCATTAAAATTATAGGATGAAGTGCTATTATGTAAGCACATAAACAGAGAAGTCTCTAAAGAGATCAATCCTTAACACATCAGTTGAGCCTTATCCAGCAAGTAATTTCTGCTTGTTGCATATGTCAGTGTTGAAGAACTATTAAAAGCAATGAAATCTAGTTTGGGAATCTCCTCGTTAAATCCAGTTGCTTCATTCTAATTTCAGGCTGCCTCACAAACTGGACAAGCATTGTCTGTATTTCCCTTCCTCAAAACACAATCTATTTTTGCAAAATATCAAGCCTTCCTTTTTCTTTTCTTTTGCCTTTTGATTTCAGTGCTTAAAGCATTTTCCTGAAGCTTCTTTTCAGCTTCCACTCAACATATCTCTTCCCATATCCATTGCAAAACCCTAACAGCTTATGCCAAAGCTTGTGTTACACTATAGTATATACACCATACTTTCTCTGTTGTGTGGAAATATCAGATTCCTTAAACTTATACAGGTAGCACTTTCTGATAATTTTTTAACTTATTTCCCTCTACTCTCCTTCAACTTCTCTAAGCATTTGTTTTTTCTGTGTAGGTTCTTGTGAATTGTAAAGTTTCAGGTTCATGATTCTTCTTTAATAACCTCTGTGAGAAATTTCATGTCCACATGTGTATTGCTTCCTGAGTCTCAGTCAGTAACTTAATGCTATATTCTGACCTCTGTCTCATTTCTTCAGCCCTAGATCTCCTGTATCTTGATGTTAGTCCTGTGTAACTGACTGCCACACGAAACTCATCAAAAATAAAAAAAAAAAGCACATGTCTCTCTGGAACTGTTCAGTTCTTTATTTGTTCTGATTTCTTCTTACACTGGGAAATAATGTGTTATTCGGGGGTATGATGAGCTTGTGAATTGGTTTTGTGGCTTTTTAGCTTGTTTGTTTTTCAAGTAGTGTCATGGGCTACTGTCGCAGACATCTTTTATGAAAAATCCTTTCCTTAGGATTTTTCCTCCTGAGAAGCTGAGAGGCCTCAGGAA
>JAWMQZ010000001.1:13115624-13147377 GCA_035584835.1 Tangara arthus
CTCCAGCTCTTTCATGGTTTGATTTTTGCTTTCTCAGTCATCTGCTGGCTCCCAGTGATACCAGTCTGGTTCCTGGCCGTGGCCACGTGCATGAGTCTGGCTGCAGCACCAGGACCTCGTGTCTGCTCAGCAGTTTTCTAAAACCTTTTCCTGCTTCTCCATGTGGCAGAAGGTGAATGTGTTGGGGTCTGTGTGTTTGGGCCACTTCATTTTATACCTTGGATTGTTTATTGAGGACCAAGCACTGAACTCACACTCATGAGAAATCCAAGTGCTGCTGATGTCCTTACATGGTGAGCTGACATCTTCTGTGTAACAAACCACCACTTCCAGACCAATTTTGGCTCTAAATATGTCCTTTAGGCATCCAAAATTAGGGTCTTTTCTAGTGAGGGACCCGGGAAAAGCTGCCTTTTCCCTCAGTGTGTGCTCCCACTGGAGGCCACTTTCCATTCCTATTTCCAGAGTTGAAACCACAGTAACCCCCCCCAGGACTGTGCCAGCATGGTTTGAGATTGGAACTGGGTCTCCAGCTCTTTCAGGGTCTTTTCTAGTGAGGGACTTGGGAACAGCAGAGCTCAGCCTTGCAGGCATTTGCAGTTTAAGGGCACCTTCTGGCTCATTGAACTCTTGTGGGTTTTCATGCCCAGCCTGGAGGGGATTGAGGACCTCTGGTAGCACTTGTTGGTGCTCCACAGCTTGTCTGCTCACATGATGCTGGCAAACTGCCTCATTTCCAGCTGCTAAATTGCATTCAAAGGCCATTTAAAATACTTTCCTAATAAAACTTGCCTATAAAAATAGTTACTATAGCTGCTGCAAGGATGTTCTAGGAGCTGGTCCAAAAGACAGTCCCTGCTGGGATGAGATCCACCCTGCTAAAAAAAGCTGAGAAATTGCAGCCTTAGCAGGATTCCAGCAGGAATGAGCAGCAGCAAAGTGGCAGAGGAAGTGTTAATCAAACCTTGGGCTTTCTTAGTTAATGCACAGTCACTGCTGCAGCTGATGGATCAGACGCAGAGCAGGGCTTGGTGGGTAGGGTTTCTGAGCTGTTTAAATATGTTACAGCTTGGCTTTTAAACTAGAAGAGCTTGGATTAATTGAGTAAGTGGCACTTAAGAGATTGCAGTTTAGGAGGACGTGGAGTGTGGCTAAACACAGCCTGGGTGTTCGCTGGCTTTTCCCTCTCCCAGCCTCTGCTGCCTTTTCCCTTTCTCTTTCCTCTTTCTTGCTCTGTGCCTGGGGACACAGCAGATCTGCTGCAGCTTTCATTGCCAGGGAGCTGAGACATGCAGCTGTTTCCATTCTTTGATCACAGGAGATAGCAGGACAAGCAGAGCCAGTGCTGCTGCAAACTCCTTTTTTTATTCAGAACAAGCTCTTAACAGAGCTCAGTCCAGCTGCAGGGGCAGGGGAGGGTTGGTACAGATGGTACCTGCTATGTCCTCTCTCTGGCCAGGTACAACAACCCCCTTTTGCCATTCCACTCCAAATGTGCTGGAAATGCAACTTTAAAAAGGATTATTTTCCCCAAATGCAGCAGAAACTCTCAGGGGCTGACACTTCTCTCTGAGCTTGAACATCTTTCCCTTCTCATGGATGGAGGGGTGACTCTACGTCAGCCCCATCCAAACAGCTTTAATTTATCCTTAAACAGCTTTAATTTATCCTTTTGTTATCAATTCAGCAAGGAAAACCTTTCCAGCTCCTTCTGAGTTGTGGAAACCTCTTCTCCCTCTCAGCACTTTGTCCCAGGACAGAAAATTGCTTTTCTTCATATTTGGGCATGCCTGGCTCATATTCCAGCTGCCACAAATAGCTCCATTTCTCTTCTTTCATCAGGACTTTTTCCTTCTGTGCCATTCCAGGGGCAGACAGGTCTGGATTCTCTCTGCAGAAGGGATAACAGTGACAGAAGGAGCTGTCAGGGAGCTGCTCCCACTCCATCATTTGCTCAGAACTGGGCACCTTTGTGTGTTTTCAATGGGGATTTAGGGGCAAACCTTACAGAAATTCCTCCTTTACACACTTGAACTCATACCAAGGATAAAAGTGCACATCTCCAAGCATACCTGGAACTTTTAAAAACTTTTTACTGTTCTCCTCCCCCCAAAAAAGTGGAATAGTTTGATTACACCCTGTGGAGCCAGAGTGGTTTTTCTATGAGTCCTTTTGGAAATGGGTGATTTTTTTTTCCCTGTGCCACCCTCTCCTTGCTCTCTCCTCAGTCTTTGCTTGGGATTTCCAGAGAGAAATTGTTGCAACACTTTTTGTTTGTGTGGTGAAATCAAAGCTGGGACATTTGGGATTGATGCAAATAAAAGAGCAACCATGGAGCAACATGAGGTGCAGACTTTCTGCCTTTGGAATGGGCTCTGCTGCTCTGGCTGCAAGTGTAAATTGTCTCATTTGGGAATGCTAAAACATTGCTTTCTAGTGCTAGAAAATTGCTTTCTGTGATTTTCTTCTTCTCTTTAAACTTACATGGCTTTGAAATGTGTTAAAATGTAAATTTTCAGGCTGCTAATTGAGCCGTTTTAACAAGAGCTAAGGTTGCAGAAACACTCTCCAGGAATGGGTTTGCTCATTTTTGTTTTTATAGAAAGTTGTAGCACAGGAAGTGATGAGGTGTTTTTTAGTTAATTCTGAGTGAAATACAACAACTTTTCCTTTCTAAGTTATCTAATTCAGGAGTGGGCACTTAGAATGAGATTTTTCCATCCTGCATAATTTCTGCCTTAATTTTTGATCTGCCACGAGAGACATAACATAGAGGGATATCACTTATTTCATCCTTCTGCCTTCCTAGAATATAAAGCTAAAATATAAAACTACAGACTTTTGGGATCATTAGCTAAACAAGATCTGTTAAATCTGTTTAGCAAATCTTCTAAACAAAACTGATTTGACCCACGTTATCCAAATAAAAACCAAAATTATTTGCTCACACTGAATTTTTCTGAAGTACCATAAGTGTTGACAGCACCTATCAGCTTTAAAGTGACATTTGTGCTTTTCTTTGTGTCTGTCGCTGCAGCTGGAATTTAGGACACCCTTAAGATATGATTTCTATAAATTTCAAGCACTGAGGCGTCCATATTTAGGACACCCTTAAGATATGATTTCTATAAATTTCAAGCACTGAGGTGCTCATATTGACCTGAATGATGCTCAGCCTGTGTGGAAATCAATAATTATTTAGGATCTCACTGCAAGTGTGTGGTTTTTAGTGCGAGTTCCTGCCTTGCCATCACAATAACCCTCTCTGCCAGTAGGTGGGGTTCCAACCCTGTTTAAAAAAACCTGGGAAAGCCTGCTGGCTTCTCTCGCACTTGCATCCACAAGCTGGCCACATCTGGAAATGTTTGATTTGATATAGTGTCGTTTTACATTGCAGAAATGAGCGTAAGCGGTTTTTTAACCCACCAAGTGAGAAATGTGATCTGGGTTTTACTACCGACCCTTTAAATAAAAACCAGATCGCTTATTAAACCATTATCTATCAAGGATATGGAAAAGGCTTGGAAATATCCCAGGATCAGGGTTGGAATTGGAAGGGACACATTTCTGTCTACTGTCCGGCCCTGATGGGCAGGAGTGCAGAGCTGAAATACCTCACAGGAGGGGGAAACAAATGCAGGGAGACAGGAAAAAGGAACAAATTCATCTCCTCTCCCTGCATCTGTCTTGGCTCTGACCATTCCCACTCAGTGCTGAAATGTGTTATCAGGTGTTGCTTGTTATCAGGGCTGGGGTGAAATCTTCTCTCATGAGCTTGTTGAGCAGGAATAGATCAGGGGGATTCAGCACATCCCAAATTCCTCCTCAGTGCAGGCAAAAGACAGCGAGAGGAGCAAACTCCTGCATTTAAAAACATGTATTTTAAAAGCATGTAAAAGCTTGTATTGGTTTGGTTGAATTACATTGCATCACGCCCAGCCAGATCAGGGAGATCCAGCACATCCCAAACCCCTCCTCAGTGCAGCAAAATACAGTAAGAGGAGCAAAATCCTTTGAAACACGACTCAGAAGTGTGGCACCCTTTGTGTCAGCTCTGAATTGGCACTTTTTAACCCACTCTGAACTGCAGCTCATTTCTTTGTGTCCCAGAGGATTCACCCTGATTATTGCAACTAATTCAGCCCCTTGTTTTCACCCCTCTTTGATATTTCCTCCTCCATAAGGGCACATCCCCCTGGCTTTGACAGAGCACAACCCTGTGAATTATGACAGTTGGCATCTGAAATGAAACAAAGATCAGATCTGAGATGGATTTTTTTTTTTTTTTGCCATCATGTTGCATTTAAAAGCTCGTATTACTTTGGTTGTATTACATTGCATCACACCCAGCCGAGTCAATGTGTCATAAAGCTGCCTCATGTAATTGTACCCTGCATAAATGCACCAAAATGCCCCTGAAAAGTGATATTTCATGCTTGCCAGCTAAGGCCTCGGCGAAGATTAAATCCACCAAAAGTAGGTATGTCCAATTGTTCGTTTGGATCAGCAAATAATTCATTACCCACATTATCTTTTTTTCTGAAATGTCACTCTGTGTTGTAAATCACTACAGGGGCCTGCTTCAAATGCCAGCACAGGGATTTGTTTTAAAGGGAAAATGAAATTTTAGGGCCAATTCACACAGTAGTTTTCCCCCTGAAGC
This sequence comes from Tangara arthus, assembly GCA_035584835.1. Taxonomy (NCBI): domain Eukaryota; kingdom Metazoa; phylum Chordata; class Aves; order Passeriformes; family Thraupidae; genus Tangara; species Tangara arthus. Next base: position 13,120,288 of record JAWMQZ010000001.1, read on the forward strand.
AGGGCTGCCCATCTCCAAAGGAAAAGTGGCTGCTTAGAGGATTTTTCTGCCTTGAAGTTGTGATTCTCCCTGGGCTCAGCTTATTCCTGTGGAGACTCCCACCCACCCACAGGCCGGGAAATCCTGAGGGGAGCAAACTGGGAATTGTCAATTGTGGACCTGAGGGGAGCAAACTGGGAATTGTGAGCTCTTGGAACCCCCCTGTCTGGTCTCTTTTTGTGAATTATCTCAGGGAAAAGGAGATTCTGCTCTTTTCGTGCCTCCTTTGCCCACCTGCAGGAGCTCAGGAGATGGCTGTGTTAGCAGGGGCAGGCCTGGCTTTCAGAATCCATTCCCTCAGCCTGGCATGAAGGGACAAGGACAAGAACAGACTCAGAATGTCACTCAGAACGTTCTGAGTGGGAAGGGATCCACAGGAATCATCAGTCCAACCCCTGGTCCTGCACAAAACCCCAAAATCCCACCCTGAGAATGTTGTCCAAACGTCATGGAGCTGCTCAGGGCCGTGCCCATTCCCTGGGGAGCCTGGGCAGTGCCCAGCCCCTCTGGGGGAAGAACCTTTGCCTAAAATTGAGCCAAAATTTCCCCCTGACACAGCTCCAGGTGATGTGAGAGGTCAGCAGAGTAGTTGGGGCTCAGGAATTCCCTTCCTGGGGAGGGAATTGGACTGGGAAGGGAGGTGACCCCAAGGAATCACTCAGGTGGGAGCTGCAGGCCGCTGCTCCTGTTCAGGGCAGGGAAAGGCAGGTCCCGTCACCCCTGTGGAAACAGAGACTCCAAAAAGCACAGAAAGGGAAGGGCAAGGCCAGGATTTTGTGTGGCAGCTCAAATTCCTGCCAGGGCCTGGGGAATGGGGGCCAGCTGGGTCCAGGCTGTGGCCAGCTCTCCCTGCTGAGGGATAAAAACCAGTGTGTGGGGTTTTGGCTGCTCGCAGCCTCACTGGAGGGTGGGCAGGGACTTTTTGGGGTACAACAGGAATGTTCAGTGTGCACAGCCAGTTTCTGACATGGGGAAAACCTGAGTCACTGCGGAGATGTTGTCTCTCAGCACAGGAAGCTTCCAGGCTCAGGCTGTGCTGTGAATTTTGAATTTTGACTAAGAATTAACTCAACAAGCGAGTTTTTGAAACACTGATGGAACTGGGATGGAAAATAGAATAGCACCTCTGGGAGCACAAATAGACCCTTTTCAGCAGTGATAATTGAAATGTTTCAGCATAATTTCAAATTAGGGACACTCAAATGGCTACGAGTGTTGGGAGTTTCCCTCTTATCAGAGTGATGATATTAAATATAATCTCATTCCATCCTCTGCCATGGGCAGGGACACCTTCCACTGTCCCAGGGTGCTCCAAGCCCTGTCCAACCTGACCTTGGACATTTCCAGCATCCAGGGGCAGCCACAGCTTCTCTGGGCACCCTGTGCCAGCTCCTGACCCTGTGTCAGACCCATTAATTAACCACATAATTAACCTCAGGATGTGCTTTTCAAAAGCCTTTAGATTAGTTCAGGAAGGAAGATGTATCCAGGTGGTTATTACCATTTAATTGCTGCATTTTGCCAGTAGAATTGCTGCATTTTGCCAGTAGTTTCATGGAATATCCTGAATATTCTGAGTTGCAAAGGACTCACAAGGATCATCAAGTATAATATCTCTGTGCTGTTATGGCATCATTCAAACTTATGTTTTTTTGTTGTTGGGAATATCAAGGACCCCCATTTGTTAGGAATAAAGCAGGATTTATTTTCTGCATTAGTTAATGGCACTTCCTCTCCTCAGCATTCTGACTGGAGGGGATGAAGCTCAAGCAGAGCAGCAAAACTCTTGGTAACACTTTAACAGGATTTATTAAGTTTGTTTGCTTGAATAAACAGAAGAATCCTCAAGCACTTTCTCTTCTGAGGATTAACAAGGAACCTGGTTTCCTGGCACTGTGATTTCAGGATTTTATGGATGTCTTTATCCTCAAATACATTCACAGATCCCAAATTTTATCTTTTCTGGGTGGCAGAAGGGACATTGGCCCTGAAGTGAGCATCTGTATCAGTGAGTTCCTCAGCTAATGGGTTTCAAATTGTTTGTCCAGCTAGTTTTAAAGCCAGTTAAAAAAAGTTAAAATTGCAAAAACTTTCAAAGTTGCAGTCAAGTAGGTTCAAAAGATTCATAAATCTGTGTCCCAAATCTGCATCAGCACAAATTTGCAGGATATTTGCTCCACACAAACCCTGTTCCATGCTAATTTTAGGAGCCATTTTTACATCACTTGGAGTGAAAAACATCACACACCTCTACTGTGAGCATCAACTGGGAAGAAATAATATTGTGGTTCATGCCCAGGCATAAAAGTTTATAGCGATTATTTAGTGCCTGTTACACCTCAATCCCTATCTGTGTGTGAACTTGCTGTTCATGTTTCTCCACATGCTTTACACTCAGTTTCTGCCATCTCTCCCTCATTGCCTTGCCCAGGTAATTAGCTGTTCCACATTTGGGGCTAATTAGGAGAAATTCCAGGCTACTGATGCAGTCCCACACTTGGATTTTGAGCAGTGCCTGGAATGGGTGGTTCTGATCCATTCCTTCCCAAGGAGAGCAGCACCAGTGGCTCCAGCTGCGCCACTCCTGATTTATGGAGCTGATTTATCCCTGATAAAGAGCTTGGCCCTGCTGTTTTCCCTGGGACACTTCTGTTTCTTTGGGGGATGAATTATCCTGCTGGGCTGGCTGTGAGCTCCTGAACCAAATGCAGGTTTGGATATTCTCAAGTAGTTATGAAAAAACCCCTTTGGATTGGGTTTGGAGCTTGAGATCCATAAGTTACAGTTCATCCTCTGCTAAATCTCTTCTCTAAGCTTATATATTCTACTTATTCTGCACATTTTTTTATTCTTTTGTACAAAACCCTTAGGTACTACTGAAGAATTCTACTTTTTGAAACACTCTGAATGCCTCCTATTGAAACTTTTTCATTCTGAACCATCTTTTCATGCCTATATTGAAAATATTAACAGCCTGCTTGTGAAAGAAAAAAAAGAAAACAAGTTTCCATGTCCATATGGAAAATGACTGAAGGGTATGGATGAAATTAGGGCTTGCCTGTTGGAACATTAACAGATTTGTCACACTGTTAGTCCCAGCTAATCCATGCAAAGTTGGGAAGAAAGCAATTCAGGGTGGATTTGGGAGCTCCTGGCTGTGGGAAGGGCTGTCCAGAGTGCAGGGCAGGGATGTTCCTAAAGCCTCCTAAACACCCAAATCCTGAATTGCACCTGGAAATCACCTGGCAAGGGGAATTCACTGCAAAAATTTATATATCAAAACTGTTGTGGAGCACATTAATTTGGACATGTAAATCCATTTTTCTTCATCACAGATACATGGAGAACCCGGCTGTACCCCAGGAAAAGGTGTGGGGAGAGCCTAAGAAAGGGGAACAGCTGAAACAATGCAGGTGCAGGTGGGTGTGTGCTCCCTGTGCCTTTCCATGCCTGAGGGGTCCTGGGTGACAGAATTGGGCTGAAATCTCCAAATTCTGCTGGGTCTTTGGCACAGCTGAAGACCCCCAAAATTTGATGTGCTGTGGGTAAATCTGCAAGAGCCCCAGTCCTTGTTCAGCAGTGATCAGCTGGGAAACAGTGATCAGGGAAAGGTCCTTAGACTGGCCCTGTTATTTTATCCAAACAGGTTTTGTATCAAAATAAGAGAAGATGCCAAAAACTCCTGAAATTTCCCTATCCATATTCATCCAGAGAAAACTTAGGAAATCAGTGCATCTTGCTGCATTTCCCACTGCCCATCCAGCATGAAGGATGGACTGTACTTACTCCATGCTGAAGCTCTGCTTTGATCTCAGGGTATTCCTGTTAAATTTCTGGTGGCTTTAGCTTTTATCCCCAAATCTTTCAGCCTAGGAAATGGGGTTTATGCACACACCTGAAACACAGGCCAAAAGATACAAAGGCTGAAATGTAGAGGCTGCAGGAGGCTGGCACTTTCCTTTTGTAGTGTGGGGTTTGTTTTTTGGGGTTTTTGTCGCTGTTGTTGCTGCATTCCAGTTCTGATCCTATCTGTTAATATCCTAGCTTGGCTTCACTCCCTCGGAGTTTGATGTCCCAACTTTTCCTTGTTAGCACCAGGAAATCATAAGCTTATAGTGAGTGATAGCCAGTGGGTCTGGGATTGATTACAAACAAAAATCCCAGATAAGATCATAAATTTAACCCATCCCTGTGATGTGATCGTATCAGGATTCAAGAACGTCTCAAAGTTGTTTCCGATTTTTCAGCCACTTCATCTGGTTTCCATCCACCCCAGCTGGGAGCAAAGTCCTTTTGTGGTGGACTCTAATCCATGCCAGCCTGGGCTTGGGAGAACCCCTTGTTTCTGTTATTATTGTATTATAAAAATGGATAGAAATGCTTTAGACAGGATGGACTTTTCCAGGAAGATCAGCTCAGGCACTGCTGAGGTAAAACTGACTCGCGAGTAAGAGCACAGGGCTGATTTCCTGCCCTCCCATCCCCTTCCTGGACTTTGACTGCATCTAAACAAGTTCAAAACGGTATTTTCACACCCTGAAAGTCAGGAGAGGAACACTGCAGCTAAAACCTGTTCTTGAGAATTCCCTAAAAAGAACAAAACAGCTGCACTTGGTCCCCGCAAACCCAAATGTGCTGTGACGTGTCACAGACATATTTTCTTAAAAATTGTTTCATTAGCATCTTTTCTCCTGAGAAGCTGGGAAGCTTCTCCACGTTTTGCTACTTCGGAATGTGATTTGGAGAATTGTTTACCCAGCATGTGAAGTTCTTTTTACTTGGTGACCAATGACAGCCACCTGTGTCAAGGCTGCGAGCAGTCACAAGATTTTATTATCATTCCATTCCTTTCCTAGCTAGCCTTCTGATGAAATCCTTTCTTCTATTCTTTTAGTATAGTTTTAATATATCATTTTCTTTGAATATAATATATATCATAAAATAATAAATCAGCCTTCTGAAACATGGAGTCAAGATTCTCATCTCTTCCCTCCTCCTGGGACCCCTGGGAACACCACCACAATGACGTTTAATCCCCATTTCTCCATCCCACGAAGAGATCGTTGTGCTCCTTCTGCAACCACTGCTGCTTTTATATGCACCATCCTCCATCCCAGCTGCCAGCTTCCCCTGCTGGGAAAGACTGCTGGGGTGCAGCCCCTGTGCCTGAGTCTTGGCATTTCTGCTGGGCAGAGTGACTCTGAGATGTACAAGCTTCTTTTCCCAGTCCAGCAGTCAGAGAAGGAGTCAGAACTCTTCAGTTCTTGTTTTCAAGGTTGTTTATTGTTTCTTATCTATAAAATTATTTCTCCTGGCCTGCCGAGGTCCGTTCAGCAGGTCAGACAGAGGCACACTGGTGTTATCTTTTTATACTAAAAACTACATGTACAATATTTACAATTAATTCCCAATACCTATCACCTATGTTAGACAGTGAGCTTCTACTCTAAACCAATCCAAAAGTGCCACCATCACAGCAGAAGATGGAGGCCAAGAGAAGCAGCAGAAAGGCTGGACATGCCCAGTTCCCTCCATCTTGCCTCCTGAATCCCCATACCAAAAACCCCAAAATCTACTTTTCCACCCCGTGGTAGCTTCACTATTATTCTACTTAAACTGTTGTGGCTTGCTGATCTTCATACAAGGCTGGTAATTTGCTCCACGGGTCATAATCAAACCCACAGGTGTTTTGGGCTCTGTGCCAAGGTCTCTGAGCCCCCTCCACGGGTTTTGGCAGCTCAGGACAGCCAGAGGGATGTCCTGGGTCCTGACACTCTCCCACCCCCTGAGAAGGGCCAGAAGGACCAAGCTGCTCCTGGCAGGACCAGGGTGGCTCAGCTTTGGCTTTCCCACTGCCCAGGTCCTTCCAGCACCCCTCAGGGATTTATTGGAATTTCACACTCATCAGTTTCAAAAATCATTTCTGAAATTTCCACTGCTCTTGGAGCTGTAATAATTTATCCCCCAGGAGCAGGGGAGCAGATCCACCATCTCCAGCAGCAGCTCCCTCATCTCCTGTCTTCAGACTGGTTTTTTTTATAGATAAAAATAGAACTAACACCCCCCAGAGCCTGCTGCCCCTTTTCTGTCCCTGCCAGGGAGATGGGAGCTGATCAAACCAGAGCTCTAAGAGCAGGATTCCTCCTCCCTCACCTCTGGCTCTCTCTGCTGCAGGGGCACAGCTCCCATGCCCAGGCTGTTAGGCTCAGCTTAAACACACCAGTGTAGCAAAAGTTGTCTTGAAAGGGATGAGAAATCAATGCTAAAATCTATTTTGCCTAATAACCCAATGATCTTTTCTAGCAAGAGAAGACCCTGTTTGGAGTACACAGCAACGTGAGCTGCTCCTCTCCAGCCTGGCTCTCAAGTCTGGAGCTGCTGGGTTTGTGCAGCACAGCCCAGGGCAGGGGCTGTGCCATCAGCTCTGCTCGCAGGGCTCTGGAGCTTGATGCTAATTTGAGGTAATGAATTTAACTTTAAAAAGTCATAATCTGCAGCTCTGCAGCCTCTCGTCTGTGGCTTCGAGGATTTGCAGAAGGTTCAGTGCAAACTAATTCCTTGTGAGAACTTGTTCTTGTGATTAGTAGTGATGAAGGGAAATGCCACCTGATTATTTCATAACCCTCAGAAATGCAAAGAGATTTTTCTTCCCCCATTTGTATCCCTGCCTGCTTTAAAGGGAAGCTGCAGCAAAACTGTGGGAATTTTGCTGGAGACTGAATTTCCAGCAAAAGAAGAATTGTGGGGGAAAAAATTCCTTTTTTTTTCCAGAAAAAAAAAAAGAATTGTGGGGGAAGAGCAGGAAAACCATCCCAGTTTTGTGTTTGGCATGGAGCTCCAGCACCCCTTGTCTGAGCAGTGTTGCTCTACACCTCTGCCTTGAGCTGAGGTAATTATCTGGGCATTATCTGGGAAAAATGGCATTATTTGGGACCCTGGTGCCACTAGGATGTCCCTGCTGAGCCCTGCCATGGCCCTTACCAGTCCAAGGCCTCAGTTCAAACACCACCAAAAAAAGCTTAAAATTGAGCAAGTGCCTGGTTGGGCAGAGATGAGGTTTGTTTGTTTATTAGTGGCATTTCCTGAGGGGCTCTTTGGCACCCTGTGAAGTGCAAAGGTCTGGCACTCCAGACCTGGGAAAGCTGCTCTTCGTCTGAATGTAATTCATAATAATCGTGGCAGCATATGGCAAGTGACATTTCAAAGCATCTAAATCTCACCAAGGCACAGGTAGGGCTTCCTAATGTAAAATATCCAGTCTGGTGCCATAGAAAATGTGAGAAAGACAGAAAACCCAGCCCTGACAGTGCTGGGAGTTAGAAGAGAGTCCCTGGAAAATGACTCAGTTGATGATATCAAAGTTCACAAATTTAAGTGGCTGAGAGTGCGCCTTCCTGACAGCTGAACATTTCCTCCAACTCTCATCATCTTGTAACAAATTAAAGGCAAACAGGAATTCATCAAAGGGAACAGTCTCAATTGTTATAGCAAATTGACTTTAGATTATTGCTGGAGATGGAGCGAGGACAGGGCAGCAGCTCCCTGGGCAGGGTGTGAGCAAGGGGACATTGACCCCAGGGGAGGGCTGGCTTCAGACACCCATGGCTGGGTCAGAGCCACTGCTGGGACATCTCTGGGTGAATTTCCAGCTCCCCTCAGCCCCCCTGAGACAGCTGTGACCCTTTTCTGGTTTCTGAGACAGCTGTGACCCTTTTCTGGTCCCTGAGGCAGAGAGCAGGGACAGAACTGTGCCAGCAGATTCCTCCCCACCACATTCATCCTCACTGAGGAGCACCAGCACCTGTGTGGGCAGGACATCACCAGCATCTCCCAGGGTGGTAGAGCTCCTGTGAGCTCCTGTGAGCTCCTGGCTCCTGCTCCAGGCACCCCTGTGAGAAGAACAGCAGATTTGTCTTTCCAAACCAGCTGTGGGTCTGCTGGTAGATAAAACCAGCACTGGGAGATAAAAGAAACCATGGGAAGGATTCCACTGATTGGTGAATGGAAAAAGAGATTTGATTTTACAAATAAACTTTAGGTTTGCTGAGAAATGAAATTAGACATTGAGAGATGAAAGAAACAATGGGGAAGAAAAACCCCTAAATTCTGTAAGAATTAAGAATTCAAAGGGAGGGTTGTACATTAGAGGGGAATCTTTGGGATCAGGTGTTCTGGGAAGTCTGAACCTCTCAAGTACCTCAGAAATGGGCAAAGAGAGAAGGAAAATGCAGCTGGGAAATTGGGATAAAAAGGAGGTTGCATCCTCCAAAAATTAGAGAGATCCCAGTGGAATGCCCCATGGCCTCTGCCTTGATTGGAATAAAGTTCCAGGACTCCTCTGCCTCCTTTTTGGCCATAAACCTCTGGTGTTTGTGGATGAATTTTCCTGACACTACCAAACTGGATTATTGAACACTTCTTACCCCTGGAGATCCAGCAATGGGAGGGAATGCAGCCCTGGCCAGCTGCTGGATGGACTGGGGGTTAAGGAACAGCCCAGATTTTTTGGGAAAACCCACAAAGGCTTTGGCAGAGCTGTCACTGAACCCCACAGTCCATCCTCCCGCTCCAGGAGCCTCCTTTGGACTGAGGGAAGCTCTCTGCACATTAACTCTGCTTCCCTCCTGCTCCATTTCCTAATTAACTCCTCTGGATGCCTGGGACGAGCCTTGCTAAATCATTACTGTCAGGAGTTCAGAGAAACATTTCAAGCCTTATCAAGAGCTAAGAAATCAAAACAACTGTAAGAACTGCTCATGGAGAAACACTCCCCAGTTTACTGCAGCACAAACAATCCAAGGGCAGATTTAATCCCAGTGGCAGGAAGGGGGAAGATGTTTATAAACATCACTGTAATGAACAACTGTACCTCGTTCTCAGATTCCCCTGCTCAGGCAGCCCATCGTAGATGGATAATACATCAAAATCTTCCTCTAATGCAAAGGACTGGAAAACGAGCTGTATCTTGTTCTGCTCCTCAGCAGTGATTGTCCACGTGCAGTTTGCATAATTGGGGTATCCATAGGGAAAGCCTGGGCTCTGTATTGTCCCGTTTGGGCCCTGCAATGTGTGACTGCAGTTCTGGGCTGCCAAGAGAAAAAAACAAAAGCACAAAGTCAGAGGTGAGCATTGAATGTCCTCAGCATCCCAACAGAGCACACAGGGCTCTCCCCACCAGGAGAAACAGAGAAAAGGAAAATCTGAGGATGGAGTTTTGGCCTCCTCCCTGCAGGGGTGTGGAGCCCGAACCCCCAGGTACATCCTGGGCTCTGCTCCCCACAGAGCACAGCTGTGAGCACAGCTGGATTCACAGCTGCTGCCTGGCCCTGGGGACAGCTCCTTCCTCAGCCACCCTTCCCCAGCCCAGCACAACACCCAGAGCTCTCCCATCACACCCTGTGCATCTGGGATTGCACCCTGCCAGGTGCCAGGGGCCAGGCCCTGCTGGGGCACAGCACAGGGACAATGACAGAGGTGAGTGTCCCCTTCCCCAATTCCAGGGACAATGACAGAGCTGAGTGTCCCCTTCTCCCCCAGTTCCAGGGACAACCCCAGGGACAATGCCAGAGCTGATTCTCTCCTTCTTCCCCAATTCCAGGGACAATGACAGAGCACACTGTCCCCTTCTTCCCCAGTTCCAGGGACAATTCCAGTGACAATGCCAGAGCTGATTCTCTCCTTCTTCCCCAGTTCCAGGGACAATTCCAGGGAAAATGCCAGAGCTGACTGTCCCCTTCACCCCCAGTTCCAGAGACAATGCCAGAGCTGATCCTCTCCTTCTTGCCCAATTCCAGGACAATGCCAGAGCTGTCCCCTTCTCCCCCATTTCCACCTGGAGGCAGGAGAAGGGCTGAGTGTGCAGGCAGTGCCACATTCCCCCCTCACCCTGAGAAAGCAGAAGGGACCCCAAGGAGTGCCAGGCTGAGCCACCACGAGCAGCCTGCCTGGCCAAGGCTGCCTCAAACCTGTGAAATCACCTGCACGGCCAAAGGTCAGCCACAAACCTGTCCTGACTCCAAAAAGAGCAGGACACAGTGCAAGGCCTGGCCAAACAAACCATCCTTAGGGTGCCCTCCAACCCTGATCATTTAATGGTTCTGGGAATGGTTCACTGGTACAAAACACAGCAGCACTCACACCCCTGTTAGCCCCGATGGGGGCACACAGGGGAGAAATCACTGGCCAGACCCTGCCTTGGGGGGCTGCTGGCTCCTCTCAGCCACTTCTGACAGGTTTGTGCTCCTCATTCTGCCTCAACACACAGAACACCTCCAGTCAGTATCTCTGAGGAGCTGCTGCAAAGCTGCAGAGAACAAAACCCCCCTCCTGTAACACCGGTGAAACACCTCAAACCTCCCTCAAATCCATCTCCCCTGCCCAAGGCAGTACCTGGGAACACTGCATCCCAAAGATAAAGAGCCACCATGTACATTAACAGGATAGATGAGGTTTTTTTTCTCTCTGGGGACACAGGTACATGAATGTGTTTTCGGAACAGCCTAAATGACAAATTCCCTTCAGCCTTTTCCTCTCCCTTCACTGCTGCTGTACCTAGATATCTCTGGAGGCACAAACAACTCCAAGCTGCTCCAAGCCTCATTGCTTTAGTGGAAGAATTCCCCCACACAAAGCCAAATTCCAGCCAGCTGGAAGGGTCAATGCCATGGCCCAAAAGCTGAGTTTCACCTTCATCCCCTGAGCTGCTGCTCCAGCTTTTCCCACCCATGCTGGATTGTTTACCCTGCTGATGGGGACAACAGAGGCTTTCAAGTCGAAATGCATTAGAGTAGAAATTACTTCTTTGATTTCTCCTTGCTTTCTTTTTTTTTTTTTTCTGCCTTTTTTTTTTTTTTTTTTTTCTCAAAGGCATTTGCACTTCTGAGTGCCAAGCAGCTACAGGTACAGAGCTGCAGAGTGGTGCTCATTAAAGGCAATTATAATTAGATTGACCTACTTTGGGTGCAAAAAACGCTCCGTGGAACTTCTCCCTGCAAGACAGAGTTTTATGAATCTGAGACAGCCCATCCTATTTACTACCCAGGGAATCTTTTTGTAGCACGTTTATTGGATCAATGAGAGGCAGGACAGCCCCACAATCCACCAGGGATTAAAGTGAGGGAGGCACAGGATTCCGTATTTTGCATTTCTGTAGCACCTGGCTTTTTGTCACTACATAAGAGACAAATCCGCCTCCCTCCTCCACTTGGGCTCCATTTCTTTTGGGGAGTTCACTGGAAAAGCTCAGTGCCAGAAAGCTGCACAGGAGTGGCAATATTCCTGTGATCACAGAGGAGTAAAATGAAGCCCAGTTTGGTTTAAGAACCAAAGATCCACGAGCTCTGTTCTCCAATCCAGTCGAATCCTTTCTCCAACCTCAGCCACGCTCAATAAGCAGCAGGGCGATATTGAACTGTCCCTCCTGCTCATTTTTATTTTAATCATAAGTTCATCAGAACAATTTAAGGCAAATGGGAAATTAAAGAGGCTGTATCTCTCAATTTCCTGATGGTGTAAAAGCTACCAAGGCTGCACAAGGCTCAGGAAATAAATTCAAGGTCACAGACACCATGTTCCAAACACTTCCAAGGTCATATGGAAGCTCCAAAATCCACAAACTCAGCCCATCCTTCCACAGCCAGTGCCTGTGCCACAAATGGACATAAATCTATCTGAAAGAACAAATAAATAATAGAAAAATAAGACAGAGTTTTATGATGTATCCAATCAATCTACTGAAATATTTGCATGTTCACGACGTTGACCCAGAGGTGCTCTGGGCACAGATAAAAGAAAATTGCTTATTGCAAACAAAGCACAGCTTTGCAAAAGCTGCCAAACTGGGCAGTAATATATTCTGTAATAGCTGTAATAGCAGAGGACTTCATTTATATTGGACATTGCTGGAAAAAGTCATCAGGCAGGGAAAGAAATCCGGGAAGCTGAGGGAATTTATGTGTTCTATCATTTGCTTCCAGGTCTGAGTTAGTTCAGCTCATCCCTGACTGACAAAACCTTATCTGAAATTCAAAATTTCTCCTGTGAAGATTGCAGAAACAATTCCCTTTATCCCTTTGGCCCAGGAGCACAAACAAGTAGAAAGATATGAAAGGGCAGCGCCGGTGCCTGTGCTGGCAAGTTCCAGGTGGATTTGGGGTTGACAGAGGACAAAATTCTCCCAAAATTTCTGGCACTTTCTTCCCATCCCAAAGTCTGACAGGAGGCACCTTCAATTCCTCCCCCAGAGATGAGAATGCTGCATCATCCCCCCTAAGCTGAGGTGTGTTCCTGGGGGTGTTCCAGCTCCTCAGCTCTTCTCCACGGGCTGACATTCCAGAGGGTGGGACCCCCTGGGCTCATCACAGGGATGGGTTTGCGGGCATTTGTCCCATTTGTGAGGGAGGAAAAACAGAGCTGAGGCCAGGCTGGGCTCTGCCAGCGCCTCCTCTCAATTCTGGAGAGTGCTTTGTTGGGAGTGGGTCCCTGAAATGAATCCCTCAGCTCTGCTTTAGTGCAGGAGCTTCAGACAAGGACGAGGGATCACTGAGGGCATCAGCATTTAGGGCATCATCATTTAGGGGATCACCATTTAGGGATTCACCATTTAGGGCATCATCATTCAGGGGATCACCATTTAGGACATCATCATTTGGGGCATCATCATTTAGGTGATCACCATTTAGGGCATCATCATTTACGGGATCACCATTTAGTGCATCATCATTTAGGGCATCATCACTTAGGGGATCATCATTTAGGGAATCATCATTCAGAATCTTCACAGGATCATTTAGGCTGGAAAACACCTCCAAACCCATTGAATCCTTTAAGGAAACCCGCAGCACTTTGGGAAAACATCTTCATCTGGGACACCACCAATGTAATTCACTGATGGTGACTCAATTTCCCCATTTTTTCACACGTTGGTTTAACCAAATCTCCCCTTCGAGGAGTTCTTTTGTGCAACAGGCACTCTCTGAACAATCCCCAGACTAACTGGCTTCACCCTGGGCTCCTCACCAGGGAAATGATGGAATATTTACTCTGCACTCCCCTCACAGAAGAACTGCAGTTCGTAACACACACTTTAATCCACACGGTACAAAACTTAACGTGACCAGACACTGCAGTGAAAAATAAATATCAGCTGAACAGAGGAGAGCTCCAAACCCCCCAGGCTTCAGTGTGGGGCTGCCATGAAGAGAAAGGAAGGGTGGCAGGAGCAGGAACCACATCCTTGTGCTCCAGAGCAGAGCTCTTTTGACAGGACAAGCTCCAGGAGTGGAGGCAGAGGCTCGGGGGAGGTTTTATTTCCACTGTAAATCCAAAGTCATCTCGACACATGAGCCAGCACCATTCTGGTGCCAGTCACTGCAGATTTAGAGGGGCCCTGAAGCAGCTCCAGCTCAGCCCAGCGTCCCAGAGGTGGCAGTGTGAGAGTCACTGCACCCTGACCAAATCCACCAGGAGGAACAGGAGATTCAGCCATGGAAGAACACTCCCAGCAACAGGATTTTTGTAATTCCTTTCAAACAAGCAACACAAAGGAGCTGCCCTGGCTGCTGCTCCCTCCCAGCCCTGCCTGACAGGGAATTCCAGCAGCTCCAGATTGAGATAAAGCTGAACATCCAAAGTGTGTCACTACAAACCTCCCCCCTCTGCCAGGAGGTAAACAACAACAACAACAAACAAAGGCGTTCTCTGACGTGACAAGTGCAAAGGAAACCAGTGGGGAAAAAAAATCATCTTCCACCTACTTGCAATTCCTTAAACTTCAATCCCAGGCCAGATCCAGGGGGGTGTAAAGCAAGGAAGAATTGTAGCTGTTGGTCTACACCATGTTATTATCCAGGCAGTGCTTGAGAGAGAGGGAGACTGAATTTATCTCTGAAGTGCTTCCTGAAATACAAGTCGCTGCACTTTGTTCCTCAGCAGAAACAAAATCTAATTTAGCAAACGCTGATGCATGGTCACTGCACAATTCAGGGGGAACAAATATCAAATCATGCACAGCGCCTTGCTCTCAGCAGCATCATTTATGGAGGATCCATGGCTGCCTCCTCCCTAATGCAGCAGTTTGGGGTTTTGCCATTTGCTGTAGTTACTGTTACTCACACAGAAATGCCGTTACTCCCTGTTGTTCTACAGCCCATTCCACAACCACAAGCACATAAAAAAACCTTTCCCCAGCAAAACTGAAATGCACAGGCAAACACTGAAACACCAGGGGCAAACCCTGCTTGTCCAGCAGCACCTCCAAGGTTTGCTCACCCCACCCCTGTCGCAGACATCTTTTATAGAAAATCCTTTCCTTGGGATTTTTCCTCCTGAGAAGCTGAGAGGCCTCAGGAACAAAATGTAAGCAATGGTTATCTGCTGCTGTGGAATGCAACAGGTGCATCTGTGATTGGCGATGTTGGATGTTTCTAATTATTGGCCAATCACAGTGAGCTGGCTCAGACAGAGAGCTGAGCCACAAACCTTTGTTATCATTCTTTCCTATTCTATTCTTAGCTAACCTTCTGATGAAACCTTTTTTTCTATTCATTTAGTATAGTTTTAATGCAATATATATAAAAATAATAAATCAAGCCTTCTGAAACATGGAGTCAGATCTTCGCCTCCTCCCTCATCCTAAGACCCCTGTGAACACCATCACAGGCTACTTGGTAACTGTGAAGACCACTTCCCACCTCTTATCCAAACACCCCTACCCACCCCCCCGCCCCCACCCTCAAGTAACAAGAAATTACAATTTAAGGCTTTATAAATTCTAGGGGAAGATATTATAAGGAGCTTTATTTTGGTACCATTTGCATATATCCAAGACTTCACAACAGAGGGAAAAGCATACAGATGAAAAGTGTTGAACATGACCTACCTGTGTAGGTCTTAAGCTATTAATTATATCACTAAGTATCTTCTTGCTAAAAACTGACATCAGCAGTAAGGGAGAAAAATGTCATCTGTAGACGGATGAGACAGAGTATCCTATATTACACAGAGTCAGGTTTGGAAAGAACCACACTGGTCATCTGTTCAAGCAGGGTCATCCCAGAGCATATAGCACAGGATTGTGTCCAGATGGTTCTGGAATATCTCCAGTGAGGGAGGCTCCATACCCTCTCTAGGTGACCTGTTCCAGTGCTCAATCACTGCCCAATAAAGAATTTCTTCCTCATGTTGAGGTGAAAATTCTGTGCATCAGTTTCTACTCTTGCTCTCATCTGACCCCCATGGAGCACATCCTCCCTTCCCCATGGTTCCTGCACTGCTCAAACAGCAAGCAGAAAAACCGGGGGTGACAGAGTGAAATTGAGCCTGGGAAAGAGGCTGAAAGATATTTTGTCTTTGTTTCTTGCTATGCAGCTCTATATTTTAATTGGAGATCAGCTCGTTTTCCCCAAGCTGAGTCTGTTTTGCCTGTGGAGGTAACTGATAAATGCTCCATGTCTTTGTCTGGGTCCATGAGCTTTTCCAGGTCGTGCCCCTCCTTCCCTGTTGAGGAGGGGGATTTGTGAGAGTGGCTGTGTGGAGGTTTGACAGCCAGTCAAGGTCAACCCACCCCTGTGAGAAAGATTTGCTCAATGAACTTGGGGAGATCAACATAAAGGCTACATCAGTAGCCATGAAAGAGGCGTAACTAGGACAGCTGTTCTAATAAATTAAACTTTTCCCTAGGCAGTTTCACAGTCTTTTTTTCTTAATATGACAGTCACACCTTCCAGATGTGTCTCTTTTAGCTCTCCTCCCCCTGGGATAAAGGATAAACAGTATAGCAGCAATATTATGTTGTTCCCTGTGTAGCTGTAAATATCCTCAACAGCCTAAGGGATGAAGAGAGGGGCTTGTGCAAGAAAACAGGATGACTTCCAGAACTTCAGTTCATATTATAAGGCCTGATACTTGAATATCATCAGAAGCACTCAACTGGATGAATATATACAGTGATGGTAGTCTATATGATTTTTAAAATAACTTCATGAAAACTGGCTGGGGTTTTTTTGAGAAAGTAGTAGTATTTGTTTGGTTTTTAACTTGGATGCAATGTTGAGGGTGTGAAACCAAAACCAGTCTTTCTTCATTATGATTGTCACCAACCCTCTGTCATTGGGTCAAGAATTACACTGTTTTCAGTACATGCACTGCTGTCTGTGAGCTTGAGGCAATTCCTTTTAAAGATCTTTTTTTCTTTTTCTTTTTTTTTTTCGCCTTTTACTGCTGTTTATCTAATAAGGTTGCAGTTAGAGCATGATGTTCCAAAAATATGTAACAGCTATACCTGTCACTGAGCTGGTCTTTATCTGCTGGCTCCCTTGTGTGCCAGCCTGCTGAGCTATCGAGCAGGTTTCTGCCACGAAGATTCTGAAATGATACACTTTTGACAATGGAAGAACACTTTATTCCCATTACATGTAGCCTTAAGTATACACATTACTCATACCAATACTGTCATTTATTGACAGTGCTGAACTGTCAGTGATCTAGTTAGCACAGTTTGGTGCTGCAGCTTCAGTTGCTAGACAGAATGACATTTTGCTCAAAGAGCTTGTTATTACGTTTTGATTTTATACAGGGGATTAAAGCCAAAACACAGGCTGGTTTACAAGGGAAAAAGAAATACAGCCAGGAATGGTTTACTGTTTGCACAATATTTCACAGAATTTGGGCATAAATCTCAGCTTGTAACAAACTGGGGAGTTGAATTCTGTGGGTTGGGGTTTTTGTTCTTTTAGATAGGCTTATATCTATAAATGTGAAACTGTTGAATATTGATGAACTTGAAACTAATAGAAATGTTAGCTTGAAATTGCATCATTTAAGGGCCTCGTGCTAGAATGGAATACAAGAGGTTCATAAGAAAAACCTTCATTCTGAATTCAGTGAATTCTGTAGAGCTTTGTAAAAAAATACAAAGAATTGGTATGAACAAATTACAAAAGGGAATGTGCAAATATGTGTTTAACAGGGGTTAAGACTGGCTTGTGTTGGTAGTGAAGAGTATCATTTCCAGGAGAGCAATTCCAGGATGGTGTTCCCAGTAGTAAAATGTAGAAATGTTCTCTGTAATAAGGTAAGAAAGTCTTTACCTTGGTAGGACCACACTATAGGTGATTCGCCAGTGGTAAACAAACTCACAAAATGTGGTGAGGACCTGACAGCTGCCATCTCTTTCTTTTTTGCTTTCTTTCCATGTTATATGTGTGGACCTGGCCAGACAATTCCAGTGTGTTTGTTTATGCGTAAACAAAAAAGTGCACAAGACCATCTTGATTAAAGATGCAAACACAAGAAACCCTTCCCCTTCATAAGGCCCTAAACTAAATTTTTGCTGTTCCAAACTTTTAGTATCTTGATGCTCCAGAAAGGCGTGTTTGCCAACTGACTTTAAGAAAATACATAAACTCTAGAAACTGTAAGAAAACCTCACATAACTTTTAACATACTTTTTAGGTTTTTTCGCCAACTTGTGATTAGATTAAGGCAACAAGTGAATATGTTCAGTGAGTAGGATTCTAGTCTTATAGTAATTTACTCATGTGTTGTTTTTAATGCATATTTAATAAGAAATGGGAGGGATGCCTTTTAAAATAAATTCTGTCCTAAAACACAGTGATGTTATGCTACATTAATTTGACACCTGTGTTGAGTCTAGGCAATTTCATTTGTACTGTATACTTTTACTAGTGGCCTATATAGCACCAGTTATTACCCACCTCAGAAGTTCAAAAACTTTTAGGTAAGGTCTCCAAAGGTGCATTTGGTTTTTAAAAGCTGTGGTCATTTTGTTAGTTGTCTGGTTTCAGACTCTTTAGAATATCCTTGGATCATGATTTTGTCACATTCAGTACACCACTAGTTAGCAAAATGCAATGGGTTTTTCTTTGGTGTAAAATACAAGCTCTTAAGGGAAACTCAAATGCTGAAAGACAAATTGCGCTTTCATGTAGGAGGGAAAAGCAGAGATGATTCTAAGTGCTATAGAAGAGTCACTTTGAGACTCTTGTTGCATTACTGAAACTTGTGGCTTAGCCATGAATAGAAAATCCTGTTTAAATGCAATGGTAATACTTTTATAAATTTGGAAAAATCTGCATTTAGATCTCTTTTCTTATCCTACCTTTTCAATAAAGTTAATCAAGTTGGACTAGCACAGCCTTTGTTTTCCAGGATGCTCCTGATTTCTGCTGAGTGGTGCACATCAAGACTTTTCGTGACTGGTGGGAAGGGACCTGAACACACACCCACAGTTCTCTCACATGTCGACATGTTTGAACAAGAAGAAATTCCCATGTTTGTCATAGCAAATCATAAAGGCTGAATATACTTGCCCTCCTTTTCACTGCACTTCAAAAAATTACACAAGTGCAAGGGACAAAGGATTTACAAGGATTTACGTAAGTGTGGTGAGAAGCCTGCATAGTCTAATAAATATATCTTCCTGTCAGGTCACCCTCTTTTGTACATGTCCTGTTTCTTCAGTGTGGATAGACATATAATTTAGGAGCAGGCACATCAAGGAGGATACTGAATCGGTGTTGCCTCAGCCTGTTCTTGGTACCACTTGTGCAGTCTGTCTTCCAGACGCTGCCTTTTCAGCACAGTAGAGAGTCTCTCACAACAGACAGCACTGCCATAGCTGTGCAAGGGTGGGAGGAGGTAGAATTTAAATCTTTTTTTAGGGACACTGTCTTGGGTCTCCACTGCCTTTAACCATAATTTCTTTTTCTATAGTGAAGCAGCAAACTTAATCTTTCTTTTCTCATAACTACCCATTCTCCACTACCAATAATATGCATTGGAAACAATAGTCAAAAAACCCACAAACAAAAAAAAAAGTACTCTCTGAAAATCTGTGAGAACTTTGTGAGAAATTAGATAGAAAAACTAAATAAGGAAGGGGAGAGAGAGAAATTAGGGAATTAGAAGAGGTAGCAATTAATAAATTTTAAGCTCTACTCAGGTCATGTTATTTAATATTCCTTTTATTATATTTCCATGGAGATAGTGCTCACTGTATACTATCAGGACCTCTAAGAAATTTAAGGATATTGAGAGGCACAACAGATTATTTTTGGCAGGCTGCAATGTCATAATGCCCTTGGACATCACACACTTCTGTTCCTTCCAGTTTTATAATCGGTTAAGGGATTTGTGCAAACTGTATCTTATAGAGCTCCAGAACATCTGATTGCAAGCCCCTCATATTCTTCCTAAGTCCCTTTTCTGTGCTAGAGTAGGTTTTGTGGTTTGGAAAATATCTTCTAATGGCATAGTCAACTTTTATAGGAATGTTTCCCGGCATCCACTTCCATCAGCCTTCCCTTTAAACATGTCAAAGTTAGGAAATTGTAGCCATGAATTAGCCATCTGGTAGCTGATGATTCATCTCTGTCCCTTAGAGATAGCAATTTTTGCTTTGTTTTTCCCTAAAACCTGGGTTTGCATGTGCTCAGAAGAGAATAAACTTCCAGGGGATTCACTGAGTTCAGGACTACTGTCTTCCTCACCATACTCTTCAGAGGAAGCAGGGGTAATGGCAGATGTTTCTAAAGCCAAATCATTTCCATGTAAGAACAAAAACACAGTGAGTTTTGGAAGCCATAGATTTCAAAGCACTCAGGGTCATCCCTGTGATGTTAAATTTCACTGAAAGAGAGATGCAAAGATTTCCCCAACCTGCCTGTACACACTTTCAAACCTGCTGGTCAGTGATGCTAACTCTTCCATTGTTTCTCAGCATTCTTTAATGAATAGGAGGGGAAATTTAAGATATTAGTTGAAAGGGTTTCACTTACCCTTATGTCATGTCCTGCCTGTTAGTCTTTAAGAACATTAAATACGAATGAGGGAGGACTGATAAAAAAATCATTTCTCAATTTCTAGAAGTCTTTAGTTTACAGAGAAATGACTCCTCATTATTTAAGTACTGTTAGCACCCTTTAAATAAAAAAATAAAAAATAACATAAATATTCTATTTCTGCATTTACAGAGGAATGTGATATTTGTAAACTAAAAGGTGATAACTACTGAAGTTATAATTAGAATGGGAAGAGGGAGGAAATGGTATAGTAATTAAGGCTGAGCTGTCCTTTAAATTCATCTCCATAACATTTAAATGCATTCATTAACTCAATGCGTAACTGGGAGGCATGCCATTAATGCAACAGTTCTGAATGTTTATCAAATTACTTCCAATCATCAGTGTATCTTGATGACACCTGGCAATCCTGCGTATGGACATCAATAAAATACTAATTATGAAATACTAATTGTAATCACTCTGCAAGGTCTAAAAAGAAGCATTGCTGTTTAAATTAAATTAAGTTAATTTTATTGACTTAATTATTGAAGGATGAGCTGTTCCAAGCTGTAAAATTCTGAACTGACATTTCAAATTACTTCCATACTTATAATTAATGCCAATTCTTCTAAAAGCAAAGACCACAAACAAATAGATACCAGAGATAATAGGTCATGCAAATTAGAACATGCTTCCTCACTGACTGCTGAAAACCAGTTTATTTGAAAATGGCTTATAGAATATTTTTTTTCATTTTAGTAGAGACAAAAAACCCACAGAAGATCTATAATCTTAAACTGTTTGTTAAGTAAGCCTTCTCTGTTTGTCATGCAGTTAGATAAACTACAGTTGCAATAGGAAGGGTTCATTAACAGCTCAGCAAAATATGTATGTAACTCACAGCTCAATCTGCCTTTGGGTTTGTTTTTTTTTTTCTCCTTCTCTCTTTGCAATCTCATTTCCCTATGTCTGGGCTCACAGCTAACCTGAAGGTAATGTACTTGATCATTACTCTTTTTTTGTTCACATAGTCTATTGCATTAATGATATAATGAACAATCTGTGTTGATAGAAAATCTTGGTATCCAAGCTTGCAGCTATTTAAATAATTCTAGATTTGCTTTTCACTGTGTCAGGAACTGTTTAACCCATGTTTGGCTTTCACTGGTAATAATGGATTAATTGAGTTTAAGCATGCTATAAACTTTATCAGGAGTTATTCACAATGACATTATTAGTTTGTAAAATGATTATGTAAACAGATACAGTATTATATTCAGAGCTTTGTTTTGTGTCATACAACAAAGAGTAAAAAGGCAGTTTGGAGGGAATAGGGTCATGCTGCTTTTGGCTGGGGTAGAGTTAATCTTCTTCACCATACCTAGTGTGGGGCTGTGTTAAGGATTTCTGCCAGAAACACTGTTGATAACACAGGGATATTTTAGATACTGGTGAGCATCACCTCCACAGCACTCCACCAGCCATTTGGCTAGGGATGCACGTGATGCTGGGAGGGGGCACAGCCAACACAGCTGACCCTAAGTGATGAAAGGGATATTCCATCCTATAAGGCACCATGGTCAGTGTATAGGGCTGAGGGGAGAAGAGGGATGAAGAGGAGAGTGATGGCACACTTGGAGTGATGGTGTTTGCCTTCCCAAGACACCATCCTTTGTGATGGACCTCTACTCTCCTGGGGATGATGAACACCTGCCTGCTCACGAGGAGCAGTGAATGAATTCCCTGTTTTGCTTTGATTTACACAGCTTTTACTTTCCTATCAAATTTTATCTTAACCTACAAGTTTTCTACCTTTTGCCCTTCTGGTTCTCTTCCCCACCCCAGTGTGGACAATAGCTGAATGGCTGTGTGGGATTTAGTTGTTGGCTGTGGTTAGACCATTACAGGTACTTTTGGGAGGCACTGCTTTGCAGATGTGTTGGAGCTACAGCAAGGTTTTGGTGCCTCACAGAATTTAAGGGATGTTTGCTCTCTGCAGGGTATTTAAAAGGCATATTTTTGGATTTCTTTCTGCTGCCACAAATACTGCATCAATGCATATGAAAATAATCTGTTTTTCATGTCAGCTTTCATAACTGAAAGCTAAGCTTTATTCTTAAAAACAAACTAGCTGGGACAAATGGGGCAGAGCTAAGAAACCTTAGACATGCAAAAATCTTGGATATGGCAGAATATGTGCAGAGATTAACTGAAACTGTATCTGTCCTGTAGTATTTCTGAAATCAGTGTATAGCTTGAATTGGATATCTCCAAATAGTCTCAGACATTCTTAAATCTGTATAAAATGCATTTCAATTTCTCTAGATTTTCACCTATAAGTATTAATAATTAATTTAAATTGATATGATTGGGTTTCCATTCAATTACATCATTGAAGTAATAAAGTGAAATTATGTTACAGGAATATTTTCTAGGTACATTAAAATGTGAGAGCAAAATCTTTTTTAACTCTTGGTATACTTTCATTTGAAGAGGATGACTCTGAAATCTGAAAGACCTTCACTTATTCAAAGCCCCTAGTAAAATATCAAAAGAATAAAAATCCTGTATTTTTCAAGGGAAATTAGTTAATTATATTTACTGTAAAAGCTATTCTCATATGAGCATACTCTTATGCAGAACTGGAGGTGCATAGGTTCAAGCAAGCAGAATTAAATTTTTACAGCCTTGTAATGAAATTAGAAGCTGATTTCAGACAGGATCAAAAAGTTAGGTCAATATCTGTTGAACTCAGCAGACTCAGCAAAGCTTTCACTTCACGAGTATAAAGGATAATGAAAGGATAACTGCAAAATACAGAAGAATCACAAATGCAGAATTGTTATTCCTGCCTTATTATTAGTGGTCATTTATCAGAGTTGATTATAAATCTTGCTCTTCTAGATTTACAGGAAATTTCTTGGGCCTATATCCTCTGAGGTGTTGGCCTTCAGATTTCCCCGTTATTATATAGTATTCCCTATATTATATAATATATCATTATTTCTGTAAAGTTGTAGCAATGTTTACTGCATGTTTTTATTTAGCATTGTTTTCCCAACCTAACATCTTTTTTACAAGTAGTTATTGAATAGTAGCGTGAGTAAATTGTGCTTCTTTCCTTCCTTGTGAAAAGCATACTGCCCTGATATGCTACATTTCTGTTGGACTATTTGCATTTCAAGACATACTACTGGTTGAGACTGGAATGTTTCATCTGCTGGGATCTAATCTCAGGATCTTAAAATCTGTCTTTTTTTCCCCTTTTATTTTTTCTTTTTCAGTTGTTTCATTCATTTATTTTTGTAGCAATATTTTTAAACTGCCATTGAGCTGTTCCAACACATTGATGGAACATCTGATACTGAGCTGTTTGGTTCTTCTTGTTTTCTAAATGTGTAGAACAATTATTTTCCTCTGTCAGCACAGGCACCTCTGTACTTGTGTTCAGCTGAAGTCTGAGAAATCTCCTCAGGAGAAATACTTCTCCCAATGAGAGATTTTGCAGTCTTGTTACACTCTGATAAATAGATTTTACTTTTTAAATTGATTCAGAAAGCAGTCCACCCAGCCTGGTATCACCTAAAATACAGGTAGAGTATCTACTCCATCATTCAGGTTATCACTGACAAACACTGGACATTTGCAAGGTCTCCAGGAGGAGGTTTCTACCAGACTGCCTGCAAAATGTGTGCAGATATCTTATCATAGAATGGCCTAGGTTGGAGGGGCCTTAAAGATCATTGAGTTCCAACTGCTGGATGCCCAGAGCCCCATCCAACCTGGCCTTGGACACTTCCAGGGATGGGGCACCCACAACTTCTCTGGGAAATCTGCACCAGGGCCTCACCACCCTCACAGAGAAGAATTTCTCCCTAATATCTTGTCTAAACCTACTCTCTGTCAGTTTGAAACCATTCCATCCTGTCCTGTCGCTCCAGGCCCTTGTAAATTGTCCCTCTTCGTGTTTCCTGTGGTCTCCCTTGGGTACTGGAAGGCCACTGATTTCTACAGGGAAGACTGACACGATGCAGCCCACGATGTATGTAAATTACACTATATAAATCAAGTGGGAATAGGGAAGACAGGTGCAGTCATGTAGAAAGAACAC
This sequence comes from Tangara arthus, assembly GCA_035584835.1. NCBI lineage: Eukaryota > Metazoa > Chordata > Aves > Passeriformes > Thraupidae > Tangara > Tangara arthus. The sequence goes on from JAWMQZ010000001.1 coordinate 13,144,240, forward strand.
CGCCTAAAAAGATCTTGGGGTTATCATAAAACTGCAAGCTTCTTATGTTTGGGGTGGGGCTGGTGTTGGCAGGAAGGAGACATTTGGTCATAGGGCCAGAAATGCTCAGAGAGGTATTTATGGTGTTCGCTTATGGTGCGACAGTGGGACTGGGGGAGGAGGAGGGGTGTGTCTTTGATATGTGCTTGAAATTTTGGGGTAGACCAAGATCTAAGGAACCTAGCAAAAGTATGAGAGTGAAAATAACGTCTTTAGGTGTTTATTGATACCTTTGCAAGATCCTAGTCCTTGGTGAGGACACGTTAGTGAACTTGTAGGGCAATTGCCCAGCTTCGTGCCCCTGTGAAGCCTATTTCTTCAACATACCTCAATTTGATCACTATGCGTTCTCTACTGTCAGAGATTCACTAACACTGATATATCACAGCCTAGAGGAAAATCGTAAGTGGAAGGTTTTCAGAAGAGAGCAGCTGATTTTGCTAATGAAAAATTGAGACTTAGTGCTCAGTGACTTCTGAGTACAAGGTTAATTTATCTTAGTCCTTTTCTTTTGTCCAATTTAGTCTGTCTTAGTATCCTTATTTAATGAAATCTTTGAACATTTGTATAGAGAAAAGGCCTATTTTTCCATAGCCAAAGTAGCTCTAAAACCACAGTACAGTATATTTGAAAAACTGAGGAAAATAGAAACCTAAATTCATCTGTGAATATGCTGAGCAATGTCTCCCTTGCAGCATTAAAGCTCACTGTATTTGTACAGTGTGGCATATTGTACTGCACATGAGCTGCAGAGATCTTGTCATGTTAGACTTTTCCTCTTAAAACACTAGACACTTTCAAATACTTTCCTTTAATTCTCTATGACGGTACGTGAAAAATTTTTAATGAAACTTCACTCTCCTATTGAAAAAATTACTGTTTTAGAAAACAGTGGAGGTATTAATGATATTAGATGCATAAACTGTCAGTCAGAAGAAGAAAAGGCAAAACAAGCCAAACTTTAGATTGACACACTATAAACAAAAAAGGTTTTTCAAATGTTATAGCAGTGAGAGGCATTCATGCAAGATTACATATTGAAAAACAGGAAGCTGAAGACTTACACCTACAGTAATTATTCCTTGCCTAGTGGAAATGTCGTGTCTGAAGAACAGGGTGGGAGTTTCAGAACTCATCATTTTCCCAATTCCACATTATCCACCAGGCTTCTGGTCAAAAGCCTGTGGAGGGAGCTCTTGCTTTCAGAAAGCAGAGTTCACTGTGGGATGAAGGATATCACTGGGTTCTGACAATATTAGTGGTTGTGATACCTGTAAAAATATTTCTTTAGAATAATCTGCAGAAAAACTATTGTCTTGGACTTGCTTTTACATATTCCCTGTCCTTCTCCCTTTTCATCTGTCTATCTCCCCACAGCAAGGCTCTTCCTTTCTCCTTAGGCATAAACTGGGAGGTTGAGCACTGAGGTGGATTGAGCAGTGTTCTGACTAAACCAGGAGGCTTTTGGCTTTGGCTGCTAGCAGGATCCAACTTTATGTTCTTGGGAAACTTGATGAAATTTAAAAGCTTGTTATTGCACCTATTTCGGTTTCCATGGGAACACTGATAAAACATTTCACTTCTTCTGTAATCTCTTCTCATTATCTTCCAGAACATAAGTCATCTGCTACCTAATTTTCTGGGCACTTATGTCAAGTAATTTTTTTTCTTTTTCTTTTTTTTTTCTTTCTTTCCTTGTTTTTTTTTTTATATCAGATAAAATTTTTGAGCCGCTTGTGTTTCACTCCTACAGTCTCACCACAACTGAATTTGAATGTCACTAGTAAGAGCAAATGCTGAACAGAAATCCTGGTTTGTGGGTAGAAATGGTGAGATAAGGAAAAGTAGGATACAGCTAGGAACTAGAATCATAGGATTATTTAGGTTGGAAAATACCTTTGATAGGTTTAATAGGGTAGTATTCCTCCTGCCCTAGACTGAGAAGCACTTCCATCAGAGATGTGATATAAGCAACTGAAAGGAAGGGGTTGTTCACTCATTCAAAGGACATGGAAGTGGCCCCAAGGTCATGGATATCTTGTCAAGGTATGTCCTGGAATTCTGTGGGATCTCCAAGATCCCAAGAATTGTAATGGGGTATGAAATGTCACTCAGTTCTGTGTCAGCAAGCATTCTGGTCCTGCTGGGCAGTTCTCCCACAGCACCAGGGTTACCTCTCCAACACACCAGCAAGGCTGCCCTCCCCCAGTAAGGTGGGAGTGGGAAGGGTCACAGCCAGGACAGATGACCCAAGCTGATCAAAGGGATATTCCATGCCATACAGCATTTGCTCAGATGTAAAAGCCACAAGAGAGGAGAAAGAGGGAGAACAAACATTATTATGACATTTGTCTTCCAGAGAAACGACTATCTGTGCTGAAGCCCTACTTCCTGGGAAGTACCTGGACACTGCTGATGGAAATTAGAGAATAAAATCTTCTGTATTCCTTTTCTTCCACGTTCAGCCTTTTCTTTTTCTTGTTAAATTGTCTTTGTCTTGTTCCATGGGTTTTTTGCCATCTTATTTTCTCCCTTCCTGTCCTGTTGAGGAAGGGAGTCATGGAGAATCTTGGTGAGCAACTGGCATCCAGGCAAGGTCAGTCCCTGACAGTCCTTTTTTGGCATCCAACATCTGGCATTACAAATTCAAACAAATGTAGCAATTGGGAAGTGTAATCAGCAAAATATGGACTGAACTATATTAGAGTGAAAAGATCCTAGAGAACTTTCAGTTGTCATAATTGTGGCAAAGGGATGAGTGTTGGATTGTGCATAAATTGTCCACTTTTGTTTGGTGTTGTGCTGATGATTCTGGAGCACAGAATTATTTTTTGTTGATATGAGTGAAGTTTGTGAAGATTATGTGAGGACTGTGGATTTTAAAGATTATTCTTAAATATATAATTCCCAGATAAGGGGGATGGATGGATGGATGGATGGATGGATGGATGGATGGATGGATGGATGGATGGATGGGTGAATGGATGGATGGATGGATGGATGGATGGAAGGATGGATGGAAGGATGGATGGATGGATGGATGGATGGATGGATGGATGGATGGATGGATGGAAGAAATGGTGCTTGGAAACCTGGATC
>JAWMQZ010000001.1:13147477-13172353 GCA_035584835.1 Tangara arthus
CCAGATTCCCCGTGGAGCCGGACCCGGGCGGGGACCCCCCATTCCCAATGGGGACCCCCCATTCCCGACTCGCCCCGCCCGAAACTGGGGGGTCCCAACTCCCGGCTCCCCCCGCCCCGCCCCGCGGCTCCATTCCCGCTCCTCTGCCGCCCTCCAGCGCCCGCGAACCCCAAAACCACCGGGCCGGGAGGGCCGGGGGGGCTCTGAGGGCTGCGGGGGAGACCTCGGGGGTCCCCAAACCCCTCACTCAAACCCCTCCCCCCCCGCAAAGAACCCTGTGAGCCCCCAAACCAGCCCCCCCCCAAAATACCGGACATGGGGTCCGGGGGGCAGGAAGGGGGTGCAGGGAGGTGACCCCAATTTAACCCCCGGGGGGCGCCGCTGATCCCGCCCCTTTTTTAAGGGGGGGCAGTGTCAACTCCCCCGTGAGTCGGCGCCCCCTTCACCCCAAAGGCCCCCCAAAAGCTCAGGGCCCCCCCGAATCCCAGGGACTCCCCAGATTTGAGGGGCTCGCGGTGGCTCTGAGGGAGCCCCCCCAGCTTGGCGCCACCTCTCCCCTCCCCCCCAAATCGGGGAAGGGTCCCCAGAATCCCTGGGGTGGAACTGGGGAGCCCTGAGCGCTCCGTGTGCTGCGGGACTGCAGCGCCCCCCCGGCTCCTCAATTAATTATTGCTTAATTAATTAACCCTCTGCTGGCACTAATTACGGACACCGGGTGTCACCCCCCGTCCCGCGGATGGAACCGGAGGGGGACACCCCAAAACCTGCAAGGCCGCCAGGCCCTGTGGACACTCCCACCCCCCCAAGCCACGGAGGGACCCCCAGATCCCCAAACCCTCCTTCCCTCCCTCCCGGGCTCCGAGGGGTTAATGATTAACGGGGGGGGGGGGCCGGGGCGTCCCCCTTCCCCCCATGGGGACCCTCCAGGGCAGCTCCGAGCCCCCAAAACGGCTCTGAGCCCCCCAAAATGGCTCTGAGCCCCCCAAAACACGCCCCGTGCCCCCAAATCTCTACCGCCACCAGCCTAAACAGCCCAGGGCACCCCCCCCGACACCCCCAAACCAACTGGGGGGGCCAGGACCCCCAAATTAGGCCACTACCCCCCCTGCTGCTCCAAAATGGGGGTGGGGGGCGGAGGGCAGCCAGGGGTTTTGGGGTGCGGTGGCACCCCGAGAGAAAAGGGCCCCACAAAGCCACCCCGGAGGGACCCCGGCGCCCCAAAACAGACCCTGGTACCCCTGCATGAGCCCAGGGAGGGACCCAGGCACCCCAAAATGGATTCTGTTGTCCCAAAAGGGGGTCCTGGCACCCCAAAACAAGTCCTGGCATTCCAAAACAGACCCAGGCACCCCAAAATGAGCTCTGAGGGCCCAGGGCAGGTGCTTGTACCCCCAAACTGACCCAAGTACCCTGGAACTGGTTCTGGCACCCCAGAGGGTATCTGGGAACCCCAAAACAGACCCCGGCACGCTGAGATGGGCCCTGGCACCCCCTGAGGGAACTGGCCACCCCCCAAAAAACCCTGGCACTCCAAGAGGGGTCCTGGAACCCCAGAAGGGACCGCGGCCCCCCAAAACTGGAATGGGTCCTGGGATGCCAAAACCGTCCCAGGCAGCCCAGGATGGGCACAGACACCCTAAAACTGCTCTGGGCGTCCAAGAAAGGACCCAGGCACCCCAAAACGGGGATTGCTATCCCAAAACAAGTCCTGACACCCCTGGAAGGGTCCTGATGCCCCAGGAGGGACCCTCGTACCCCCAAACAGATATTGACAGCCCAGGATGGGTCCTGGCACCCCAAAACACAGCCAGACATCCAAAAAGGGACCTGGGCACGTTGCATGGTCACAGACACCCCAGGAGGGACCCTGATGCCCCAGGATGAGTCCTGGTACCCCAAAACAAACCCAGGCACCCACAGATGGGTTCAGGCACCCCAACACAGACCCGGGCACCCCAGGATAGGTCCTGGCACCTGGGAGAGATCCAGGTAACCCCAAACAGGTATTGGCACCCTGGGATGGGTCCTGGCACCCCAGGACGGGAGCCGGGCACCCCAAGATTGGTCCCGGCAGCCACAGATGGGTCCTGCCACTCTAAAACAGATTCTAGGACCCCCAAACACACCCAGAGACCCCAAAACTGATCTGGCAACACCAAGACTTGTCCCAGTCCCCCAAGAAAGTCTTGGGAACCCCAAAACAACACCAGGCACCCCGAGATATGGATCCCACCACACCCAGATTGATCTGAGCACCCCAGTATGGTCCTGGCACCCCCAAAACACCCCAGGCAGCCTGGGATGAGCCCTCCCGCACACCCCTCCCCCCTCAATTATCAACACTCCCGAATTTCCAAGGTTTTATTCCAGCAGCAAGCAGAACACTCGGGGGAGGCCCAGACCCCCCAGCTCCCACCCCCCCGTCCAAGAGGGGACAATGGGGGGTTGGAGCCCCCCGGGGGAGACTGGCCCTGGCACTGGCTCAGGTTGTCAGCAGAGGGTGCCTGGGGTCCTGTCGGGAGCTGGGGACCCCCGGGAAGGGGGCCAGGATGGAGGGGGGACACACCAAGGGTGGGGCTCAGCAGGTCAGGACATGGGGGATCCCCACAGGCACGGGGGGACCTCCCAGGAAGGGAATGGGCTCAGCTGGCCTGGACAAGGGGGATTCCCCACCAAAGATCCCCCCCAGGACATGGACAGGACCCCCCAGGAAAGGGGACTCAGGTAGCCTGGACTTGGGGAAACCCCCCAGGCAGGAAAGAGGGGACCTGGGGAGGGGGGCTCAGAATGTCAGGACATGAGGGACCCTCCCCCCCACCTCAGAAAAGGGGGTTCAGCTGGGGAGGATATGGGGGAACACCCTGAGAAGGGGAGGCCCAGGGGTCTCAGCTGGGCTGGACATGAGGGACCCTCCAAGACACAGAGTGACCCCCAGGAAGGGGGGAGGGCTCAGCTGGGCTGAGCATGGGGAGCCCCTCTCAGGAAAGGGGGTTTGCTCGGCCAGGACTTACAGGGACACCCCGGGGGGACAGGGAATGTGGAGGAGCCCCCTGGGAAGGGGGGGTCCAGTTTGTGTGGGCATGGGGGACACCCCAGAAAGTGGGGCCCAGGGGGGGGCTCAGCAGGTCAGGATTTAGGGTTTGCTCAGGAAAGAGGGGGCTCAGCTCAGCCGGCCAAGCCAAGGCCTGGGGAAAGGGGGTTCAGCTTTCCAGGACGTCGGAGGACTCGGACACGAGCTTCCCGTCGCGGGTCTCGATCTTCTTGATGACGATGGCCCGGGATTTGAGGGGGGCCGTGCTCTCGGGGGGTGGGGGCGGCACCGAGTACCCTGAGCTGACCATGGCCCCCCCAAACGCCCCCCCGAATCCCCCCCCAAAACCTCCCCCGAGTCCACCTGTGGGGAAGAGGGAGCAGCTGTGAGGAGGGGCACAGGGGGGGCACCCAGAATCGGGGGGTTCTGGGGACCCCCCCAAACTCACCCAGGTACCCTGAAGGCTTGGTGTGGATGCTCAGGTTCTGCACAGCAGCCTCCAGCCTGGGGGATCCCCCAAATAGGATCAGTGATGGGGTGGGGGATAAAGGACATGGCCTGGGGGGAAATCTGGGGGGGGTGAAGGTTGTCCCCCAAAACTTTCCCCTAAAGAGGAGCAGTGATGGGGGGTTTATTTAAAGGACGTGGCCAAAGTGGGGGGGGTTGGAGGGGGTCCCCCAAACTGAGTGGTTTTGGGGGGAGAGGAATAAGGGACTTGGTCAAGTGGGGGGGATTTGGGACGTTCATGGGATGTGAGACATGGGACATGCAACGTCCGTGGGATATGGGATAGCCACAGGGTATGGGATGTGGGACGTGGGATGTCCATGGGACATGGGATATGGAATGTGGGATGCCCCTGCAATATGGGATCCTCGCAGGATATGGGACATGGAATACAGGATGTTCATGGTATCCAGGATGAAGGGCATGGTAAAGGGATGGGTTATGGGATGGAGCATGGGATGCTAGGTGTGAGATATGGATGCCCAGAGGTTATGGGATGTGGGATGCAGTAGGTTATGGGATATGGGATGCCCATGGGATCTGGGATTTGGGATTGGGGCTTCCCACCTGCTCTCCTCGCCCTCCAGCAGCTTCCTGTAGGTCGCAATCTCGATGTCCAGGGCCAGCTTGACGTTCATGAGCTCCTGGTACTCCCGGAGCTGCCGGGCCAGGTCCTGCTTGGCCTGGGCCAGGGCCCCCTCCAGGTCGGCCAGCTTGGCCCGGGCGTCCCTCAGCGCCAGCTCCCCGCGCTCCTCAGCCTCGGCCACGGCTGCCTCCAGCCCAGAGCGCTGTGGGACAGGACACTGAGCCCAGCATCCCCCCAGACCAGCGTCCCCATGATCAAAAATCCCCAGTATCCCAATGTCTCTTGCCCCCTCAGTGTCCCCATGTCCCAGTATACCCAGTGTCCCAGTATTCCATGTCCTGTCATCCTCTGTGGTCCAGTGTCCCTGTGTCCCAGTATTCCTCCCCACCTCGTACCCCTCATATCCCACTATGCCTCACCCCCCTTTTCCCACCAGTATTCCCAGCCCCCCAAAATCCCCCACATCTCCGAGCCATCGCTCTCTCCCGTTTCCCAGATGACATCCCAAGGGATCCTTAGTAATCCAGTGTGGGGGTTCCCAGGGGGTGCTGGGGGATGTGTGGGGGAGGGGCAGGCCGTATGCTTCCAAATGTCCATCCAAGTTGGACAGCAAACCTGATTTTTCAGAGCCTCAATCTCTGCCTGGATCCGCTGGATGCGCCGGTTCAGCTCCTGGATCTGGCTGCGGGTCTGGCGCAGGTCATCCCCCTGCTTCCCAGCTGCTGTCTTCAGCTCCTCGTACTGGAGACACCAGACAGGGGTGGAAATGTGGGGCATCCCCCAAACCCACCAGTGCACCAAAACTGGTAGGAAAAAGCTGGGATGTGGCCAAACTTGGAGGGATAGTCCAGAGTGGGATGCGGTAGGTCTGGCTGGGTTTGGGGCTGGGATCTTGGAGGGATGCAGATGGGGGGACCCCTCTTTTTCACCAGCACCCCAAAAATTTGGGATGGAAGAGCTGGGATGCAGTGGAGGCAGGAGGGATGCCCTGACAGGGATGTGGTAGCTCCAGCTGGAATTTGGGGGCATCCAGCTGGGTTTGGAACCGGGATCCTGGGGGAATGGAGATTGGACGGACCCCTCTTTTCCCCCAGCATCCCAAAAGTTGGGATGGAAGAGCTGGGATTTGCCTGTATCAAAAAGGATGTTCCAACTGGGATCTGGGATCTCAGGGGATGGAGATGAGGGGACCCCTCTCTTCCCCAGCACAGCAAAACCAGGGTGGAGAGAGCTGGGGTATGGCCATGCCAGGAGGGATGCTCCAGCTGAGATGCCATGGGTCCGGTTTGGAGTCAGGGTCTTGGTGGGATGGGGAGGGGGGAGCCTAATTTTTCTACCAGCACCCCAAAAATTCAGAGGAAAGAGATGGGATGCAGCGCTGCTGGGAGGGCTGATCCAGCTGGGATATGGCGGTTCTCATTGGGATGTGATGGGTCTGGCTGGGCTTGAATCTGGGATCCCAGTGGGATGAGGCCCCCCACTTTCCACCATCACCCCAAAACAGAGGATGAAAGAGCCTGGGAAGTTCTGGCACTGGGATCTGCACCAGGAATGGAGATGGGGGCCCCTCCCTGGCCCGTGGCTCTCCGGGACTGGGGTGAGCCCACGCCAGGGGGAACACTTCAGGCTGGGATGTGGCAGCTCCGGTTGGGTCTCAAGCCAGAATTTCTCCCACGCAGCAGCTGCTCCCTCCAGGGCAGGGAGGAAGATGAGGAGGAGGAAGAGGAGGAGGAGAAGGAGGAGGAAGGATTTGGGGCAGGGAGGAGGAGGAAGAGAAAGATGTTTCAGGAAGCAGGAAGGAGGAGGATGGGGCAGGGAGGAGGAGGAAGATGCAGCAAGGGGGAAGAGGAAGGTTCAGGGAGCATGGAGGAGGTGACAAGGAGGAAGAAGGATTGAGGCACAGGGAGGAGGAGGATGGGGCAGGGAGGGAGGAGGATGAAGGTTTGGGAACTAGGAGTAGGACTGGGGAGAAAGGAAGAGGATGAAGACTTGAGAAGCAGGGAGGAGGAAAGCTCAGGGCAGGGAGGAGAAGTAGGAATAAGAAAGGATGGGGCAGGGAGGAGGATGAAGGCTCGGGGTCTGGAAGAGGAGGAGGAGGAAGTTTTAGGGAGCAGGAAGGAGGAGAAGGTGTCAGGGGGAGGAAGAGGAGGAGGAAGGATTAGGGAGAAAAGAGGAGGAAGATGAAGGTTTGGGGAGCAGGTGGAGAGGAGGAGGATTAGTGGGTAAGCAAGGAGGAGGAAGAAGGCTTGGGGAACAAAGAGGAGGAGGAAGAGGAGGAGGAAGATGAAGGCTTGGGCAGCAGCAGAGGGTGCTCTCCTGACCTTGACCTGGTAGAGGCCTTCAGCCTCAGCGCGGCTGCGGCCGGCGATGTCCTCATACTGCGCCCGCACGTCCGCCAGGACCCCGGCCATGTCCAGCTGGCGGCTGTTGTCCATGGACACCACCACGGCCGTGTCCGACACCTGCGCCCGCAGCTCCTGCAGCTCCTGCGCACACGGGGGATGCCTTTAGCAGGGGGGCACCCCCCGAATCCGGGCACCCCAAATCCCAGGCACTCCCAAACCTCCTCATAGAGCTGCCGCAGGAAGTTTATCTCGTCCGTGAGGCTCTCCAGGCGTGATTCCAGCTCCACCTTGGACATGTAGGCTTCATCCACGTCCTGTGGGAACACCCCTGTCACCCCCTGTTCCCAGCACCCCCAGGGACCCCCCCAGCAACCCCTTGGTCTCAGGGACTCCCCCCATGTCGGGGTCCCCCCTCAGTGTTGGGGTTCCCCCACCTTTTTGAGCAGGACAAACTCGTTCTCCTTCTCTGTGCGGTGGTTGATCTCCTCCTCATACCTGGGCAGGGGGACACAAGGATGGTGGGGGACAGGGGCACATGGAGAAATGGGAATGGGGGACATGGGGACAGGGAGAACATGGGGATATGGGAATGGGGGACATGGGGACAGGGAGAACATGGGGATATGGGAATGGGGGGACATGGGGATATGGGCACGGGGTGACATGGGGACAGGGATACGGAGACAGTAGGGAGGGGACATGGCAACAGGGGGGACATGGGTCTATGGGGACATTGGGACAGAGAGGGATATGAGGATGGGTGACATGGGAACATGGGGACACAAGGGGATGGGAGGACATGGGGAGGTGGGGACAGAGGGACAGAGGGACAAAGTGATAGGAGGATGTGGGGACATAGAGAGGACTTAGACCAGGGATGTGGGGACATGAGGATACAGGGAGAGCCAGGGACATGGTGGGAACATCGAGGGCCATGGGGACAGGGGGACATGGGGATGAAGGGACATGGGGGTGAGGGCACACAGGGTGGGGACACAGGGATATGTGGGGGAACACTCGGGGACACAGCCGTGCCCTTGAACTCCTCCAGGAGGCTGCAGGTGTGGCCTGGGCGGCATCAGCAGGCACAAAGTGGCATTGGGGGGCTACAAGGGGGCATTGGGGGGTTGTGAGGGGGTCTGGGGAGACATGGGGGTACCCGGGAGATTTAGGGGACATTTGGGGACACTGACTTGGCCTTGAACTCCTCGACCAGCCCGCGGACGTGGCCGAGCTCTGCGCGCAGCCGCTGCCGCTCCTGCCCAAGCGCCTCCAGCTGCCGCTGCAGGGTCCCCACGTAGCCCTCGAGGAGCCCGGCCAGGCTGCTGCGGGGAGGGGGCTGCGCCCGCAGGAGCCCCCACTTGGTCTCCAGGAGTTTGTTCTGCTGCTCCAGGAACCGCACCTGCGGACAGGGAACAGCACCCCAAAACCAGCCAAAATCACTCCACAATCACACCTGGGGGAAAGCAGGATCAGGGGCACTCCCATACCTCAAAATCACCTCAAAATCACCTCCACCCCAAAATCACACCTGGAGGAAAGGGGGTCAGAAGCAATCCCACTCCCCAGAATCACCTAAAATTAATCACTCCACACCCCGAAATTACCCCAAAATCACCCCTGCACCCCAAAACCCCACTTGGGTGAAAGCAGGATCTGGGGCACTCCCATACCTCAAAATCACCCCAAAAACACCTCCATCCCCAATTCATACCTGGGGGGAAAGGGGGAAAAGGGAATCAGAACCCCAAAATTACCCCCAAATCACCCCCGGGGGAATGGGTTGGGCTGGAGGGAGGCATGGAGTGGAAGGTGGGCGGCAGGGGGGAGATTTGTGGTCCTGGGGCAAGCTGGAGTTTGTGTGTCCTTGGGTAACTCAGGAGGGGGTTCAGGGTGTCCCCAAAAGGGGGTGTCAATGTCCCTGAGGGTCTCAGAAAGTCCCCAAAGGTGCTCAGGAGGTCCCAGCTGATCCAGAGAGTCCTGAAGGGTACCTGGAAGAGCTTCTCAGTGTCCCCAGGGCTCTCAGGAGGGCCCCAAAGGCGCTTGGGACGGCCCATCTGAGACTCAGGGGGTCCCAGAGAAGGTCTCAATGTCCCCAAGGGTACAGAAGTCCCCAAAGATGTTCAGGAGGTCCCAAGGTGTTTCAATGTCCCCAGGTGTGCCAAGATGTCCCAGGTGCCCCAGGAGGTCCCAGAAGCCAGTCCCCAGGGTGGTCCCACCCCTCCTCGGGGTCCCCCCAGCCCCACCTTGTCGATGAAGGCGGCGAATTTATCGTTGAGGGTCTTGATCTGCTCCTTCTCCTCCCGGCGCAGCTCCTGCAGCTCGGGATCCACGGCCACGTCCAGCGGCGCCAGGAGACTCCGGTTGATGGTGACGGCCGTGATGCCCCCGCCCGGCACCCACGAGGGTCCCCCGAGCCCCCCAGAGCCGCCCCGGAGCCCCCCGTAAGGGCCGAGGGCCGGGGCCGTGCTCATCCTCAGCGCCGGAGCGGCCGTGAAGGAGCGGGACGAGAAGGAACGGCCCGGAACGGCCGAGCTGCTCCGCAGCGGCTGCCGGGGGATGGAGACCGACATCTGAGAGGGGAGAGTGGGAACAGAGGCTGGAGAGAGCCTGCCAAGTGTTCGGGAGGTGCGAAAGGAGGGCGGCTGGAGGATGAGGAAGCTGGAGAAGACTGGGAGGAGGTTGGAAGTTGGGAAAGGAGATAGGAGGGAGTTTGGAAAGAGGTTGGAAAGTGGATGAAGAAGGTCGGGGAGGGTTGGAAGAGTGTTGGAGGAGGCTGAGGAGGATGAGGAGGCTGCAGGGAGGATGGAGAAGGTTAGAAGGAGGATGAGGAGATTGGTGCAAGTTTGGAAAAGGGTTGGAGAAGGTCCTCAGCTGAGGAGGACGAGGACGACTGGAGGAGGCTGGGGACGGCTGGAAGAAGCTGAAGAGGCTCAGGATGATGAGGACGGCTGGAGCAGGTTGGAGAAGGCTGAGGAGGACGAGGCCGAAGGCCGCGCTCGGGGCAGGGAGGCTCCGGCGGCAGCCCCGGCAGGACCGGCCGGACGGGTCGGGGCAGGACGGGCCGGGCCGGGCGGAGCGGCCGGGCGGGTTCCGGGCGCCTTCCCGGTTTGGTTCCCGGGTTGGTTCTCGGGTTTATCCCAGAGCCGGGGGAGGAGAAGCGGGGGGAGGGACCGGAGCTTTAACCCCTTCGGGACGTGGGATTGGCGGGATCGCTGGGATCCACCGGCATCGGGACGGGAGGGTACGTGGGGCTGGGCTTACCCCAAAATGCGGGTCCCTGTGCTCCCCACCCCTCTCCGCACCCCCTCCCAAAGGAGGAGACTCACCGACACTCCCCAGGGAGTGTCCCCAGCCCTGTCCCCACCGTGTCCCCACACCTGAGTCTCCTAATTTGAGTCCCTGACTCCATGTCACCAAGTCCTGTCACCCAGTTTGGGCCCCCGACCCCCGACCCCAGTCCGGATCCCCCCAGTCTCAGCCCCCAACCCCTGACCCAAGCCCATGTCCCCAGCTTGTCCCCCAGTCTGTGTCCCCAGCACCACATCCCCAATCTGTGACCCCAAACTATTCCCCCAGCCCCTGACTCCAGTCCCTGTCCCCAGATCACAACATGGGACTCCAGTCACATCACTCCAAATCTAGCCCCAGCCCTGTCCCCAGGCCTCACCAGGGCCTGTCCCCAGTGCCAAACTCAGCAGCAAAATAGGGAAAACATCCCCAAAAGGGCATGGGATGGATGGAAGGATGGAAGGATGGAAGGATGGATGGAAGGATGGATGGAAGGATGGATGGAAGGATGGATGGATGGATGGATGGATGGATGGATGGATGGATGGATGGATGGATGGATGGATGGTTTACGTGGCTAGGTTTTGGTAACAGGGAGGTACAGGGGTGGCCCCTTCTCGGTGAGAAGGTTCCAGAAACTTTCTCCATGTCCAAGAGAACCATTGCCCCATTGCCAGTTGGCTCCAAGAGGGACCAGCCCTGGCCAAGGTCGAGCCCAACAGCAATGGTGATTGTACCTCAGGACCAACATTATTTTAGAAGAGGGGAAAAGCTACTGCCCAATGGCAATAAAATTCGCTAATGAAAGTATTCTCCCCTACTGGAGCATCTCTTAAAGAACTGCAGCCAGTGAGAAGGACCCAGATTGGTGAACTTTGTGAAAGACTGGATGTCATGTTAAAGATGTCACATTAGAGCAGGGGAAGAGCATCAGAGCAACAGAGATGAAGTGTTATGAAATGATCACAGCTCCCATTTTCCACCTTCCTGTGCCACTTGTGAGGATGGAGGGCAAAGAGTCAGGAGTGCAGCTGATCCTGGAAAGAATGGGCTGGGAAGAAGGTGGTTTTAGCTTTGTGTTTATTTCTCACTGTCCTACTCTCTTATTAGTTGGCAGTAAATTGAATTAATTTCCCCTAAGCTGGGTCTGTTTTGCCCATGACAGTAATCGGTAAGTGATGTCCCTGTCCTTTCCTCAGCCTTCAAGCATTTCCACTGTATTTTCTTCCTCTGCCATGCTGAGGAAAGGAGATTGATAGAGCATTTGGTGGGCACCTGGTGGGCATTGAGGGTCAACCCTTGAGAGTGAGCCAGCAATTGATATCTTGGGAGTGGACACTGGCCCACTGAACCATAAAGAACTGCCAAGAGCTCAGAGATCTCTTTCCTGTGTTAGGACTAGCATCCTGTAGCATGATTGTCATTCTGAGCATATAGACAAAGCATTCAGAGTTTGAGTGATATGATCCCTGTCATATATATATATATATATTGTATCAATGCCTTAATTTTATCTGTAGTTAAATATCAATTAAACAATCTAATTTCCATCTGACTTTCCTATAACACAAAGCTCTAGTTATCTTGGCTATCTGCTACTCATCTGCCCTAGGCAGTGCTGAATAAAAAAAAAAGACTAAGGAACTGCCTGAAGAGCTGAGGACACTGCCAGACCCCACTCTGGGTACTATCTTGCCAAAAGTTCCCTGATAATCTCTGGAAAAAGGATGTTGTATCCAACTCCTCCCTATACTGTAGTTATCTGGAATGCTGTTGGAGTAAAATAAGAGGAAAAAAACAGGATCAAAGTCCATCTGAGGTTCTTGCCTTTGCCCCATTGAATAGACTCTAGAGAATGGACTTTTTTTCATATTTGCTGTCCTAGTCTTTTTTACTGTAGGGACTGTTGTTCTGCAAGAGTGTATTTATCTTGTCCCAGTGCGTATTACATTTTTAACCACATATCTCTTGGAAGCTGCAAAGGCAAGGGGTCCACAATCAGCTTTATCCACTCAATTCCAGACCAGAAGAGTTGCAATAAAATACGTTGGAATAATATAGACAATGCAGGAAAGTATCTGGAAGACTGCCAACCTAATACAAAGGCTGTGCATGAACCTTACTCATACTGAAATAATAGAAAGAATTTAATTCATTTTAAAGGTTTGTTTGAGAATTTGCACCAGCTGGCCAGTTAACACTAAGTAGGCACTGTGCTATATGATCACAGGGTAATATCATTTGGAAGAAAACCCCCAAAAGTTGATGACAAATTAAATCTCTGTCTAAAGAAGATTTTAAACATCTCTGACCTTCCAAAGCTTTCCTTGACAGTTTAAGGGAAATATTGATAAACTAAATATAGAATAGGACATGTATTTTTTTTTATTAATAATAATATTCTACTCTGAAACCATCTCTGAATATTTAAAAGCACAGACTCTTTTGCTATTCCTGTCCTCATTTATTTTCTTTTTTGTCATTAATCTTCACCAATTGTTTCTATTATCTTTAAAAAGTTTATTAATGCAAATCTCTGTGGTATGCCATTGCAGTTGCCTGCAATCAAATGTATATCTCATATATATTTATTTGGGGGATTTTTGCCTTCCTATACACAAATGTTTAACTACCCTATTGTCTGCTATTCTTTCTACTTTCATATTTTCTCCCCTCTTTTTTCATGTTTATAATTCACAGTGTGCACAAGTCCATGCAATTCACCCCTTGTCCCTTTCTCTAAAATCATTAGCATTAGCAATTGCAGTATTCCCTTCCTAGCAATCTCCTCTGGCAGGAATTCCTAGAGCACTTTTAGGCAATATTCCCATACTCATCTAGCTTCAAAGGGTCAGCTTAGTACCTTGGATCTGAGGACATCCACTTCTCTCCATTGATTGCTTACTAAAATAATAGTGATAGCAAAGGCCCTGCCTTTCACCCTAAAGTGTATGTAAGGTGTATTTAATTGCCAAAGGTGAGTGTCATAAAAAGAGCTGTGATTTCTACTACATGGATATGGAGCCAAAGGACTATGCTCTTGTCGCATTCCATAAAATCCTACAAGTTAGATCATGTAATGCCTGGGGTCAATTCACATGGTTTCTTCCCTTCTTTTGAGAGCTTAAATCCACTCCATGGAGGGGTAGTGGAATACATGCTTGGCTTCATATTGCTCTGGAGTGAGGTCAAACCCATTGCAGTTGCTCCATCTGGGAGTGCAGGTGGTCACTGAGCCAGAAAGAGCTCTCAAAGAATTCAGAAAAACTCCCCGTACACTTTTTCAGTGTTTCATGGTTTGTGCTGCCTATTTTTTGCTGACAGCCATAAGGAATAATAAGGAATTGAAACTGGAAGCAGAACTGAGTAAAATGTGACACTGCTGGTGGACCAGGAGCTGCTGACAGGGAAGGAGAGAAAGTAGAGGAACACTTTATTGACCTGAGTCTCTCTGAAAGGTGTCATTATATTAATGGAAGGCACAAAGGTACCTTAACTTCATGTACCTTTCAGCTTTCTGTTACTTAGGAAAGCGGTTTACAGAGTCTGCTAGCATGTAGAAATGTAACATTTGTTCTTATTAAATAACAGAATTTTTATATTGTTTATATTTTTTATTATTATATTATTTTATATTATTAAGAATAATATTTATCTATTATATTATGACAGCATATATTTACTATATCATTCCCTTTGACTAACGACAGCATTTACTGTTAGACAGTTAAGTCAAAACTCTAATTAACCTCATATCAGGCATTTTATAGTTCTTTGTGATAAAATTTTTCTGGGTTTGAAAAAGGAGGATTACTAGTCAGAAGTAAGGGCTGGCTTTTTAATTTATTTTGTTGTGTTTGTAGCAGACAACAATAACTTCATTTGTGGAACTACAGTTCAGAGTTAGGTGTTATTAACTTTAGAAAAATTTCAGGCATGCCAGTAAAACCACACAAGTTGATGAAAAAACAAATTCTACTATGAAGTGCTACCTTTAACCTTCAGATGAAAATTGAAGGCAAGCTCTTGTTGTTTCCTGCTTTTTGCAATAATAGGCTTAATTTTGCCATCCTAACTCAGATGCGGTTAAAATATCTACATATGCTGTTGCATGTTGAGATTTTTGTGAACTGTGGTTCAAGACACACAGGATTTATATAAAGCAGGCAATAAATCTGCACAGCATCACAAGATGTTCAAAGTCACTCCCTGCCTGATCTATGCAGTTTTTGCCAGTTTTGATTCACGAAAACCTACATGAGAACTACCCCTTGCCTTCCATGAGTGAAAGCAGGCTTCCCTCAAGTGCCAGCTCCTTTCCAAAGCATACAGGGAAAGAATGTGGGGCTTAAAGAGGAGCTGCTGTCACAGCTTCTATTGCAGCAGCTTCCACAGGCCAAGAGATGCATTTGTTCAGGGCTTGTGCCGAGGTGTGGAGTGGGAATGCCACTGCTTTGACCAAAACTGTCCTGGCTCCTCACGCTCTTGGTGGAAGTGATGTTAATGTAGCCAATCTTTCATGGATACTGTTCCAGAAATGTCACTGATCTCCCTGTACTGAATGTATACCAGGTCTCACGTGCTGAAAATTCCCTTTGGCTTTTGTGAGAAAAGGTATAATGTGTGCAGAGATGAACTTTTATGTTCTACAATATACAAAAAAAAAAAAAAAAAAACCCCAACAAAAACCTCCGGGATTTTTTTTCTTTTTCTTTTTTTTTTTTTTTTTAAAGTAGCATATTGAGTATGTGGTGACTATTTAACACTTACATCATTCACTTCTGGCAACGAAATTTATTTTTATGTATGCTTTGCCATTGGTTGAATGACAAAGTGGCAGCAATATTTCTGTTTCATCTGAGAGATGAGGTATCTGTGCTCCAAACAATTTGCAGAACAGACAACATTAGATGCACTGTGACTTTATACAAAGAGCAAGACTGATATTTCTGGGTAATTGTGCTACTTTGCCTCTTTGATTGTACATACTATCTCTGTTATTATGGTCTATTTGGTGTTGGAATGTTTCTAGAAGCTACTGCTGTTTAGAAACAAGCTGTAATCAGGGGTCAAAGATTTACAAATTTAACAGAAAATGTGTAGATAAAATATTTTAAACAGCAAAGTTAGCTGCAATGTTGACACAGTTTCTAAATTGATACAGAACACATTTTGCAAAGTTATTGAACCTCAATCCAGCAAACACTAGAGGAAACAACACATGCGAGAAAGATTTTCTTGCTTATGCTGTGTAGCTTAACCTGAAGTCCAGAAGCTGGATACAGCTCAGTCCTCCAAATTGCAACCAATTTCTTCTTGGCATCTCTCCAAGGGCCCAATAGACACTGGCATTCATTAGGATGCATTGTTCATGTGAGTTTTAATTGCCTTTCCTGAGGGTTTGACACATGGATAAACTGACTTCCCCATAAACTGACAGCGATTTATCCCTGCTCTTTGCCTAGAATGTCAGTTCACATGAAACACACACCTGGAACATGCTTGATTCAGGGGTAGAAAGGGCCTGAATTGCTCAGGCCTGAGCCCCACAGCTGCTCCATGGGGAAGGAGTGAGGGATGGCAGTGGGAGACTCCTTCCAGACAGGGATGAAGGTCTCTCTCTTCTGATGTAACCTCCTGTTCAGGAAGGTTTTCTGCTTGCCAGGGACTCAGAGAGGAGATCATGATAGGGCTGCTGAAGCTCCTTTGGGTCTTTGATGGTTCTTATGGCTATTTTGGAAAGCCACAAGGGTGATGGAGGGGCTACAGCACCTCTCACATAAGGAGTGACTGACAGAGATGGGACTGCTCAGCCTGGGGAAGTGAAGGCTCAGGGTGGCTCTCAATAATGTGTGTAAATTCTGTAAGGAAGAATGCCAGGAGGATGGAGCCAGGCTTGTTTCAGTGGCACCCAGTGGCAGGACAAGAGGCAATGGGCCCAAACTGAAACACAGAAGAATGTTTCCTGAACACATGGAAACATTTTTTCACTGTGTGGAGGACAAAGCATGTTGCCCAGTGGGGTTGTAGAGTCTCCATCCCTGGTAATATTCTAAGGCTATCTGGACACTGCCTCAGGCAATGGGATTTAAATGACCCTGCTTGAGCAGGGGGAATAGACCAGGTGACTTTCAGAAGTGCCTTCCAACCTCAACCATTCTGTGAGTCTTCTTATATGGTACAGTCAAGTGGATCCATTGACTATAAACCATCAAATTTATGGTAACACAACTGAGTAAATCTCTGAATATAAATACTTGATGTTTAATTTTCAAAGGTAAAAATAACTTCTCTTGAAGCTGATACTTTTTTTTCCTTCCTAGCCTTCCCTCGCTATTTAAAGAAAAAAAAATCATTCTATAATGTTTGTAATTTGACAAAGGTATGATTTGATAAAATATCTTTAGTAGATCATTTAAGCAAATAAAAAATTCTAAGCAAGCATGATAGGTATATGACTTTAATGTTCACAGACAAATGTCAGAAAATTAGTGATTTCAGAAGTTGCAGGCGTGTAAAAACGCATAACCTTGCATTCACGATCATGCCACGAGCGTACCTGGATGGAAATTGATCTCAAATATATCCAGGGGATATAGAAATATGTTTAGAAAAATATGACAGGGACGGGGGAGAAGGAGTGTCATTTTATAAATAATGTTTTTTTAAAAAGGTGACCAATAGAAAGATACTAGAGCAGCAGTGTTTTAAATTGAAGGGTTATTTCAACTAAGGTTAATATATTGTTCTGAAAAATTGACATACTTCAGATTTATTTTTCCTTTTGGTACTAGTGATATGCTTCAAGTACTCTTATAATGTATCATATGTCATACAAATTTTCTGTATATAATTATCCATGGACACTGTACAATCATGAAATTTCAAGAATATGTCTCATCATTCTCAGCTCAGAAGAGCAGCAGATGGTGTTTGCTATTGGGTTACCCCAGAGAACTCTTTTCTTTTTTTTTTTTCCCAAGCTTCAGTTTATATCTCTGTGTACACATAAATTCCATGATTCCATTTATATAAGCATACAAGTCATAAAAGTGATAATAGCATTCACCTGGAAATAACATGTTGCTTTAACCCAATCAAGATTTCCTGTACTAAAAGTGAAGGCTGGATGTGAGGTGCGGAGTTAGAGAGGGCAGTTTAGTGAAAAAATACTTTCTGTCAGAGAAGTGGGATTACAATTAAAAACGCCATGGAGAAAACTGAAACTGTGTTTTGGAGGCCAGACTGCAAGTGCTCCTGGGGGATGTTCGGAGGCAACGCCTCTGCTCCAGCTGTCCCTAACTCCAGCAGCACAGGAGGGACTAACATCAGTACAGGCACCTGAAAGGGAGGCTCTATTTCCATATTAATTGCCTATTTCTGCAACCCAGGGGACCTTGTGACGATTATTTTTAGCGCCAAAATTTTGTCACTTATATTGGAGAGGGATAAATGCTTCAAGAGCTGCCAACACTTGTCCCATTCAAAGGTTAATTCTCACTGTATAAAACTCTCTGAGATGCCAATAACAAAGCAAACCCAACTCCCAGATAACATTCAGCTATATTTCCTAGAGAAACTATCATACGGTTTAATAGTGACTAAGTTAATAATTCTGATATTATGGAAAATGAAAGAAGTTGATTAATATCACAAGTAGTGAAGAAACTAATTTTGAAAAAAAAATATTGCCTCAGAAGCTATTCAGAGAAGTACAAATATATCTGAAATTCATATTCAGATTATTATGTCTGCTAATTATTACTTTTTTCCTAGTGCTTTTCACCTTTTTTCTCCATAGCCAGCTTTTCTTTTCTTCTCTCCTCTTTTTTCTTATCTCTATGTATGAAAATTTAATAGATATTTTGAATAACTCTGAAATGGGTAAAAAGTCCATATTTAAAAAAAAACAAGCATACAAGTAGAACATACAAAGGTTTTGTGGCTTTGGTTTTTTAAATGGGAAATCAGTGTTAATGTGTTAAACATGAATAAGATTAGTTTAACTAATATTTTGCCATCCGTACCATGGCCTTTCTCCTTTATTTATGAAATAGATGAGTTATTGGGACATGTCACCAGTCTCGAATTTTGAATTATTGCAATTACCTCCATATACAAGAAATTAATGCAAAGATGTATGCTGGCATACCTTATTGTAATTTTCTTTAAAAAGACTGTAAAAATCTCAAGCATACTTGTTGGTATTTTCTTGTAAAAATTGCCACTGACTCTATCCTTCTCTTACTTCCCTTGTTATCTTAGTCTGCAGAGATTTTCAATTATGGCCTGTGTGGGAATGAATTTACAATACATTATTACTGAAAATACAAGGTTTTTATATTCTTTCAAGTATTTGTTAGCATTTTACTCTATGCACCCTCCACCTCTCTGCCACTGCTGGGTTGAGCAGGGTGTACATGACATTAGCTTTGATCCCAGGTTTTGTCCCTCTCAAACAAAGTACCAAGGTAAACATGTGGCTCATGTCTTACCTTTCTCTCATGCACAAAAAATAGCACAGAGCCCACTCACAAATCAGGTTGCTGGTATTTTTCAAAGTATTCTGCCCTCTGCAAGTTGTTTCTTCCCTGTAATATGCTTGGAGGGAAAATCCCCAACAAATTTTTGGAAAAGGAAAACAAATTTCTCCGTACCTAATTCTGAGTTCTGTGCAGTCAGTCAATTTATTACAATGGAAATGGATGACAGAACCAATTCCTCCAGTATAGTCACATGTTTAAAAGAGAAAAGTGTAAGGCAGGCATCCAAACTGAAAGGAAAAATAGCAGTGTGTGTTGAAGGGCAGAAACTAACCTGGGATCTTTTACATATATCTGGGAGAACAGAAGGGTTAACAATAACTTCCTCCTCTTGGTATTTCTGATTTGCAAATTTAATTCTCCATTAGTAGTAGGGTTTTTGTATCTTTTTGTCTTTTGTTTGGACCTGGTTTTTTAAAGGATATTTCTTGCTGACTGTTCAAATTATCTCTGAGAAATGAGGTGACTGGAAGCTAAATTGGCAATGCTTAAGACTGCTATGAGTATCAAAGCTAAAAAAACTTGCTTCACTTGCTCTTAAAAATTAGAGAGCACATAAATTATATTTATTAACTTGTTTAGCCTATTGTCATTTGATTAGGAGTGATTTTTTTTCCCTGCTTATGGACGAAAATAAGATATATCTTTGAAAACAAGGGCTATGTTACTCCCTGGTTGGACCAGGTACCTCCTGAGGGCCCTTCCCACCTTAATCCCACTATGTAAGAATCCTTGAGAAGATTCAGTTTCCTGAAAAACAATCTGTGAATAAGACTTATTGAAGACATAAACTCAAAGAAGCAAAATTAGAAACATAACAAAAATTAGATTTCATCATGCCAGATAAGTGTGATAAACATTTTCACATTTCCAAAGGTATGGAAATGAAGTTGGTAGGGTGGTGGGGGAACAGCTACTTTTAAATTTTTTTTCTTTTTTATAATCCTGCAATAAAAGGGTTTGAACTGGGAGACGCCAATATTTATCTGTCAAAGTCAAAATGTGGCTGTGAAATACTTTCTTCTAGTTAGCCTTTGAAAGGACTTAATTAGATTTACTTGAGCCATGTAACACAGTAGCTGTGTTTATCTGTTGCTTCCCTTGCTGCCTGTGAACTCAAAAAAAAAAGTATCACTAAAATTGATCATCAACAAATTTCATTTAAATAGAAGGCAAAGTTTCATTAATTCATGTTTTCCTCCCTTTCATTACATGGCAGAATCCTATGTTGGTTACTAGGGAATTAACCCATTCCAAGTAGTCTTAGAAATGCTCTTTATTCAGCATAATCTCTGATCATAACTTGGGCTGTTCTTAAAATAAATTTTAAAGAAACACACAACTCAAGAGGAATTATGATCCTTTTATTCTAGTACTCACTTCTAAGCTTATTTTGTGGTTCCAGTAAGATTTATTTAGCAGCTGTATTTGAACATTTTAAGCAATGCAGAAGTAGATTCCAGTATATGGCATCCTGTTGCAGCAGAAGGGAAGGCAAAAAAACCTTTGCATGCAGGACTTTAATGGGAATTCTAAAGACAAAAATTTATAATTTTGAGTGTCTGTCTTGTGACACAAAATATAAGTTAAAAATATATTTTTTATTGTTTAACTTAATTAAAACAAACATTATGGAATATGTGTTCTCCCTACAAGAGAGATCTGTGGTACATAAAATTTTAAAAGTGACCTATTTACTTTTCAAGGTGAATTGTCTGTGGGGGAAAAAAATTCTTTAATTAGTCTGTACATTTCAAATAGAAGAAAAATATAGCAGTTTTTCATGGTTTTTCTTGGTATTTGTTCATAACAACTGATCCCTGTTGCAAAGTCTTTCTCTGGGAGTGGTAGGTATCTTTCAATTATTTCCAAGGATTCCTGTTTCGAAAACAAATCCAAACCTCAAAGTAAAGTAGAGATTATTCAATAAGAAGACATAGACTCAAAAAGTGAAGAGTTACAGAAATGAATTTTTCTATTAACTTGTATAGAAGTTTAGAGGAAAGGCTGGATATGATAACCTACAATGTTACTCCTATCAACAGCAGTGCCAGCTAGGGTATGGGAATATATTGCTGAAGAGGGGTTTGAGATGGGAGTATGTTGCCAGAACTTGTGAGAATAAAGAGTTATTTATATTCATTACCAATTTAGTGCCATGGGCAGGGACACCTTCCTCCAGACCAGGTTGCTCAGAGCTCCATCCATCCTGGCCTTGAACACTTTCAGGGATGGGGCATCCACAGCTTCTCTGGACAACTTGTTCCAGGGCCTCAGGACCCTCAGAGTAAAGGATTTCTTCCTAATATCTGATTTAAACCTGCTTTCTTTCAGTTTTAAGCCATTCCCCCTTATCCTGCCACTACATATCACTATGGGAAGACCCCCTCTTCTGGGTCCTTTTAGGTATTGATATGTGGCTGATATAAGGTGTCCCTGGAGCCTTCCCTTTCCCAGGTTCAACAACCCCAATTTTCTCAACTGGTCTTCATATTCTTCTGAGTACTGCATATTTCACTTAAGCCTGGTTTCCCAAAATCTCTATCTCCTCTTGACTTCGACCAAAATGAAAAGATCCAGCGTATCTGGAAATCATAGCTGTAAATACTCCTGTAGAGAAAACATAGATGTGGAAAGCTCTTATGTGATAAAAATATCACTAACTGCACCATTCAACAATCCTCAGACTTACCCAAATATTTTTTCTCTGAACTCAGAAATCAGAAAAAGGGAAGAATATTTTTCTCTCCTTTTTGAGTTGTCAGTCAAGAGTATATCAATCTTGTTGATTTTTGGAAGAAACAAATCTAATCTAAATTCTGTATAACAGTGAACACTGGTCACACCAGTAAAAATGGGAAGGCAGTAGATATCAGTAATACCAAATTTACTACCCAGCATGCTGAACAAAATATCCATGCATCAATAGGCTGTGCATTTACATTACTTTGACAGTAAAAAGAAATGTTAAAAGCATTAACCATAGAAAGGTATGCCATCACAGTAATTTCTGTTATAGAGCAAATAAAAATAGGCTTCACTAAAAACACTCACATTAAATAGATAAATAAATAAATACATACATACATAAATAAATACATAAATCAAGTGACAAATTGAAATAATGGAGCAATTTCTTTGGCCTCTAAAGTAAACAACAGTAATTTTTTTTACCAATCCTGTTGTTTCTTCTTCAGAATTGTAATTACTTACAACTTAGAAGAAAGCTTTATCTGCAAAAATCTTAAACAGCAAATTTCTAGAAATGAAAATAAAGTAATATGAAGGAATTATTTGTTTTCCAGTCCAATGCTGTGAGATGTTTTTCTGCATGTGTTTTACATGCCACTCAAATACGTTCTCAAACAAACTTGTATCACACCCTCATAGTGACAAAAGGAACTTTCTTTTTACATTTTTCATTCTCCTAAGCTGCAATAAAATTCTGTACTATAAGTGACCTTTGAAATAAAACACCCAGAGCAGTGCTCCATAGCTCTCATAAACTCTAATTAGTTGGGATTTTTTTTTTCCTGGAGGAATGTGTAAAAGGGAACAGTAAGTAGAATTGTACTGCTACTCTTTATACTTATTAAGTATCCAATGTTTAATTCAGTAGTCTGGGTTTTCAAACACAGAAAGGGAAGAGAATGTGTCACTCTGTGTGTGCAGCTCAGCCCTTTCCAGGTTTAAGAGTTAAAGTTTGATTGAAGCTGGTTTTGTTTGGATACATCTGGAACTGTATAGCCTGCAGTATTTGTAATTAGGCAGAATAGAAAATCCTGCCGCATACCCCAGGGAAGAACTGAAGTGCCTGAGGTGTGTGGCCTAGGCAGCCTCTGTCCTTTCTAGCAGGTTAGTTATTTGTAGCCCTGGAGCTACAGCCCCTGATTGCATCCCAGTCCTCGGTGTCTATTTGGCAGCAGAGGTTTCCCCAGCAAGGCTCACACCTCACACACCTCATGAGTCACTCTGAGGGATCAGGAACAGACACACAGATAAAATTAGCACCCAATCCTCTCCAGAGGCACTTTCAAATTGATATTAATTCTGAAGGTTGGTATTATTTTTGATTCTAGTATATCTGTTCTGCTCTGAGCTTTCTGTCAAGGCATTCATTCCCATACCTTCATTAACTACAGAAGGGACAAATTAATACAGATGGTGATATGCAAACACACATGTAAATGTTGTATTTGGTATGGGCTACCAGCATAGAGCAGTAGCACTGGATTTCTGCCAGAACTTGATTTAGGCTGGCCAGAGTATTAGGATTTCTTTGGGGTTGACTTTGTATGGCTTTTATAGAGTTGTTTTACCATAGGTTCTCAAGGACACTTTATAATTTGAAGCATTTTTCCTAAAAGGATATCTTGTGTAACAGAGTAGAGCCAACAGCAGAATGTTTGTGTGGTAAAAGTAATTTTAATTTTACTTCTCAATTACAAGAGAAAATATATTGAGCATCGCCCACCCTTATTCTGGTAGAAGAGTTCTTGGTAAAAGGCCTCTCAAGGCAACTTAATGCCACCAGTGGTTGGGGTGTAGCCATGTGAGGTGGATCTAAATGTTTTCATGCACCATGACCTCTGCAGATACTGGGTATTATCAGTATTTATTTTAAGTTTCACCTGTATTTCCTTATTTCTAAACTTCTCTTTATGCACACCAGAGCTTGTTTGCAAGAAAATGTGCAAGAAAGTTTGAAGAACAAACGTATATGGATGGTTTTGATGTGGACATTCTCTAACATTTCAGAAATTAACTTTACACATTGATGATTTCTTTAAAGAGATTATTTCTCAGCCTTCTAGATATAGTCCAAATAGCGGAGTTATCTCTAAGATTTCTGGGATGGGAATAAGTCTGCTTTAAAAGGAAAACTCACTTCTCCCTTCACTTTGTTTTTAAAACTCATCTAGTTGATATAACAGGAATCTTTTTATAATTATGTAGGAGACTATTTTTCAAAGAAGAAAATGAGCTGAAGTTTTCATAAAGATTAGTCTATATGACACTGTAGTGACAACTCAAAATAAAAGATGCTGCAAGTAGTGCATTTCTGCTGGAAGTAGTGTATTATGGGACTAATTTTTAGCTTTCTTCTCAAGTTGCAAGTTTACTTTTCCTGTGAAATCTAGCCACTTCAAACATTTTTCCAGTCCCACAGTGCAACAGCTTTGGGGACAGAATCTGAACATGAGTATTCCATGTCTTAACTGAGGGGTTTTAGTTGCTATAGACTCAATCTCTGCTTTTGAAAAATAACTCCCAAGAGAGATTCAAACTCATGAGAAGGGAACAAATTAGCCAGTAGTTTCTGAGTTTCTTCCCTCTCTTGTTTTCCCCTTGCTCTTTCTGATCGGAGATTCCATTCTTGTCAAGAGACATACCCCAGTTCAAAAGTTTTGATGAAATTAATATGTTTTCAATGGAAAAAAAGACTGACATCATTGTCAAAATGTTTCTGGAGAGCAGTTTCTAAAAGTTTCACAAACTCTTATTTTTTGAGTGTGACAGTGACTAGATTGGTAAAAGCAGTGAAATTATCTAAATCTTTTCCAAGCTAATAAAATTCATACAACATTCTCCATATACAGGAGCATACATTGAAATTCTGAATCTAATAAGATAAGAGGAAATAGTTTCTACATATCTTTACATGAAGCCAAGATTTTATCCTCTTATAATTCTTTTATGGGTGAAGATGCAGAATTGCACCTTGTATGTACATAATGGCATGTAACTGACTGATATGTATATAAATTTTATGTATGTAAAATTGTATGTACATATTGTATGTACATAAAACCATGTATGTACACAATTGTATGTACATAAACCCAAGAATTTATTGCTAGTACATTGGAAATCTTAAATTTGGTTATTACTAATCCAGATGTAACTGTTACAGAAAGAAAGATAATGCAGTTAAAGTTTTTCAATGTACATGCCCCATCTCCTGGAGCAATGCTCACTCTCCCTCTGCTCCTCTGGTTCCTGGGGTCAGGTCTTTTGTGAGGGGGGGAGCTGTGCTGTGGGAGCCCTCAGTATCTGGAGTCCTTTACTGACAGGAGGATGATGGTGATGTGGTTTGCTGCTTCTTCCTTGGTCTGCAATCCACTTTGGTTTATTTTTATGGATTTTGTAACAATTTTACACCTTTCTGCTTCTTTGCTGTCATAACAGGGCTGTGTTTCCCTGCACTGTCTGTGTTGTAGGTAGTTTACTCTGCACAAAGCTCTTGTTGCCATAAAAACTGCACTTGTATCACACAAGACAAACAAAAGCAGGACAAATTAGCCATGGACACTTAGCGAGTTTGAGAAACTGCTGTCACAGCAGAAGCAAGTGAAATGAAACTGCAGGCAGGTCAAGAAAAGTTCACACAGCACGGGAGCGGCAAACCTTGCTGCCATAAGGCTGAGCAAGCTTGATACAGAACTTCTGGCAGTGGTAATGCCGTAGTGCAGGATTGCAGCCCTTTGTGATAAGTGTGAGAAACAACTGCTCACTTTGAAAATTTAAAAAGGTTTATTAAACCTTAACAAAAATACAACAAAGGACTACATA
>JAWMQZ010000001.1:13172430-13196130 GCA_035584835.1 Tangara arthus
CTTTTATACCCCTGGGGGTTGCATCAGCCAGCCCAGCCCTCCCAAAGTCTGTCACTCAGCTCTTCTTTGCCATTTATTGGTGTGAAAATTGCTTTCTTGTAACTTGACTGGAGGTCAGGTGTTGCCATGCTGCACCCCCTGAGCTTTTCCATTCCCCACTGCCCCAGGCAAAACACACATGCAGGCTTTTTTGTACCTGTCCTAGACAGCCCCGGCTGTCTGATGGCAGCAATACAGGGGGAAAGGGAACTGTGGGGAGAACAGAGGACATCTAAACTACAGTAACATAACTGTACATCACTACAGCTTTTCTTAATATTCACACAATAGTTATCTTTTAATTGTGAGAGCCAATTATAACACAAGGAAAGCCTGGCTGGAGCTACCTGGAGAGAGGACTGCCCTGCCAGCCTGCTGCAATGTTTTCTGTGGTTCTACTAGAAATCACTGCTCAATCAAGGATGAGCTCAGGGCGCCTAACAGCCCATCCAGGGCAAGATCCTAGGGATACTGTGTTGTGAGAACTGATTTTCAGGAAATTGCTAAAACATGGAGCAGAAGCCAATAATTTTTTCCTCACCTCTAATGCTTTCCTTGCCTGGTCATCTTTTAATTACCAGTGGCCTGCACACAATTTTCAAAAACCACAAGGCGACCACAGACCCCGAGGTTTTGCAGACTCTTCCACAAGAACGTTTTAATCTTAAGGGTTGGAGGAAAAGCAGTTGACAGACTCAAATTTTGATTAATTAACGCTTACATTCTTCATCCTTTTCCAGGTGAAATACCTCCAAGTAGCTGCTCTGTCTTACAATTGGAATAACAGTTGCCATCCCTTGAGGGTGAAGGATACCAAAGGCGAAGGCAATTAAATCCTTGTTGTGCTCTACCTGTTGGCAAAGCTGATAATTCACAGGTAGTTTGCTACCTGCAGCTTGAATAACGAGGTGTACAACATTTACAAGTCAGGGCAGTAAAATGGACACAGCAGTAGCATTCAGCTGCCCTGCCTGAAGATGAGAGGTTTCATTAAAGCAGTCACGTATATAGTGCTACAATCATGGAAAAACATGTAAATCACTGAAACTATTGTATGGAATTACAAATTTGTCTGTAAAAGCATTTACATTTGGTAGTTCAGAGAAAATTTAGTTTTGTTTTATTTATAGGTCCATGTGAAATGTTGGGTTTTTTCCTTTCTTCATTTCCCTGCAGTGTTTTCTTCAGACCTCAGAATAATAAAAAAAATGGATGAGCAGCGTATCAAACTATTCAAAATAAATTACACAGAGATAATATGCACACATATGACATTATTAAGTACTGTATACAAATAACACAATAAATATTAAGTTATCATAATAATTGCTACTGATGCAGTACCTGGAAGGTCCTCTAAGAGGGCATCCCTGTCTTTCCTTGACCTCTATACAGTTCCTGGTGTCAGTAGAAATTCTTATCTTTCAGGGAAAATGATGGACACAATTTTGTTAGGGATGTTATCTCTTCATAAAAACAATGTCCTTTTTCTAAGAAGCATAGGTGAAGCTGTGTTGTAAGAGAAAAAAGGGATGTCTTGCAGAATTAATGTCATTTTTTTAATCATAACTTTGTATTTTCTGAAGTACTTTGACATTACTTTGTAATTTCAGATTTCATAGATTATTATTTTATTTTTTTCAACTCAAATATAATTCTAAATTATCTCAGTTCCTAACCTTCTTTTATTACTTGTTTTACGGAACTCATTTTTCTGAATTTCCTTCAACAGTGGCTGCTAACCCCCTGTACCATAAATCAGCATTGCTCAAGCCTTCCTCTAACACAACAGAACATTGGAAACCTGAAGACTAAGCATTCTATAACAACAGCTTCTAGAAAACTCTCCTGTCAAAAGGCCCCTAGAAAAGTAAAACAATTGAAATATAACATCAGAGTAGTTATAAGAGGCTGGACAGTAGGATGGACTGAAGAAGCCTTCCTCAGACTAGATGGCCAGTGTAAGGCAGTCCATAAATTCTGATTTTACCCCCTGCCCATTTATTCCCCTGGAGAATTTACAGTGCCACTGGTATCTTGCCTTTCACTAGGATGTTTTCAGTCTATTACCAGCTGTAGTTTCCTTTTTTTTTTGTTTTTAGTTCCTACCTTTGAGCAGACCGAAAATGATTCTTGTTTATATTTATTTAATGAGAAACAGGCAAACCATGTCAGGAAAACTATGTCAAAATGTGTTTTCTACATTGTATCCTGAGGCCAGCAACAATGCTGGTTGCTCTGGGCTCCAGTGCAGATGATTTATCTCAGCACAGACGTGACACTGAGTAGCTTTTGCTAGGAACGCTTTGTCCTGAGACTACACTGAAGTAAAAATTCAGTACTGGGCATGGAAAAATATAATATTGGTTTAGCTGACAATATTAAGCTTATAAAATTTTTAAATCTGTATTCAGACTGTCATAGTGTCTCTTGCCAGACCAAAATCATAATCGAAAATTTACAACTGACATATTTTTAATGTTGTAAGACTTAGGTTAGAATGGCCTGAAGCACTTTCCTTCCACAGTCAGATTTCTATCAACCAGATAGGCACCCAGCAACACGTAATATGAAGGAAGTGATGATTCATTGTCAGAATCCAACAAAATAGGATAACTCTATCTTCTTGAACTACCCAGCTAATGGTTTTTTAGGTTGCATAATGCATTATGCATTATTAAATTCTTACTAAGTCAGCTGATGGGAATCCAGATTCTGATGAGCGTATGACTGTCAGCTGCCTGAAATGCTATTTCTCAGACAGAATCTGGTGATGTTCAGGGCAAGTTATTGCCCAGGATCTTACTCACATTTTGTCAGTTCAGACTTCTAAAAAAAATATACACAGGTATTTCTGATTTTTTTACAATTTGTGACAACAACAACAGTGAAATAAAAGTCTAGACACTTTGTAGAGGCTGGGCTTTTTAAAGAATAGACTAAAGGAAAATGATCTCTAGAACAACATGATCTAAAGGAGGTCTTTTGGCTAAATAAAACTCAACTGCATTGGATTTCATCATGTTTCCCTTTTTTCTGTCCTCTAACCACTTTCTAATGGAAAAAATTCCCCCTCAAAGGCAAAAAAAGAAAACTGCTCGAGCTTTTCCATGGTATTTATGGGTAGTCTGAACCAGAAAGATAATTTAGTGGCTTTGAGATCCCTATGTCCTTAACCTTTTCAATGCTGAGAAGGAAGGAGAAACGAATGAGCTTTAATTGTAGCCTACAACTTACTGCAGCCTCTCTACCCGAGAAGTTATGGTGGCAGCTTTCTAATGCTGTTATGCTTAAGATCCTGTCAGGACTGGCACTGTAAATCCCATTTGACTACTCTTTGGAACTTGGCCATAAAAAAAAGCTCTTCAAATTGAACCTTGCTGTACATGGCTTTAGACTAACAGCTTTTCCTTTTTCTTCATACATATTTTAAATTAATGGGTTTTCAAGTAAACAGGGATAAAAGAAAGCTATACTTAACAAAATAAGAGTTCTCATATTAGTTCATTTATTTTTTTTTCTTTATTGCTCAGTTGCTAAAGAAATAGATGAGATAAAAGCATTAATTTTATTTCTTTCCTATCCTGTTTCTCACTCATCTGGATTTATTGCTACCATCATTCAGTCAAGTGGTATCTGTCCTTCAGTTCCCTGCCTCCTGTGTGTTTCTTCTGTATTTCCAATTTCTTTCATTTTTGCCACACTTTCTCAAGCCTTTCTAGCGTCTTCCAAATGTCTTCCTGCTTATATTCTTTTACAGTTGTACAACTGTTGTAATGAAAAGCTCTGACAGACCTTTAACTGCAGCAAACACCCCTTTTCTTTCTTACCTGTGTTTTCTTTATTCCTGCAGTATTTCTCACTTAATCTGAATTTTACATTCTCACCTTTCTGCTTTTCATTATCATTGCTAAGCCTGCTGATTGAAACATAAGTGAGAAGGGTTTGTGTCTTCACATATTTACTTCCCTTTTTTTTGTCTCTCTGTCTGCCTCTACCTTCTTGTGAGATGTAGGTTAGCAGTGGTCAAATTAAAGGTATTCCTCGTTGCTTTTTTCTTTCCTGGAATGTTGGTGGTTTTTTTTCCCTCCATCCATGATACACTGTCTTGTTCTGTACAAGTCTAGTTCTGCACTGGAAGGAACCACAGCATCCCAAATTACAACAAGCATCTTTTCCTCATTTCTCCCATTGAAAGACCGAGGTCTCAAGGAGGTTTAAACATACTTTTAAAAGCCTTTCCTAAAGCCATCATTACAGGCTGAACATTCATCACATAGACAACATATTAAAGAGGAAAGTCTGTAATTTTTTACCATAAAAAGGTAACAGTAGAATTTAAAATGACAATGTAAAATTCATTAGTAAGTGAGGTAAAATTCTTGGCTAGGCAATGATGCAGTAAAAAATACCATAACACAGAAAAATTGTTTTTGTCTAAAAATTCTTATATTTTACACAGGAATTATAAGGAAAAGTGTTTCAAAGCTGAGACATTTTTCGTTAAATTAGGACTGATTAATCATAGTATTCGCTAGCACTGAGGCCTTTTATATCTTGTGTATTCTGCAGAGGGGAAACAAGTGACCACACAAATATGTACAGAGTGGCAATGTTATTACCATATTTGCACTGTGATATCAGAGAAATCTCTGGGACTATCAGTAAACTCTACTGACTATAATGGAATTGCTTGTTCACATTTTCACTTCTGGGAAGGTAGTGTAAGTATAGGTAAATAAAAAAAATGTTAAATCTAAAGCTCTGTAATTTAAAAATATAACTGTGTTCAAGAAAATAGAGGGGGAAAATACTAAATTGAGTGGAGCTCTCTTCATTAACTGCATGCATTTGAACAACTTCATAATATGCAATATGGTTAAGTTAATAAAACATTCTTAGGCCATTCCAGTATTTTAAAGTGTCATTTATTCTTTGAACCCAATTGTATAAGAGTACATTCTCACTCCCTCTATTAATTAATGTTCATATTTTTGTGAGAAGGTATTACATGGAAATCCAACCCTACCAATGATTTTCGAAGTTGTCAGTTGTTATTTTTTTTCCACATTTATCTTATAAAACACAGAAAGCTGAAGATATTTGCTGACTTACTATTTACATTGATTGTCTACAGTGTATTATCTTTATTCTTTTGCCATATAAGTACATTGGCTCAATAACTGTTAGAGATTATTATTCAATACGAAAAGTTTTTGTTCTTTCTTACAATTATACCTGTAAAATGTAGCAATTCTGACTACTGACAGGACTAGTTACTAAACTGATTTTTCAGGCAGTGCATTTTATTTTAACTATTTCCCTAAGTAAGCTTTATTTCAGTGATTGTAATCTTGGCATCTATAGAATACCTAATGCATTTCACTAGCCAACATCTCCAGTTCTAGGGTCAATTATGAGTAAGAGTACAGTATAATTTCACCACAAATTAATACCATCTGTCAACATGATAAGTGTCGAGTTGGGTTTTCAAACAATCAGCTTTCCTTTCATTAAAGTATCTGCAGAGGATAAGCTTTCTCGAAGTGAAAGGAAGGGGTGAGTCTTAAAAGCAGATTTATCAGCATATCATGAGGAAAAATACTAGAAGAGGATTCTGACCCCAGAAGATAACAGAATAGTCTAAATAAAATAATGTGCTAGGTCTTCCTCTAAAAAATAATTTTAGCTTAGAACTGCCACAATGACTTTGTGTTTCATAAAGGTCACTTGTGCACCAGTCAAATTTCTTATAGTCTTTGATGGTCTTTTCTATGGTCTTGAATGGTCTTTCACTTGTTACATTTGATTTCTTTCAAATTTTGTCTGAAAAATTGGGGGAAACTACCTATTGGTAAACATCTGGGTTATCCACTGTTATGCCTTACCATAGGGAATGATTTTTCTCAGCAGTGATGATGTAAAGAGAGATCACCACGTGTCCCCCTTTCATGCACTTGGTCCTGCTCTGGCAAATGTTCAGTGGAAGAATCTATAAGGAGGATATTTCGGTCTGAACCTGTGCACACAATAGTTTTCTTTTAACTGTCTCTATTCTATTGAATCCAATACTCATTACTTAGATGATAAAAGTTAACAAGTATCATCTTTGTCTCTGGAACTTTAAACCCTGCCTGCCACTATGGTGGGTAACTCCTTTGTCCTGTGACATCAGGTTCAAACAGAATAATAGGCACAAAAATTAAGTCATAGTACTTGAGAACCAAGCCAAGACCTCTTAAGTCATCCTTGTCCTCTATATTTGAACAAATATTTGAGCTTTGTATTTTTTTAGGTAAGGCTGGGATAAAGCCCTGAAGTTGCTATATGATGTTGTGTTGAATGTTGTTTCTAAATAACAAAATATACCAAACTTTCCTGAAATGTTTTATTATCATTCCACTCTCTTAAATTAACATTCTACAAAGAAAATGATTCTGACTTTTTTCCCCAATGACATGGTAATAGTTAGAAAAGGTCAATTATACCTTGTTTAGGCTGGTTGGTAAGGGCAATCAAAGTAGCACTTGTCTCCATGGGGTGATAGAAAGCAAAAAAAAAATAAGCACTTGGAGAAAGAAGCAGATTTCTTCAGAGTTCTGCACTTGACCCATAGGGACAAACTAGAATAGAAGAGTAAGTGCTGTAACATTCTTATCACAAGGCTGTATTTTGCATGTCTTTGAAATGTAAAGGAGTTTTTTTTTTGCTTATTTGAAAGGACAGTGTTGCCAAAACAGGTACTGTCAAATTAATTGAGTACAATGTTTGCCAGTTGTGATGCACAGAGGGATCTCCAAAATTTATTTAAAGGAGTAATCATTGGGAAATTGCCGAGGCCTCAAAACATTTTTCTTCTTAACCTCATAAGCAATTGTCATCTCATGTCTTATTTTTTAGCTACAGTTTGCTATTTCATAGAGGAAGTGATTAGTGATATCATGCATCATTAACTGTGTGGCTGAAGTTTAAGCCTCAGACACAGCGAGCCAAATTAATTTTTAGTGTAGAACTACAGACTTTGGCATTTTACTTGTGGAGCCAGCAGAGACTGAAATCACAGAGAAAGTATTGATTTTAGATCCCCCAAGAATGGTGTGTCTCATGTAATTCTGCTGTTATCTCCTGCTGATTCATCAGAAATGGCTTTCAGGGAGTTCAACCTTTTTGGCAGAAGACACTTTTTGATTTAGTGGTAATAATACACATAGGTATTTATAATTGCCCAGAACTGTATTACCTTAATGCTTGAATAAATCACTAGCTAGAATTTTCTCTTTCTTTTCCTATTTTGTAGTACAAAGCAAAGTAAGATACTTGGGTGCAATGTCTATGAAAGCAATCAAGATAAGTATTATGCTAATACTGGGCAAAATTACTTTGTGATTTTTTTTTTTAATACGCATTTTTCTATTCTGAAGTTTAAGGATATCCTGCCAAAAGACAATGAATCTTAAAAATAGTTTGGATTTGTCATTGTTCCAATTTTTCTGCTCTTCTTTGAACTTCTATTTTAAATTAAAAACTTAAAACTGACTTGTTAGGTCACTGTTGGTTGAACCACAGTATTTATTATTGAATGGAGTCAGATGAATACAATGACCTGAAGATTTGATAGTTCCTGAGGTTTCAGTAAAAAATCCTCAGACTCTTGAAACTTTGTTTGGAAGCCAGCTCCTGTAAATTGTTCTTTAGGCTTATGTTTATAGTGTAGAGAACCAGGGAAAACAGTTTGAAACATTAATATGTGTGACCATCATTTCATTTTTTTTTTTTTGGCTGGACCCATTATTGCTCACTCCCATAAATTAACTTAGGGGGCAGTTCCCAGCTGACTTCTTTTCTTTGAACAAAACTCCTTTAAGCTCCTTGACACTCATTGATGAAATAGCTAACTCTCTGCCATAATGTCCTTGATTTTAATGATACATTAATGGTACTTTCTCATTAATGATACCTCTATTACACCTCTCCATACTTTATTATTTTGTTATCCCCTTAAGTCATAGCCAGTGTTGAGATAAGATCCCAAGGCTTCAATTGGAATAATACCTCTAAAGCCAATTTCAGGAGCCCCAGATAAGTCAAAAGACTCTCACTCAATGGGAGAGAGTTGGTATATTAATAAATTGGTATTTAGCAATTTAGCAATAGAATATTAAGATTAAAATATAAGTAAAGGGAAAATATAGCTTCAAAGAAATTTGACTTAATTAAAATAAAGCATTTCAGGGTTATTTTACTAAAAGTCCAATGATTCAGTTTTTCTCATAAGTGTTGACCTTACCATGGAACTTTCTGATAAGGTACACTTTGATTACATTATTAGCAAAACAAGTATTAAATTAACAATCAATTTTTAAGTTGATGTTCAAGTTTTACACTTAATACTATGAAAAATTTCATTCAAAAATTTTTTAAATGGAACAACATTAAATTATTTTCTAATTAAATTCCAATTTTTTTTTAACCTCATTCTATTCACTTACTAAATTTTTATAGAGGCTATTAGCTCTGTAAAAAACAACAAATAGTGCTTTTTTCCTATAATTTCATTTATGTTTTCCTATTCAGAGATAGAAGTATTTTAAATGTTTATACACTCAAATGTTTATACACTTTCTGTGAATTTTTCTCTTCACATTAAAAAAAATGAACTAACTGCATACGCTGATGTTTCTGTCTAATAGTTTCTGTCTAATAGTTTCTGTTTCTGTTGAAACATCTTCAGTATTTTTCAAGACCAAACAAGAGTCCTTACACAGCAGAGCCTATAGCCAGGAGCAAATTTGAACAGCCCCAAGCGTGGGGTGAGGACAGGCTGAGATGTAGAAAAGTGAAGGGAGATGATGTTGTCTCCCAGCTCCCCAGCCTACCTGTAAGTTCTATTTGTACTCATTTTCCAAACCAAAGTAGGAGTTATTCATAACAAACTGGGTCATGGATGTTTAAGAAAAAAATAATTGATTGAATTAGAGAGAGACCAATTCGGACAAACCGGGGACTTTGATAGATTTGTAGCCGTTGGGAAAGCAAGAATGAAAAAGAAGGAAAAAAGAACAACTTGAAAGAGTAACTTGTGATTTGTTAACTAACAATTAAAAAGAGCTTTCGGCTGACTGACCTTTTATTTTGCAGAGAGGTGATAACGTATTAAAATTTGATTTTGGGAGTCCTAAAATTTGACAACCTTTACATAATGTACATGTTTTGGGGTGATACAAGGATATGGAGCTATTAAGTGACTTCAGGCAGTGGGACATGTTACCTTTGCATCTCTGTGTCACAATCATTGTTTCTGAAAAAATCCCTTCCCTCCTGGGAAGCTGAGAAGCCTCAGAGAAAAAGCAAAACAATAATTATCTGATTTGCTTCTCCTGTGTTTTGCTGCTTTGGAATGTGTTTGGAGGCTGTTTACCAACAGGTGCTTGTTTCATTGGTTTCATGTGAATTGTTTTGACTTATTGACCAACCAGGGTCAAGCTGTGTTGAGGCTCTGGGAAGAGTCACAAATTTTCATTATTGTCTTTTTAGCTTTCCGTCTGTATCCTTTCTTTATTCTTTAGTATAGTTTAGTATAGTATTCTTTAATATAATACAGTATCATAAAATAATAAATTAACCTTCTGAGAACATGGAGTCAGATTCATCATTCCTTCCTGCCAGAGGGCATCCCACTAATACAATAGCTCTGTATCTGCCACTGAGAATTAGTCCCAACCTTACACATCTACCAGGGTCACACATCTCTAACATCTGGGCCTCCTCCATGCGCCCCATATTCCCTTGCTTTCCCAGTGGAAGCCAGTCTAACCACTAATCGAATAATGAAGCAGAGACTCTATAAATGTAATTGAGATTTTATGTGGCCAGGGAAAAACCTGAGCAGAGGTGACAAGTTTGTTCTTAACATAGCTGAAAGGGCTCATTTGTGGAAGCTCCTCACACATGCCCTGTGGATTCTGCAGCTGATGAGATATATGTATCTTCACTTGCTGAAACCATATCTACCAGTACTTAAGAGGATTCTTTCCTTGCTCCCTATAAATCTTCCTAGTAGATTTTAGCCTCTTAGGGAACATTAGGAACTGAGGTTTGAAGATGGAAATGAAGACTTTCAAATATAAAAGTCTATGGAGTATATTTGAAATGTAAATGCAAATGTGTTTCCCATGCCTGATTTTGTGCCATCATGTGGTGCATGCAATTAGAGTTTTCGACTGGAATAAGTGCATCTTCTCAAAGGACTTTCCTGAAAAGTTATAATTTTAATTCTTGCTCACTGGAAGTTATCACCACACTTGCTAGTAAATTGATATGGTGAGGTCAGGGAGAAAGAAAATGTGATGTAGAGAAAAACAACCCAAATCTGAAAGTCTCAAAAGCTCTTTCACTATGAAAGCCCTCTGATACAAATTTGTTAAAGATATTTGGGAAATGTCCCAAATACTTTACTTGAGCTGAAGTTTTCACCAGTTTACCCAAATCTGTGTAATCTTAAGAGCAGACTACTGAATAAGAACAATTAAGGACAGACTAGGTTCAAAACTGTCACATCATATACATTATGTTTCCAAACTTAGTCTATTCTCCTTACAGAGTTACTCATGTCATGTGAATATTCAACTACAAGTTAATAATGGAGTTAATAATGGTCCATGATGATTTTTACATTTGCCTGCTGGCATGACACCACTCTGTTTTTAGGTGTCTACAGCAGCTAGAGGAAAAAAAAATGAAAGGACAATCTTAAAAACACAAGACAAATCTGTAAGCATAAAATATGTCCATAGTGCACCCAGTAAAATATTTCTGGAAGGATGTCTTTGGAACTATTTCCTTTTCTTAGCTTGAAAAATATTAAAAATTCATATTAAAAACACTTAAAATTCAGTTACAGGCCAGCTAGATCTATGTAGCACAAGCTTTGAGTCCAGCTAGATGTTAACCTAAGGACTAGCTACAAGGAAAAAAAAAATCCATGTATGCTTCTAAATTCTGCTTTATTGATGCTTTTTCTTGTGTCTCCCCACACACACCCAGAGACCACAGTTTATCTGGTCCTCTTCTGGAGAAGGGGTAGTTGGGAACCAGCATCCTCCTCCTCCTTGCTTCTTCCCACAGTCACAGTTTAGGTGAACTGGTCCAAAAGAGAAAAAGAGGCCTGCCATCATCTAGTCATTGTAAACTGAATGAATTTTCACAATAAAGGAATCACTTTTCCTTTCTCACATGCTGATTTTCTTTCAGTCTTGCTGATTTACTTTTACGCATCTCTCATCAAGTTATTAATCCCCATAATAATTTTTCTTGTATGGTGGAGATGTATTACTAACTGGAGAGGAAGAGAATCTCTCTTTTCTAATTGATGCTGTAAAATATAGTGAACAGGATGATGCATTAAACTTTCTTTGTGAGAGAAAGACCTTCTTTATGAATAATGCATTAGGCTTTATTTAAAACATATGGATTTTATTTGCTTTTTATTAACTTACTGCATTTGACACTGCTTCTGCATTTCCACACCCCTTCTCCCCCTGGGAATGTCTTCTAATAAGGCATTTCATAAAATCTATGATTTCTCTCTTTTTTCCCCTTAAGAAGTTCTAGATGCCAAGTAAATGCTTTGTTATTGCAGAAGTAGCTTGTTTACATCCCCTGGGTGGGAACTGCTTGCTATGAAACATCTTAAATTCATTTACATCTATATCAAAGATGACCTCATTGTTAAAACTTTGTGCCTAACTTGTAAAAATTATTCTTGTGCATAATATTTGCTGTTTTCTGGCACTCCTTTAGAGTTTTTTAAAGTGTGTATGGCCATTTATGCACACAAGTATAACAGAAGGGACATGGAGAGGGAGGGGCTCTTTGTCACACTTGTGCCTTTGAAAATAGCTCTTGTTATTTATTTTTTTTCAGTAGTTCACTGCTGTACTTGAGCCTTTGACACTATTGAGCTGATCGCTGTTAGGCTTGTCTGTGCTTTCATGGAATCATGGAATGGTCTGGGTTGGAAGGGACCTTCAAGATCATCTCATTTGAATTCCCTGCCATGGACAGGGACACTTTTCACTAGACCAGGTTGCTCAGAGCCCCATCCAACCGGGCCTTGAGCACTTCCAGGGTTAGGGCAGCAACAGCTTCTCTGGACAACTTGTGCCAGGACCTCACTGCCCTCAGAGTAAAGAATTTATTCCTAATATCCAACCTACACCTACTCTCTGACAGTTTGAAGCCATTTCCCCTTTGTCCTGGTCCTGTCACTCCAGGTCCTTGTAAATAGGCTCCCTTCTGGTACTGGAAGGCTGCAATTTTCCTCAGGATAAATGATCTCAATTCTCTCAGCCATTTGTCTGTTTTCTACTCCCTGAGCAGTTCAGTCATTGCTGGATTTTACTGTCCCTATCTGATGTGAAGGTGGGATATGCTCACTCCACTTTACAGATATAACTTTTTATGAAGGCTACAGAGGCATGTGGTTCAGACAGACACTGAAATCCTTCTCAGGAATTTCCAAATGCGCAATGATGGCAGAATGACCTCCATTTAAGTACGTGAACAGTCTTTGTTATGATATATCATAAGAATATATGGTGTCTATATGAGAAAGAGGGAGCTTCCTTCTGTTCACAACATGTAATTTACTGCTTGGAAGGAGCCAACTTGCCACCCCATCAAATATGTATCACGTTTAGGAAAGCTCTTCTTTCAAATTGTTATTGCCTGTTAGACTGTGATTATCACTGTTTTAGGCCTCCTGACTTTTTCCATCAAAATATTCCTCCTTTAGCAGCTGCAGTCTACCTGACTGCTTCAGCTGTTCCGAAATAAAGAGAACCCAAGTGTCACTGTCATATTTTCTGAGAAATCCTTTTGCCAGGATTTCTTCTCCTGGGAAGCTGAGAATCGTCAGAGAAAAATGAAAATTATTATCTGATTGCTTCTCCTGTGTTTGCTGCTTTGGGCTGTGGTCTGGAGATTGTTTACCAACTGGTCTTTAATTGGTTTCATGTGAATTATTTTTACTTAATGATCAATCACCATCCACCTGTGTCGGGACTATGAGGAGTCAGTCACAAGTTTTTAGTTAATATCTTGTTAAGCCTTCTGTAAGGATCCTTTTGCTATTCTTTAGTATAATATAATATAATATAATATAATATAATATAATATAATATAATATAATATAATATAAAATATATAATATAAGCCTTCTAAGAGCATGGAATCAGATTTTCAATTCCTCCTTTGTCCTGAGGACCCAGCAAATACCACACCCAAGTGTCCCAATAATGGCTATGGAACCATCTGGAACAGTTTACCAATGTGTCAGGCTTTTTTTCTTACTGTCAATGTACAGGACTGATCATGTGTTCATCTATTCTGTCAAATACCAGTTACATAGTTCTATGAATAAGCTAATTTGTTAGAATTCCTCAATATCTGGATTTTTCCATGTGTTCTTTGCCAAGTATTTTCACCACCAGCCCTGTAATGAAAATGTGAATGTGGCAAATAAACACAGCAAAATGTAATGAGAAAACAGGAAAATCAAAACCCTGGGTCAGGAAACAGACGTGGTAATAAATACATAATTTCACCAACTTCATTAACATATTTCAGTGATTAGTACAGTCTTTGAGTGTAGTGCTTTTCATGGAAGACTTGTGTTAGGTCTGACTTTGCAGCTATTGGCATGAACAATTGAAAAAGCACAGCCCATTGCATTTGTGTAGCATACCCCTTACAGCTCAGCAGCACTGGTTGCAACAGGGATTGAAAGATCCAAGTGCATTGGAAATGTCTTTCTATGTTTTGCAGTGGCTTCCCAATTGGCACACAACCCAGCTTACCTAAAGAAAATTACAAACATCTGTCTCTGAAGCAAGCTGCCCTTGGTGTTCTTATGCCCATGAAGTAAACACGCACTTCTGGGACACAGCAGATGTTGTAT
This sequence comes from Tangara arthus, assembly GCA_035584835.1. NCBI lineage: Eukaryota > Metazoa > Chordata > Aves > Passeriformes > Thraupidae > Tangara > Tangara arthus. The sequence goes on from JAWMQZ010000001.1 coordinate 13,186,427, forward strand.
CATGCTCTAAGAGTGGTTCCATTACTCCACTGTTTGTTAAGGCAGCATTAAGGTCATTAGCTCAGATATTGATGTACAAGCCTAAAAGAGGTGGGGCTACTGTGTATGTCTGAAACACAGAGAGTCAGATAGCTGTGGAGCCAACCATGGGTTGCTGATAAAAAAAAGCCAAGGATTGTTGGCAATAACACTCTGTGAGAAAGGATGTGGCTGGAGCAGGGGCCATATGGAGGTAGGGCAGCACTTTTGTGGTTCAAACATCCTTATTCTTGCTCCTGGAGATAAGGACAGCACAGCTCAGGAGTGAGGTTCAGAGATATGCAGAGGTATGTACTCTACGGGGTGAACAAGGCCACCAGAGACCCTGAAACCTCCAACTGCTTTCCAGAAAGGTCTGGAAGAACGGACTGTGTGAGAGAACTAATTTGCATTGAAAGTAAGAGCCTTATCTCCAGGGTGGGAAGAATTTATCTATAACAAGGCATCCCATCAAGCCCAAGGTACTCGCCCTGTGCATGCACTGCAGGACCCTGGACATCCCAGCTGGATCAACACTGAAGCCAGAACTAGTGCTCTACATTGGAGCCAGAACTAGTGTTCTTTCCCTTTGTTTCTTTGTCTATTTCTTCCCTCTCCTCCTCTTTAATTCATCTCTTTCTCCCTGCAGTCACCAACCCATTACCCAAAACCCACTGCTCTGTGTTTATATGGACAGGGACTGTTTAGTCAGGGACTAATATTCCTATTTCCATGCCAAGGGTGTAATTTACTGGTAAAACTTTGTAAGCTTTTGAGAGCACTCTGACTTTTGTTGTTCCTTTTGACCACAAGCACCCAAAAACCTCAGGTGTTCAGGTGTTCCCCTCATTAGGGATGGGATATTGCAGATGTCTGCTTGATCCTTTGATCTTGGCATCTGTGTGTGTCAGGCTGATCAAGAGCTGACGGTCTTTAAGCGGAGTGGCTCCTTAAAGGTAGCACCTTGGCAAACCTTATTTGCTCCTATGAAAAGATAATTACCTGCCAAAGCATTGTTTCTTGGGTGGGATCAGCACACCCTCTTAAAATGGGATGGCAAAATTGATTATATTTCTTTGCTTAATTTTGAATTCTTCATATTTATTTGGTTATGTTTTCATTCAAATGAACTGAAATCCCAAATTTAATTTAAGAAGGAAACTACATATTTTATATAGCCATCTTCCTGCTGCTGTGTTCCTGCTAATTTCTATTTACTCAGAGTGACTTTCTCACCTATCTATAGACTTCATATCTCTCCCTCTTTGATTTCAAATACCTTGCTTTATGTTTTCTTCTGTATTTTTGCCCTTTTGTGGAAGACTGGACCCTTAAGTACATCAATTCAATAAGCAGGATTGCAACCCTGGAGAAAACAGGAGTGTTGGATATCAGTCTGTGGCAGTATATGATTTCTTGATTTTTCCAGACAAGAAATTGTGCAAAGACAAATAAGATACATACTCATAATCAGTTTCTAAAACCATGAGAACAAAGACAACCCTGAATTTTAGTTTAAAGGTCTGGGGATTCCTATTAATTTCTATTTTCCTGTCTTATAGTGCTGAGTGAGAATAGAGAAAAGGAAGGAAAAAAAGAGGAGAAGGTGTAAAAGAGCAAGTAGGGGCAGGGGGAAAGAGTTTTGTTTCCAGACACGGAGAGATCCCAGTCAGTGGGATCTTCTCTCTTAAATTCATGTAACTCTCTGATGACAATGAGACAGCTAGCAATGCTTACCCATTATGTCTCAATGACCCAGGTTGGAAACAAACAGGCCAAACATCATTTTCAAATCCCTGAATTGATTAAGGCATGCAACTTTTAGATTGTTTTGCGGCTTTTTTCTTAAAATCCAAAAATAGCAGCAGTTATGCATTTAATTCCCTAAATGCAGTCTTTAGAGTGTACCTTAGGAAATTCATGTTTTGTATAATATATTTGCTAGAAAGCTGTCATTGCAATGATGAATTTGTTTTAGTTTTTATCACTGCAGAATATAGCTGCTTTCTGCTTTGTGTATCTGTGCCCAAAGTTCATAGGCATAGCAGCACCTTACACACTGGTTATATTAAACACAATAATATTCTGACACACAGCACTCAACAGAAAGAGAATTCATTAACCTTGCAGTGATACTTGGAAAAAGATAATACTTCTTGGTCTAACAATTGATAATATAAAAACATTTCTGATTCTATTTTTAGAGGGCTCTTAGTGCTGAGTAACTTGTTTATATAGTGATTTTCACACTCACGCTTGCTCTCAGCCATGTATTTTAGAGTAAAATCCACCAGCAGAAAAACCCTGAAAGGTTTATAATTGTACCTATCTGAAAGCATATGAGCTGAGACAGAGAAAGGTTATGACATACCCAAGATTATGCAAGTCAGTCTGAAGAGCAGGAGCAGAACTCGACTGGTAACACAGTCAGCCCTGTCTTTCATTTTCTTCCCTGCTGTGTCCCAGCTGTCCAAATATTTTAGCTAAATTGGCTCCTGGAAGAAACCCAGGGAGCTCAAACTGAATATAAGTTCTGGTGGATATAGAGAAGGCAACTAGTGTGAGGAGTAAGCTAAAATTATGGCTTTATTTTCAACAGAGGACAGTCACCTGCTGAATCTTGAGAAAATGTCTTTATTTTTCTTTGCTTCTTTAGAAAGCAAAACAAAGCATCCAGAGGAATACTCTTCTCAGCTCTCAGTGGAGTGATGGAGCTTTGTTTGCTGTTTATCTGATAAGTCCACGGCTGGAGCAACACCAAAAATGTCCCTGAAATAAGCAAGAAAGGCAAAATCCCTCTGCCTTGTGTTACACTCCCTCTTCTCAGAAGTCAGAGCTCTTTATTCATGCTGGCAGTAAGCCCTGGGAAAATGGATGTTCCCCTGCAGCATCACAGGAAAGCTGTTATCATCATCTCCAGGAACGGCCATGGATCCCAGCACTCCTGTTTCTGGTAGCTGCCCTGGGAGACACAGAAAACTGAAAAGTTTTCTCTTCTGTGGGGGCAGTTCTTTGCTTGTCTCTTACTCTTCCTTCCCGCCGCTTTCTATATTTGAGGGAAAGAAACCGAGTTTGTTTCTCCCAGTTTTGTCAGAGATCTCTGCATCTCTGCAGCTGGAGACTTGCCCATGTTAGTGTCCACCAGTGCAAATTCTGAGAATTTTCTTTTTCAAAAAAAAAAAAAAGCCTTACCTATGCTCACCAATGTTATCAGGAATTTTGCAATGAGCTTAACATGGACCAACACGTGATCTCCAGCCCAGAACAGACATGAGGCAGGAGTGCTCCCTAATGGCTGCACCCCGCAGTCTTGCTCCCAGAGGTTGCTGATCCATCCTTGCAGTTTGTCTCCAACTACATTAAAAACTGGGGAGAAAAAATAAGGGTGGGGTGTGGTCCTCTGGCAGGATATAGTAAGGAAACAATTTATGTGCCTGGACTCAGCAAGCGTTCCCATGTGCTGCAGTTTAGGAGTAAAAATAGTGAATAATCTAAGAGAGAAAATACAGGAAAAATCTATAGAGTGAATTTATTGGGTAAAAAATTTATGACTTAAGATGTGGGTATGAATTTTGAACACTGGAGAGTAGCTTTCCACTCTTTTTTCTGTATCTATGAGGCCACTTTCTTGCATGTTTTGTGTTATGATTTTCTGTTGAAAAGATAAGATTAAATTAGTAGTCCTTGCTAGTTGTGCTGTGGTGAGTAAGAAAATGATTCTTAGGCCTGAAATCAGACTTCATTTCCTAATTTTGTAATTTAGATAATTTGATACGATTCAGAATGCAGAAATTGGCAAAAAAGGCGTATGATACTGGTGATCAATTAGCAGTAATTTAGTCTTCTCCAAAGGTAATAGGGTATAATGAAAATGAAGTAGTACAAACTTCCATGGTAGGGTCAAAATAGCATTAATAAATATTAAATAGAACAAGTAGAGATATCATAGTTTGACTGCAATAGCAAGGACAGTACTATAAATGGTGAAAGCCAAGAAGTCAAAATGCTGATAATAGATCAGAGCTCTATAAATTGTTCTACTCAATAAATAGATTGATTTGCTAAATAAAATACTATTCTTACATCATCCCTGCTTTATCTTTGATATCTCTTCTTCCCTCTTAGAAATTAATTGCTATCTTGGGTTAAGATTTTTAATGTCATTGACAAATGTAAATTGTCATTGCAAAGACTGAGGAGGTCTAGTAGCAAGTCCCTTAAGAAATGTTTTCCTTTTTTTGGTGCAAAAAAATCTTTCACAACCATGTTTTGTGAGGGGCCATGAGCTTTTCATACAACTTTGATGACTACAAAATTATTGTTTTAAAGCTCCTGTCATGCTGGAAAATAGTTATTCATGAGGTAAGCAATGATCTGTAGTCTGCAGATAAAGACTGGCGATGTGCAGGTAATGACAATGTTAAGCAGCTGCACTATCCTGTCAAATAGAGTCATACAACTGCAATTATTCTTGAAGTCATCTTGGGATATGCATTCATTGCATGGTTATTATATGGGTTTGACATCCACACAAGGTCTGTGTTGGTGCTCTTTGAGTGCTACTGAAAGCAAACCAGAATGCAATAAGCTGTGGACAGTAGAATTAAATCTTCAGAGGAGGAGAAGGAGGTTTATCAGCATTTCTGTTCATTTAACTGGCAGCTAGGACAAAGAAAACAGATTGAAGGCTCTTAGAATCTTTAACTCCAGGAGGAAATGTAGCTGCAGCTGGAAATTCAGGAGGGGGCTTTCTTGTTTTTCCCATCTTTGTGGAGGAGGTTATTGTTGGTTGGTTTTGTTGGGTTGGTTTTGTTTCTTTTCTATTTTTCAATTGGAAAAAAATTCTAGTGTTTTTTTTTCCCATTCCAAGGTAGAATGAGTCACTTAAACAATCTGACTGAATTCCATTTTCCACTTAACAAAAAACCCCAATCATTGAGGTTATGGTCTTCCTCAAAACCTGTTGTTTTATTACACTCCCACTGAAACTGTAAAAGATAAGTAAGTTCTGTATCTCACATAGATTTAATTGGCAAATCAAACGAGGCTGTACAGATTGTAGCATTAAGTTATATTCTGGATTAAGATTCCCTTGCATAATTAGACATTTGTGTATTTGACATTTTTAAGGCTGAGTTTTCATAGAAGTCAACACTTTTTTGGCATCTGAGTGGGAGGTGAGGTTTCACAAGGGACCTGGAATATATTCACTGAAATGAACTCAGTAAAGTATTGAAATCATAGGTTTTATTTGAGGGTGGTGAGCCAATTTTAACAATAGAGATAACAAAGGGAATGCATGTAGTTTTCTAGCTTAGAACCTTATTTATAATAACAAATAATATATTATTATAATGCTTTGTGCCTGTATAAAAATAGATGTGCCTAGTTTTTCAGACACACAGGGCTTGAAACACCGAGAAAACCTTCTCAATATGAAGGAAACATAGGAAATTAATATTAGATATTTGGGAAAATAGCATATTTTAAAATATTTGCAGAAAGTTTTATCAAGTATTGAAGCTAAAGGACAAGGCATTACCTAAGAATAGACCTTGTGTTTTATGACCAAGCATGCAATTAATACAGTTCACTCCTCCTTTGCCATAAGGTTTAAAGTACTTTAAGCTTCTAGTGGAAGGTACCATGACCTGATGATACAGTAATTTGGGAGAACTGGTCCCAGTGACCACTGAGCAGCAATGTAAGCAGACTTTGCAGTCACAAGCCATTTATAAAGAGCATAATGATTTCAGAACTGTCAGCCTGAGAGGAGCGAGGCTGAGGGAGGAGGTGATGAGCTGCATTCGGCTGTTCAGGGCTCGCTACTGGCACATCATTAAGTGCTGCCAGTCACCTCACCCTCATGTCATTGTTCTGCTTGCTAAGTTATTGGGGTAGGAAGGTTTGCAACTAGTGCAAGATGAAGACTTTTAGTGCCAAAGGGATGGTGTATCTCATGTATGGGTTTTTTTTACTTAACAACAGACTTTTTTACTAAAACCTTCTGCAAGAGCTAATCCATTTACTCAAATTCTTTCAAAATAGAAAGAAATTAAGGTCATAAATGAATCAAATTTCTATGTGGCTAACGAAGGTATTTTATTTTCAGTGTTCTGCTCTTCATAAAGCTTGCTAATCCAGATTTTGTAATTTATTTGTCTCCTGTCACTGATAAATAGTTTATGAATCAAATTTCAGCAGGACTGTGCACACCAGCTCCTATTGACTGGGGAAGCTGCATACACCCAGCTCCCCTAACCCTCCCCCATATCTGAGTGTGTCTGTGAAATGAAGGTAATAATTCTTAACTTTCCAGAGGCTGACATAATGAATAAGCTATTAATATTAGATGCAGATAGGAGAATGTATAAAGCTGCCTAGATACCAGATTTTGCTAAGGGAAGGAATAGAAAATCTTCAGTCTGGTATTTCTTTAAATGCACCTTCTTGGTTTAGTAGATAAGGCACTGTACAAAGTACTTCAGAGATACAGTAGAATAATTGAGGTGCAGAAGTTAAGTACTCTGGTTTTGATATGCTGAAAGAGCTCCAAATAGTGATAGTAATGCTTTCACTTGTCCCTTTTAATCTCTGTGCACACTGTCAAAAGCTGAAGATCATTGTTTTCCTGTGACAGAGAATTGGATAAAGCTGAGCCAAATACAGTTTCTATACAGAATATTTTTCATGGTCTTTACTGTGTCTTTGGCTTCTAGTCCATGCTGCGCTTGCTGAAGGGTTTCTCAGACTATTGCACATGCAGATGAATAATTTTCCTCTATTTCTCTAATTCATTGCTCAAATAATTCTCCAAACACTGTCCAGAGCTAGCACTGCCTATAGTAACACTCATCCCCCAAAGATGAACAGATTAAAACTCAAAAGTGCAAATTAATTCAATGATGTAGCACGGTGCTATTAAGGACTTATTGCATTTTCTACTTTTTTTTTTTTTTAGTGGATATTAAAAAGCTGAATCACTCACCTTGAATGGTGCTGAAGACTTCTGTGAGGAGTTTGTGTTGTTTCAGCAGAGCTAAATCAAGGAACAATGATACACAGAGAGTCATGGAATTTCAGCAGAGTTTGGGTTGCAAGGGATCTTAAAAATCCTCTTGTTCTAACCGTTTCCCTGGGCAGGGACACCTACTAGACTGAGCTGCTCAGAGCTATATCTAACCTGGCCTGGACATGCACCTAAGTTTTCACTGTCCTAAATTCACACTGGATATGTGAATATAGACTTCCATATGGAATTTTTTCCATATGAACAGGTATGTTGAGTTGTTGATAAATTCTTGAATATAACAGACCAAAATTTTGTCTCCTTACAAACAACCCAACTACTTTTTCTAGGGAAGAAGAGACTGTAGTTATGGAGTGTTGCGGTGTGGAGCAATATCCTCTTTCAGCTATCCCAGCTCCTCCCAGGTGTAGCAGTATCTCCTCCCTTCCCCTCTCCCTGCCTCCTGCTAAGTGCTGTCTGTCAATATCAGTAGGCCAGCAAGGCTATTGTTTGATTGGCAAAGTTCAAAAGATGCCTCTCAGCCATGGAGACAATTGGGCTATCCCAGTGTCATTTGTCCCCTAAGCCTTCCCCCCTCCTACCTGGTTGGTGGCACACCTATCCCTTCCCTCTCCCTCCTCCCGGGTTTAAAAGCACATGGGACCATGCGGTCGGCATTCAGTTAGAAGTGTCGCAACATTCAGAGGCCTGCGTGCCCAGGAATAAACTCTGGATCGAGACCGTCTAGCTGGATCCGTCTCCTTTTTTCCTTCACCTCGCCTAAGGCTTCTCCGTCAGAGGTCAAGTCTGAGTTCCTCATGCCTGGACTTGCTCCAAAAGCCTAGCTGCAACATCCAGCTAGACAAAGGTATCTTCTGAGGTGAAACACCCCAGCTGCCGCCTTTGGTCTCGTAGCAAGGGCTAGACAAGTTCAGGCACCTTCCACCCAGAAATATTGGGAATTATTCCTATAGGGATGGACCAGGAACCAGCCCAGAGCTCCCCAGGCCCCCGTGCATCTTTGGTCATGTCCATGCACATCTGGCTCCCCTGGCCTTAACCGACCCCCTTGCAGTGCCCAGTTCCCAGAGGGAGAGGGGGACTCCAGCACACCATGGAAATGGCTCTGATCTGATCTGTGCTCACTTCTAGATTGGGATCGCAAATTGCATTTTCTGGATGCCCTGCTGGATGATGGCTTGAAACTCTTAGAGAATGCTGGAGGTAAGTTCTCCTTGTGCCTTTCCTAACTGTGTCAATATCCTGGCATCACTGCAGGTGCCAGGACAGAGCCATGCACGTGTGTGCCCTCACCCTGCACGATCCCCTCACCGCTCCTGCGGCTCAGTGGTGCCCATGCAGCTGAACAGAGATGGCAGAAGCTTCTGTGGCTGTTGTGTTACAGGAGTGTCTCCAGAGAGGACTTCTCAAGCTCCTTTGCTGGTTCCTGCACACAAGCCCAGCTCCCATCGCAGGGGTGAGTAGTGTGTCCCTGCTGACCCCACAGGCTGAGCCCTGCTTTTGTGGCATCCATTCCTGGGAAATGGAAACATGTTTTTCTTAGGTCCTCCAACAGGAAAGTACAAAGCTACAGGTCAGAAGAAAGCCCATGAGCCATCTGAACACATGAGGCAAATGCTGAAGGAAATGCAGCAGGCAGGACAAGGTGGGTGCATTTCCCTCAGCCTTGTCCTGGGGCTCAGCAGCCGGGGGCTTTGGCTGCACATCTGGACACGCCGTGCCCGGCACAGCGGGAAGGGATCCATGGCAGCCTGGCTGCCCCGCTGCTGCTTCCACGCCCTGCAGGGCTGTTCCCCAGCCTGGCCTGGCTGCAGCTTCTCCCCAGCCTCTGCAGGAAGGCATTGGGCATCAGCTGACAGGCAGACCAAAGTGCACCACAGGCCTGAGATCCCCTGCAATTTCCCGGTCTCTGGGTAGATGTAGAGAGGCAGCTGTTTGCAGGAGGGAAGGCCCTGGAGTAGCTCCAAAACCCTGGGTATTTTCCTTGTGCTTTTCCATGTCTTTGACAAGTATTGTCTTGAGCAGAAGGGCACAGCACAGAGGAATTATGGCAAACTCAGGGGTTTGAGTACTGAGCAGTCCTGTGCCAAGGGGCAGCAAGGTGCCTGCAGGCCCCAGTTCGGGGGGAAACAGGGAGCGAGAACGTCCTGGCCGTATCCACCGTGCTGCCAGCTCAGCAGTGCAGCACAGCATGGCTCAGGTTCCCCATTGCTCCCACAGATGCAGCCAGCCCCACAACAAGTTTTGACAACATCCGGAAAAGCAGGAGAAGAGTTTTCTGCTGGGGAACACCTTGTTTGAATAAGATGATGGCCATTGTGTTTGGTGCGGCGCTTGGTCTTATGATTTGCTGTGCAGCAATCTGGTATTACTGGAAGAGAAAACGGTGAGTGTTTTGCAGATCTTTACCTCAAAGAGCTTCCTTTAAAGGCTGCTCATAGTCAGGGAAACCTTCCCAGTGAGGCTGCTGTGGAGTTGTGGGTTGTCCGTGATTGTCCAAAGAACTCTGCTGAGGGTTCTGCTGCTGCCCAGTGCTTCCATTGGCCTCTTAATTGCTGGGCCTTGTCCTGGGGGGTCCCCTGGGGCTGCAGCCAGTGCTGGCTCCCACTGAGGCTGCCTGGGCAAGAGCAGCCCCAGGGGCACAGGGCAGAGGCAA
>JAWMQZ010000001.1:13196230-13216049 GCA_035584835.1 Tangara arthus
AGCCTGGACTTGTTCCAAGTGCCTAGCTGCAACATACAGCTAGCCAAAGGTATCTTCTGAGGTGAAACACCACAGCTGCCGTCTTTGGTCACGCAGCAAGGGCCAGACAAGCTCAGGCATGTTCCACCTGGAAATATTGGGATTTATTCCTATAATGGAGCTCAGTAACTACATAACTCCTGAATTTCAGTTCCTCATTTTTTAAGTCAGGAAACTTACTCCTTGATGCTGTTGTTTGAAAAAGTTACTTGATATATTTGTTTATTTGTATGAAGGTGATATATAGGTAAGCCCAAGTCTGTATGTTTCCTTGGTCTGATTTTGATAAGATGAGCAGTTCTGGCAAGTTTTGTCATGAGCAAGAGAAGGAGGAGCTCACAAATGAGTGCACTCCTCTGTCCTCTTGGCTGACTCTATGATTTATCCCCTCCTGAGATCCATGGGATACAGACATTGCTGATGATGCACTGCCTTAGGGACCTGATCACTTCACCTAGGAGCAGACCCTGTGACCACGCCTTCTAACATTTTCCTGCTGAAAATCAATCAACTGTTTCCTAAGCTTCACACCACAAGCTCTATTACAGCTGGAATGATGGACAAATTCACATTACACTGACAATTAAATATTATATCCCAAGGCAAATCTTTGTGTCATCTTTCTTCTACAGTTCAAGGTGGTTTTGTGACCTTTATAGCTCTTGATAGACCCCAGTGCTATTACTGCAGCTGAGAAAAGATGGAAGAAAGCTCAGCAGCTCTGTCTCAGTTTGAGTGTGCCATTCTGAGGACTGTCTCTGGAATCTGCCTCCTTTGGCCATTTTTCAGAACTCAAGTCTAGTGACCTCCTGATTAAAAAAAAAAAAAAAAAATCAAACGCTTATTATTAAAAGAAAGCAGATATATCTGCTTTTACTTCAGATGTTTTCCTGCTCAATTCTTGGCTATAATAAAAAAGCCCAGAGCTGACATTCATATAAATGCAAAGGGCCTCCCCCTTTTGTATTATTTCTTTTGCATGTCTTTTCAAAACTTATCTGTTTCAACAGAATAAGATACCACAAACTCTTCTAGTTTATATGCACAAGATAATGTTAATTGACTCGTTTTCCCAGCACCTTTGTATTTTTTTTTCCAGTGGCTGAATGTATTTATTCTCCTGCTTTCCCACATTAGCATCTATATTCTTATATATTTTATTATTAATACAAGTCAGAATATCTGTTTTAAAAAGCTCTAGATGGGACATTCTCCTCCTTTCCCTGGGATTGGATTAGTGAATACTACATGTCAATAGCTAATAAATTATTAAGTTACTTCATTATTCTTAGAATTTTTACTATTTTGTTTGTATTTTTTACTCCGAGTTTATAAAATGTATTGCAAGGACTTCAGAAAAAAAAACCAAAAACAACAAACCAGAGACTATCACAGCAAAGTTTATAGTAAATATTTGTAATACAGGCACTTCAGAAGACATACATCAAGAGGAGATAATACCATGTAAGTCTTGGGACCCAAATGAGCTCTAATTCAAACTGCTAAACTGTCAACTGCTTTGTGGCCTGAAGTTTGTATGCGTGAAATGTTTTAAGGCTATTGGAAAAGGTCACAGTCCTTAAAAAAAGAAAACACAAACCAAACATCAGATTTATCTCCTTCTTAGAAAAGTAAAAGGATGATAGAGGAGGGTTTCTTCTGTCCTTGGAGCTTTGCAACAACTCTAAAGATACAGCACATGTAGAGTAATAAGATCCTGAATTTTTTTATACAGTCAGATCACCTCTTGCCTTTGACAATGGTCCCTGAAAAGCTACTTCAGCTTCCTCTGAGTCAGTGGAAAACCTTCTAGTGATTTCAAGAGAATTGGATGAGCTTTTAAATGCAGTTATCCAGCTGCACAATTAACAGCCAGAAAAGCACATTCTATAAATTATTTCGCTATTTAGGGATACATTTAGCATGTCCTAGCAATATCAATTAACCAGGAGAAGAATGACTCATCCAAGCCTTCTCCAAATCCATTAAGTCAATATCTGACTCACTTTTTGTGGTATGAAAAATGGTCTCTTCGCTAAATTCACTCTCGATTTTTATCAGATCATCCCAACTGTATTAAACTGAACTGCAATCAAGGCAAAAATATTGTGGCCAGAAAGTGCCAAGTTACAGTAGAAAAATAACAGGGGTGTATCTGCCATGATGAGAGGTTTTGCCATTTGGCTGAAGATGGCTTGGCCCTAAGTGGTGTGGGAGCTTTAAAAATCTTTTTTTTGCCATAATTTTTAAAATATGGATATGAAGAATCAACTACTCTGACACAATTTTTTTTCTTTTTTTTTTTTCTTTTTTTTTTCTTTCCCTCTCCCTCCTGTTAAATAAAGAACCCTTTTCAGGCATTATTTGTTACTAATATCCTTCCTGGTTTCCTTTGAATAAATTCTAATGGGTGTACTTTTTCTCACCCTCTGGAGTATAAAAACCTACAATGCTTTTATCTACTTCATTCTCTGAGATTCTATCAATGCAAAATAAAGGAGTATTAATAAAAAATTACATATCAGATAGCCTGTGCTCTTTTTTATTGTCCCTAGTTTGTCTTTTTCCAAGCAGCCTGAAACCGCTGATGATTAATTGCAACCATAAATCCTTAGCTTCTCTCCTGAAAAGCAGACAGCTGACACCTTGTACTCAAGTACCATATTCTTTCAGCCAAACACAATTTTGATTTTATTTTCATTATCTTTCCTTTTATTTTCTTTACAGATCTCTTCTTCAGTTCTGGAATACCAATCCCAATCCCAAAAATGTACAACACCTGTGGTTGTGTGTGCTCTTGAGATAAGGTTCATTCCACCTTGGTATGGAAAGCAGCATCCTCTAAAAATGCCAGAGAATGACCTGCAATTGAGGCCATGGTTTGTACAACATGATGAGGAAATTCATTCTTTTCCTTCAGGCAGTGCAATTTGCCTCCTGTCTGTCTAGCAGCCACAGCATTATTCTCAGTCTGGCCATTAGCTGAACTGTAATAATGTGTGGTTCTGTCGGCGCTTCATTTCTGTCAGAAGTAGAACAGGTATGTGCAGAGCATTATGGATTTTTATGTGTTTTAATATATTTATACAACTGTATTAATACACAGATTGGTCTCCTGCCATGCATCAGATGCTCCCAGTCCTCTCCAGCTCATTAAAACTCCATAGAAGCCCGCAGCAAAGCGTTTTCCTGGGAGCCAGAATGGAGGTGGCACGCATCTCAGTCTGGCTACCACTTTATGATTTGGCAAGCAGAGAAATATGAATGTGAGCCATAAATTGGTCTGCTAACGTTTCTATGAAAATAAGCTCCCACTGCTCTGAAACAGATTCTGTTTGTAAACAGGGCTTGCTACTATTTGGATGCAGATTATTTCTAGTGCATGCACTCTCCCCCTTTTTATCTGAGCTTTATTTCCTTGGTAAAGAACTGTGAGTTCTGAAATCCACAACCTACTTTGGCAATATTTAAATGCCAGACTTTCTGTATGTGATATGTTTTTTCTTATATGATACAAAATATTAACACAGAAAATTCACTACAGCACCAGATATCTTGGCCTTTAGGTTTATGATAGTTATAGAGGAATGCGTCAAAATGAAATGAACTAATGAACAAAATTAACATATTATTAACATGAACTATTTTGCTACCCTTAACATAGATATTCTATATTCGCATAAAAGACCACTAACTCCTGAGCTCTCAATATAAGTCACATTATAATCATACTAATGTGTCCTTTGCCTTGTCAGGATTAAACATTAATGTTCCTGTTTTGAATCAAAAGGATTAAAAGAAAACTTTAAAGCTTAAATTGAGAGAACTCTCAGAATTTGAAGAGTTTCTTTTGTTTTTGTTTTAATAATAAAATACAAACCTGAAATTTTTACATTTGAGAAAATAAAGGGCAAGAGAATTGATCCCTTTTTCTTTATCATCCTTGGTTTCTAAGTGGTGTTTTAAAGGTTTCTGGAAAATAATATAATAGTTTACTTTTCTTTTTCCTTTTTTCTTTTTCTTATAAATATTGTAATTATAAAAGATAAGGACATAAAAAATTCTTGGGAAAATTTCTCTAGCAAAGCAAAGATGTTTTAATCCAGATGGAAGATAAATCTGGTGCTATGCTTAAGGAATGAGTTTCTTGAGAGAAAGTAGAATTGGACTTCTGTGATTAATGTTTGTTCTGCCCCCTTGTGGTTATGGAGTCCAGTAGGGCTTAGGTAGGACTGTCTGGGTTTAAATATTCATGACTAAAAATAAGCTTTCTATATATTTCAAGTGATGCACTTTTCCCAGGATATGTGTAGACCAAGAACTCAAGGGAAAAAAAGATAAGACTCGTCAAATATGAAAAATGGACACATAATGTTTAATTAAAGTAGTTTTCCAAAAGAGTATATGAAAAGAAGCTCAGAAACTATATATAAAACATAATTTATTTAGAAAGTAATAAAGGATAATTTCAACTTTAAGCACAGCTTTTCATTGTCGTGTTACTGATACAACTCAGTATGAGGGATACTTGTCTTTCCCAAAAGTTAAAAACAATTACTATTGCAGTTTGATATACCTAAAGTCAAATTTCATAATGAGATCCAGTTATGTTTGTAAGAGTGGACTTCTATATGCCAAATATTTATTTATTTAGACAGATTGTGGAATTACTTCATTTAATCTTCAAAAGATCCTAGAGTTAGTCACACATTAATTCTTAGATAACAGGTCAGATTTTTAAATCAGAGATAATATTGTACCCAGATTCACCTACTCAACTGTAAATAATGACTTATTGTCATTTAAAGAATAAGAAGTAGTTGGTTTTAAAGACAAATTTTCTCAGCCTTTTCTGGGTTTTGCTGCACAGGGCAGATAAGGTGATATTACTATTTAATTTGTCTTCAAATTTTCACTAGGAAATATGTTGAAGTGATTTTCTTTTGCTGGGTACTAATTTTTCAATTCCAGTTTACAGAATCTATCATTAAATGGCTTTCTTTAAATTGTACTGAAGGAAATCAAGTAAATATTTTTATAAGTCTTCAATATGTCCCAACAAAACCTGCTCCATTGCCCCATAATCTATATTTTGTTTCAATAAAGCTTCAAAACAACTAAGTTTGGGGTTTTTTCCTATGATTCTATGTAAAAGAAATTTCAGTATACACAGAAAGTTAAGCCTCTTTCATCTATATCCACACATCCAAAGGGCATACAGTATTAAAATATGCACAACTGATTTATTTTTTTCTAATGAGAGAAATATGTCTCTGTGTATTTTTTAATCCAAATCAGGTCCTGATCTGTAGAACTATAAAAGGCACTGTGGAAACAGGACATTATAAAAAGCACTGGATGGACATCACACCATTGTCTGTAACCTGACTAAGCTCAAACACAAAGTCTCTGAAAGCCGTAAGGTTTTCAGCTGGATTTTCAAGACAAACTTGTCCTTTTGGATCAAACCCTTTCTCTCTTTTGTCCCCGTCAACCCAAGTTATGAACACATTGACTCAATACACTCAAATACAGTTTTTTGGAGCAAACAATTTCAAATATAATCAAATGGGTAAAAAAAAAAAAAAAAGAAAAATAATCTGACTAAAAGAGAGCTTTCTGTTGGTGTCATAGATATAAGAAAAGTTACTACATGATCTAGAAAGTCATGAGACTGGATAGTCAAATCTTGCTTGGAATGGATAAGGAAGTGAGACGCTGAGCTTTTATCACACAATATTCCTCTGATCTTGTGTATAGAATAGGCCTCTCCAAAGTCCTTACTCCAGAAATGGCTTCATGGGGTGACAGCACATCTAAAAAGACTGATTTTCAAAAAGGACCACTGAAATAATCCATGAAGGCACCTTATGACAATGTGAGGCATTAGGGAGACTTGGAAAAGAGTCTTTATATCTTCTTCTAATGATTTTTAATAAGCTATCTCTGCTTTCATAAAGATAGGTAGTGGGGCCGGCAGGATAAACACAACTTGAAGAGTCACAAGTTCGCTGTTAATAGCTTTTATTAGCCCAAATGCTAACAAGATTTTTTGCAGAACATCAAAGGAAGTCTGCTACTAATGGAAATAGCACTCATTTTGGCACCAAAGTACTCTGTGGGAGGTTATAAAGTACATGCAGAAACAGCACAAAATGTTAGACTGCCCAGAAAGAAAGTTAATTGTTTAGGAAATGAGGAATTGAGACCTCAACAGTTCTGTATCTCACGGAAACTCTGATTTCATATCACAGTATAACAGAATGTTTAAGGTTGGAAGGGACCACTGGAGGCCATCTAGTTCAACCTCCCTGCCCAAGGAGGTTCCCTAGAGCATCAAGCGCTCAGGGCTATCCAGACATATCCATCATCTGCACCTCACATAACTCATGCCTGTTAAAAGAGTGTTCCAGGAATAACTGAGATAAAACACATTGCTGGGTGACAGACATAAGGAGACTGGGGACTTGTTGAAATAAGTGGGGTGTAGAAAAATTTTTATAACACAAATACATTTATAATAAGATGATTTGTTTATCATGGGTATACATGTTAAAGCTGGCACTTTCTCGTCTTTCTCACAGAAAGTGAGTTGAGGTTGTGATGTTTCACAGCCACTGCAACTATGAGGCTTCTGTGAGGGTTATGGATCAGCTGTGTGCTTGCTTTTCTACCTGCTCATCTGCCACCACAGAGGCAATGATGCCAAGTTTTTACAGAGCACGTAGTTGTTTGTATAGTTTTGTATTCATCTAATCTAATGCATTTCTAACGAACTCTTCACTGCAAAATTGGTACTTTCTTGAATATGAAAAAAATAAATCCTTGGAGTCCTTGCCTCCTTTTCAGACTAAACAGAGACCATGTGCATTAAACATTTGTATTCATGAATATTTAAGCAATTTTGTTCTTGTATTGATTTTGTATGATGCCTTTGGGTGCTTCCTAGCAGGATTCCCTATGTAAACCTAAGTGAGTGACTTATATGGAGGCAGGGCTGGAGAAATCCATAAATATGCATTTAAATAAGTAAAGGGTCTAGTCAGTGTGTCAACATTTCATTTCCTTGCTGTGCTTTCATTCTTTAGGTTTCAAAATCTGAATGTTAACCAAATACTAGAGTACTCCTTTTCATATTTTTGGACCGTCTGATCTACTCATAAAGATATTTAATGTTCTACACTGCATAAAATGCACATTCTTCTTACTATTTTAAATCCTATTTTCCCAGGCAATACAATAGTTTTTTGCCCTTTTTTTTTCATTTTCATTCATCTCTTATTTTTATTAAATGTTAATCTTGTAAGAAGTTTAAACAACTCTCTGTACAGCGGCAGGTACAATAGAGGCTCAATTTTCTTGGCTAGAATGGGGCATTGAAGAGCAGCTTCTTCCACTACAGTACTGAGATAAAGTTATGTAGCTAGTTTCTTGTTATGTTTTCACTTGGGCTATTATCTTGTACTCAAATCTTTGTCATTACATAAATAATCCAATATATCCCTATTTGTGAAAAAAAATTTTGAAACACACAATATTACAATACAGGTGTGAGATCACAGGACATTCCAGGCCCTGCTTGTTGTGTGAATACTGGCAGTGAGCTGATATATGACCGTTTTGTTCCCTTTGGCTAACACAGAGCTTCCATTGATGTGATGGGTGGATTCAGCAAATCATTTTAACAGATGGTAAAAGAGAGGTTTGTGCCCTGCTGTCCCCGTATGTGATGAGCACTCAGCTCAGTCTCAACATCACAATAACAGATGCTCTAGGAACATCTGTCCAGAAAGAATCAGTGAAACAAAGAAACACTGCAATGTTGGTTACTTATACCTTGGTTAGTAGGGGCCACAAGTACGCAGTAAGTGTGGCCAAGTGTGGCCATCAGGACCAGGGCAGTGACTGCCCCTCTGTACTCAGCACTGGTGAGGCCACTGGTGTGGCCAGATCTGAACTCCTCACCGCAAGAAGGACATTGAGGGGCTGGAGCATGTCCAGAGAAGGGCAACGGAGCTGGGGATTGGTCTGGAGCACAAATGTGATGAGGAATAGCTGAGGGACAGCTGGCAGTACTCAGCCTGGAGAGAAGGAGGCTCAGAGGGAACAAGATCACTCTCTACAATTCCCTGACAGGAGGGTAGTGCCAGGTGGGAGTCTGGCTCTTCTCCCAGACAACGAGCAACAAAACAAGAGTGAATGGCCTCCAGTGCACCAGGGGAGATTCAAGTTGGACATCATGAAGAATTTTCTCAATGAACAAGCAGTTAGGCATTGGAGCAGACTGCCCAGGGAGATGGTGAAATCGCCATCCTCGGAAGTATTCAAGAAATTCCTGGATGTGGCACTCAGTGCTCTGATCTGGTTGACAAGGTGGTGATTGGTCAAAGGTTGGACTTGAGGATCTCAGAGGTCTTTTCCAGCCTAATTGGTCCAGTGATTTCTAGCAGATGTATTTAAGCACACCATTCTAAAGTCGCCACAAAACCAGTTCAGATGAGACTCAAAGGGGAATTCTCCTAGCTCCTCCAGCTCCACTGCTTGAAAACAAAGTGATGGAAATTATTTTTAGATGTTTGAACTGTTAGTGGTGTCACCAGCTACAATATACACAATCTCTTCTCAAGAAGCATACCTCAAAATCTCTGAATTCAACATTCTCTGCAGAATTGTTCTGCGTTACCTTACTTGTTGCAAAGACAGTTTACTTTTTCTTCTTGGTATGAAAGATAATAGTCTTCACTGCTGAAGGAAAATATAGATATTTGGAAAAACACATCTTGCATCTTGCCTAAACTAAAATTACTGAGATGGTTTTTCAATCACATGTTCAAAAGAAAAACGAAGAGAATCAGAATCATTCTAAACGCTGAGGAAATCTGTTGAACTCTTCTTCCTAGAATAATCTGGACATGAGCTAGAATAAACATCACATGATCTTTTCTACAAGGAATAGAAAATGATTCAGTACATGTCACAAGTTTGAGCATGAATGACCAAAAACTGTCTTAATTCCCAAATTCTCTCAGACTTTCCTTATCCTTGAAGTTGGTGTTTCCTACCTATAGTTTTGATGAGCAGAATTTGATATTACAGTATTTTTTTGTTGAAAAACTGTCACTTTTACTGAATTTCCTGGGCCTAGCATTGTATTTTTGTCTAAAAGTTGATGATGCAACTGTAGTGAAGTTCTAATTTTCTCAGGTAGCCATGAGAACCACATTCCTTGTTTAAAAACAGGTTTTTTTCCTAAGCTGTGTTTGGAATGAGCTATCTTTGGACATCCACTTCACATCATGCTGCCTCTAGAAGGTTAATCAAGAGTCACAGCTTATGTCTTACACCCACCACCTCTCCTCAGACTCAGCTACGATCCCTGAACATCCAGTCAGCTCCTGAATTGTGATGATTTCCAAGTATGAAGCTAAACACAACAGCTAAAGCATCTGGTGGCTATTTTAATCCTATATTTAGCTAGGATAAAAATTTTCCTTACATCCTTAGATTCCCATCATCTCCACCATTTACTTAATGAAATTTCATTACAGAATTTGAGTCATTCCTTTCTTATTTCTTTTCTTTTCCTGTTTCCCTCATGATAGACTGAAAACTACCCTTACTCAGATCATGAATATATATTATCATTTACCATAGCAAAACTGCATTTCAGTGTTTAAATTGTAAATAAGACTCCCCAGAAAAGCTGAGAAGAACACTTCTCATGTACTTTGTGGTCCAGTGGGCACAGATTGTCATCAGCTGATATCAGTGAATGACTTGGTACATAAAAACTGACTCAGTGCGTAACATTTGCAAAGTCAGGGCCTTACATCTGAATAGCTCATGCAAATGTAGGATTGTGAAACTCCACTCATTAGTTTCCTGAGAGGTTGAAATATGTTCACCTTATACAAAGTATTTTAAACTCCATTAAAAATCAAGTGTTGTGAGCAATAGCCTGGGAAGTACTCCTGCTTTGGCAGGGAGACTGGGAGAATAATCTAATAGGCTTTCTTCCTCAGTAATTTCTGTGATTCTGTTAACTGTGATAATGTGGCTAATTATATAATTTTAAATTAATTAAACCTGTAAACATTCTCTTCTCAAAATACTCTCTGACAAATTAAACAGTCTACTGATAATAGAAAATGAACTGACTACTTAAGTAAAATCTACTTTTATGTTTTTTTCAACTATTTTATCAACATTTCCTGAAATCAGATGAAAATTAACATGAAAATTTCAGATTTTGAAAAGAAGATTTTTTTACCTCTTTATGAAGATTGGGAAGGTTTTGCTTTAGGAGAGGTATTGATGCTTAAAAAAAAAGGTTAGATTTTTAGGTTAGATGTCAGCACAATACCTCAAAATCTAATACAGTATATCATAATCTACAGAACTGAACAGATCATTTCCTGAAGAATCACAAATAGATGGAAAACAATGTTCCTTCCTAGAGAGAGAATTGTAAGTGAAGTCTCTCTGAGGTGAATTTAGATAGACATTATTACCCAGAAAATTCCTATCTTTAGCCCCTTAGAAAGAAATATCTGCTCATATCTTCCCATAGCCTTCTCAGTGTTGAAAGAGACAGAGAATAAATGGGGTGCTTTAAGAAGCCCATAACATTTTCTTTACCATTTATGCTACCTTCAAGACACCTTTAATTTAGGTTAAAATATGAGTAGAATTGAAATCCAGATGGTTTGTAGGAAAGTCTGTTTCCTGCAGCTGACTTTATTTTAGATATTAGTTTATAACTTGTATTTTAGTTTGCTTGCTTATTTATTGTTCATCTTCTCTTGATACTTATATTGATTAAAAGTGATTTTATATTTTAAAACTATCCAAATTGGTATTTTTTGTATAAATATGTTAAATATTTCTTAATCTTTGCTATTTAATCCACAAGATTTATCCTCAGGAGTTAATTTATTATTTTATTTCATAATATAATTTTACAGAAATTTATATTCACTCTAGCTTTGTGTAGAATAACATACTTCTCAATATTGAATATCATACGTCTGATTATTTTAAAACTTCAAAGGCTTCACAATGACTGTCAGTATTGAACATTTTAAATTCAGAATCACAGAATGGTGAGGCAGGAAGGCAGCCTCAACCCCATGTTCACAGCAGGGTCATCCAGAGCAGGTTGCCTAGGATCCTGTCCAGTCAGGATGTGAATATGTAGGGATGGAGAGTCAAGAATTGCTCTGGAGACCCATCAGACCATTTCTGCAGCCTGTCAAAATTCCTCTGAATTACAACCATTTGTAGTACCTACCACTCTTTCCAGTTTTATATGATCTGAAAACCTGCTGAGTACAGACTCTTTCCCATCATCCTGGTTAACAAAGGTGTTAAACAGGATTGAGCCCCATATTTACCGCTTGGGCACATCACCAGGGACCAACTCCCAGCTTCTCTTTCCCCTGCTTATCACAGGCAATTTTCAATCCACCTTGCTGTCCATCTCCCTAGCCCATGCTTCATCAGCTTGCCTGTGAGGGTATTATGGAAGACAATATCAAAAGCCTTACCAAGGTGAAGATAAATAACACTCACTTCTCCTCCCTCATGCACCAAACCAGTCATCTCATTATAGAAACCTATCAGGTCTTTCATGCATGATTTTCCCTTCATAAATCCAACCTGACTACTCCCAGTCACCTTCTTGTCCTTTGTGTGTTTACAAATGGTTACCAGGCTTATTTGCTACATCTCCTTCCTGAGGACTGAGGTGAGGTTGATGTGCCTGCAGTTCCCTGGCCCTGCCCTTGAAGATGGAGATGATTCTTTCTTTCTTCCAGTCTTCATCAACTTCCCTGGATTGCCATAGTCTTCCACAGAGTGGCCTCGTGTCATTGCCCTCAGCAGTTGTGAATGCATCCTAGTAGGTTTGGGAGACTTGGGAATGTTCAGTCTGTTTAAATGGTCCCTAATTTCATCCTCCTCCACAGACAGTAAACAGTCCTTGCTCCAGACTTTCTCGTGAGTCTCAGGGCCTGGGATTCTTGAAGAAGGTATTGAGAGGCACAGCCCTCTCCATGTCCTTTGTCACCAGGAGTGCCCCATTCAGCTGATTCCTTTTCTTGCCGTTGTACTTATGGATTTAGGGGAGACAGATAACAACACAATAGCCAAGGGCTAATTTGAGTCATGGGCACACCCAGCCCCAGTTCTGGTGAAGGTCTGACTCAAGTCGTGTTTGGGAGACACTGACAGCTGTAGTCAGGATGCAGGCATGACCATGAGCCCATTTCCTCACTCCAAAAACAGTGGAGAGCCCAGGGCACACTCAGCTATCCTGCATGGGGGAACGTGGCAGGATCTACCCTGGAGTAGTGACGCCTCGAAAGGTTCTTGCTTAAAGGTTGTTGGAGGTTTAGAGATTCCCTATCTAATCAGACACTCAGTAAGTGAATCGGGAATGAGCACACTGAACTTTGAAATCTTAGCTAAGCGATACAAGGGCTTGATTGTGCATATATATATATATATATAGTCCTTTAGATATTGATCAAGTCTAGGAGTAAATCTGGATCCAGCTGCAACTAAGCTCCCCTCTGAGGAGACTAGAATGCAAGGAGGTCCTTTCTGAACCTTATGACTCAAGAGGAGGGCCTCTCTGACAGTTTTGTCTGATTTTGTCCTCTCCTTGTCATCAGAACTTGTTAAAGCCCTGTCCCATTTGCCATTAACTTGGATAAATTTCTGTTTTATATCAATAAACATATTGCTGCCTGTCTCTTACCAGTGAAGTGCCTCACTCCATCCAAGGCACTCCCACAGTCCTAAGCCTGCAGGATGCATTCTCTCTCAAAGCTTGGTTGAGACCTGTCCCCAAACACGTTGGGTTGCAACTGACTCCCTCTGTTAGGAACACAAAGCATTTTAACAAACTTCTTTAAAGTATGGTTTGCTTCCATGGGGTGGTGTAAAAAGCTAGTTCATGTGTTAGCTCTTACACAAAACCACAAAACAACCAGGAACTTAATTTTTCATACTAGTTCAAGCTACCTTGGGTTCTCAGTCAAACTTTTATAAGGCTTGAAGCCACAGCAATATGGCTTCACAACTACTTGCCATTTTCATTCTAGATCTCCACTAACATGCTTTATTTGAAATATTTCAAAAGCACAGCAGAAAGAGGTCAAGACCCATTATTTTTTCTATAATGATGTTACAACAGAAAGGGATTCTGAGAGTCTCTTATAAAAGCAGAAATTAAAACACACACCAAAGTAAAACAAACTCAGGACTAACTCTCAAGTGTGCCACAGAATTGGATACATATCCAATTTACATGTTTTTCTGGAAAATAATTCCTTTATTGAACAGTTTGGACTTGACAAAATTAGCATCTGATTCCAAAAATAGAGGAGAAAGACAAAAGAATAATAGAGTGTCTGCTTGCTATTCCCCTTTTTTATGACTGTGGTTAAACCTTATGACATGTTGCAGCACACTTTTACACTTAAGTAATGTTTGCAAAATGTAAATAATCTTATTAGGGAAATATCTACAGAACCACATTATTGAAGATAAGGGGAAAATACTTTCAAATTAATAGATTCACAAGCTCTTATTTTTTGCTTTCTAGCTAGAATATTAAATATAACTTTGCCATAATAGCTTGTTATCACAGATCAAGGGAAGGCTTACTTTCTACCTTTGCAAAACACCAGGAAGCTGAAATAATTGTCAACTTGAATCTGAAATTGTCTTGAATTAGCAAAATGTCCACAGTGTTTTGAACCAAAATGCAGTCTTTATTTTAAAAGTTACATTATTTGTTCATTAATTTTCCACTAGATACCTTTTCTTGTCCTGGAAGAAATTATCTTTATATAATAATTTCTTTTACTATTTACACATTCTGATTTAATCTTTTCATCATGCATGAAATTACTTTGTCCTCACTGCTAAAAAGAGTATGATACCCAAACCACCGTAAGCCTCATAGAGGATGACATTATCATTTTTTTAAAATTTGGATTTATCTTGAAACTTATTTTCCCTGTTTGTTGGTGAGCTGTGTTTTAATAGCATTTTCTGACTAGCTCTGGGATTTAAAAAAGTGCATTTTAATTGCATTTAAGTTGTTTAACTATTCAGGCTATTTTAAGTATAACTGCTTTGTAAGCTTTTTTAATTCCTGTCTTCCGCCACTATTCATTTTGCTTCCTTTTAATATTTTGTGACTAAATAGAGCATCCTTCTCTTGCCAAGCACAGGGAAAACAACAGGAACCTATACTGGTGTTTGCAGCGCTGCATGTGACACATGCATCCATTTTTGCTTGTTTCTTCTCATGTTAATTTTTTATAACTCAAGATAGTTCTTTATCCTCCTGAACTGCATATATCTCCTGCAGTACAAGATGGCCTTGATAAAAGTCATCTTTGGGTGGTCAAGTAATAAGAAATATTTTATAATGTTTCTTTGAAGGCTGTACATTCTGTCAAAATTTCTCTGTCAAATCCTATGTATCACTTGCTGCTATACACTGTTCCGTTTGTCACCAAGGTATTTCATGGAACCATCCCGATAAGACTGAAACAATGTTGTTCATTCTTCTCTGTTTTTTTTTTTTTTTTACTCAGCATTATCTTGTTTTCCTTATATAATTCCAGACTTGGACGTGTGTCATTTTGAGGTTCTTCTAGTGATTATTCATGTTAGGAAGGCTCACACCTTGTGCATTGGGTTTCTGCTGTTCTATACTGGGTGCTGTTGATTTTAGCATCTTTTGTAGATAGGTTTTTATTTCAAATTGTTCTCTTCTTTTACTCATGTAATACTATGTTCCTTCAGGTTTTTTGCTCTTGTTCTGATTTGGCGTAAGTATTTCTCTGGTGTTAGTTCTCTCTTAAGCCTTTTTTCCTCCTTTGAGAATGCTGAAGGAACAGTTCACGTAAATAGCCTGTGGTGACAGGCACCTGTACCAATAAATTATCCCTAATGTCTCTTAAAGGGTTATCCACTACAAGAGACTACCTTCCTCCTTAATATTTTTGCAGCAATAATACTTCATTCTTGACTTCACATTTCCCTAAAATTATTTTTTCATTCCTTTGCCCTCATTCTATAAACTCCCCATCCTTTTCTGTGCGTGAAGCATTTTGTGTTTTATGTTTCACACTTTATTCTTTTTTATGTTAAAATGGTACCCTTGCACTTCAGCAATACCTTTTATGTGAAGGCCTATATGCTTTATAATAACTAATGAGTTAAACTCTGTTATGGAAATTGCACATGCCAGCCACTGGAAAAGGGTTTGTCTCCACATTTCTGCCTAAGCTAAAAGAGAGATTCCTTTATGAAAGTACTTTTTATTAACAGCACTACAGCTTGAGCTGGGTGCTTCCAAAGAGGGACCCCTTACAAAAAAATCCCTGGCAATTATATCCCCACAATCTGAGCTCTCCACTCCAAATGTGAAATTTTGTACCAGTAATAATAGTAAGGTCCAGGGTCCCCTTGTTTTTTATCCATTTGATTTGTTTCCTGTTTGGTTACTAAGCAGTTGCTAAGTGCTTGTCTCCTTATACAATATCACATCCCCTCAGGTCAGCTTCTCTAGTTAGTCATTCAGCATGTTGGAATACTGTTGTTACAGTTCATATACCACAATCTACAAGCTTTGCCTACTCTAGCTATTGATGTTTAAGCTGCTGGCTTTGTCTGCTCTGGCTATTATTAATCTTTAAGCTGCTAGTTCTAAGTTTCAATTAACTTTTTCTACAACGGCTTGCAATATATTCTAAGCAATGCCTTTAATTTCTATATCAGTTAGAGAAAACTGAGGCACTGGAGCAAGCCAACTCACTTCTTGGAGATAAATATAAAGTCTCAGTCAAGCTGTAAGAAATGTAATTTTGTTCCCTGGGGCTTTTTTTGTGGGGTTGATTTCTTGGTATTTTTTTACTGGTCTGCTTGTCAGAACATGCTTCTCCTACAAATAAGGTCTGAATGTAATTATTATTTTCTCTTCATTCACTGATGGTAGTCCCTATGACTAATATATGTTTTGCCATTTAACCTTGTAAACCTATCAAAAAAGAAGGAGAACATATACATAAAAGCCCTTTCAAGCTCTTTATATTGTGACCTTTCTCATACTAAAGTACCAGATAGTCTTCTGGGTATATGTTGTGTTTATATATTTTTTTCATAAATTAAAACCTCAAAATCTAGAAATAATAACTGGTATAGTATTCCCTTCTGTTCATATTTGTTACATTGGAATTTTTAATTTTGTGATGACAATTACATTTCAAGACTGTATTGTAGGCATATGCAGCACTGTCAGATTGACATTCTGCTAGTTACCCCTTAAAATACCTGTTTTGATGATATCTGTAATATAAAAGTTCCTGAGTAGAGACCACCTTACTAGAATTTAATTAAATTGTCAACCTTACACTAATATGTATGTTTTAGCCTTGCAGTAACATAGAGGTCTTTTGGTTTCAAAAATTTTAATGGCTATGTTCAGCGTTGTGAAATGTGATTTTGTGCTTCTTATGCTATGTATTTGTACTTGTTTTGATGGGGATAGATTTTTTTTTCCAAATTAGCTTTTATGATTTGGATTGTGCTCAAAACTGTTGGCACAGGGTTGTTTAGCTACAGTTGAGCTGTGCTTTCACAGTGTCAAGGCTGGGGGCACACTAGAAGTTGAGAGGGAACATAACCAGAACAGATGACCCCGGTCACCAGTGGGATATCCCAAACCATATGGTGTCCCCCTCAGCATATAAAATTGGGGAAAGATGCAGGAAGAATGGTGTATTTGGAGAGATGGCATTTGTTTTCCCAAGTCACCATTAAGGTATGATGGGAGCGTGCTCTCCTGGGGATGGCTGAACTCCTGCCTACCCTTGGGAAATGGGGAATGAATTCCGTGTTTTGCTTTGCTGGTAAGCATGGATTTTCCTTCCCCTATTAAGCCACCTTCTTCTCAACCCACAAGTTTTCTCACATTTGCTCTACAGATTCTGCCCTGTCATCCCACCAAGGGGAAAGTGTACAGGTGACTGTGTGGGGTGCAGTTGCTGGCTGGAGTTAGACAGTCCTTTTTGGCACACAACATGGATCTCAAAGATTTCGAGGTAACAACAGATTTGATTGAAATGTGCCAGACCAAATGCAGAGCTGTCATTGCTGCTTAGGTTTTAATTGACAGGGTCCTGTGCCTGCCATGGGGCTTGCTCACCTTGTATATTCCAGTCTAGTGTTCATTAGTAGCTCTGCTCTTATTTTGCTGCTTGCTGTAGTACTCTGCTGCTTCTCGGTTCACTCTGGGAGCATTTTGGTGGCAGCAGGGGCCATGCATCTGGCTGACACACACATGGCCAGGGCATCAGCACTGCTGCTGTGCTGGAACTCCAGTGCGAGCTCCAGTCAAGAGCACGGTGACCTGTGGATGAGCAGGACACCCTGGAACATCTGTGGCTGTGAATAAGAACACAATAAAGCAGCTGTATGCCCAAGTGTCTGTGCCAGTTACAGCTCTGCAGAGCAGCTACAGCTCTGGAGAGGCTGGCTCACAGATAAGGCTCCCCTTGGATCAAGTACACCCCTAAGGGACTGCAGTCTCCAGATAAGTCCAAGATGAAGTGGGGGGAAAAAGGAGGAGTCCGTTCCGATGTTGAAACCTGTGTTCTGGTCCAAAGAGGACAGGGGTGGAGATGGCAATGAAAATGCCTTTAAATTGTTGAAAAACAGGTTTTGAGTTGCATGTTATGGAAATTTCACTTATGCAGGAACCCCTTGTTGCTAACCAGGCTGGAGCAAGGGGAGGTGTGCATTGCAGTGTTGAGCACTATAAACCAGCTCAAAAGAACCAGAGATGGAGATACTTTTAAATTGTCATAAGCCATGATTTGGGTTGCTTGTTATAGGAATTTTTATAGCAGAGACCATATGAAAAAGTGGAGGACAAGTCTTATAAGAAGCAGTGCTAGTGCAGCAGTGACCTGACCTGACTTTTGGGCCTGAATTTTGGGCCCAAAGATGTCTTATAGCAAAGACCCTTTAGGTATCTACAGCAAATTTGAATCAATACTCTGCTCTTTTTATTGTCACTTATTGACCAATGGAGATTTTACCCAACGTGTAAGGTCCTTCAGATCTCTGCATGCATTCACAAATGCCAGCTCTACCCAATTATGAAACATGGTTCTATTTCCTGCCAATTCAGTGATGTCTTTGGAGAGCCATATTTTACTGCTGTAATGGAGTCGATGTCTGTCTCCACATCAGAAACAGTACAAGGAGCAAATATGAAGTATTGCATTTGCAAATCTTAAATGCTTCTCTCAGTTATATAATCTATCTTTTTTATTGTCTGATAAAAATGCCCTTCATTTTCTGCAATAAATACTGCTTTCTCAAAACTGTTTATATAAAAATGTGTCCTTTAGAGAAGCAAGTATGAAGGAAAGACAAAAAAACAAATTATGCTAATGTTTGTGTGAGTTTTCCCAGCCAATGCCTCACTGTGGCACATCATGATATAAAAGGCCAAACAAGGTGTAATAACCCTTGACACAAGGTGTTTATGATTAGCAAATATCATAGAGGCTTGATTTTGTCATCCCTAGGGATTGAGAGTCTAATCAAAACCCACATAAGTATAACTTTACCTCAGGATGAATCAGAGCAGCAAAATGTAACTCTCTTTCATTTCCAGACAAAGACTTTCTGAAAAGATGACAAGGAAAGGAGAAGCAAATGCTCTTGTGAAGAGATATCTAATTTTAGTGGTGTATCTGACTGAATAGTCATTTCTGACTAATAAGTGAATAGCTGGATTCAGCTGAAGTAATAGGAACTGGGGTCCTCAATGCAGGATTGTGGCATCCCCAGGTGTAGATGTACAGAGAGGATGTGATTTGCACACAGATAATAAATTTTACTGGTGTATACTCATATAACACAGGCTTCAACAAATGCAAATATGTTAAAAATTGAATGTGAAGTCTGCAAAAAGAAGGGGAGAAGCAAAAGTTGCAAGCCTTAATCCTCATATTCCCATCTCCATTAACTTGCTATATTCCCCTAAACTTGAAAGGTAAATTGTAATAAAGAGTATGTGCTATAAAACCAAAGAAAAATACAAGATCCTATGGAACAGAAAAGAAATATGAACTATAAAAGATCAAAGAACTTACCAATCTTTAATCATGTCCATTTTGATAGAGTCAATGCTGGAGTCCATATGCTGGAGTGTTTCCCTTGTTCACTAAAACTATTAACAACTTTTGAAAGATAACATAAATCAAAACCCAGCTAAATCATGTAATCCACAGCTGAGTTCTAGTGTGAGTATAGACTTTACACACTAAGCATGGATCTTTTTATGACCTTTGCTGTAGAAAATAGTTCAAGTTCTCTTTTTGTGCCTGAGTTTGTTTCTTGAGCAAGAATCTCATGCCATCAAATTCTCTGCCAGACCAGGGCAGGCATTCCTCAAGGGCACTGATCTCACTGATCTTGATAAGGTTTTCCCATTCCTGAATTAGGAATGTTTTTTTCTGCACTGTGTCTTTTTGAGGATGGATCTTAATATTTGTTAGATTCGAATGTACAGACACATTATTATAATTTTTTTCCAGTTAGGTTGCATCAGTGTCTCTCCTGTTATGATTATCTTTCCTGATAAAAAAGAAAGAGAGAAAGAAAGAGAGGAAGAGGAAGAGAAGAGAAGAGAAGAGAAGAGAAGAGAAGAGAAGAGAAGAGAAGAGAAGAGAAGAGAAGAGAAGAG
>JAWMQZ010000001.1:13225436-13272463 GCA_035584835.1 Tangara arthus
CAGGTGGGGTCTCAGCAGAGGGGGCAGAGGGGCAGAATCCCCTCCCTGCCCTGCTGCCCACGGGGCTCTGGGTGAGCTCTGCAAATGACAGGTTCTGGGTTCCCAAAACACACTGCCAGCTCGTGTCTGGCTTCCAGTCCACCCGCAACACAATACAGAAATGTAACCCAAAGGCATCCATAAACTTTTTCCCTTTATATCTAATTTTACATTCTATAGGTCACCTTACTTTGGTCTGTAGTTTTTTATGTTTTTAGTCTTTGCTCTTAATGAAAGCACGGATGTTTCAATAAGAGTGATTTAAATTTTGTTCTGCATGCCTCTGAAATTTGTCGTGATTCAAAGCACTGCAGGGAACAAGTTTCACAGTCACAGAACAGCAGCTGAGAACGGTTTGTGTTTTGCACACACAACCACTTTAAAAACAACTACTCTTCAAATTCTCGCCATGTAGCAACCATTCTTTGCTATTCCATATGCTGAAATAACTTCTGCACGTCTTGGC
Source organism: Tangara arthus (assembly GCA_035584835.1). NCBI lineage: Eukaryota > Metazoa > Chordata > Aves > Passeriformes > Thraupidae > Tangara > Tangara arthus. The sequence continues at coordinate 13,225,942 of JAWMQZ010000001.1, forward strand.
TCAGGCCAGAAAATCCTGTTGCCTCTTCTTCGGTGCTTCAGTAATAAAATATTCTTGAACCTCCCTTCAATTAAATTAACTGATATTGCACTAAACCAGATATTATTACTTGTATGGTCTGGTAATACAGTTCATGGAGGAATAGTTCTCATTGAAGAGATGGTAACAAATGGCTGGTGGGACTTCAGTAACTAAAACCAGGTTTTTACACTTGTCAGGCATGAAAGTGAAAGTTCTAATGAGTTAAGGAAATGTAGTAATTTACGAAGCATTGTTTGGTAGCACTCATAATATCACCAAGTTGGTTAAAAAAAAGAAAAGAAAGCATCTTTGTTCTGGAAATTATATGAAATAAACCACTGCTAACTGATAGGAAAGAAGGGAACTACCATGAAAAAGTCTGTTTGTAAGTACCCATAAAAGAGAAAAAGTACACACCTGCCTTGTTGCTGAATATGTAGGCAATTATATAGAGCCAGCTGGAGCATCTTAGCACTGGCAGTCTCATTCCCAGGTAAAATAATAAACATGTCCATAATCCTGCCCAAATATCTGTACCTGATAGTGATGGGGTAATAACTGTTGCTGGTTCATGGTTTTTGAGCGACTGATCTGAGAATAGGAATAAAGTCACACATACAGAAGTGTGGGAACATTGAACATATGGAAATCTGCCTCCAGAGTCCGGAGAAGTTAACTTGTCTCATCTCTCAAATGCTACTTTTGCTGCACCAGACACAGAAGTGTACAATGTTTCCTTCAGACATATAAATTCACCTTATTGATTTCTTCGTCAGCACAATGCTTTATATTGTAACTAAATTAGCACACTGTACTTTAAGCAACCTTGCTATCTCCAAAAATTAAGCAGCCTTCTTTACCTAGACAAAATTATTTTATATTTGTCCTTGTCATTATTCAGTTCCAGAAATGATACAAATAATTATCCCCCTCCCCCACCCAAAAAAAAAATCTGCAAATCTCTTCTTAGTATCTGAACAATTTCAGGTTTGTTTTAAGTTTCTCTAGCAGAAAGGAGAGCTGTTTATTTAAAAGTGGTTTGAAACAGAGTGGAAACAACAAATTTGTCTCTTTCCCATAAAATGTTTATCCAAAATCATAGTAATTTTAGATCTTTATGAAAGTTATATCTTTATGAAAGTCCCTATAAGATTATAAGAACTTGAAACATAAATGTGGTGTAAACATTTATGAAACTCTTTTGTTTATTGTGCATCATTTCCTCACCACAATAATGCTGCTGTTCACTGTTGTATAATTTATCTTAGTGCCACTTCAATTGTGTTTGCAGTTTTCATAGGAAAGCATCCTAGTTGGGATAATTACTCACTTTGGAGACGATCAGCAATTTTGTTCATAAGCACCTCTGAAAATTACCCTATTGGCAGAAGGCATTATCCTGCAAGGGCAACATATTGTGCTGCTTAGAAGGGGTATTTTGTCTTTTGTCTTTTCCTTTTTTCTCCCCCTTTCTGTTCCCCAAAACATTTGACAATTGCTCACAAGATGTGCCAATTTCCTTACAGCTCCTCACCAGTTATTTTCAGATATACAATCTCTGTGCTTGGCTTTTTTTTATTTTTGTAACTGTGCCATTGCCATACGTTCCCCTAAAATTCTTAGCTAATTTTAAGGTGCTCCCTTAACATTTAAGTTTTGAAGACTTGTAAGCAAATCCAGCTGGATTTTCTGGCAGCTTGGATGTCCGTTGGGGAACATGTATCTCAGGATAAATATCCATTATCAAATCATCACCAAGATTTCAGTTTCTATATTTAATTACATCTGCATTGAACGTGCAATTATCAATCAACTTAAAAATAAAATAATCCTTGTAAAAACACCAAGGAGATGTTTCTTGACAAGTTCAGTCACAGCAAGTTTACAGATCCTCAGTTCTTGCAAACTGACTCAAGCGCAGTGATGAGAGCTTGAAATGTTTCTTTTGCCAGAGCCTAATTCTGCTGCTTTTATTCATATGGGAGGACAGACTCCTGTATAAATAATCCCACTGAGCAAAACAAGTAAGCAACATGGGGGAAAATTAATTCTTGCTGTCTTTTTGCAAACTTCACAGCTAGTAAATCTTTGTGGGAGAAAAGCTGCACATGATAGCACAGTTGTGAAAGCTGGAGGCTACTGTGGAAAAGACAGGGAACCTACAGATATATACACTTTGATTCTGAGTGTGATACCCCAAAAGATCTAAGGTACCAATCAAACATGATTGGTAACATCAGATAATACTTTCCCTTCTATTCCCCTGAAATTTTCCTGGCAAGATTTTCCAGTCGCTGGAGTTGTGTTTTAATTCCTTTGAGAACCTATCAAACCTATCAAAGGTTGAGTTCATCCCCTTTGAAATAAGTGTCCCAGCAGAATGACCATTATACTTCTTGATGCTGCTCCTCTTAGCAGTTCACACGGGATAATACTCACTGTAGTTTGTTTCTGCCCTTGATTTTAAAACTTACATAGCATATGCTTGTTTTCTGCCAGCATATTTGTTATACATGTGGTATTATCCAGAAATCATATTTTCTTGTGCCCTAGTCTAAGCACAGCCATTAAACTCCATGTCAGCCTTCCTCCCAGTAACAGCACACTCTAAGGAATAACACTATAAGCCAAAGCATGGGAAATAATACAGGCCTGTCTGCTACTGGTACTAATTAATGTTTTACAGCACTTTGCAATTCTCATCTTTTGGTTCATTTAATATATGGTCATGAGCAACAAGAGTCATATAGCTTTGGATGGCAGAAAATTTGTTCTTTATTTCTGCATCTCTCTAATCCCCATTTGTGTGACCTCAGCATGATTTGCTGTTGTGGTTCACTGTGGGACACTTTTATTTACAGATCTTTATTTCCTAACTAATGAGTTGTTCCATAAGCAGCAGAAACAATGAAACCCTGAACACTTGTGTACTTTGTCCCCTCCTGCCCTCCTCTCTCTGTCCCTCCACTGTGGAGGAGGGACCTAAACATACCCTAACATGCATTTTAGGTGGGATATGTGACAGAGTACTTTGAGCTACATGCTTACTGATGGGTACACCAGCTGCTGCCTCTTCCTTCAGGGAGGCCTCTGTATTTTACAGTGGTATTACAAGAATGTGATTATCTTTGAGCTTTATACTCATCTTTTGCTGTTTTACTCCACTGCTTCAGAGCAGTGAAAAGCATGTTCCTCTTTTCATTGAAAAGCTGGACTGGCAACAGATTTTCTCCAAATGCTGTACCAATGTGTTGTGGACAGCCTACATTGTGTGCTCTGGTGACTGCTGCAGACAAGTAACAAGGCAGAGCTCTCAGGACAAGGAATCCTCTTTGGATGAAGAACATCCTCACCTGATTTCAAAGGAGGAAGAACTAGTCACTCAGACCTGACACTGGTGAAATTCTCATCATATTGATAATTTCAAATAAGCAAACTTGGGATAGCAGCATTCTTATAGGCAAGAAACCTCCTACTTGCTTCTGTATTGTGTTCTGGTAGAGCGTGAGTGCATGGATTTCATTCCTTGAACCTGTGCAGATCAAAGTGCTTCTGACCCTCAACTATAGGGTTATAGATGTTCAGGTATGTGTACAAGTTATATGGTTTTATTTTTTAACACTTATTTTCTCTAATTATTCCACTTTTGCTGGATGAAAATGCTCCAAAACATTAAAGATAAATCTGATATAACTGGCATCCTACCCACTTGATAGTGAGGGTTTCTTGCTCTTTGCCAAGCAAATTTTATTTTTATTTTTAAGATTTTTATCTAATAATTGCTTCATTACCTTTCTATATTAATTTATTAATGATGTCTATCGCTGTAGTTGGGTACTAGGGCTAATGGAACATTTACACCTGGGAAAATTTCACCAAAAAATTTCCTCTGCTGTGCTTTCCTGAATCTGCACTGAAGGCTGGTTCCAAAAGCTCCTGCAATTAAGAATCTCTCACGACATTCATGAGCAGAGCGCCTCCTAAATATAAATCCCATTCTGACCTGTAAGGCTTTGCTGAGGCTGCCATATTTTGGATTTCCAAAAGTTTATGAGGAATATCAGTTCAATTCCACTTAAATATATATGAACCTGTTCCTTTTATACTATATTACAAAATCTTTAGCTTAAGAGCAGGACTTTGAGGTGTGGAGCGGAGCAGTATGATTTTGATTTACGTGGTGTAGATCAACCAATCAATGGCAAAAAGCCCTCACATTCCCTTCTACCAGCATTTTCTGTTCACTCTGTTTTATACCCAAGTGTCCTAAAACCATCCTCTGAGGAAAGAATTTGGACTTTATCCCCTATCTTGTTCTTCCCAGAAAAATATTTCTTCTTCCTATATTTCAGAATTTTGTAGACTACTCTGCAGCAGGAGCCAAGCTGGAGATACTGATCATGTCGTTCATATTAGTTTGCTGCAAAGGGACTCCTTGTCTCCCTCCTCCTCCCCAAATCCTCTTGAAAAGGGCAAGGGAAGGGTTGGGAAAAAATATTAGGGATGTGTTAATTTGGATTAATCCTTTATTATCCACTATCACCGCTTCACATTAATATAAATCTACTTCTATCTCCTTCCATATATCATACAGTTGGTAAGGTGACAAATTTATGGAACCTGCTTTGGAGCCTATAGCTTAATTAACCCCCTCAAAAAAGAATTACCTCTTCAAAGTCAAGCTGGACAAAAAACCACCCCTTTATGCAGGTTGCAGGGTTTTTTCCTTACAAAGCAAGATCCCCGGTCAGACAGCACCAAAGCATCCAAACGGTAAGCAATTTATTTTTTATCGGTTTTATTTCACGCAGCCGTGAATAGCCGAGGTATATTTCCCCTCTGGACCAATAACAGAAGTCAAACCAAGTGAATTCCTAGACAGCCGAATGAACACAAGCCCGACGGGATTAGTTACGGGCGCACCCGTACGCGGGGCTCGCTTCCCGCGGGCGCAGCGGCGCGTCCCGGCCCCCGCCGAGCCCCGCGCAGCCCCCGCCGCCCGCTCCCGGGGGGAACGAGGGTGCCAGGGGAGCATCCCCGCCCGCGGGCGGCCGGAGCGTCGCTCCCGCGTTCTCCCGGGATGCTGCGGGCTCCCCAGTGGGATTCTCCACCGAGCCGCTGCCTCTCCGTTTTAGGCTGTGTCCCCTCCGTCAGGAAGGGGGGAGCGGGCTCCGGAGGGGCCGCGGCGGCGAGCGGGGGGAGCCGGGGGCTGCCGGCAGGCGGGCGTGCGGGGAGGGACGCGCGGGAAGGGATCCAGGAGGGGCGCAGGGTGGGATGCAGGGGGAGATCGGGGAAGGGATCCAGGAGGGGATGCAGGGTGGGATTGGGGAAGGGATGCAGGAGGGGATGCAGGGTGGGATGCTCCGGTCCTGCTGCCACCTCTCAGAGCGGCGGAGGAATCTGCGGGTCTGGCGCTCGCCGCTGTGGCGGGCGCGAGTGCGGCGGAGGGATCGCCGGCCCGCCGTGCGCCCGCCTCCTGCGCGGCGGCGCGGCCCCGCCGATATAGCGCGGCGCGGGAGGCGCGGCCGGCACTTGGCGAGCGGCGCTCCGCGGGTGCGGGGCTGCGCGGGCAGCAGCGGCAGAAGCGGCGGCAGCAGCGGCGGCAGGGTTTGCCTGGGCTGGCCGAGCCTCCTCCGACTTGGAACTGTCCACCGCCGAGAGCTCCTGAACATGAGCCTCCTGCCTCTCTACCTGCTCGGATTGCTCCTCAGTAGCGGGCAAGGTAGGAGCGGAGCGCGGCCGCCTTTTTCCTTTTTTTTTTTTTTTTTTTTTTTAATTATTATTCCTGCCTATGCTGTCCACTCGTTCAAATTAACGGAAAAGAAACGGAGAAAAAAATTAAAGCAATGCATTATCCTGGAACCAAATTAAGAAGGACCTAAAACTTGCTTCATCGCCCACCTTTTTCTTTTTTTTTTTTCGTTTCAGTCTTCAAGAGGTGTCATTTAGGAGGAGGAAAAAAAAAAAGCTGGACAGTGCTAAGTGCACTTAGCTGCTTTGCATAGGATTTTGTCTTTTTGTGGTTTTTTGTGCCCAATAAATGTGTGAGAGAGATGAAGCGATCACACAAAATCTGCCGAGCACTGGTCTTTAAAATCCGCGTCTGCCCGGGGGGAAGGCAGTGCGGGCTTCGTTCTTAGGAGCAGGGAGAAGTGCTGGCGGTAGAGCCCGTGAGAAACCTGACCTGAAGTCTCCCTGTCGGGGTTTCTCCTCTCTGGAAGACCCTTCCCCGCTCGCTGCCGGGACACCGAGCCCCCGGCTCGGGGTGGCGCGGCGGGGAGGGCGCTGTCGGGGCCGCGGGGCTGTGCGCGGGTGCGGAGGAGCCCGTGTGCCACGGAATGGCACCGCGGGGTGCGGGGGCAGGTGTGTGCGGGATCGGGGCGCGCCGGGCTGCACCTCCGGGCGCGCTTCGTCCTTTGCATTTGTATCTGGATATATTTATATATATATATATATATGTGTATTTATACACATACGTACAGTGCTTCGAGAAACGCGGACTCGGGGGTTGTGGTGCGGCCACGGGGTTTGGTCTGTTTTCTGGGGCTGACATATATATGTGTGTATATACATATGCATATATAGCTATTTATTTGTTTATTTTTGGATGTTCCCTGCGTGGTCACTTAAGGATTTGTGCTCCTGCAAGAGACTGGGAGGGAAGGGGCGCCGGGGGGGGCGCAGCCGCCGGGTGAGGGATAACCACCGCGGTGTTTGGAAACTGTGCGGGCAAGTTCCCGGCGTCCGGCCGGGGCGCTGAGCCGCGCGGGGCTGTCCCTGCCCCTCTCCCGCTGCCCCCCTGCCCTGTGCGAGGCTGCCATCCCTGCACCTGCCGGGGTGGGCGGCGGCCCCGCTTCCTAAGGAGGTTTTAGGGGAGAAATAAACCCCACCCAGCCCGAGCGCCCCAGCGGGATGGCAGCGGGGCCGGCCCGGGCCGCGCTGCCGCCGCCGGGCGCCAGGGGGCGGCCGAGCTCCACGGCGGCGCCGGGCAGTGCCCGGGACGGGGCGGCCTCGCCCCGCGGCTCCCGGGATGGAAGGGCTGGATGTGTCACCGTGCCGGGCTGGAAAGGGCTGGATGTGCCACCCCAGTGTCCTGTGCCGGGCTGGATGTGTCACCCACGGTGTCCTGTGCCGGGCTAGCGGGGCCGGATGTGTCACCCACGGTGTCCTGTGGGGGGCTGGCTGGGCTGGATGTCACCCACGGTGTCCTGTGCGGGGCTGGCAGAGCTGGATGTATCACCCACGGTGTCCTGTGCGGGGATGGATGTCACCCACGGTCTTGTGCGGGGCTGGAAGGGCTGGACGTGTCACCCACAGTGTCCTGTGTGTCACCCACGGTGTCCTGTGCGGGGACAGCGAGATTTGTGGCGCTTAAGGGAGGGACGGGGGTCAGGCATGATGCCTTGAGGTACCAAGAACCGCAGCTACCGAGTCTCCTTCCATGCATCCGTGGCTAAGCCTGGCACCATCCAGACGGTTTCTTTCGGCCACAATTAGGAAAAAGAGAGCGCCAGGTGCTCTCAATTTCTACACGAGAAAATGCTCCCCGGCTTTTGGCACCCCTGGGGTGGGGAGGTCTCCCGAGGAGCAGCGATTCGGGAGCACTCCGGAGGCTTTTCGGCCCTGGGATGGCAGAGGAGGAGAACGGGAGCGCTTCCTGCGGGCTTTGCATGGGTCCACCTGGTGTAATGATGGAGATGTGGAATGCGCCTCCTCCAAAGGAGGAAGGGTAGAAAGCGACTTTGTGAAGTGTGATTTCTGCAGCGTGGGTGGATTGCGTAGTTTAGGTTTCTTACTATCACAAATGTCAGGAGATAAATAATGGAGTGGAATTACAGATGCTATTAAACCGAGTTTTAAAAATTATAGGATATGTGTGAGGGGGGGATGGAAAGAAGAGGAGGAAAGCTGAATAAACCCAATATTGATAGTAAGTTATTTCCCTCAGTTTAAAGAAACAGCTTCATTTTATTGTTTTTAATAAAGGAAGGGAATTGCAGTGGCAGAGTACGATTTTTTAACTGACTGTAGAAGGAACAGAAATGTGCAGCCTCAATCCACAGCAGGGCATAGTAAATGGGAATGGGAGAACATCTGCATATGGAAAATACACCCATTTAGGCTGCTAGGGAAGAGGCATTTTCTACAGTGGTGTTTGGGGGGGGAGTTTATTAGTTTAAATTTTAATGAACATTATTGAGGTAATTTATTGTACTTTTTTTTTTTTTTGACAGCACTTTGAAGTAATCTTGAGAATTGAAGTGAATCAAATGATTTGAGAGGCTATTCCAAAAACTCTTGGGGATTTTTTTTTTTATTCGGAGAATGCAGTGATGAGGAACATTTACATCATCAAATGAAGATTGTGGTACTTGTGAGGGTTACTTTTTTGGTTTGTTTTTAAGAAAGACATTATTATGTCAATATTTAATGATTATGACTTTTCAAACAGTTTGGATGGCTAAGAAAAAGTCAGTAACTACATTTGGATCATTTACTTTGGAAATATTGAAACTCCTGGGTTCAGGATTTATATTTTGAAGGATATAGCTGCAGTAGATTTTATGAAGAATGACTGAAGCCTTTTCTTTGAGAAATACTGGTGTTTAAGACTGGAGAGAGGGAACTGTGCTGTATTTGTTCTGTTCCAGAAAATCAGAGCAGTTTGAGAACAAGTAGCAGACAGGCACCCCCTCCCCCAGCCCCTTACGTTAAGAGCTCATGAATGTCATAATTATCTACCAGGGCCAAATAGTCCCTCTCCTAATTTCATCACAAGGGAGGAGTTTAACTGGTAGTGTTATTATGCTCGAACAAAAGGATTTTTTTTCTTAACATTTCAAAGCTGTCCAGACAATTTATCGAGCTTGAATTAGCTTTGCTTTAATAAAAATTGAAACAAAACACACACACATAATCCCCACCACACCACAAAACAAAAAAGAGCATACTGCACTCTGCAAATCTGCCTTTTAAGATATGTAGTGATAAATAAAGTTTCCTTGGTTTTTAGCAGTGTCTGGGGACACTGACTTGAAGTGGATGAAATGGGTATCTTCCCAAATTGTAAAATCCTATTTTGTTTACCACTCTGCATAATACACATTTCTTTAGGTTAGCTTGTTCTTTTTTTTTTTTAAGTTGCAGTAGAAAATGTTTTGCTTGTAGAATTCAATCTATTTTGTGCTCATCCAGGAGATTCATAGGAGTGAGTATGTTGTGCTTCAACTTTCTTCTTTTCACTGCTTTGGTATGAAGTTTCTTCTTGTATTTTGTGAAGAGTTTCTCTTTACAAGTGCCTTAAAGGGACTGCTTGTTAATGAGAAACTTTCCCCCTGGGAGATGCCAGCGTGTGTGTCTTATTCACCAACAGTCTGGAATCCTGCTTCTTTCTGCTTTTTGTGTAGTGGACCCATGACATTTGGAATTTTTGAAATCAGTGATTTTGCTTACTGGATTAAGTGGAACTACTGTTTTCTGGTTGTACACTGAAATCTGAAGCAGATTCTGAGACTTCAACCAGACATTTTCTACCAGTTGATTTGTACAATTGCATTAAGATAAAAGCACAGCTGTTATCTTTCCTTCTTGTTTTCACCCTTCTAAAACAAACAAAAATCTGACAAAATCATGTTTGATTTTTCTATTTTAGGCTACATTCGCCTCTTCAGGTAAATAAATATGAGAATCAAAATACCTGCCTGAAAATAAGTCTGAACCGATGAGGAGTTCTGAAACATTGACTTAGAAATAGGTGTATGAGAAATATGTAGAGAGTTTTATTTCATGGACTCCCATACAAATGGAATTAGAGATACTTCTATCATTTACAGTAACTCTAAATCATGAAACATATGAATGATAAAGTCATAGACACAGAGCTTCCAAGTCTTAGAGGTTGAATAGCATAATTTGGACTTTTCCTCTTTCAACATAACACATTTATTTAGATAACTCATTATTTTTATTAAGGGAAATGCTGCTGGATTGTTAAGACAAAGTTATGTATTATTTGCCTTTCATGGCCACCTTCTTCAACAAATATTTTGAGAACAAATGCAGTATTTGTTTGCCCTTTCACTGACCTTTTCTTTGAGGTACCTTTCTCAAGTGGCTCATGTTTACCTACTGATTTTCTTTCAATTTACTCCAGTAATCCCACAGTTACACTCAGCACATGCCATTTGATTCCAGTGCAATTGAGTCAAGTTAATACGACATTTTGGGGAAACACATGTTTTAACTTCACTGTAATTTGTGTCTGTGAGTTGACAATCTATTATTGAAAGAGTAGGATATGAACTTCTCGAGGTGAAGAATCTGGATAATGGCTGGTATTCAGATTTTAAACGGTTTATTTTGACTAATTCATGCCAGATGTTTTATTTGTTTGCTTAGGTTGTTGTTTTGCTTGGTTTGGGTTTTTTTTTTTTTTGTGGGGTGTTTTAGTTTGCTTGTTTTATGGTTTTTTTTTAGCATACATATTTGCTTTAAGAAATAAGGGCAGTCTAATTGATGATGTGTATTCTAAAGTTCTGCAGGCCATTTGAATCTCATTTTCAATGTCTTTTGAAATTCAGAAATAGGAGAGACTGGAGGAAAAACTTATTGATAACCTGAGATATTCAAATCTGGAGGCTTGTTGGAGTCTCATAGACTAGATCCAGGCCTATTGGTAACTTACATCTTAACACAAGTTTTTATTTTGACCTAAGCAATCAATCATGGCCTAATTCTGACATAGTGTCATGGCTTCCCCCTTGGTGTATTTAACTGCTTCTTAGTTTAGGTATTTGACTAGAATATTCAATTTTTGGTAACTAGTTTAAACTCAGAATATTTTTTAGTATTAAATAGGACATTCAGAGCACTATTTGCTGTTACTTCAAGAATTTGAGGATGTCCAGTTTCAGTGACGTAATTCTGCATTATTTAACAAAATATTTTTATTGCTTTTGTAGCTCAGTTCTTCTTAAAACTGTTTGAATGTGTTTGTGTATTTTTAAACTATATCAGGAATCAAAAGAGTTAACTTAAGAAAGCAAGATACTCTTCAGATGCCTTTTATTACACCGTAGCATCTTTAATGGGATGTCTTTAAAAATAAAAGTACCAAGGTTCTTATTTTTATTACATGCCTGAATTTTTGCATTATTTGTTATCTATTGATTAATGATATCATTAATTGGAGAAGACATTTTCTGATTTGTTTTGCTGTAGATGAGCAGAGAACCTACCTTTTAATTTATTGAATAGAAAGAAAAGAAAAACAGGGAGAGTCATTTATCTGGTTACAGCTATTTGTGGTGACATATTACGATATTGAAATCCTTGTGTACTGGAAAAGAAATACATGTAAGTGTTAATAAATGTTATGTGGAAAGGACACAAAGAATACAGGCATCCACAATGTTAGAAATCCTTGTGTTCACAAGACTGCCAAGCCTTTGAGTGTCCTGCATTTCAGTGGCTCCATGGAAGCACCAAACCAGAGGCTCATTCTTAGCAGGAATCCATTCATTCCAGTGGCTTCACTGAAGTATGTCAAAACATCTCTTGAAATGACAGGAGGTCACCAGCATTTACTTTTTAAATAGCATGAGGTAGGGAACACTGCCTGTTTATGCTGCTGTTATGATTTAGGAAATTATGATTAACAGAAAATCTCTCTCTTTGCATTTGTGCATTAGCAGCTGGGTCATTAGTGAATGCATGGCAGTAATGGCCTGAACTGCAAGTCTAATGATCTACTGCAGAATGAGAAATTTATAACATAGTGCTTAGATGTTAAGATATCTGTGAATATTGTCATTTGGGAGGCACTAGAACATGATTCACACAGAAGTTGTGGATCCTGTCCCTGGGATTGTTCCAGTCCAGGTTGAGTGGAGCTCTGAGCAAGCTGATCTAGTGGCAAGTGTCCCTGCCCATGACAGTGGGGTTAGAATGATTTGATCTTTAAAGTCCCTTCCAATCTGAGCCATTCTATGATTGTAGCCAAACTTTGATAATTTTAGTCATAGGACACCATCCATTGACTTAAGTTTGTGTTTGCGTGAGAGACAAGAAGGACCAGTTCTTTAAAAGCATTTATTTTACTCTCTCAAGTAGATTAGTCTGGGAAAGAAGGTTACAGTAAAGTGTATCAACTAAAGATTCATTACACAGTTACTGCCTATTTAAGAACAATGCTAAAAACTTGCAGCCAAACACCTGCTGAAATGTTTTATCTGCTTCCTGCCTCTTGTGGAAAAGAAAAAATGTGGTTCTTTGGTTTCACCTGCTCTTTAATGTGATGCATAAGGATCATGGCAAAAAGGATGAAGAAAACAAGTCTTTCAGAAACCTATTTGGCAAGCCTGGAGATCTACTAACCAAGGGTGTAATTTGTTACCAGTTTCCGTGGTCCAAGCATAATCTTGTCTGAAGTATCCAGTTTTTGGATGGATAACATCCAGACAAAATTGGGAAGCAGCATGTAGTACTATGAAGGTTTTGTCAGCCTCTTTAGTAGTCCTATCATTGTCAGCCTCTTTAGTAGTCCCATAATTACTGAAATAAATGTCCTCTTAACTAAACAAGTTCCTTCAAGAACTAGCTTTCCATAAAAAGCATAGATCTTTGATATGTTAATTTATGTTCATTTAAGATGTAGTGGCTCTTGGTAAAAAGAAAAAAAATTTGACAGGGAAATACAAGTGGCTCATTTTCATTTTGCAGAGTTAAATTTTTTCTCCTAACAAAATTTATATTGTGACTTTAAAAGGCTGCACTCGTTTTCATTTGGTGTTCTAATTACCTGAGTAGTATTGCTAAACAGTGGACAGAGGTTGATGAATAACCTCATAATTCAGCAATAGTCAGAGCTGTAGCTTATGAATATCTTATAAAGATACAAATGAAACTTTTCAAGATGATGTTTCTCATTAGCTAATACTGAACTAGTGCTTTGCATTGCAGTTGTAGTCTAAGGAACAATATCAGCTATGATCCAAAATTCATACTTGGAAAAATTCATACTTCACACCAGAAGTCATTGTCCTGACCCCTTTGCCCAAGAGGTGCCCTTTAGAGCATAGTATAAATTCAGATTAAAAACACTCATTGCCAGAAATTTTCTTGCTACTAAAAGATGTTGCACCAGATTCAGTCAAGCTGCAAGTAATTTCAAACCCATTAACTTTGCAGACCTTTGTACTCAGCTGAATTTGGCTTGCATGAACTCAGGTCCATGGTTAAAATAACAAAGTATTTAAAAACAGAAAGATGTGATACAGATAAATAGGAAAGAAGAGGTAATCTTGCCTCTTATTATGAACAGTTCCTTTAACTGATGATACAATCTTTTTTTTTTTTATTGTAAGAGGATACATGTAATCAAGGTGCAGTTGTATTGTGTTAATATTATGACATTGTTATTTTAATTGGTCAAAGCAGAATAAACTACAGATCCAGTGTGGCTGATTTACAGGGAAGAGGATAGCAAATGAGGATATCTTAAATGTACTGGAGACCAGTTATCTGGAGTATCATAATACAGCATTTTTTAAGTTCTTGAACACACCATACTCATAAACTAATGTGCTTACTGGATCAGAAAAAGATTGATGTGCTCCAGTGACCTCAACAGAGACTCAAAGCAGGAGTCATAAAGGAACAAGTAAGTACAGAACAGAAAGAGTGTGATACTTCTGTCAGTGCACCTACAATGTTCAGGGATATGTCAGGTTATATCTGTGTGATCTTCCTTAACAATCTTGGCAGATCTTTGTTGCCTGAATTTGTTCCTAAATCTGCCGGTGCTTTGATCTGCTTGGTACAAAGTGTCAACAACTTACTCAAGAGAAAAAAAAAGTCTGAAAAAAATGTTCGGTCCTTTAATTGTGGTGCTGTAAGTAGTGGAGTCATACCAGTTCCTTACTTGACTCTTCTGTGGCATTCAAAATTGCACATAACAGAGAAGCTGCCAATCTCCTATGTGATGGACTCAGAACTACCTGTTATATTCATGAGCTTTACAGTGTTTTTTTTTTTTTTTTTTGCTTAGTAGTCAGTTCCCTTATTTTTTTAAGCATTTTATTTTCCTACCTTTTTGGTAATAGCTATTTTAATTTAACAAATAGTAATGTGAAATATTTGAATTTTAAGCTGATTTGCATCAGGCCAATTTTAAAAAAGTTTCCTTGTTTGTAAGTATCTCTTTTGCGCTATAGTCAGTGTTGCAGGTTGTGCCTTACAAGGAGGTGAGGGCTAAAACTGGTCGAGCAGTGATCCTGGTGAAATAAATGCTGAGAGAGATTTGATTGCTAAAAAGATGATTCCCAGGGATGAGTGTATGGAAAGAGCAGAGATACTTTAAAACAAAGCTTGATACATGAGTAAATGGATATAGGATGATTAAAAAAATAAACAAAAAGAAACCCAAAACCAACCCTTCAGGATGAAAATTAATTTCTGACCAACAAAACAGTGACTCTGTAGCATATGAACAGGAGGGAAGAAGTATTGTTACTCTTAAGATGGGTCAGAATCACAGAATGTCCTGAGTTAGAAGGAACCCACCACGATGACAGTGTCAGACTCCCAGCCCTGTGCAGGAGACCCCAGCAATCCCACCATGTGCCACAGACATTGTCCAAATGCTCCTTGAGCTCTCTCAGCTTTGGTGCTGTTCCAGTGCCCAGTCACCATCTGGTTGAAGAACCATTTCCTGATACCCTTTTCCTGATACCCAACCTAAACCTCCCCTGACACAGCCTCAGACCATTCCCTTGGGTCCTGTCACTGTCACCACAGAGATCAGTGCCTGCCCCACTTCCCCTCCTGAGGAAATTGTAACTGCACCGAGGTCTCCCCTCAGCCTCCTCTGCTCCAGGCTGAACAGACCAAGTACCCTCAGATGCTCCTCATATGGTTCCCCTCCAGACCCTTCCCTATCCTCATTGCCCTCTATTGGATGTTCTCTGATATAATTCCTGTATTGAGGTAGCCAAAACTGCATACAGCACTTAGAGTGAGGCTACACGTGTTGTCACAAAGTGTAGCTTAAATTCTTTGCATTTTTTTAAATTTTATTTTACCAATAATAGAGAATTGCAAAGACAACCTTGCACAACATTTAAGCCTGGTTTTTGCTAATCACCTGAATGATCTGGTATGAGGGATCTTTATTCTGCAACAGAATCTTTGGTTTTGCTGCTTTCTGTTTCGTTTTTTGTTCCTGAATGCTAATTTTGTAAATTTTGTCTTAATAATCTTGGAATTTAAGATGAATTATATCCAGTGGGTCATTGCTGTCTGTAATAAATAATGCAGCCAGTCACGCGTTCCTCTGCTTTCTCTGTTGGGGAACAAAACCCAAATTTAGAGTTAAGCAGAAGCTAATGCTGACTTTTCCCAGTGGAGACTGTCTGTAGTATCATATGAATGCCAAATCTCCAGACTTTTATTTTCTTTTATTTTAAGAAAACTGTGTTATGTGAGATGAGTTCTGCTAACAGAACTGTGCACACCCTGCAGCCACGGAACTCCCACTGGAGTCAAGTGTGTCAGAGGTTGTACTGATTACACTTTTCAGGGTCTGATTGAAGCTTTCAGGAGTTGTATAAATTCCATATGAGTATGTGGGATTTTTGATTCAGTGAAGAATAGAAAAATCAAGCTCTAACTTCGTGTGTTTAAGTAGTGGGCATGTTTATAAGTAGTGCTGAAAAAGTGTGGGCTAATCCAAGAGCACGGAAGAACTGGAAACTAAAGGGGTGTTCTGGTGTGCCAGATTCTATTCAAGAGATAGAATGCGAGACACAAAAAGAATATTTTTCTCTGTGCTTTTCAATAATAAATCCAAAGATACATTGTAAATATTGTAAGCTACTGATTTCATTATCTCCCTCTGGGAACATGCGGAAAAAAATTGCAATTAATCATCATGTTTACTTAGCTGTAGCCCAGGCTATAACTGTGTTGGGAAGTTTAGCATTCAGTGTGAAAATCCATCACTAAATTCATCACTCGGTTTTGCTGGAGTTTTTGAGAGTTTTGATTTACTTGTTTGTTTTGGTCTGTGGCTTTGTGACACTGGTCAAAATTGTTCTTAAGGCCCTCAGTATTCAGGTCATGCCTGCAGGTCTGTAAGTGCCACTGTCTGAGCCATCAGATGTTCCAGGGACTTGTGCCAGTTTATGGCAATTCCACGCATTGGGTTCAACAGCTTTTAGCATTTAGTCAAAATAATCCTTTCCACCACCTGTGCACGGCTTTTCTGTGAATTAGAATTCTGTCTTTGGATTATACAGCCTGTGTATGTAAAAAATTTATGTTGCTGGGTTTGAGAACTCTCTGAGAGGTGGTGTTTCCTATACAGTACTGCTACACTTATGGTAGACTTACTCTGATTTTACCATTCTTGGAAGAAAATTTTTAGAATTCTGTTTACTGTCACGATAGTGATTTTCAATTCTGTAAGTGCATGGACTTTGTATGTGCTGCTAATTTTAAAAATAATTTTGATCTTACATTCAAATTTCTATATCATTTGCAAAGAGTAGTTTAAATCAAAAGATTCTTATCTGTGTTCTAACATCTCAGGAATCACCTATTTCACTCTGCGTAGTCCTTTGTGCCACACTCTGACAGCCTTTTATTTTTTTGTGGTCCTAGGTACATGAATGAACACTTTATCTGCTGCATAAAAGAGCAGATATGGCTGGGGAAACTATTAAATAAAGAGTAAAAATGGTGATGAAAGGAAATAGACCTCTCTGTGAATCACGTATTTTGCATTTTTAGTTACATATGATCTGATTTAGGAAAAAACCAAACAAGCACAACTAAGCAATCCCAGAAAGCATCTTTTTCCAGGGAAAAACCCTTCTGCTGTTAGATGGATTTCTGATTTCTGCTCCTCTGTGCTCATTTTAAAACAGGACAGATAACTGTAGCCAGTGAGTCTACCAGAAAATTAGAAGACTTTATCATCATGTAAATATTATAAAAGCTATTTCTATGGAAATCTTACTCTTTTTTAGTGTTGTTAGTGACTGTTGCTATTGTTTTGTTGCATCTTAACTATGTTTGTGACTATTTTCCAGACTGTGATGCTCGCTGAGGAGTGTTCTCAAGGGTTTTTAGATACTATTAGTCTTTAGACATGTAAGTCAATGCAAGGTAACCCTGCAGAAAAACCATTTCTGTTCATAACTATACCAACTCTATTTCTTGTGACCTCTAGATATTAAATAAGTAACATCCCTATCTGTCTTCCTGTATAAAACCCTGTTTCTGCAGTGATGGTCTGTTTTGACCTATGAAAATTACTGAATTATCTAATTACTTTTATGAAAGTTTGAGCAAAAAAACCAGTGTTGTATCTGGGGAGAGATGGGAAACTCAAGCAGTATGGAAGGAGGAACCCTGAGTGCTTCTTCTCCTCCAACAAGAAATATTTCTTGGTCAGTGGTGGAGGTTTTCTGTGGTTTTTTTTTGTTCATTTGGGTGTTTGTTTTTTTTTTGATGTGTTATTTTACTGTTTTGTTGGTTTTTTTTAAAGCGCTACTAAAACAAACCATTTGGTTTTCATAGTTCAGAGGTGCTTTTATAGAATCACAGCATTGCTGAGGTTGTCAAAGACCTTTAAGTTCATCAACCCTCAACCCAGAATCACCACGACATTCACCACTAAACCATGTCCTCTGTCATATTCACACATTGTTTGAATGTTGAGAGAGATGGTGACTCCATCACTTTCCTGGGAAGTCTGTTTCAGTCCTTTACAACCCTTTCCATGATTTTTTTTTCCCTAATGAAAGCATCACATAAAATCTCACATAGCACTCATAAGACTGGAAGACAATCCCTCCTCTTAAAATTGTTACCTGATGTTTTTCTGAAATTTGGTCCTAAAAATAGCTACAAGTGTCTATGACAAAGAATTACTAAAACAGCAGAAATGAGAATATAAGCTTTTCTAAGCAGCTGTTAGGAAAAAAACTGCACAGTGAAGCAAAAGCTACTTTTCACAGTAAACACTTCTATACAAAAAAAAAAATCCTACTTCCAGTCTGATTTCAATTGTTCATGAAATATCTTTGTGTGAGGTTTAATTTCTGCCTAAATAAATATTTGCTTGTTTTGACTGGGTTTTGGTTTTTTTTTGTTGGAATGGGGGTTTTGGGGTGTTTTTGAGTGTTTTTTCATTTTTTCTTTCCTTTACATTATAAAGATACTTTTCCTACAATCTTAAAAGAATTGAAATATGATGAAGTCATGCCTCTATGGATATTTTCTTCCTTAATTGATGTGAAATTAAGCATAAAGAAACTTTGAGAAAAGTCAGAGTCCATCATGAATCCAGAATTGAACCAGCTATTTTAATTTCATTTCAATGCCATAACAGGTCATCCTGCTTTTATTTTATTATGTGATACAGAGTCAAAACTGACATGAAAAGATGTGCTGATTGTCAACTGGTTTCACTGTTGTTCTTTGGTGCTATGCATGTTGAGTCCAGGAGCTCTGTCTCAAATGGGCCAAAGCTGAGGCTGAAATGTTTGGTGGGTGGGCTTGATTTAGCATTTTTCTAGAATCCTAAGGACTACCTCTCAGAAATCTTTATTTAAATCTGCAGATTAGTGAGGGGAATGCTCGGTGGTTCTTTTTAAGAAGTCAGGGAATCAAAATAGAAATGTGCTTTTTGGTGGGAAAATACATTGCTGGGGAGGAGGGGGGAAGGAGAGGAACACAAACAAAAAAACCCATCACAAAGCCAAAAAACACCCTAATGTGGGTGAAAACAACCTGTAAGACTTGTATTTAAAGGTTTATGTTTCCCTCTCACTATTCTGACACTGCATCAGAAATTACTTTTTTGTGGTTTTGAAATAAGAGCTGTGAGCATCTATCTCTCTGAAGAACTAAACGGAATGACAAAACTGTCTTACTTCCATGGCCAACCAGGCTGTTTTGGTGTTTTCAACTGGTTATGGATGCTGGACTGGTAATGCTTCAGGTGCATGAAATTGGGTGAGAACAATGCTTCCAGTATTGATATGTTCAGAGCCTGACCAAGGTTTTTTCTTCTTTCCTGCAAACTCCATTTATTAAAATTGCCAGACTGGATATCTGTAGTTGTGGTTTAATGTCTTTTGGGAGTGAAGGTGGACCTGATTTTGTCTTCCTGAGTTTTGTTTCCATTTAAACACAGGTGCCTTGGTGTTACACAGCTGCCTTTCTATGATCCACAAACACATTGAAATACAAATGCAAAATTAATTACTGATAATATTAGTTTCAAATATAGAAATAGCTAAATAAGTCCATGTATTTAATCAATGTTCTAAAAAGGCAGTATTGTTACTTAGGCAGGTGTTTTGAGCAAGCAGTGTACAGGGTACCAAATGCTGGTGCAACCCTGTGTAGTTTCTTTAATCCCACAGTAAAAATGGAGAGGGCTCTGGAATGCAGATTGGAATGCACATTCCCTGATCCCTTAAAACAACTGAGAGAACAGAGTAATTAGAGGGGCAAAATTTATGTGTCCCCTTCACTGTTTGTACACACAAGAGGTTATCTATTGCTGTAAATTGAATTGGCTGTATAAACAGCAGCATAATTTATTTAGAGTTAGGTCTAAAAGACTTGGAAAAGACCAGTGGAAGAACAAGAAGGGGATTGTAAAGAGAAGAGAGGTACAGGGAATGCAGCTGTACTTTTGTTCAAGTAACCGATGTAGCTCATATATATTGACGTATTTCATTACAGTAGAATTTCTTTGTGCCTCAACCATTGGCAATGTAGAGAGCAGGGGACCCAACATTTCAGTAAAAGTTCTAATCCTGTATGAAAATGCATATTTACATCTTAAACCAATCATATTTCATAAATTTATAAAATCAATCACCATCTCCTTCGGCTGATCTATGAATATTCATCCTTGCACTTCTTTCCCAGATGACTTGGGAAAATGGCGATGTGCCTTTTGAAATGGATATATGTATTTTTTTCTTCAAAGTCAATAGCATAACTTCTATATAACTATTCTGGATGCTGTTCAGTGTACACTCAGTTACTGAAAGGAATGTTTTGGGCAGCTGCCTTGCTTGCAGCCGTGGTAATGGCATGAGAGGCACACACACGTGCCCCTGCACTGCTTCTGCAGAACTCTAAGATACATTGCTCCCATTGCTCCCCTCCTGGCTTCTGAAGGGTTAAAACAAGACCATATTTCTCTCTTTTTGTAGGGATTACTCAGATGAACAAAAGTATAATTTACACTAACGTAAGATAAATTTTGATTAAAATTGATAGCATGTATCACTGGAGTAACTCAACAGAAAGTGCAACTTGCTCAAAAATACGAGGACTTTTGTGTGTGTGTATAGAATAGTTTTAATTTCTCTATTCAGTTGGATCTTTAATAAACATTTTTTAGTGATTCGTATCTTTAATTATCATTTAAATATTTCTCAAAAATGATGTGGGTATCTTAGCAGCATGCATCCCTTTTTTCACTTTAAGAAAAATGTGGGGGGTTTTCTTATGTTTAAATAGGCTCCTTGAGAAGAACAGTTATAGTTTTACTAGAGGTTAGTTTGTTGCATGTAATATGTTCCTTGATTTTTTAATCTTGATTGTTGGTTTTTACGGACCAAATCTGTCACTTTGGTAAACAAGATGTTTTATTTAATCTCCAGCCCTCTGAAAGACGGACCTTTTTGAGTGCAAAGTTCGTTGTCATGTTGCTGGTGCGTGTTTCTGACCAGAATGCAAAGTAGCCTGAATCCATACATTCTTTTTTTCCTGTACTGGGATAGCTGCCAAATCTATGTCAGCAATTAACTTCTGAATGTGTCAGCTGTAAGAAATACAGTTCATTGTTCCTTGGCTAGTTAACAACTAGTTTAAAGGCAGAAACAGCCTCAAATGAAAGGGAAGTACTGTGCATTTTGTATCTAAAATCCTCAGGCTCTTAAAACCACTTAAAAAAATGAAAATTTAAAACTAGTTCTAGGAGGGATATTGAGGAATTTAAAAGCACTTAGCTGATTCTTCAAGTCAAAATAGGCCAGATAACTGGAAAATGAAGTTATCTGACAAAATTATGGTCAGTTACAGGTAATTTTCAATAAAGAACTATATCATTCAATATCTGACTCTGTTTCTCTCCTGTGTAAATCAAAACACCAACACCCCTTTTCCTCCTTCCCTTTCCCCTACCCTTCCCCCAAAAAATCCTCCAAGAAATCTCTCTTGAATTGTTAGAATAATATTTAAGATACCAGTTAGAAAAAATACAAGAAAGAAAAACAATTTTAACAACTTATTCAGAGAACCTGACACTATGGGGATTATCTAAAATGAAGTACAAAATCAGTTTAGAGGAGTACAATAATAATACTCTTCCTCCTCACAGACATGGATGTTCTTATTATTAATGTTTGGGATTTCTTAAGTTTGCAGGCTGTTTGCACAAAGTTACAATAATAATAATGTAATATTCATGTTTAGCCTATATTATTTTTGGTAAATTTTCCTCTGCAAGTGAAACGTGAATGGTTTGCGGTGAACATTTAAAAGCCACTGTATCTTTAATTAGTTCTTTAAGCTTCATGTAGACCTCTTCTTTTCCAAATTTTAAACCAGTTATCCCACCAGAAGCATTTTCCTATTTAAATTGAAATTTTAGTATACATGTGACTTTTTTTGCCTTCTCTTAAAGGTGTATTTTTGTATATTCTGTCATGTTGAGCTCAGCATGAAGATGCTGGTTGTAAATGAAGACAAAAGGGGTGGTTGTAACTAACAGGTGTCATAGTCAATTTCTTGCATAAGAGGGTAGATTCAGTTTTTTCTTATGGTGATGGCAGGTGATAAAGCTTTGCTGAGATGCAGAATTATTTCATTGTACTAGTACATTTGAGCACTGTTGTTTTGTGATTGAAGCAAGTGAAAGGTTTGGATGTCCTATGAGGCAGAGCAGAGAAGAGGAAGCCATGCAATGACATGTCAGTAATTTACCAACAGGAGGAAATATATATTGTTATACATCTATAAAAAACCCAGCCAAACAAAAACACCCTCTGGAAAGCACAAATTGGGTTCATACTGAACAGGTGGTTTGAGTAAGTGGTTGGCAGCAAGCTAGACTGCTAGGTGAATTTTTAAATACAAGGAAAGTTGGGGAAGAGTTTATAATTTCTAAAGTTCTGTAAAATAAGTTACGTGTGCTAGGAGAGTGAAGTAGGGAGGAAAATGGTCTTTGCATAGCTAGGAATTCTAGACTTTCCTCATATATATCTATGGAATGAAATGTTACCTCCCAACACCCTTCCAGTGATGCAGCCTATGCAGAGAAGACAAATTGTGCAGATTGTGAATCCCAGAGCCCCAGCACTTGTTCCTCCTGCTCTGTGCCACCCCCACACCCATTCCCATAGTTTCCTTCTTACACAGGAGTGCTGTTTCATTTCAAAGGACTTCAGGCAGTGCTTCCCCCTATGCACAAGTCAGAATGTTTTATCTTTGTAATGCATAATTGTCTGTATCTGCAGAACAGCGGTTGTGACTCACTAGCAGGGTTTGTTTGTCTGTCCTTAACTTAGTGCGCATGGTAGAAAACAGGAGTGGTACTGTCCCTCTCCCTCCACCCCCTCCCTTCTCTTCTGCTTCTCCCTTCTGGTGGGAGACCTGTAAGCTTTAGGATAAAAAGCCAATTTCAGATACCTAAATAAAAAAAAAAAAATCTAGTAATTCCTATGTGATATGCAAACCATCTTTAACACAAATTATATGCTTACAGCTCAGATCTTTCTGAAATCTCAACCACATCCACCATAATTTTCTGCTCTTAATTTTAGTAACGCTTCTTGAGCTTGCTGGTGATGATAGAACACACTCTGAGTTTATCCTATGCATTCTGGAATCCATAATTGTAATGCCAAAATTCTGTAGGGAGGGAAAGGAGGTGTTAAAAAGGGCAAAGAAAAACTGATGGTAAGGGGTAATGAGAGGAAGGTTTTTGAATTGCAAGTCGAAACCAAAATGAATGAGCAAGTAATTTCCATCCCATAATCTTAAATGAAACTGAGGGTTCACCAGCAAATTCTGTATTTCTGTTTAAAAGATGTCAGGCCAGTACAGGTTTGTTGCTCTTGCACAACTAGTGTATGAGGTTGTAGGTGTAAATATAGCCTATAGTCTCATATATCTGAAAAATATAATTAATTTTATTTAGTTGCAACCTTTTCCCATATTTCAGTGAAGTCTGTTCTTTTAAAATTGTTTTAATTTTTAGAAATAAGTGTTCATGCAAGATAAGAAAGAGTATCAGGACATGAGAGCAAATTGGTTTGTTTACTCAAGAGTGGGGAGGGATATATTTGTCCTCTTTAACAATTCTAGAGTGGCAAGTGGAAGGAAAGAGAATTATTCTCTCATTCACGTATATGCTTGGTGAAGGAAAAAAATGAGTTTGAACTGACTAAACATCTTTAGTCTGAAAATGTAATAATTTTGTGCCTAAGAGTGAAGAAAATTGGAATAGAAAATATTCAAAAAATACTAGAAAAAATATTTGTATAAAATTAAGTGATTTTAAAGGGGGGTAAATGAATTTGAGGGTGATGTGGTAATGCTGTACCTACAGAAGGACACCAGGATCTCTAACTTAATAAAAAACCCCAGGAAAACAGCACTTTTGGGGTAGTTTTAGGAATTAAACCTTGAATTTTCTTCTATAAGTCTCTATTTGGTAAAATAAAAAGTACATTGAAATTAATTGTTTAATACCTAATCCATTCTAAATATTAAAATCTGTTCAGGAAATTTTCTAGAATTTCATGTTTGTAAAAATCTGCGCAAAGATTATTCATGCAATGAGAATCATCTCAGTTTTCACTTATTTCATGTTCTCATTATGGATTAGTGATAATTAAGTCCAAAATTTGAGATGAAAAATAGGTAGCATTTCACAAATGCTATGAAATATGACTGTATAATTCACTCTTTTTCACCAAAATAAAGGGTTTCTAAATGCTCTGACTTCACAAAATAAGTGGGAATTCTCAAACAGTGGAAAAAAAATAGGAGTTATGGCCATTACAGAAGCATTAATTTTTTTGTGAAACCGACACAAACTATTCTGGATATGTTTAAAGAAGGATCTGGTATTTAGAGAAATCACAGCCAAGTAAGGTTTGCCAATCTGTTACTGAAAACATTAAATGATCAGTATTTGTAGTCTCTGCAGAGGAGACCTTAAAAAGTGACTCATCTTGAAGAGAAGAATTTTAATTGTGACTTTTGTATGTTGTTAAATAATTAATGATAAGAAAAATTTCTGCCTTTTTCCTATGATTATGTCATTAATTTCTTCAATGTAGCTGCTTTTTCTGGCCTTCTGAGGCAGCAAAGAGGGCTGGATACCCAAAAGAGAGGTGAATGTTCTCCTAAATGTTCTCTATTTATGGTTTCAGTCAATTTTGTACAAGCAACTTTGCCTAAGGAAAAAAGAGAATCATAGTGCCAGAAAATAACTTACATTCAACATGTCAAAGTCTAGTTCCACTCATTCCTTGAAAAGAAAGGACAAATGGAAAGAGTCTGTAATGTTTCATGTCATCTCTTATGAAACAGCAGTATCTCTGGCAGGATAGACTTCCAAATTTTGTAACATAAGACTTTTTTTTTTTATTTGTAGATATTCTGCCATGTCAATCAAAGTTGCTTAGGCTTTAGTTTAAAATGATATCACTGTCATTAAGGTTTTAAGATTTATCACAAAAAAAACCCCAAAATACAATATTCACATTTTTTGAATCTAACACGTCTGATGCGTATCAGTGTAATCAAGGCAGGAAAGAAATTTATGCCACTACAAATGTCCAATTCATATTATTTGGAAGTATATCAAACTAGCCATGTATATGTTAAAGTACATATTTTATTTGTAATTATAGTTTGTAGAAGACAATATTTTCCAGTCATTTATTCCCAGTTCTGTTAAACCCTGTTTACCACCTAATAATTGCTTGAATGTCTTTTCTTTGGTCATAAATCTTGAACCCTTGTATTCCATCAGAAAATATGGGTGACACTTGGTGAGGTACACAAGCTCACACAGGTTTAGAAGATGCCAATTTCTTCCTGCTTCCATGTAGCTATTCTTGCAACTTTCTATACATATTAATCTAGTATTTAACACAGCCTGATTTTTCTCCACTTTTTGGAAACACCTGGTTTCTATTTCTGGTCCATGTTGAAATGCTCTTCCAGTCTCATATTAAATCATTAAATGACATCATAGCTCCAATTTATTATGTCTTTGGTTGATGCATCTCATCAATGATTCCATATTAGAACGCAATCTTAAGCTTTTTGCAAAACACCAGCCACAGGATTTTCACCTGTTTTCCCTAAATAGGTTTGACTAAATGCATTTCAGTGAGAGGCTTGTAATTTACAAATAAATTACATTTACAATTACAATTTTCTTTTAAAAACACCTCTGAAACAATCTTCACTTTGCTACTTTATTCTTAATTTTATGACATATTATCTTGTGTCAGAGGAATACAAATGAATCAACTTAAAATACTTGTGCTGTGGTTTTTTTTCTTTGCTTCCAATGTCTTAATTCTATGTAACAAAGTATAATTAGAAAGACTTCATATCTCTCATGGTATCAATGTATTTTATACTTTGCTCTCTAACTAGAGAGGAAATTCCATGTCACAAATTAAGACAAACAGGATACTCTCAAATACGTACTATGAAAATTATTTTAAAGCAGGGGTTTCTAAGGCAATATGAAACATATGAAGATAATATTATTATTTTTTTAAAGTACTGAAGACAAAACCAAAAAGTTTCGTGAAGAATAGGGAAGGAATTTCTAGATCTGAAGAGAAGAATGCCTACTTTAAGGTTTTGTGTAATTTTAAGTATGTGAAAAATAATGTAGGTGCACAGACAGAAACATAAAATTAACAACCCTTTTTCCCAGGGGAAGACAACTCCATCTTTGCTTTGCAGTATAATTTGTAGTAAAGCTAAATTGGAGGTTTGGTTCTCGCAATTTTGTTTTGACATGCAGCCAATTATGAACCTCTCCACCAACCTAGCTCTGTATAATCTCCCTGATTGCAAGTCTCCTGGTGTCTGCCCTTGGGAGGGAGTGAAGTTTTCCTGCCAGACGTGGTTCAAGTGCTGCAGTGTCTCTGGCTGGAGACAGCCCGAGGGTCAAGCCACGGATGACACAGTGACTTCCTTGTTCTCAGCCTTCTTTTCTCCATTATCTGCATCCAGCAAGGACTTCAGGGTGAAAGAATGCTTGTTCTTCGTGTTATCTAAAGCAGGGTGGTGCTTGTGAGTGGATTGCATTGCTAGTGTAGAGCATGAACACGGAGGGATGACTCTACTGCATCATCCAAATATTGTATTTTGCTTATAACTGTTTTGAAAAGGTGTTTGTATTTCCCTTTAAATGCATATTGCATCATGAAGAAACACAGTGCAACTGGCATGACAGTCCTTAAAGGAAATGTTATGCTGTTCCCATTATCTGTCTCTGTGAAGAGAGCAGCCAAGTATGGTCTTTGACAGTCAGATTTTTTTAACTGCTATCACTTAAAACATACATTTGTCTGCTATCTGTTGGATAGATTCAAGAAGCAGCAGTTCTGTGTAACTGATTTCCTGACCCAGTTGCCTCAAATTGCTTTGTCTTTTGTATGTTTTAGGCAGTTATTCACGTACACACGCTGGTGAAAGAGTGTAACACTGCAGGATTGTATTTGAACTGGTTCTCTGGTTGGATGACTGCTGCTGAGCCTTTTTAATGAACTTCTGTATGAATTTCTGAATTTTTGAAGATCAGATCTCTGAGGATTTATCAGAATATTTTTTGTCAAGTTTTTGCCTCTCTATATGTTAATGTTAGTGGTAGATACAAAGTATATGTCCCAGTTCTTTAGTTAATTCAGAGATTTTCTTTTTTTTTCCCTTGATTTGTTAATTTACAGTAACCGTTTCATGTTATGAAGTTCCTCCCACTGCCTCTGTGCATAAATAGGTTTCTTATTAAATTATCTCCACCTGGTGGCAGCATGTCATAGCCTGCAAGCGAGTAACAAGCTGAACTGCAGCATTTTTTAATTTAACAGAAACATAACATCAAAGCTAGTTAAATCAGATGAGTCATTTATTGCTTAAAAAACCCTGTAAATATGCATGAAATATTTTATAGCTGGATGTGGTGTCTCGTGTGTAATTGGATCTCTAACTGATAAGTATCCCATGCCTTCAAAATGCAAGTTGATTGCCATGAGTTCTGTTGGCACAATTGTATTAATGTCTGCATTGCTTCCCTTTGGAAGAACAATGCAGGTATTTTGGTGGGGAAAGCCAACATTCAAGAGTGTTTAGCATATCTATTCTGCTTATTCTTGTAGTCATAAAATATGGATTAGGCTGTGCAGCGTTTGCATAATGTGTTTTCTTGGAGCATGTTTTTGTAGTCTGTTGCAAAGAAATGCTCTTTGCTGAAGTGCTGAATTGCCAGTTTTCCTCAGAGTGAAGAAAGGAAACATTTTCAGAACAATAAGTGCAGTATCAACAGAATCTTATGAAAAGACTTGAGGTAAGTTCTCAAAAATAGTTTTTATTGTCACAGTTGTCCAAAGAAGGTTTACATCTGAAGTACCTTGCAAGCAATTCCATATGCTTTTGAAAACGTCCTATCTACGATTAAGATTTTTACAGAAAAACATAATTACTTGTTCATCCACAGCTGAGTGGCCGTTTATGTTTTACAAATAAGGTCATCTCTCAAGTGTTACACATTTACATCTCCTTCTTACATTTCAAGAGTATGCCAGAGTGTTTCTGAGGGTTCACTTGGGAAGGAAATTAGAGATTATTGTGTTTTCAAAAAAATTCTCTAATGTAAGAAAGATACAGCATGCCTGGATGGTATAAGGTGATTTGACCAGCTTAAGTCTTGTATGAAATATGCTTTTAACATCAGGTGAGATTTTTAAGGCAGTGGTCATGTCTATTTTCTGAAAATATTAGATTTGGGGTAAAAAAATAAAAAATAGCAAGCATGGGTTTAATTACTAGAGCCTGAAACTACAATGATGATAAAAAGATTTCCTTTGATATTTTTTCCGTAACTAAAAAATACATCATAATGTTAAAACAGTTTGATAAGAGCCAATTAACAGCTGACAACTTGTAGTAAGTCATGTGGTTTTGATTTAAAGCTTATAAATATATTTGTTTATATGTAGTGTTTTTTGACATCTGTTATATTAACATATTTTGAATCATATACCCCATTTTTTTTTAATTTAAAAGAGTTTTTTAAATAGAACTCTGGGTTTCTTCAAAAAGGAAAGGTTAGCCTTTTTATTGATGAGTTTAAATTTAATGTTACTTTGTTGAACAGTGTAATTATTTTGATATAAATATTTACAATATATACTGGCTTATGATGACATTTTTAGTGGTTTAAACACAATTATAAAAAAAAATTAAATCTTGAGAACCTCCCATGGAAAAGCTAAAAGCTGGTTTGGTTTAGGATGCTGTTTTTCTTTGGCTGGGTTTTTTAAGAGGAAAATTAGAAAGCAAAGACTAGGCCAACACCAAATTAAAGGAAGTTTGTATCTGTGGCAAAATCCAGGCTCTGTTCTCAGATCTTTACTTGGTATGTGATTGTCTGTATACGTTTTTTTTCTTTTTTAATAAAACTATATAATCCTTCCAGGTAAGAACTAGAGAATTTACCTTTGCCAAAGTCCTCTTAGGCTTAATGGGCTGCAGAAATTGTTATTTATAAGTACTAAATAGAAAAAAACCAAGGGATACAGAGAGTTAATGCATCACTTCTGTTCACCGAGTCTTAAAATTTTTCTTAAAAAGTCTTAAAAAGGCTGTGCTCACCTTGTTTTTCTGTTGTGTGAGATGCAGAAAATATGAATTCAGGGAAGGAAGGGGAGGGAGAAGGAATTTCAACCAAGCAAATTACATTTACATAGCTGAGCAACCAATCTCTCTTATATGCCATAAATATGGGAATATTACATTGATTTGTCATACTGCATTAATCTAATAAAATTGGCTGAGGCAAAGAGGCAAAGTTTCTATTAGAGTTTTTTTTTCTTATATATAGAGCTTTTGTGTGGAAACAGGATTCCATTTTTCTTTGAACCATCAAAGAGTTTCAAGGCTGAAAATATATTTCTGAATTTAATAAAAAATTTCTAGTTATTACTTAAGAGCTATAAAACTGAAATTCACCTTAAGAAGAGATCAGATGCTAATTTCATCATCTTTCTTGGATTTTTTTTTAGTATATTTCTCTCTGCAGCTGTTGAGCTGACCAGTTCTGATGAGATCAGCTGGTATAAGCTGAAGAGTAACTAATATGAAAAAAATATCATTAAAGACAGTGAAATTTAAGTAGTAAAGAATTTCCTGCTTTACTGATTGAAAAAGCTAATAGTAGTAATATATTTTTTGTAATTAAAAAATTATGATCTTATAATATAGATAAAAGGAGAAACATTGAATGTTTGGGGAAAGGACTAATTTGCCTTACAGAACTCTAGCTGGAAATTTTGACCAGGTACTAAGATGTTTTCACACTGCTTCAGAGATTCAGACCACAAGCTGCTGATTTTCTCTCAGGAGATTATGCCATTTGTGGATTGGATGAGTTTTTTTGTCCTTCTGGGAAAGCCAGGAAAGCTTCTCCCATTGCTCCTTGCTCTTGTCCTTCACCTTAGGGGGAAGGGACACAGCCCAATGGAGCTGCTTTCTCTCTCATTGTGCATTAGCAGGAATAATGACCCAGGACTAGGAAAGTCTAGAATTCCTGTTGGGAAAAACAGGGTATCAGGGCCCTGTCTGATAAGAGCTGTACCTGTTTAGATGCTCTTGGAAATTTTATCCCCACTGGCTTTTCTTTAAGCAGACGCAAAGGATGCGGTTTAGATGGCATTGTAAGCCTTCAGTGTGTCCAGCAAACACAAATGTTTTGGTAGGTTTTCAACTGGCATAGTTGATGTCCAGATTTTGGGGAGAGGAGAATCATTCAGAATGGCCTGAAAAAAATGAGAAGAGGGTTACATCCCTGAGGTATTTTAGAGGAATGGGACGATGTGATAAGCAGAACATGCATTTCAGAGTGAGCAGCTCACCCTATTGATTAGGCTGGGCTTTGGTGCCTGCCAGGCATTGCAACTTGGCCTGATGGGCACAGGCTGTGTGTGGTTCTGGGGATCTCCAGCTGGTCAGAGTGACTTCGAGATGCATCAGAAAGTCTCTTTTCCCTACCCAGCGCTCAAAGAAGGAGTCAGAGCTCTTCAGTTCTCAGTCGCAAGGTTGTTTATTTTTCCTTATCTATAAAATTCTTTCTCCTGTCCAGCTGAGGTCCACTCAGCAGGACAGTCAGAGGCACTCTGCCTGCCTCCAGGTGGCATTATCTTTTTGTACTAAAAACTACACGTACAATATTTACAATTACTTTCCAATACCTATCTCCTATGTTAGACAGTGAGCTTCTACTCTAAACCAATCCAAAAGTGCCAACGTCACAGCAGAAGATGGAGACCAAGAAGAAGGAGAAAGGCTGGACACACCCCAATTCCTCCATCTTGCCCCCTGAACCCCTATTCTAAAACCCCACAAAAAATCTATTTTTCACCCTGTGATAAATTCACTATCATTCTACTTAAACTGTCGTGGCTTGTAAATCTTCATATAAGGTTGGTAATTGTTTTTTCCAAGGGCTAAATCAAAGGCACAGGGGTCTTGGGCTCTGTACCAAGGTCTCTGAGCCCCCTGGGCAGGGGCTTGAGTCCTCCAGGGCAACCAGAGGAATTTCCTGGGTTCCGACATGTGGTGGAAGCTGACCTTGGGGATGCTCAGGAGATGCTCAGCTGCAGGGACTTGGAAAATAGGAACATGTTCTTCCTCTGGAGGGTGGTCAGGAACTGGAGCAGGTTCCCCAGGGAGTGATCACAGCCCCAAGGCTGCCAGAGCTCAAGGAACATTTGGACAACGCTCTCAGGGACAGAGTGGGATTGTTGGACTGTCCTGGGCAGGCCAGGAGTTGGAGTCAGTGATCCTTGGGGGTCCCTTCCAACACAGCATGTTCTGTGATTTCTTAAAGGAAGCATTTGGCTGCCTAGTTTCTTCTGCACAACTCCATGTCTTGAGCCACATTCATGGCTCAGTAGAGTTTATTTTGGCAGAATCAGTGTTTTGTGGCATTGTTTGGTGTACAAACTTTGTTTAGTTGGATTTTTGAGGAGCAGTTGGTAGGGTACTTGTGTCTGAATTCACAGTACTGAGAGATACAAAGACTTCTTTGGATTTAATTTTGCTGCTTGCTAGGTTGAGGAAAGAAAACCAAGGAGATTTTTGAAAGGATAGTCATCAAAGTAGACTCAATAATAGACTCAATGAGATATTTGAAATTTTTGGTAATGTAAGCCAAATAATTATTAGATTAATACTTGAAAAAAAACCAACAACAACCAAACAACTAGCAAATACACACATATTCTCTAATGCTTATAACTTACTCCTTCTTAAAAATGGATGAGAAGTACATTCTATCAGTTATTACATCTGAAATATTTGAATATTTGGAGAGTGTTTAAATTCCTTTCTTTACCATAGGTGCAAATACTTCAGATAGTGTGCATTTAAGAGCTTGTGAAGTACTGATGAAACATGAAAAAAAAAAAAAAAAAAACCAAACCAAAAAAAAAACCAAAAAAAACCCCAAAAAACAAAAAAACCCTTCTGGAACTGACTTGGGAATCTCATTATATAATACTTCAGCAGCTGTGTGCTTTAATATTTATGGCCCCTTCTTTCTCTTTTGACTCTAATATCTGCTAAATTGCACTGAATTCTGTGCTCACTTCTTGGCAATTTTGTTACTGCTTAGAGTGAAAGTGACTTTTTCAAAGTTTTTTGTACTGATTTGTTCTAGAATTATTTTATTGTTAAATCGGTTTTTATTTTCCCTTTCAACTATTTTAATCTGAACTAATCTGTGAAAAAGGGCAGGCCTCTGAAAGTAAGGAATTTTTAGGGTAAGAACAAAAAATATAATCCAACAACTGTATTGCTTGCAGTCATGTTCCTTCTTCTCCTTTACAGGGAATTTGCATTCATCTGAGTTGGTAATGGAACTTATTGTATAAACTGTCTTTTAAGGCCTAAAACCGTTTATTTAGATGTTCTAAGTAGGCTGTAAACATATGGATACTCTTTGTAGAGGTCTATTTGCCTTTAATAAATTTCCTGTGATGTGGCATGAAATTTTGTTTCTCCATATCGCCATTCATTTCAATATTGAAGAAATTCAAAGAATGCAAACAGGTGAGTGTTTATAAAGTTATATATCTTTACCTATGCACTTGTTGCTGCCTGCAAAAAGACATGCATAATCAAATTTTGTTCAAGATATGTTAGGGTGGTCTATCATATGGTTTAGGAGTTATAAGATATCACTACATCCCTGTTGATATTTAAGGAATTAATTCTACTCTTACAGTAATTAAGGCTGATTCATGGGCTGGTGCTAACAAAGGAAACATGCAAAATATAAGTGCAGGAACCGGTTCTTCTTTTCTTTTTTCTTTTCTATTTCTTGCCATGACATATCCTGTCTGGCAGTCTTTATATATATTCCAGTATTTAATCATTTCTTAGAAAGCAAAATCTTTATGGATAAAAGTAATGATTTAAGGGGAATTATGGTTACATAGCCCCAATTAAAAAATAAATTGCATTTTTCCTATCTTTCTCTGACTTCTAAGTCAAAACAGGACAATGAGGTAAAATTTTATATTTCCATTTGTTTACTGACAGAGTAAAACTAGGACTGCTGGCTTACTGCTGAGGTTGCCAGGACAATTTCATCAGGGGGGACTGAATCCATAGTGTGTCAGAAAGACAGATGAACTCTTAAACACTCAATTGCTTTTCTGGTGGTTCTCAATCTTGGAGTGCATCCAAGTGTATTTCATGGTGTCTCTATATAGTGGTGGCACTTGGGCGCTTTGAGTTGAAATTAAGTTTTCTTTACTCTCTGTAGTAACACCACTATTAATGTGAAGCACTGGGGATTTTGTTTCTAATGCTTGAAAAAGTGGATAAACTTTTTTTTGGTCAGAATTCATTAAGAATATATACACTATTGAAATTTATAGCTGCTTTATTTTAGAGAAGTAAGTGTGTACCCTTAATATGACTGAAATTTTGACTGCCTACGCCACTTTGCACCTCTGAAAAAGTTAGAAGCTGTTACCTTTTTAACAAAAGTCAGTGATGTGCAGCTTCTCAATTTAAATGGATATTTTGGGGATTACACTGAATACCTAAGACTCGTGTTTGTGTTCTTTATTCATTTTGAAATCCTCTCTGTATTGCTTACATTTGTGAAGCTCCTGCTTGACCTTGTTCCCGTTTTACTTCTGTGTACGAATTACAGTCGTATTTGTGATGTAGTAAAACTAAGAACGGCTTAAAATTAAAGCTGCAGTTCAGTGTGTGCACCATTTTATCCCTAACTGAAATTCTGAGCAGTCTTGTGGGGTCTGGGGTTTCGATTTGGGGGGTTTTGTTTGGGATATTTTTTTGTCTTTTTAAGGTACATACGAGAGAGTTCTACACTGCAGTGATATGAAGGTTTTAGAAATGAAATAATTTGAGTTTTGGATCCTTTGATTCCAACATGAGTAATTTTAAAGTGTGATCCTGGGATCATGTGGGAAGATTGTGTGCACATATTGTAATGTTTAGAAGGACTTCTTTTATCATGTGATCATACCTACATCCAGTAAGTAAAGCATATGCTACTTTATATGCCTGTGATCAAATTGAGGCTGTTATACTCTTGTTCACTCAACAAAAAAGCTAAATTTCTGAGTTCCAGCTCTCTTCTTTTAACTGCATACAGAGAAAGAAGAATTCTTATTTTTTTCCAGTGGCAGAAAGTCATTAAACTTCCAGTCTGTTTGCATGATCAGTTTGAGGCTGAAAAAGATGCATATACCCATTTCTAGTTTGGAAATGAGCAGCAGGCATTTCAATGTTTGAATAAGGTCTTTCTTTAATGTACTCAAAATGTTTTAATCTTCCATCAGTAACAATAATGGAAAAATAGTCAAAGAGGAAATAATGAGAAAGGTCTGAGAGTACAAAGTAGGGTAGTTTTTTATATCTCTGGATAGAGTGTAGGGCATATAACTAAAATATATTTCTAGATTAAACAGCACCCTTTTCAGCTCAGAAAATAAGTTTCTCTACCATGTCACAAATATGAGGTTCAGCTGTTTAGAAAGGGCAAAAAATAAATCTCTACCTAGATTATACTCAAATCTCCAGGGTTAAATAAATTTTTCTTTTAAAATATGACCCTTGTTAACTTGTTCTTAGGTTGGGTGGTTTTGTTTTCTTTTTTGGTTGGTTTGTTTTTAATTACAAATATTTTCTTACCATCGTAGAACATACCACTGATTTTTATCATAAACTGTAGTAATAATAATTTTTTAAAATGCTCAGTTCCAAGATTCCGCATATGGATGATACTAGTTGCTTCTATAGAAGTGATGATTCTTTGTTTACATTTTTAATGATATAAAATTGGATATGTCTGAGCAGAAGTAATCAGGAAAGAGACTGAGAAAAAGACATATATCACTGTATTGCTGTACTGCAATATAACTGTATTGCATTTATACAGTTCCTGTTTCATTGTAAAACATTCTTGCAGGTTTTGGATGGCTGTCCATACATACAGAGATTTACATAATTCTTAAATGTTTCATTTAGTAACGTGAATTCTGTAATTGTAAATTACAAAATAAAAGCAATTTCTGAGAATTCAAATTTCTAGTTTCTCAGACTGAATTCAGTAAATCAGACAAACCACATATATTTTAAGGCCATCCATTTGATGAGAGAGTTTATGTTCTCAAGAAAGGGAATAAGATTTTTTACTTTCTCATCCTCATCTAGGTCAGGAAAATGCTTCTCTTAGTTGTTTGAGCTTCTAATTACAACTGTGAGACATCAGCCACGTCCTACTATAATTCAGATAACTTGGAAAGGCCCTTGTTTGCTTACCTAAGATCCACAGTGGTAGGAAAACAGCTTCCCTACATGTTATTCTTCTACCATTTCTTGCCTAATTTGGCCACAATTAATCAACAGCTTGCATTTGGTGATTTTGTTAGTGATATCATTTCAGGGAAAAAAGAGCCCAGCCTCAGGGACACTGTCAAGTATTAAATTTGATTCCGTGTGACATTCAAATGGAGAGAATCCAGTTGTGAATTCTAATGTTTCATCTGGTTGATAAAGAACTTGACATCAAATAAATGCCAATAGGGAATAGAGGCATAAGAGAACACACATCTAAAAGTTCTAGTTTGAAAAGAGAGCTGTTGAATGAAGGTGTTATTAGGAAATTATATTAATTGACCATAATTTTACTGAAAATTATCTGTTGAGCAGTAGCATGGATTGGGAACACTTTTGATTGAAGTGTCTGTAAGAAGCAGGTCACAGAATCGCAGAATGGTTTGGGTTGAAAGGGACCTTACAGATCATCTCATTCCAACCCTTCTGCTGTGGCAAGGTTTGCTGCCACCAGACCAGGTTGCTCAAGAGCCCCCTCCATCCTGGCCTTGAACACTTCCAGGAATGGGGCAGACACAGCTTCCCTGGGCAGCCTGTTCTAGCACCTCACCACCCTCACAGGGAAGAATTTTTTCCTATTGTCTAATCTAACCCTACCCTCTGCCATTGTGAAGCCATTCCCCCTTGTCCTGTCACTCTGGACCCTTGTAAAGAGTCTCTCTCCAGCTGTGCTGTAAACTCCCTTCGGGCACTGGAAGGTCACAATTGGGTCACCCCAAAGACTTGACTTCTGCAGCCTGAACAATCCCAGTTCTCTCAGCCTTTCCTGCCAGCAGAGCTGCTCCATCCCTCTGATCCCCTTGGTGCCTCCTCTGGCCTGGCTGCAGCAGGTCCCTGTCCTTGCTGTGCTGGGAGCCCAGAGCTGGATGCAGCCCTGCAGGTGGGGTCTCTAGAAATATTCTTACTTTTAAATCCCAATCTAATCACTTCTCAAAAATAGCCAACAATTTAGAGACCTTCTTATAATAACTATAAAGGCTATTTGATCTCATTTTTATGAACTTTTAACAACTTGCTCCACTCCAGCACAGGAAACTTCAAGACCAAACTCAATAAATAGATATACACTTTGCCATTATGTGAATGTCAAAATCTTTGTTTCTGTTGAAAAGAGGAGGGAAAGAGTTGCAGGTATTACTGACCAAACCTGCCTCTATTTATCTCAACCACGACAGTGGAACAAACACGGAGTGAAGGAGCCTCTAAGGAAACCAGCAAGCATTTGCTGTGACATTCCTATTTAACCTTTTCTTTCAATATGGGATTTTAAATGCATGTTATTTAAACTGCTTGGAATGCTGAAACCTTACAGTCTCAGTTGTGCTGTGGGTTTAACACATATTAAAAATGGAATCACAAGTAGTTCTTTTATCACCTTATGTAACACTTAAAAAGGTTTACAATGTTACCTACATAGGCACCTGCAGAGTTACTTGGGATTCTTCACACTTTAGAGCATTATCTGGAAAATGTATTTTTTTTTTCAATGTGAAACACAAGCTAAGAGAAATTATATTCAGTTCTCAAGTCCCTGTCTAATTTGCATAATTTATTTCACTCTTTCTCCAGGTTTAAGCTACTAATGAAGTATCAAGTGCTGGAGTGAAGGATATACAAGTACAAAACCAGATGAATGACAGTATTTTTCAAAATCATTTTCGGATGGGATGCAGTACCAGTTGAAGAGTCTATAACAATTCCACAAGTTATAACATTCCACTAAGTTGATCTCAAAACTTTTGAGAAAGCTCTTTTCAGAGCTGAAATGTAAGAAACAAATAAGCATTTCCCTAACTATTGAGTCAGCAATTAATTCTACAAAATCCATACCCTGAAATCAGGATAATGCAGATGTCAATACATCAAAGCTGCTGCCTGTGCTTAGAGACAAATGTGTATTTCATGTGATGAATCATTGAATTGTTGGAAATATTTTCTTCTGGTGAAAAGAAGACACTCTTTTTCCACTCAAAATTGAGAACATTTTAAAAATGACAGCTAAAATCTAAACTTACATTTGAGGTTAGGTTTTTTCAGATTTTTTTTTGGAAACGTACTTGCTGATATTTTTTAAATTAGATTTTAAAATAAGAAATAATTGATAACTCTGTAAATCTTAGTCAAATTAAACCTGGAGAGAAATAGTAAAAGGGTCCAGCAACTCATACTATTTCTAATCATCTGTTGGAAATTTCCAAGGTCTAGCTCAAATGAAAACTGTATCAACACAAACATTAATCTGATCTGAAATGAATGCACTGAAAATCTTCAGGATGTATTCTCAGACAGCTACTACATCGGTTTCTGAGACCAAATATCTTCTGAAGATACAGAGAGACATTCATTAGTGTGAACACTTCCCTGAAGCAAAGCCCTGAATATATCAAAACTTGTCTGCTCTGCAATTCTATTTATGGGACGCTCGCACCATTAAGCATTTCAAACCTCAAGCAGGAGGTTCTCTCAGCAGAAGGTGAAGATATTTCCCATTACTTGCGCTACAGACCTTGCATAATTTATTGCTGCTTTGTGTAATTATTAGGAGCACATGCCTGGGAAGAGCTATGTGGAATATTTAATGCAGTTCCTGTAGTCGTGTACAATGAACCTCCATGAACTCCTTCGGAAGGTACTCGCCAGAAGCAGTTATTTCATTGCTCATCACTATTGCCTTTGAAAGGTCATCTGAAATCCTTCTTCTTTTTAGGTTAGGAATCTTCTAATTTCCAGACAAACTTGATTTGGGAAGACTTTTTTATCCTGATGTTCTGCTTTGGCTTGAATAGCTCTGTCATTTTGTGATCCTTCTGACATACTTCAAACATCCTGAGACTTGCACTCATCAACATTTCCAGCCTTTCCAGAGAGGAGCTAAGCATGGACAGGGTTTGCTGTGAAGGCTCTGGCATGGAGCTTTTGGATAAGATTTGGTGAGCATCCAGTCAGCTTGGTGAGGGCAGAGGTGGCTTGGGGCTATCTGTGAAAGACAGGTCAAAGTGTGGTACACAGGTGTATGTTCTGACATATTTCTAGCTCAGAAACACACCTCTCCTAAGGAAAGATTTCCATTCCCCAATTTTTCTACTATCCCTTTCACTCCACCTGTTCCACTTTCCATTCTTCTCTTGCAAATGCAAGTCATACACAGCATTAATGGTTAGGGAATAAATCGCATTTCACCATTACAGGGTTGGTACTTTTAGCCACGGTGTCTCATTGCAATGCCACTGCATCATAAAAAATTCATATCACTAGTTTGAGAAGAGGGATCTGATTAGATCAGCAGGGCTCCACATATTGCTGCTAAACATGAAATAAAAAAATGCTAGTGGATTAAGGAACAAGTAGAGATTCTAAAAGCAATTTCCTGTCTAAGCTCTAGGATAAATGATGAACACACCCCTTGGGCAGCTATTAGACAAAAGCTATGGAAGCTCTATGCTTTTGTGCAGAATATCATTGGTAATCTTAACTCCAGATTGGAAAGCTACAAATGTTATAAAACAGTGTATTAAGGAGTAGCACAGTACTAAAAGAAAGTGAGTACCCAATCTGCAGGTCCTGCAGCATCTCTCCTGTCAGTGTATTAATTTACTCTTAGAACAGGCAGCTTTGATTCAGTACAGACTTTTACCTGGCTCTGTGTGTTGGAAATGGGAAGGGCAAAGAATTTTTTTATTAGTGAGAAATAGTCCCTAAAGATAAAATACCACCAGTTCCTAGATACCCATAACTCCTTTCTACTGGATACCATTTCACTTTGTTTTAATTTGATGGGAATTTTGTTCAGTAGAGAGAGAATTGAACCTGTGTTCAAGCATTCATATGAGTGTAGAAAATGTAAATATTCTCTGGGGAAACTCAAGGGCTATGATTCTTTGGTAAATCCTCATGTGACAACAAAAGGAACTTATGAAAAAATCCCAATGTACTCTATCCATTAAGTCTGATTCATCTGTGACTAATGACTCTTCAAATTTGCCTTTAATATATTATGCTTTGAAACCTAATTTACTGTATATTTTATACTTGGTTTCTCTGGTTATACTGTAAGCCTTTAAAACAAAGTAGAAAAACAAATCATAGAATAGTTGATCATGCTGAAGTTACACTGCAGTTCATTATATGGAAATCTGTAAATAGTGAAGTTTTGATTAATATTTAAATATTAATTAAGCGCAGTGATTTGAAACTGCCCTTTGGTATTGAAACACAGAAGTCTTCACATTTCAGAACACATACAAAGACTACTAAAAACAATGAAAATCAGACAATTCCCCAAGGAAGTGGCAGATTACTTAAGTCATATATGTATAATAAACTACAAAATTGTTTATTCAAAATTTTAGGACAAACTGAGAAAAATATTTTCACAAGTGATTCACATTCCAGTCTTATTGGCAAGGTTTCTTTAAAAGTGGAAATCAACACAAGCCACTAGAAGTAAATTGGATCTTTATTTTGATTTATGAAGATGGAAAGCAAGTTTTGTTTGGGCGAGCACACCCTGTTAAATTTAATTAAGATATACATTCTTAAATCTTCATTGCCATCACTATCCTGGGTAACAGGCCATAGAAGCTGACATATTTCCAATTAAACCAGTCATAGGCAGAAACCAAAACATGGCCTGTACTTACCTGGATCAGGCCATGCAGGAGTGGCAGACAGGTATTTAAGCTGCATGACTTTATTAATTAAATTCTGTGGGGAACCATCCATTCATCCTCTCTCACACACCAGACGTTTATCAGGGCCCACTCTGCGTTTGCTTGGTTCCCATTTCTGATCTCCTAGCTTGGAGTAGGGTCTCCATGCTCACCTCCAGGAGTCAGGTACTGGAGACCCCTGCAGCTGTAGCTGAAGGGAGGAGGAACACCAAGCCAAGGGGAATATCTGCTCTAGAAAACTACAGGTTTTCCTTCTCTCCTCAAGCAGAAGGTGTCATTTGGCATTTGGGCTGCCCCTTTCAGTCGTTGTCTCCTCTAAGCACAGTCAAAAACTGTGAAAAAGCTTTTTTTAACCTTCAGTTTTTTCTTTGAGCTCTTATTTTTGTCTGACTTACGCCTTCATTAAAAAAAAAGTTTGAAAGAACTCTGACACTTTGACTCACTTGAACTCAGACCTTACCTTATGTGTAGCAGGAAACTGATCCCAAAAATATGAAGAATGAAGGAAAAGGTTTCCTGAAAGTCAGCTCAGATATTAGAGTTTGAGTGATACAAAGCTCTCTAACCCCTGTGAATTAGAGAAAACAATTTTCCACATTTATATGTATGCTTCCCTAAACACTCCACTATAAAATAAGCCTATTTTAGTTTGCCAGCTGTCCACCACTTAAAGGTCTGTTCCATGTTTCTCCAGTTCATCCTAGGAAGACACAAGAGGTGGGTCAAATTGTATTTAATTTTCCATCAGGGATGATGCCTTAACTTGTTTTGCTTCCATGGGCATGGGACAATAGGATGGGATAATCCAGTATTATAACTTGCTGTAGCTTTCATGTGCCTCTCACCTACACCAAAAGCTCAGTCTAAATCAGATTTTGAGCAATACAAGTTTATGTGGGAATTCAAAAGCAGTTTTGAATTCACCAACTGAATCTCTGTAGCTGAAAACTACAGATACTTGGATACTTTACATAATACTTTACAGATACTGGATACTTTACATAATTTTACATATCTTTACATTTTCTCTTGATTACTGCAATTCATTTGAATCTGGCAAGTCAGCAATTGGACATGTTGGGTGAAGTTATAGCAGGTGTATATTTACAGTCCATCACAATAAATTTAGCACTCCATTTTTAGTATCCATTTACTATTTCATGTTCTCTTAGGCTTTGTCTATTTCAGGCCATAAATTGGTCACTTTGCAGCACATCAGCTTTGCCTGTCCAGAACAGATGTTCTCCAGAACCGGGAGGACATAAGTACTCCTTGTTTCTGCACCCCAAAATGTAAGCAGGGTCAGTTGTTTAATGCTGTGCCTCTCAGATTATTTCCTCACAATCTTCTATTCCTGCAGCACAAAATATGACTGTGGGTAATATAGCTACACATGAAATCACTGAGCATTTCTTAAAATTCAAACTACAGCATTTAGCTTTCCTTAGCAAGGATCACTGCAAGTGGGGACACCGTGCCACCAACATTGACCTTTACCTTTTGATTTTTGGAAAGGTCTGGAGATGGTGGCTGGGGCCATCTGGAAAGAAGTTCAGCTCAGAAATATTTTCCTCCTGTAAACTTTTTGGCATGATGCATAGACAATTTAGGGTAAAAAAAATTGAGAGCCTGGAACACATGGTACTGGAATACCCTGCCAACCACACATTCTGGTTATTTTCTGAACCTGCAAGAAGGAAAAAGCTGGATGGAACAGTAATTTTATGTGGCCTTACTTTTGTGATGGGACACTATTTCAGAACTTGGGGAAAAATTCTTGTTTCAGGACTCCCCACAGAGCAAAGCTATTCTTCAGGAGAGTTTTTTTTTCCCCTTCTGAATTCATATAGGTTGTCAGGTATGTAGACATAGAAATGTCATCTTTTTATATGTGATCATGAACTTCAGAAAAATAGAAGTAATAAGAAGCCACCTCTGGATTATAAGAGTATCATGGAAGATTCTGAACCTGATTATATATTAGGAAAATGTAATTATGAAAAACATCACAGTGGCACATCTTGCCACAGGTTCCAGCAAGGCATGTGCTTAACAGAGGCCCAGTTGTGCCCTTGGTGAGGCCTTCCTGTGCCCTTTACCCTTGGCTTTTACCCCACTGCTGAGCCTAACATTTCCAGGTCCCAAAAGCATGTGGTCTGTGTAACAAAAATGCACAATCACATTGCCAGCTGCTGGATTATCCATATTGGGTATTGATTAGTGTGAGCAACAGGAGTGATGTGAGGGTGAGTTCCTGTGCTTTTCTTTCCTGGGTTGGGTGGAGAAATGTGTGTAGTGCCTCTTTTATGATATTGCCCATCAGTTGTGCCCATGAGAGTGTTCCTCAGAAAAGCAGTGCCACTGATCATGTTCACATCACATTTATAACAGGGCTGGTTCCCTGGTATTTAGTGACAATAGTTTTTGATCAACATCTTCAATTTGCTTAAATTTATTTTCTGTAAATTTTAAGAATAACCATTTCCCTTTGCTGTCAAACTAATACGTATCTTGTCTGGGTGTGTGTGAAGGATGAATGGCTGGAGAAAACTTTAGAAGGAGCAAAAAGTTGCTGATAGAAGAATGTGTTTCCTTTCCAAATGCATTGTGTTTTCAGATTAGCATCTCTCTTTTCATCTGTGATGAATCCCTCAAATCTGCAAAACTTTAGAGGTGTTTATTAGAGATATTTTCAGTCAAGCCTGTTCTAATTGTTATTATTACTCATGCAAAAATTATGAACTGGGTCACTTTGCCACCCATAAAACACCAGTAATCTAAATTACATCTTGCAGCAACATGCAAGTTTTTCAGGTTAAACTTATATTGACTATAACAGAAGGTCAGACCTGTGTTAAGCACATTTGGAAGTGGTTCTTTACTATTGTAATGAGAAGAAGAGAAAATACAAAAATGCAGCATTCTAATCTTAAATAGCTCTTTTTGAAGCAAACCACATTTTTCACATCCAGACCAGGTATAAAGTTAAAGCAGAGCTGTATGAAAAGGGACCTTTTTCTCATTGTTTACACAGAAAGCCTGGGGAGAAGAGATAATATTATACTAATCAAATATGTTCTAGTAATATCTACATATGCACATGTGTGTATATAGGTGTATGTATAGTACATATAAACCTATATTGGTACTCATGTAAAAGCTGATCAGGAGCTTTAGGAGCAGGAATGTTCTTTCCACCATCTCTCTTCCTAATACCTAGGAATTTAATGAAGACTCAATACTCCAGATTAACAAAACCAAGGCTATATTGGAGTTTTTAATTGGCAGGATGATAACACCTATGACAACTTGCTGTGGGATTATGGACAGGGTTTTGTCCTGCAGTATTCTCTTGTCTTAGCTTGTAAAACAGAAGAAATTGCTGGTAAAAAGACTTTTGTCATCTTAGTGAGTAACTTATGCTGCCTGAAACCATTGAAATTTCTCCATCTAATAAAAGTCACTAAGTCAGGTAGCAGAAAGTACCTAGAAAGCATCGTGATTTCCTCCCTCCATACACACAGCACTAGGAAAAGGTTTCTGGTTTACTGTATTTAACACTTTGTCATTGTTTAGTTTGTGATTAAAATAACTTTACTGACAGAATTCACTTTTGGTGTTTAGGTCAAGCAAGCCAAATTTTTAGCCAGATTCCTAGACAGTGATTCCTATTTTCACGTGATTAGATAAAGGAAATGTGGCAAGCAAAAATTACTGGACAAGTTGTCAGTAACCTATGTAACAATCTGTTATATAATTATATTGATTCATTTAGGAAGTGTTGGAACATCTTTCCCTTTCTCTTTTCCTCTCCTTTCTCTCTGGTACACAATAGCAATTTGTCAGTCTGGTGCAATCTCTACATAAACTGTTCCAGACCCCTTGCAATGACAGGGATTAAA
Organism: Tangara arthus; assembly: GCA_035584835.1. NCBI lineage: Eukaryota > Metazoa > Chordata > Aves > Passeriformes > Thraupidae > Tangara > Tangara arthus. The sequence continues at coordinate 13,269,758 of JAWMQZ010000001.1, forward strand.
CACCCACATATAAACAAAGGAGGGCACTGTGAAAAATGCCAATCACTTGTTTTTAAAATTTTAAAAGTTCAATAGTAATAAAATGGTTATTAAAATAGTAGTGTAATTAGAGAAATAAAAATTTGAACAATTGAGATTAGGACAATATGAGACAACAGAAACAAAGAGTTACGGACTGTCTGGGTACCTTTTTCTGGGCAAAATAAACCCGAAAAAGGACACCTGTTAACAGAGGATTAACCCTTAAAAACAATAGCCTGTTGCATATTCATACACCTCATACATGATGCATAAATTCCATTCAAGCACAGGATTCTGTCTGGTCATCGTCAACTTCTTCCTCTTAATCCTAAAGGCGTCTTCAAGCCTGAGCGAGGCAGGAAGAAGTTAGTTTCTTCTGATAAGAGGGCAATAAATTCTCTTTTTCTTTAATATAATTTTGGTATAGCATTCTTTAATAAATTATAACATCATAAAATAATAAATCAGCCTTCTGAGAACATGGAGTCAGATTCTCATATCTTCCCTCGTCCTGGGGACCCTCACAAACACCACACCCACCTGGATATAGTCTGGGGTTTGGGACAGAACAAGCTGCCCTTACCCGCTGGTTTCCAGAGGACAAGAGTTACCAGATCGTTTCTACAGGATCACCACTTTGACAAGACCATTTCATTTGGACTGCTACCACCACCCTAACTAGTAGGGTGTCAGGTTGTATTCTGACTCTGTCAGTGGTTTTTCTTTTGTATTATTGCATGTATTTTGGCTTTTTCCCTTTTCCTAATAAATTGTATTTCTGACTTGGAGTGTCTCACTAGTTTTGCTTTCAAACCAGAACACAGCACCAGTCCATGAAGTCCCATCCTTCTTATTTTCTCTCTTCAGTCCATGTTGTTTATACTCCTGGGCCTGAGATCCAGATCTGGCTGTCCTTGGGTCTCTGGCTAGAGAAGGCATTGTTGTGTCTACCTACTCTGTGAAGAGAGCTTACTATCCCCTTATATGAAACCCAGACCCACACATCAAAGCAGCACAAAATCAAAAAGAAGGAAAAAGAAAAAATGAAAGCTAAAACCCAAGGTATCACTGGTGTATGCAAGTAGAGTGTGCACAGCTACGAGTGTGTGTGCAAGTGTATGCTGCTGACAGGTACCATTGTATGCCAGGGTTCTATGCCAGTAAGCAAGTACCTGTGTGTGTGTACTTGCTCTGGACATACCACTGGGTGCATACATGGGCTGAGCACGCCCAGAGACACGGCTCTGGATGCATAGATACGTGCATCTGGCTGCTGTCTTACCTGAGAAAACATACGAGTGTGTTTGTGTCTATGTGTATGTATCACTACTGACCTCTACTGACCAGAGTAGCCCCAAACTCCCTGTGTACACTCTATTACAGTATGTAGAGTTCAACCTAGTATATGACAGAAGTACAAAGTGTAGCCTTCTGACACCAGGATCAAGAATCAAAAATGTTCTTAAGCCTCCACCACTGACTGCAAAGTGAGAATTCACACACAACCCACTAGAGAACTCAAAAAAAACCCCAGAAATCCTAGAGGTTCTGCAAAACCCCAGAGACTAAGTGCACTAACACAGATCATAAAGAAGATAAATTACTTCCACTGAGCCATTCTGAGAAGACAAGAATGCCTACAAACCAGCCCATTCAAACTACTGTTATTTATATTCTTACCTCGTGCCTTAATTTTGCTGTAGACTTGTTAGAACTTATAAATGTGGGAACTCATTCTTGTAGATTGATAGACTAATGTTGTCCGCCTGTTGCTATACTTTGTGAAAGACAACTGAAAGCCTCACAGGACTACTCTACATGCTTTAGATAACTGTTTAAGTAACATTTTGAACAGAGAATTGAAATTGTATTAGTCATTAATATAATTGTCCTATGAAGATTACAAGTATCTATTAAGGAGAGGAACAGTGAAAAGTGTTAAAATGATTTGCTTAAAAACTGAAGTATGATGGGAACCAGAGGGCAAGACCAGGTTGGCCCCTGTACTCGCCACCAAGAAGATTATAACCCTGCTGCAGGCAGCAGCCCTATAGGCATGGTAGGTGGGGATAAAAGCCATACTAGACCTCTGTTACTCCCTTTTATCTGCTCAGACCAATTTGTGTCACAAACTCCACAAATCATTTTGCTTAAAGAAAACCTGAGGTTTCTTTCCCTTTTCCACTGTCCTCACCCACATCAACAGATGCTATTATAACTAATCCAAAATCAAACTTAAGAAAAGCATGAGTAGTTCATCAAAATAGAAAATAAGAGTTAATTGCTCAAACCAAATAACTTATAAAAAAGAAAAGGGCGGAGTTGTTATAGATAAATAATGAGATGACTGGTTCTCACAATTAAGGGATGAATATTGTGTGAATATTAAGAGAAGTTTTATTGATGTGTAGTTATGTTATTGTGGCTTGTTTAGATGTCCTCTGTTCTCCCCATAGTCCCCTTTCCCCCCCCTCTGTATTGTGGTCATCAGACAGTCTGGGTTATCTAGGACAGGTAGAGAAAAGGCATGTACATATACCTCTTGCATGGGGCAGTTGGAAATGGAAAAGCTTGTTGCTAGGAGGGGCGTGGCATGACAACACCTGACCCTCCAATCAAGTTGCAAGAAAGTAGTCTCCACCAATAAATGGCAAAGAAGAGTTGACTGACAGACTTTAGGAGGGG
>JAWMQZ010000001.1:13278197-13304115 GCA_035584835.1 Tangara arthus
TGACGGGGTCTCTGCCCTCGAGGTGGTCTCGGGAGGCTCCGCACATCCCAGGTGGTGTGCTGAGCTCCCACAAGCAGACTCTACTGGAGATTAAAATCAGCCTGACCATAAATGAATGGCTAGAAATCCCGTTATGACTGACCCAGACACTATGTATGCTTGGCAGAGACTGCCTCAGGAGAGAGTGTTTCGAGGCCATAAAAAGGCATCATTGTTTATTTTTTTTTTTTTTTTTAATTGCTGCCTTGGAAATGGAGGAAATTAAGATGCCTACCTTGCCTGGTCCTGCAGAGGACCCTCCTCTTGTGGGGTTGTTGAGGGTTGAAGAACAGCTTGTGTCAATCACTACCACAGTGGCGCACAGTTCAGTATCACACAAACTGAGACTCCATCATGCTGATTCCTTGACTGGAGAGCCAAGGAGTGATCAGCAGTTATTTCATTTTATATCTAAAAGGCTTGCTTACACTTAGTATGAAAGGTATGTTCCTGGTTTATCACTGGCATAGCTTGAGGTATTTCCAAAAGTTTACGCAGGGAATATATAAATGTAATAACAAGGAAAAAAATGTCAACCTGACTTTCAAAAATTTTGCATTACTTGTTCACAATAGGATTTGCAACTTCTTTCATTTAAATGCCAAAAATCCCATTTCAAGGGATGTGTTACAGTAGTGAGTTTTCATGTACTAGTAGCTATTTTAAAAAATAAGAACAACGTTGAAGGGATTTTAGGACTTCTCTTATAGAAACAGAGCTGTCAACCGTTAAAAGAAAACCCCACCCAACAACAAAAAACAAACAATACCCCTCAAAAAATCCCCTTTAAGTGAAAAAACCAAACCAAGCTGAAATAAACAAAAGCTACCCAATAACAATTGGTGGTTATAAAATGCATGTAAAATCTTAGAAGAAAAAGGAGAAAGGTATTATAGAATCAAAGAGTGAGTCAGGTTGGAAGGCATCACAGTGGGTCATCTGGTTCCACCTCCCTGCTGAAGCAGGATCATCCCAGAGCACACGGCACAACATTGCATCCAGATGGTTGTGGAACATCTCCAGTGAGGGAGACTCCACACCTTCTCTGGGTGATCTGTTCCAGTGCTCAATCATGGCACAATAAAAAAGTTCTTTCTCATGTTCAGGTGGAACTTCCTGTTCATTGAGTTGCCTCTTGGGTTTTTTTTTGTTTTTTTGTTTTTTTGGTTTTTTTTTGAAATTAAAGAAAAATTCCATGAATACAAATCTGTTTATCTGAAAATCTGTCTTTTTTTATTTTTTTTTTTAATATACACACTAGCAGGCTTGGATTTTAGTTGTGATATTTAGACCAATTTGCAGCAGAATGCTATTGTTTCAGTTTGAGTTATTTCACGACTGGAGTTTCCTGAAGGATAGAAAATTAATGTGGGAACTCACAGGGTAATGAAGATGATAAATTTACTTAACTGAAAATATACTCATACTGAAGTGTCTGTCATTGCAAATAATATATAACTGATCTTAAATCTGTCAAAACATCTATTTAGAAAGACACATGAGCTAGAAGATTCAGTATACCTTAGCATTTGTTATGATTTTAACAAAGAGATCAGCACAAAATAGAATCACCTTAAGTTATTTGGCAGTGTTGTCTTCCTTTGGCTTTTCTGATCTCTTGAAGGAAACCAAATGGTATCTTTGCATGCCAAATGATATCGCTGGAGTTCTTGAAGGAATTTTCTGATTGGAGGTAGAGATTAATTTACTTCTTCAGGGCTTAGTGACAAGCTGAGCATTACCTGGTTTTAGGTTTTAATTAAAAGCACATAATTTCGTGACCTGAATACCTACCTAGGCAGTGGTTTTACTGGCCAAGCCAGTTGGAAACAAGTGCAACTAAGATATGTTACATGAAGCGTGGCAAAGCTAACACAAGAAATTGACTCCTGATTTGGTTTTGGAAGAGGGAGGCTATAGAAAGTAAGTACTGATTTTACTAAGAACATTCGTTGAATTTATTATTATAGAAGTTAATGAATTTGGTGGAATAGACTCGATGGTAAGGGGTCATGGCATGGCCTGTCAGTTTTACAGTCTCTTATGCAACCCTAGGAGACTGAAATATTTATTTTTAAGGCCAGGCAGTTGATTGTTTCCCGAGAGGTCTAGTACAGCTCCTTGCCTCGTGACAATAACAAGGGGAAAATACATGTTATTATGTAAGAACTCCTCATTTCAAAGAAAAAAATGTAAATGCATTAAATTCCTGGGCTGTGGGTGGCCCTGCTATAACACTGAGAATGGGCAGAATGACCTCTAGAGACCACTTCCAATTGAAACGAGGCTGTGATTTGTAAGGAAAAATGTGTTCAATAACAGTGGTATACACTCCCCCCAGACCCTTAAAAAAGATTAAAATAGCTATAATAATTAGAAAATAATCTGCATTTTGAAGGAATCTACTTTCTCTTCAGAGACTGCTCATATTTTAATGTATTTGTCAATTTTCTGTGTTAAAGTTAATATGTTAGGATGGTATTGTAGTTCTGCCTAGAAGCTCGTTCTGGTGTCCTGAGGAAGTGGTCTTGCATATCATAACACATGGTTAGAGAGAGTGGAGATGCCAATGCTGTCCTTGGCAGTTTGAGCTTTCATTTGTACTCTGTTCATCACTGAATCTGGAAGTTCATACTGAGTGCACAAACTGCCTGCATAGGAAGACAAGAAAATTATTTTCCATTTTCCCTTCAGCTCACTAATCTTTATCAAAAATAACAGTAGCAATAAAAAATAGTTTTCATGAAAGGAAGCATTTGTATCAAACTCCCTGAGCAAATATTGTAATCGGCGCAAGTTGCTTGCACAATCCCATGTTGAATGTGATTGACCCTGTGTATTATCAGACTGTGAAAAGATTTTAAACCAGAAAAGATAATTACAGAGTCAAGTTATGGGCTTTATTTAGGTTTTGTTATGGCACCTTTCATTCGTGGAGCTGTATAATGTAATGTGTTCAATGCCTGAAGTCTTGAAACTGTTCAAACCTTTGGTCTGCACTGCATCCTTGGAGACTAACAAAGGCATAAACCCCTGGTGTAATGCTAAAAAGTGCTACTGAGAAGCTGTTTGTTATTGGTGAACATAAAGGTGTTAAGAAAGAGATCTCTTCCTTTTGTTCTGTTCTACAGATGAAATTGCAAAAGGTGAGAAGGGGAGAAGCAAAAGATGAAGGGCAGCTTTTGATGCATCCGACAATACCAGAAGATGCTCTTAATGGTCTTTCTTTTCATCTTCATAGAAACTGCAGACTTCATAGGTCAGAAATAGAAAAGAAAGAATGGGGGGTTGGTGGAAGTGAGGCTGATACCCAGTGGTTGTTATTCTGCTGTTCAGTTAGTGCTGACGCCTGTTTGCGTCGCTCACTTCAGGATGTACTGTACAATTTCTGTCCATATAGCAAAACTTTCTGTAGGCAGAAAACCTGACACAACAGGTGTATGTTCTGTTCCTGTAGTCTGCAATTTACCTGACTAAAAAAGTGTCCAGTAGGTTTCTGAAATTCATCTTGGTTTATTTACATTCAACGGTGCTTGTGGTTAAAGATAGACTGGCTTCAAGAGAACTTGATCACTGTGGTTTTGTTTTGACAGAGAATTTAAAATGTAATGACCAGCACATAGTATATAATAAGAGGTAAGTTATGTCATTAATCAAAAAATGAATTTAAAAATATTTATTCTTTCAGCTGTATCTGTTAATATTTTTAGCTTCTTAGGTAGCATATCATCATATTTATGGGTACAAGCATGTGCATAATACAAACACATGCACAATATATTTGCATATCCAACATTTCTTAAATTATACAGCTATTGGAATCTTAAACATACCCAACAGCAGTTCCTGTGTGAATACAGTCTTGCACTAAACAATCTTTTTCTATTTCTCTTGCCAGTAGAAATTGTATTAGTTGTATCACTCAGTGAAATAGGACCCTCAATATAAGTATACATATTTTGTTGTTGTGCTCTAATGGCACGTATTTGAAAAATGAAGAACAAAAATATAGTTGTGGAACCAGGGTGGTGGAAAGAGGCTCTCATCATCTTCTTATTTTCCTCTATTTTAAATTGTTTGCAGTCCATAAGCCCAAAGTAAGCAAACCTTGGGAATAGTGTAGTATTTACGAATCCTTGATGCTATTTGAAAGTAAACACAAGCTAAATCATAAATCATCATGCATCAAATTCCAAAGAAGCATACACTTGTGATCAGCAGCATGCTTGAGAAATAAGGGCTAAAATAAGGGTAGCTTTTTCATATATTTTCATTTACAGAGGGTAAAAATTGAATTGAGCTAAATCTGTGAAATGAGGGATGACCAATAATTACAGTATTCTTGGGCATAGTATTTTGTGGGAAAAAACCTCTTAATGCAGTTAAATATATGGAGATGAAACTTGATTTGAAAATGTAGTGGGAATATTGTGAATTTAGAATTATTTGTGAGATTTGGTAATATGAGTAATGAAATAAAAATGAGTCATGAGTCTGGAAATAAGTGTTTTGATGCCCTTGTGGAATAGGCTGCCAAAATAAATTTCAAAACATAAAACTTAAAAATCATAAAATAATTTGAGCATTTTTGAATTCATTCTAAAATCTGGAGTCATTAAAAATCTGGGGTTTATTTCCAAATATTACATCATAATGAAATTTTGCATCGTCTTTGCATAATAACTTTTAAAATCATGATATTAAGATGAAAAAGTGAAGAGAGGTTTGTTGAAAAGCTCAGCATTTTCTCAAGTCTTAGCAAATTTTTGATAGTGTTAGTGATTTAAACTAGTTAAAATTTGGAGAACTAATCTGAATGACCACTCTAGAAACTCCCCCACGCATTGACAACTTGCCTTTAGAATTCCCATTTGGAATAAATTACAAAATTTGTATCATTTTTTTAGGAAACTGTCTCTGAGTTATTTTAGTTTCAAATATTGCAAATATTTTAAAATATAGTGCAAGTATCTTAAAAAAGGTTTAAAGAACTTAATTTACCAATTTCAAATTATCTAACTACATTTAGATTTTCAGATCCTCTAAACAACAGCTGAGATGAGATCCATTGACTGACATTAGTAAAAATTAGACAATATCCTGCTGAGTAGAGTATTTTGATTTGGAATCATCTGATTGATGGGTCTATAAATACTTTTTCAGATGTTAGAGTGCTGCAGTCCTGTGGACCTTTCCAGTGTCCCAATAGGTATTGAAAGGTGGTACTATAATCTCCTTAACCACTTTTTTTAAGTGTCTTCGTTATGTGATGATGTTAAAACAGCTGCTACAAAGCAAATTATTAAACAGCACTATTTAAAAAAAAAAAAGTTGTCACCATGATTTTCATGGTTTGACTGCACTACTGCTTCTGACTTTTTCCCCCATGATAATTTTGTACACTTAATAAATAATATGAACACAATATAATGACACTTAATAATAAGACCACTTAATAAATAATATGAACACTTCTGTATGATTATTGATAGTTCTAGGACAGTGAATAACCATTTGATACTTTGGGATTCATTAAATTATTTTTAATTAAATCGCTCTCAACAGGAAAAAAATGCATGAAACTGAAATATTCTCTATTTTCTGTGACTGACAATAAAATTTTGGGGTTTAATCCTGACTCTGAATAAGTGCTGCTCAGCAATTACAAACACATCCCTGTGTTTCAGCACAAATCCAAAACACAGCCCCCTGTAATCCAATGTGAAAAATTAATTCTACCTCAGCCACAGTTGGTACATACAGACCTAACCAAAAGTACGGATTGAAGGTGTGAGGAATATTTATGTAGTTCCTCCCTCTGTAAGGTGAAAGTGGTTATTATTAGTGGTAACTGTGTGGTTATTAGAGTATTTTAGTGAAATCTTATTACCATGAACTGTGCTTCCAAGCTGGCTCTTGTCCAAGGACCTTTTCCAAGACTCTGGGAAGAACATACTCTTTTGCTTCTGCTACATATTGTGCTATTACTTCATGCAGTACATTAGGTGTGAAATTCAGTGCAATGTCAGAGTGCAGTATTATAGCTTTTAAATATTTTAAAAAATATTTTTTCTAATTAATTAAGTAGGAATAGTGCCAGATATTTAACATGATATGTATATTGAAATTATTTAGTAAACAGTGGCATAGAGTCCTAAAAGCCAACAAATAACATTGACCATTAAAAGGGAGAATGAATTACTGTTTTGTATCTCACCATGCCATGTCGTTTGTAAATTGTCCCAGGAATCTCTAGTGAATGCTGTCTTGTCCTGAAAAATTCTTTGGGACAATTTAATGTTTTATTTCTTCAATAACTTCTTTTAAAACTTTTATTTCAGAGGCATCCAGTGGCTTGTAGCCTGAATAGTAAGATTGTAACATAGGGACTTTCCCAGATTGTATGGGAACTTTTTTTTTTATACTGTAGCCTTGTCTCCTCTGAACATTCCTTTTCTACCAAGGTCCTGTATTCAGATTCTCTCTGTAGTCCTGACTTCTTAGGTAAAAGGCTATAATTTAAACTTTTTGTCTCTTTCATGCTTACCTTTCTGGAAACTTTCCTTTCCCCCATTTTTGTTTCCTTTTCTGCCTCCCTGCCCCCATTTTTTTTTTCTTTCCTTTTTTTTCCTCCCTTTTCCCACTTTATTTTTATGTGGACAAAGCTCATGTTTTTTGAAGCATTCTTACTTAGCTTCAGTAAATCTCCTTTTCCCTATGATTCAGTCATTCTCATCCAGAGCTTCATAGAAACCATGGGGGAGCAAAAAAAAAAAAAGTCAAAGCAACACATCCAGTTACCATGTGTCACCATATAGCAGTACTGTTTTTTCACTCTTTGTGTCTTTGTCATTGCTCTTTTTGAACAGTATATGTGAAAGACTTAATTGTTTTTTGAAAGATTTGTCCTGGTAGTCATGTTCCCTGGTACCTGGCTGATAGTTGCATTCATTTGTATTTTAAGCTTGAAGTAAATTCTCCCCTTTCTTCTTTTTTGGGTGAATATTTATTTACCCATGATGCTTCTGGTAAAAATAGGTGAAAAGTGTCAGATTTAGACTATTTAACTTTTATATATCCTTGCAGCATCTGCGCCACTGTGTAATCACAGAATCATTTAGGTGGAGAAGATTTAAAAGATTGAGTCCAACATTTGACAGATCACCACCTTGTCAAATAAACCATGGCACTAAGTTCCATGTCCAGTCATTTCTTGAACAGTTCCAGGGATGGTGACTCCACCACTGCTGGGAAGCCTTTTCTAATACTTGACAGCCCTTTCCATGAAGAAATTTTTCATGATGTCCAACCTAAATCTCCTCTGGTTCATCTTGAGGCCATATCCTCTTGTCCTGTCACTGCTTGCCTGGGAGAAGGGACTGATCCCCACCTGGCTCCACCCTCCTGTCAGGGAGTTTTAGGGAGTGAGAAGATCCCTCCTGAGCCTTCTTTTCTCCAGGCTGAGCCCACCCAGCTCCCTCAGCTGTTCCTCATCAGAGTCGTGCTCCAGACCCTTCCCCAGCACTGGGCGCACTTCCATGTCTTTCTTGCCATGAGAGCTCAAAACTGGACACAGGATTTGAGGTGTGGCCTCACCAGTGCTCAGCACAGGAGGACAGTCTATAAATATAGTTGATTTATACTTTTTTCAGTCTTCTAAGTAACAGCTTCTCTCTATACCACTCCCTGATCCTGCTGCCATACAATGGCTAATAAAAACCAGGATGCCTTTGGGTACCTTGCCCGCCTGGGTTCATGTTCAGCTCCTGCTGATCAACAACCTTTACTAGGTTTGAGGCAGTTTTGAGGAGAGGAGTGCAATACTTCTATCAGTATTTGGAAGCTCTTTGAGTTTTCTGAGTTTCTGTTGTCTTTTTTTTTGTCATATGTCCTTGCATAGGGTTTATGTAGGAGAATGTTTTATCTAACAACTCTTAGTCACATCCTTCTTGCTGAGAGTGATAACAAAGGGCCTGTGAATATATTTGTGTTTATTTAAAATAATGGATAACCTTCACTTTCTAATGTCAGTAATAATTTTTATGTAATCAAAATCCCTCATGGTTGGGATGAGTAACTTGAATAATTTTTGGTAAGGCTTTTATAGTTGCTATTGTTTCATATTCATCTGGAATAACAATAATTACTTTTTTCCCAATGAAATGCAGCTGATACGTGTATGGTTTTCTATTAATTTGGTGATTGTCTGGATCCACCACAGTGCCTCTGACCGTTCTGACTTGATTCTAATCTCAAAAAAAAATCTATTTATTCTGTCACTTCTATTCTATACAGTAGATTTCAAAACAGCCCTCTTAATACTCTAAACTGTTTGCCTTGGTTGGGAGTTCAGAAAACACAAAACTTAGTTAACTAGTGGGATAGATTATCAACTTCTTTTTCAGAAAAGATAGGATCATCTTGGTTAAATGGAGAGCTCCAAGCAGTATTTTGGAAACATGTATAGTATAAGTCATTTTTATAAGACTACAAGGGTGGGATATCTGAAGTGGTTTAAGATGTTCTGTTTGGGCAAAAAATCACACTGAGGTTAGAATGTGTGTGTGTGTATATATATATGTATACAACCTAAACAATTCTCTAATATACTGGGAAAAATGGCAGTACCCATTAGAAACACAGAATGGCCTGGGTTGGAAGGGACCTTGCAGATCATCCAGTCCCAGCCCTTCTACAATGGGCAGAGACACCTCCCGCTACACCACGTTGCTCAGAGTTCCATCCAACCTGACCTTGGATACTTCCAGTGATGGGACATCCCCACCTTCTCTGGGAAACCTGTGCCAGTTTCCTCATCACAGGAAAGAATTTTTTCCTACTATTTAATCTTTCTCTCAGTAGCTCTGGATGAGCCCAGCACATGGGGGGCTCTGAGCTCCCAAAGGCCAGGGCATGGCCAGCCTCTCACCCACCAGCACCCCCAGGTCCTTCTCTCCAGGGCTGCTCTCAACTGGAATGGGTGTGGAAATGGAATAGGGGAATGTACTGGATTTCTAGAAGCAACAGAACAACAGACCCAACTGAACTGACACAGAATCTATAAATACCTAAATGCAGTGACGAAATGGTTTAACTGAACGGGAAGCACATAGTGTGCTTGTCTTAGATTTGAAAGTAGCAATGTCCTTGTTAGCTGAACAAATGTGAAAATAATATTTATGTAACCCAATTTACAATGGATTGGTTGGCAAGAACATGTAATAGATTGTATTACTGTGCATATAGTGGATTGCACTTTGAAGATTTGACCTTTTTCAAAGACTTTTGTAGTAAAGCATAGGAGGATATTATGTAAAGCTAAACCATTTTCATCCTCACTCACAAGGATGCAATAAAATTACTGTTTTCCTCATGGATTTACAGTAATACAGTACCAGAATACTTTTAGATATCTAATCTCATCTCAACGCTGCACAGGAACAGCAGGAAGACATGAAGAATACATAAGGAATGGAAGAAAATGTTGTGTCTCATAATCCTGAAATAGGGGGGAATGAAGTTCCTGCAATGAGCAATGAGACACAGGCCCTCATTTTCTAGTTTAAAGGAATTCAGATCCTGTAAATTCCTTTACCTGTGAAAACTTGCAGGATATGCTGAGTGAGGGGGAGGTAGGATGAAGAAAGCCTTTGTTGTTGCCTTTTTTCATTTTTAGGAACATTTTTTTATTCCTTTCTGCACACTTTTAACATATTCTAGTGGTCTAATGAATTTGTTTAAAGACAGATTACAGTCACCCCTGCCCTTTCCTATTTTCCATATTTATTCAGATGGAAACTTCAGACAAATCTGAACAACACTGCCCTCATACTCAAGGAACGATCACTGACGCTGGTTGGAAAATAAGTAAATTTTACTAACAATAAGCAAAATAAGTTAGTTTTGGATAGACAGCACACAACATTAGGAAGCCTTAAACATATAAAACAGTTTCAGTCCAGACAAAGTGGTTAATTTGATTCTTACTGGTAGATAAGGATTATATAGAAATGGAATCTATTTTCTATTAAATCTATTAAAATAAGATTAGATATGATACTAAAATGCATATTCATACATACTCATGACTATTAATGAGTAACATATTAGAAAACTTTTAATTTTATAATTATTAGATAAAATATCTACTAGTTTGATCATTCATGAGGTAGACACCCAGATATATTCAGTTGCTTTTCAGGATTAATCCTTCACTTGTATTTGACCCACAGTTTATTTTATACCACTTAAATTGTTCATATATTCACACTGCTCTTTTAAAAACGTTTTAAACACTGATTCTTTCCTTTTAACATTGAAATATATAAAAATAAAATAGTTTTACTATTAACTCTGGTTTAACCCTGAATTAGTTTTAGACTGAATTAGTTACTACTGAATTAGTTACAATAAAATGTGATCTGTCATTTCTAAACTTTAAAATATAGTCTACTTAATCTATAATCTATTTCTCTATATATAACTGAACAGTTGAAGTGTAGTGTCAAAGATTTTGTGCTATGAAAGGCTGTCATTAGTTGATTTATATTTTTTCAATCTTCTAAGCACTAGCTTCTCTTTATACTAAATCTACAACTAAACTCAAAGAGGCTCCTGTGTTTCAAATTAAGACTCAAATTAGCACTCAAATAAACCCTATCTCAAATGTAAATTTCCTCTCCTTCTGTTTGGAAGTCTGAGTGGCAAAGGTTATTTTAGATTTCCTGCTTTCTGCAGAAAAACTGATCATGGGGAAGAACTGAAAGTAAATGTTATTTTATAATATTTTTCATCTAGCTAAAATTGATTTTGGCATTATTTGGGATTTTTTTAGGTTTTCCATAATTCTAAGCTTCTGCTGCTTGCTGTGACTAACCCCAAACACAGAATATCCATGTGATTAGTGATATTTAAGAGTAATCCCACTGATTTTCATGCTACTTTTTCCATATTGAGATATATAAAATGGTGTTTAATTACACTCTAACAGTATTCTAGTATAGACTAGACTTACATCTCTTTAGGATTACTTTTCTGAAGATGCCATTCATAGATCTTTGAAGAAGTTCTGTCGGGGCATTTTTCAGTGAAACACAGAGAATTGGTGAAAATTACCAACCAACAATAATGAAAGTGTTCACTTGTGTATAAATTATTATACAGTAGGGTTATGATCTTAATAATTCTTCCGCTTTCAGGTTGGAAACCTAGGCTGGGGGTGAGAACAATTTAGTGAGAACAATTTATTATTATTACTATTTGTTTCTAATTAGTCTTAAAGGCCTCTGTTTTGGACTCCTCTAAACCAGAGCATGGAAAAGCTGCACTTGGAATTATATATGGAGTGCTGTAATGAATCCTTTAGTGCAATTATTCACTCTTTAAAAACATATTCTCTCATGGCCTTAATTTTTTTATTTTTTTTTTTGCTTTTGGGAGACATTACACAAGTAAATGTTTATAGGTGTAAGTGTGAACATGAGAAGATTTTTAAGATCCTTTTTTACTTTGTAGAGCTTTCTCATAGCTCTTCAGCTGGCACTTTTTTATTACAGGCTTTGGTCTATAAGGAGTATCTTGAAAAAATAATGCTTTAAAGGAAGCATTAGCTGTGTGTGCAGAGTTCTTGTTTAGCTCAAAACCTTTTCAAAGGCAATTTCAAAGAGGAAAGATTTCAAAAAATTAACTTCAAGAAGATTTCTGAAGATCAAAAGTGGCGTGCTGTGGCATAAGAATGTGTTTAATGTAAGTGGTAAAGTTTTGATAGTGGAATGGAACCCCATGGGGGTGGCTTTAGTGACATCTTTCCCAACCTAAATTATTTCCTTGATGGGAAAAAAGGTTGGTTTTCATTTAATTTTTACCTTTTTTAAAAAAATCTTAATTGACAGTAAGTCAAATCCCCAAGTTCATTCTGCTTTGCTTTTACCACTAAGTAATGAGTGATCTCCCCGTTTTTTTCTAAACAAGCTTTTTCATTGTTTAACAGCAAAAGAGGTTGCCCGGAGAGGCTTTGGTCTCCATCCTGGAGATATTAAAATCTTATTGGACATGATCCTGAGCAACCTGCTCTGCCTGGCCCTCATCTGAGCATCTTTCCTCTCTCAGCTGACCTCTGATTCTGGTCTGTGAAGTGCCCCTGTGGTACAGCCGCATTTTCCTGACATGCACACTAAAAATTTGTATCAACGTATGCTGAGTTCATCTTTTTTGCTTCATTTTTTCGTATTTTCCTTTTGTGACGAGTTTTTTGATGCTTTTAGTACACCCGAAGTAGTTCACCAAGACCAAATTCTACATGAACATTGTACAAAATTTTTGTCCAAAATGTAGAAAAGCTGCAGAATGTTAGAAAGTGTGAGGGGTGACATTGCTTTGCTCAGTTCTTGCTGCAGTTGTGGGGTTAGGGCTTTTTGTGTTTTGTTTGGGTGGTTTTTTGATTGGTTGCTTTTAGGTGGGGAAGGGTTACTTATTGTTTGGGCTTTTGTTTGTTGTTTTGTGGGGTTTTTTTATTTTCCCCCACCATATAGTGCTGACTATTACTGTACATGGCAGGCAGCTTTACATGAATTTATTGTGAAGCAAGCCCATAAAAGGGTCAAGGACTATTCGTTGTAAATAAAAGTTTTGTTATCTTAATTGAGGCAGATATAAAGTACAATTAACTTAACATTATGGTGCAGTATGATTGCATTAGATATTAAAACACATAATCTTTTCTCTTATCTATTTCCTAATACTTTTCTGTTTATTTAACTATGTGTAGAAATTGAACCAAAAGATCATTTGGCAGGAGGACGAGGTGAGAGACATTCCCAAACTCACCATTTTGAACTGTTCTTTACTGTGTCCTACTAGTTGCTTCTCGAATCAAATATGTGTTCTGTTGATAGTAAAAAAGGCACTTAATGGTGCCTTTGTTTGGTCATTCCACTACACGAAACTCAAAGGGAATATCAAGTGTATTTGGGTATTTAAGTATATGTATAATGTAAATATATATATCATATTTATATTTATATTATATACCTATATATGCATATATATATGTATGTATAAGTTCTATATCAATACAAGGACCATAACTTCAAGTAACAAAGCATAGAAAGGCTGAATCCTACCCCTTTCCTTTCACCATAGAGAAAAGCTTATGTGGCCTTTGTAAGTCTACAAGATGCATGGCCACCCTTTAGTTTCTTTCATGAGGATGTTATCTTAGCATTTGGTGATGAAAACATCTTGTCTGTACTTGAACTTGCACACTCATTGATATTTTTCAACACTGCAGTTACCCTGGAGTGGTATCTATGATAAAACCTTATAGTATGGTCAAGCATTAAGTATTTCAAATAATGTTTTAATCTGTGAGGGGTCAAAACCATTTGGTATCTTTTGCAGGGTCTTGTTTTATGAGAGTTGCAATCTGTCAGATGCTACATGAGATCCCTTTTAAGAAAACCCCAAGCATCCATAAACAAAAAGCAAATAAACTTCAGGGAGTATATTGGAGATTAGATGCTTCTGTAATACAGTGAGATTTGTGACATTTAGTCTAATAAAAGGTCATGCACTGAATCATTCCTTATGATCATTCTTACTGCTTCACGTTTGTTTTTTCTTTTTTTTTTTTTGGTGGGTGGGGTTTTTTTCTGTTTTAATTTTTTTGGAGCGGGGGTTTGTTTGTTTCATTTGTTATTTGTTTTCCACTTCTTAGTTCATACTTTAGTTCTGTTTCTAAGGTGGCTATAAACTTCCACTGCAGCGTTTTCATATATCCAATCTCGATTTCAACCTAGAGGCCAGAAGCAGAGATTTTCTTGACCTGAGAATTTTCATTCTTTTTAAAAGTTCAATCCTGATCACACATGAGGAAAAAAGGATATGCTAACACAAAACTGAAAATCTGTGTTTTCTAGTGTGATTATTTAGTGATTCATATATTAACAAAAAATAATAGCTTGAGAAACTGGAAAACATTGATTTTGCAAGCTGAATTTACTCTAAACCCTACCTACCTTTGCTGTATTTGTATTATCAATCATTTTCCTTATTTAAAACCTCTGTGAGATTTTCAAACTCATGTTTTGTGTTCTCATTCAATATTTTATTCAGTATTACTAATAATTTTTGTCATAATTTATATTGTGTAAGTACCCAAATATTATCTAATTATCTGATTTGTTTTATAGTGTCTCCAACCTTCACAAAATTTGTCATACAATGGCAGCATTAGGGAGAAAAGAAAAAATAAGTTCTGTGGTGTGAATCAAAGAGAAGCTGCATGTCCAAGCTTGCTGATCTCATCGATACACTTGGCTTGTTCTTTGCATCTTGCAGAGAAGGAAAAAGGATGATGTGAAGTTGGCACTATCAGAGCTGACAGTGATGTACATAAAGTAGATTCCCTACCTCACCTTCAGCTTCCTGGTGCAGATTTTCAGCAGTGTCTCTGAATGTGAGTGCTATGGTGTGTCTGTCACTTGGAGCTGGTAGCTGCTACCACATTTTCTCTGGAGTACATCACTAAATGAATTGCCCAGCTGCTAAGTTTAATGAGAAGCACGGTCCTCTGATTTCATGTCATTATTACTGAATTCTATTTTCATTTAGGCTCTAAAACTTAAAGTGGAAATTATCTGGAGTGATCTTATGCACGCTAATATTATTATATATAATCCTAATACTCATTAATAATGCTCATTACAAATACTTTGCTTTTAAAGTCGCTTTTATGACGATCAGGACTTAATTAGCTTGGCAAGGGGGTTTTGCAAAACTTAATTGTTGAGCAAGGGGGTTTGAAAACTCTCAAAGCTACTATGGACATGTAATTGTAACTATACACCTTTCACTCCTCACACAGCTTCCTACTTAGAAGCCTGTTGTGTTGCATGGCTGTCTGGTGCTGAATCTGTTATGAAAACTGTTGTCAAGTGCTCCTTGAAAATCTAAGCACACAATATTCACTGAATTTTCTTTATTTTTAATTTTTAAAAAAATTGTTTTCAAAGTGCTTCAGAAGGTTATTTAAACATGATCTCCTAGTCTGAATCCATACTTACTGTCATTAATCAAATTACACTTCACTGTGGTTTTTTTTTTTTTTTACCACATCCCTAAAGGTAATTTCTAAAGTTATTCCTGTATGACAAAAATTTCCTGCTATGAATCCTTATGTCGTAATATTTTTCTTCTTTCCCAAATATATTAATTTCTTTATTATCCAAACTTGTTCTCAGTTACTGGCTGTACCACTCTACTTGTTCTCATGAAAAGGTTTCCGGATTTAAGTTGGATAAAAATGTCCATAACTGGTTCTGAACAAATGTATGTAGCTCATGGACAACTCATACATCACTCTAGAGCACCCTTCTTTTTACCCAGGGGTGAAAATACTCCCTTTACATTGCAGATTATTTAATATTCATCTGTAACTCAGTAGAAGAAAAGCAAAAAACCCTCAAGCCTTTGTGAACCCTACACAAGTATTTACCAATTATTTGTATAGAAATTTTTTTTGTAAATGAGTGTTATGTAAATCCATAATATTCTGGTATGATTTTGGGTTAAATTTTGATATCAGTTTATTTTTTGAATCTGAAAAACTCTCTATATAATTGCTTATGGAAGACTGAGGCTAGGTAACTAACATAGTGAATAAATAATTCATAAAGTATGAGATTGCAGGAGATACATTTTTACTTAGTGTCTGCAGTGCTTTATAGAACAGATCTATTAGAAACAGATTATTTGAGAGACAAAAATCTCTAGAATTAATTTTTACCATCTTACTACTTAAAATAATCAAGTATTTTGGTGCCCAGTAGTTCAGTGAAATACTTTAAAGGGTCTCACTCTGGTTTGGTCTGTGATTCCAGTTTTTTGAGGTTTTTTTAATGAAAATTCCTAATTTTTACTGGGTTTTTTTCTTGTAAATTCCCCCATATGAGACTTCATCAGGAACCTGGGCTCAAACCCAGTTATCATGTTAAAAATATCTGATAGTTTTAATAAGCTAAAAACAGATTTAAAAGAGCAAAGTTACTAGACCAAAAACGAGCAGTAGAGGACATATCCTGTGAGACAAGTCTGAAATGGTGTCTGTGTAAATGTCTTTAATTTTGTGACTCCGTGCCAATTTATTTGCTGAGGTAGAACATTTGAATC
The DNA here is from genome assembly GCA_035584835.1 of Tangara arthus. NCBI lineage: Eukaryota > Metazoa > Chordata > Aves > Passeriformes > Thraupidae > Tangara > Tangara arthus. Next base: position 13,294,404 of record JAWMQZ010000001.1, read on the forward strand.
CAATGTACCTTCTGCTTTATGACCCCCTCCAGTTTGGGTCACATCCATCCCTCCCCGTGGTGGGAGGGAGCCCACCTAGCACAGCCTGCTCAGGTAGGTAATGATTTTGTGGTTTTAGCTCAGCAAGATGAACACCATGCTTAAATATGATTCTTCATTATTACAGAAAGGAAGAAAAAATTTGATGAAAAGGTTGCTTGTTCCTAATTCTCAGGATTTATTTGGCTGAAAATTGGAAAGGAGGATGCTAATTGATAACCATGTCAGATTCTAAAGTAGACTTTCAGTGAAAATATTGCTGGGGGTGGAGAGGGGGAATAGATCTTGGCTAATTATGGTTACAGTTACATGAATGAGGAAACTTTCTGTGATAATGCGGTATGGTCTTCTCATTTCGTTTTGTTAAAAATCTAGTAACATCTGAAAATATTTTTTTGGCTTTTTTCATATCTTTGCAATACAGTTCAAGATTTCCCAAGGAAGAAACCTAAGTATGAGGCATTTAGTCAGAATCATTATCATCACATCATGAAGTTTGAAAATTATGCTGCTGTAGGAGATAAAAGATTATTATAGAGCATTACTTGTTTACTTACAAATAAGGCATATATATAAACACAAAAAATTAAAAATAATTATTTGCTCTTTCATCTGTACTTCTTGCTTACTGAGCAAATTCTTTTACCTCCAGTCCTATTATTCCACCCTGCTTTGGAAATTTATCTTACCTTTTTTTATTTTGTTACTTCTAGTTCCATTATCAAAACCCCTTCTGTCTCTTCTTTCGTTAAGTCTTCTCACTTTGGTTTTGATTTTTTTTTCCTAACTCTAAGAGGAAATCTTCCAGAAAATATGTTGTTTTGGACTTCATCCCATAGTCTTGATTTTTTTATAATTTTAAAATGCAAGCTTTTTGAACCAGTCTGTGTCTACACTTTTGTAAGGAAATTATTATCATCTTACTCACTGGTGTTCTCTGAAAAGTGTACACACAGGTTTCTAAGTCCTTCATTGACTTGTATGTTTTATCCCAACGAGCCTGAAAGAAATACTTTGTTAAATTTTGTTGACCCGTTCTCACAAATTATATATTTGTTGTTGTGTAGTGTATTAATCTCATAATTATATAGCTGTAATATTTTATTAGGTGAGAGGATGGTCCTCTCTGTTCCTCTCATATTTTTGTTCTGGCTGGAGAGTATGTCATATTTCTGTGAATTGACTGACCTGGGAGTAAAAACAGAAGTACGTCTTTTTTCTTGGGAATAACTTGGGTTTTCTTGTCCTGCCCTGGCACCTTAGCCCTTTGTGAATGAGGAGGGTGGGAGAGGGCAGACAGAAGTTAATTTTTTGCTGCTTTGGTAGCTCCCAGGTGGAGACATTTCTGTATGGCAGACTGGCGCATATTACATTTTTAGAGCAGATTTAGAGAAATGTGGCACCTGAATATGGCAATATTTTCATTCTAGATCATTAAATTGTCACAGAATGTACAATAAATGTCTCCTGAATTTTTTTGAAGTCTGAATTTCTCAGGCGTTTTCACTTCCTTTGTGTATTTAGGAATGCCTCTGTATTGCTGTCCACGGGGACTGTTGCATAGAGCTTCCATTAGTGCTGATGGCAACTCAATGCATAAATTCTCATTCATGAGAATGAGGATATATTTCTTTTCATTATTTTAGCAGGCATCAGTGAAACTTCTTTAAGAAATGTGTTCAGGAAAATTGAGTCCTAGTAATTTAACAAATGAGCATAAGCTTTCATAAATTATATTTAAGATGTTAACATCAAAGTTAACATTCTTGCTGCAAATTTAGTGCCTTTAATTTCTTTTTTCTCCTAGTAAATTGCTGCTCAACTCAGCTTTAATTTATAATAAAATAATAGTTTTAGCTTTATAGCCTTAAGGCATCCACAGAGAGAATAAATTTGCCTCTCCTTTGTTCAGCACTAACTGCATTAGTTTGTTAGTGCTTCCCCTTGGATCCGGTTGGGAGAAGAAAAAAGGTGACAGTGGGTTGCACAAAGGCTTGACCTTACTCTTACAAGGTTAAACTAGGGACAATCCTCAGTTATAAAAGATGGAATATTTGGTTCCACAGATTTAATTTCCCTTTGGGCAAACCTTTCTCTACTCTCTGTACAGACAGCCTGAGAGGATTAACCATCTTATTTTCACTTCTTCCCTTGTCAAGCTGTGCTTAATCACCAGAACTTCAGGAAGAATATAGGTGACATTAGCTGACTTTTATACAAGTTTCTCTGACATATGAGCAAGCAAAATATGGGTATTCAGGGTGTTGAGTATGAAAAATGGTATTTGAATTGAAATTAATAAAAAAGAACTGAAGGTAAAATTTTCAAGGAATATGGATTTTCAAAAGCTCTTCTACACAGCGGGAGGCATTTGCTTTGGAAAATCAGTAAAGCAAAAAAGTGAGTGCACATCTCATATTTTCTAATGAAAATTAGATAGAAAGTATAGAAGAGAAGAGTGTAAGGTATAAAGATGTGTAATTTTTATATGGCTCTGACTTAAGAATATGGTAGAACAGTATTTCTGTAGAGGCTGCTTTGTACAGTAGCGTGATCTCGGAAGACTTATGAGTAAGTGATCATAGCTGTTCATTCAAATAGAATAATTGATGGTTAAATTTAAAATTATTAAAATGAGACTCTAGAGACTTTTTTTTACAACAAATGGTGTTTTGGTGTAAAACTCTGCTGTCAGCAAGAAATTCTTGCCATCGGGTGAAAACAATATTTGATGAGAACTAGAAGTAAGCATTATTATTATCTCCTTCCATCTACCTTATAGATTATGTTTTAGGAGTATATATGCTTATTCACTGGGAATAATTTTTTTCCAGATCTTCATAACTTATAGACTAGTTGTAATTATACCTGTCTTCATTCAATTAAAAATATTTTAGTGTCAAAGTATCGTTAAGGAACATAAACATAATAATCTCTCCTTAGATTTTTTTAAATTTTAATACTGTTGGCAAAGAGAAACAAATGAGGCTGCTCTTTTCTTTACTTTTTTAAATTCAGAAAGAAAATTCCTGAATACTTTGAATGTTCTGAAGTGTTTAAAAAACAAAAATTTTTGCAGATTTTGCAGAAGAACTTTGAAAAAATGTTTGTTCATTATTAAAGAACTGATATTACTGCATCTAATTCAGAAATAATACATAAAATTTCACAAGACAGAAGTTATTTGTATCATGAATTTGTAAATTATTGAATTTCCCTTAGTAAAAACTAATAAGGTCAATTTTCTCATCCTCAACAGAAGATAAGAAAAAATACAATGGTAAGTTATTAAAGGTTGAGTTTACTCACTTGTGATTATCTAAGGTGAGCAATCTCTAAGGACTTGTTTTTCCCGTAACTCAATGCTTGTAATTTTCTGAGCATGCCTTTAAGTGTATCCATTTGAATATCCAGCTGCAGCATGTCCAGCATTTTATGGTCTTATCTGTTTTTTGAGCTAAAACCAATGTGAGCAGTATGCAGCTGTTTTTTTTTTTCTTATTTCCAGTCTGAGACTGAAATTATCTAAAGGGCATGAAAGTGAATTATATAAGATGAGAATAGACCTGGATGTTTCCTAAAATTTTAGTGGGTGTGCATTTAAGTCAATCTGGTTTTTTGCATTTGTGTTGGCCTAGGAGATCCAGCTTTTATGTTTAGACTAGCTTTTGCAGACTTGTATTCTAGTGACAGATCCAGACCAAAAAGGTTTTGCAACTAGAAGAGTGTTTCAGGACAAAAAGGGATCTAGATAATTTGAAGATGTGAAGATCTAGATAATGTGAAAATTTGCAGTTGTTTTGAAATGGGTACCGCTGCTCTATGGAAGTGACTCTGGGCCTTACATTTTGTTTTAAGTGCAAAAAGTAGCACTAGAATATTTGGTTTTACTTCTAAGTCATTGTAGAAGTGGGACAGTGGATGAGAGGGGAAGGATGCTACCCATGCTCTGGTTACCACGACTGAAATTAAACTTCATGAGCTTGAACAAAACACTTACTGTTTGGGGAGGAACAGTAGACAAACAAGTGCAAAACCAGACCTACCCAAGCTTGAAGAGAGTCATTAAGAGGAGAGAATGGTAAAATCTAATTAAGAGGAAAATAGAAGGATGTGAAGAACTCTATGAACTTAAATTTGTACATAGCAGATGAATAATTACAATTATGTCATGTTCCCTGAACTGAAGTTTATGGAGAGAACCTTTGCTAAACAGGTTCTCTTTGACTACTAAAGTTGGTGTTTGTGTGGAAGGAGAAGATTATTGAGGTTTAGGGCATTTTTGCTGTGGCCAAGCTCAAAATTTCTTTCCATAAAATGTAATCTTGTCAGGTTGTCTAACTCCATTAGGTTTAATATGAGCTTTGTGACTGGCAACTGACAGAAAACAAAGAGGGGGGCGTTTGACTAAGGGGTTTTCTTAGGCCACAAGTAAGAAACAGGACTGATAGTCACTGGCATAATCTCTTCATTATTATCAAACAGACAGATCTTTTTGGGTGTCTTTAAAAATTAGCATGTCCCTGTTGCTTTTAGAGGTTCATGACCATTTTTTTCTTAAGGTTTTACAGGGTTGTATTTCTTTTAGTAAAAAGAAGTTGTTATGTGGTGTGGGAAGCCTTTTTGATACACTCTTCCTGTTTAACAACATAATGAACCAGTCTTTAATGTAAAACTTTTAGGATATTTAAACACATAAACTGCATCCCAGGACTGAGAGCTTGGTCTTCATAAAATAATCAATAGAATAAAAAGATTTCAAATACATTTATCATCTATTTCCATCTAAATACTAGAACTATTCTTTTAAATTAATAGAAGCTGTATGAAAAATCATTATATTAGCATAGAAAAAAACATATGGGTACTAATTTTTCATATGTCTGTGCACTTGCATATTTTTGTACTGGTTTGTCTTCTCTCTTTTTCTAATGTTAATTTAATAAATTTAAAAAAAATATTTACAAATAGCCATGTTTTGATACTTGTAAATGGTACTGAAATAAAATGGCCTGGAACACATGCAGGGATTGATAACCCACAACTCTGAGCAATCTGTTCTGGTGCCTCAGAAAAAGTCTGACCAAAGAACTTGTTCCTAACATCGAATCCAAATTACTCTCCTTTTAGTTTAAAGTAGCATGTACTTGTTTGGTGAATCAAGAGAAGGATTTTCACTGCTCTGCATATTTCAGTATCCTGGCAGAGTTTAATGAAGTCAATTTATCCCTCTCTCCAGAAGGTGGTTACAGCAATGTTGAAGCCAACTGATGGTAATTATTGGTTAATGCTAGTCATTAAAATAGGATTCACAAAACCATTTCGCTTAGTAAGGCAACTGAATTTCAGTTCAACTTTTGGACTATATTATCCAAAACTGAAAGAGCCCACATATGGCCTTGAATATCCTTATGACAAACATGAGGATGTTTTTCCCAGTTCTCTGTTGCTTATGGCACAGGAAGTTTGTCCACCCTTCCTTTCATCTTTCAAATATTTTGGAATTAAAATCAGGATGTACCCAACTGCTATCATGGAGAAAGATAAGGCAGAGAACCATTACAAGTATTGGACTTGATATAATTTCTTAGATCAAGAACATCTTTAGTGTCACACAGACTGGAATTCAAGATGTACGTGGAAAGAAGTAGGGCATCATCCCTCTCTCCCACACCCCCTTCCCCCAAAAAAAGGTTGCTTTTATTCTTCTCTTCACCAATTCTCCTTTCATATATGACTAGAAAACTTGTGGAAAGCTGATGCTGTAGCTGTGCAGTTGTATGCAAGTGATAACTTCACGGTCTGCGATGGTACACAAATCAGAGGGGAAAATCAGACTAAAGGGGTAGAGGCTGTTACTCTACCGGAGCTCAGTAACAGCTGCAGGGCTGTAATATTCTTTCCTAAGACCTCTCTTGTCAGGATGGGCTGGGTGTAAGGGAAATTTTTTGTGAGGATAGCCAACAGTAGAACTGGGGGACATGCAGTACTGCTTCCATCTTTGGTTTTTTTGAAGATTTGTCTGGATAAAACCCTGAGCAATCTGGTTTGTTCTCAAGGTTGATCCTCCTTGAATCAGGAAGCTGGACTAGACTCTGAGGTCCCTTTAACCTAAATTACTCTCATATTCAGTGACCATTGTCATTAATCATCCTCAACCCTGGAACTCAGAATAGTTCTTTCATCATGAGGCAGAAGTTGAATTTTAGATGTGGTTTAAAATCACACATGGGCAAAATGTCATCCTTCCTATAAAGGTTGAAAAAAGAGAAGAGCTACCTCAGAATCACTTGAATGACCAAATGTACAGGGACAGAAACAAAAAAATTTCCTTTTGAAATGAGGCCTCTTCCAAATGTTCTGCAAAATTTCATGCATATGACACAGAATTTATTTCGTACATATTTTTGCTATATTGATTTAAAAGTCAGTGGAACTTTAAAAAAAACCCAACTAATTCATAATTCTCTTTTATTCCACTAGTACAATTCTTGTTTATCTAAAGGGAATAGAATTGTTTTGTAGCAAGCTGTATTTTTAGTAAGAAAACATGATTAAAATCCTAGCATAGCTGTATTTTTAATGAGAAAACATGATTAAAATCCTGAGTAAATTTAATACTTGAACTTATTCAGAAATCAAAGGGAATGAATATACTTGTCTTTCTTTTGTCATGAACCAAACTAGGATTACAAAAGCTGGCAGAGAAAATTTTCAGTTACACTTTTATGTTAATTCTAAATTTTAACAGAATGTTGGTTTTCTTCCAACGTGAAATGGGGTTTAACTTTTACTTAGTTTAACAAAAACATGTGCATAACAGCAATGGCAGTTTTGTTACAAAATTTCATGACTGAAGTATTAAATTGAGAAATATAAGTTTCAAAGAAGTGCTGTCTTACCAAATAAAATTTTCAGCAAAATATTTGTGTAGTAAACCAATAATTTCAGATGTGAGCAGCAGTGAAAGTAAGCTTCTCACCCCAAGACATGTTATGGTCATTGTGTACCAAAAATCCAGTATAAAATTGAAACTCAAAGTGCCTCAAAGGCAAGAATTTCATAACAACTTCTACAGCTTTCTCAGTCTGCCATTTTATTTTACATAAACACGCTTTTGGTTTGTTTTCTTCCATGCTTCTTTTTCTCTGGCAGTCATATGAGATTAATTACATTCAAGTCAAACATGCTTGAGCCACATGGTCATCCTTCTTTAGCACCTTGGTGCTGTGAGGTTCTCCAGGGGTAATCTCAGACAATGAGAGCTGCCATGCTCTGCAGAGGCAGGTACGTGCTCTGGAAACTGGTGCTGTGAAGGCAGTGAAACCTTGCTGGATGTGGTTTAATCTGTTTTTTCTTTAACAAGGTTCTTTGATTTTCACCATTTTCCTTGTGTGGCTGCAGAGCCACTGTTGTTGAACACTGATTTACAGAAGACAGTTCACATGATTCGTGCCTCAAGAGCAGTAAGTCTTCAGAGTGACAGTCCTACCACTAGAATAGTAACTACTGCAGTGCCGTGGTTGTTTTTCCAAAGGGAGTGTTTGTAACCACGAATAATTTTACAGGCACTGTAACATTAATTTCTAGATTTCAGCACTATTTCTTATTACAAGAATAAGACAAAAGAATACAGGAAATATAATCCTTATACCTGAAAAAATAATGTATTCAGATACATTCTGAGGTACCCCAGAATATTTTGTCTTTGTGAGAGTAATGTTTCCAAATACATTGCTGAAATGGCAATTAGTAGGATATAGTTTTAGAGGGGAGTTGAATTTCTTATTTCAAAGTGAGTTTGGGATGTGGACTACAAACAAATCCTATGGAATGGAACGCCTACATGTTATTTTTGAATCTATGGCATATATCATCTTGGTGTATTTTGAATTAGATTTTTGTTTGCCGTATAACAAACAAGTAGCTGGTGAGTGGCTTTAACCATTGCCTTTTCCTTTTCCATGTTCAGTAAATGGAATACTCCACAATGTTATGACAAAGATATATATATACATATATATCATGATGTAACATTAAAGCCCTAAAAAATGCTGTGTGCTATTGGAGGGGACAAATGAGATAAAGCAGATGTGGTTGGGTAAGAAGCATTTTAAGAATTGGGCTAGATGTGGTTGGGTAAGAAGCAGAGAATTTAGCCGTACTTTTATTTTATGCAATCCTAAGTGATGTAAGGAAAGCCATCAATGGAACCAGCCAAACAAAATGTATTCACTGAGGAGAAGGAAAGAAATGTGTGCCTGAGTTCTACAGATAGTGAAGAACAAGAAGGTAAAACAAGATTAAAAAGTGAAGGCAGGAATTTACCATCTACCTGTTGAAATTCAATTATTGAAGTGAAAAATTGAAAAATGGAAAACAAATTATTAAAATATTAATAAAAACTCTTCTTCAAGTCACTATAGGATTTTGAGTTACAAATGATTATTCTGAAAATGAATCAAAATAATGTTTTCATTTCTAAAGTTTCTATGTGCATCTCATAAATGCTTGAATGAAAGTGGAGTATGGCAGTTGTTTGTAGCATGGCTTGGTCTTGTTTGCTGCATTAAATTTGTTGATAATAGTGCAAACTTGGAATAATTTAAACTACAATTAAAATCTGATAAAATATATTTTTCCATACAACAGCAGTATTACATTAATATTTAAATGTAAAAAAAAGAATTCTGGTTTTTATTATAGATATGTGAAGGTAGTACATTGATGAATATAAGAGAAACAATCTTCATCAGTATATTATATTTTTTAAAATGTTGCAGTAAGGGAGGTATTAAAGGAAAAAAAAAGTCTCAGTTTCAAGAGCAGTACAGTTTTTAAATTAGCTTTTAATTTGGATCACACCAATAAATGCCAAGATTCTGTTGGACAGGCTTCTTTACAAATTTATATATCTGCTATTAGTTGTTATGACTTCTTTAATTCTGGAAAGAATTTTCAGTGTCTGTAAATGATAATAGGTTGAAATTTACTGAAATTATTAGAATAACATGGTTAAGTGTGATGGTATTATTGATGTGAGGATCCAAAAGTGATTGAAAGACTTAAAATGAGGACGATCTCCATAAATTTAATAGGGTCAAAGAATAACATTATTTTTTTTTTTCCACTTCTTTCTTGCCTGATGGTTTTCTTCCCTTTTTGATGCCCTTTCTAAGCATTTTTTATTAGGTTTTCTTCTTCTCAGGAAATAAAGCAGAGGAAAGGAGAAGAGAGAAACCAAAATTTAAATGTCTTTAAGGAGAAGTTTTAAAAAGTTAGTTTGTCAAAAAAAAATTTGGACTATAAAGTCTCTTGGGACTTTAGATCTTAGCTATTGAAATACCTTAATCAAACAGGCTTTAAAGATGTGATTACTAAAGAGAACTTTAACTATTCAGACTCATTGAGTGTGTGGGTTTAGTGTATCATGTTTGGCATTGAGTGCAACATTGACTCTTTACCTAGCAGAGTTGTCATTTTTATTGTGCATTTGCCAGGATTTTATTTCCCTTGAAAATTATGGAATTGTGGATTTTTAGGCTCTTAACACCATCCTAACATTGTTTGCTTATTGTTAGTAGCTATTTCTTGATCTGGTAGCATAGCTTGTGTGCAGGACTGCTTATATACAGTACATCAGGGTGGGAAATTGCTTGGTAAGAGGTTAGAA
>JAWMQZ010000001.1:13304215-13345435 GCA_035584835.1 Tangara arthus
TAGATTTCAGCACTATTTCTTATTACAAGAATAAGACAAAAGAATACAGGAAATATAATCCTTATACCTGAAAAAATGATGTATTCAGATACATTCTGAGGTACCCCAGAATATTTTGTCTTTGTGAGAGGAATGTTTCCAAACACATTGCTGAAATGGTAATTAGTAGGATATAGTTTTAGAGGGGAGTTGAATTTCTTATTTCAAAGTGAATTTGGGATGTGTGCTACAAGAAAATCCTATAGAATGGAACCCCTACATGTTATTTTTTAATCTATGGCATATATCATCTTGGTGTATTTTGAATTAGTTTTGTGTTTGCCATAAAAAAAGCAAGTAGTTGGTGAGTCGCTTTAACCATTTCCTTTTCCATGTTCAGTTATATAGTGTGTATATATATATATATATATATATAATGATATAATATTAAAGCCCTAAAAATTGCTGTGTGCTATTGGAGGGGACAAATGAAATAAAACAGATGTGGTTGAGTAAGAAGCATTTTAGTGTTGCAGAGAATTTAGCTGTACTTTTGTTTTATGCAATCCTAAATGACATAGGGAAAGCCATCAATGGAACGAGCCAAACAAAATGTATTCACTGAGGAGAAGGAAAGAAATATGTGCCTGAGTTCTACACATAGTGAAGAACAGGAAGGTAAAGCAGGATTAAAAAGTGAAGGCAGGAATTTACCATCTACCTGTTGAAATTCAATTATTGAATTGAAAAATTGAAAAACGGAAAACAAAATTATTAAAATGTTAATAAAAATTCTTCTTCAAGTCACTATAGGATTTTGAGTTACAAATGATTATTCTGAAAATGAATCAAAATGATATTTTCATTTCTAAAGTTTCTATGTGCATCTCATAAATGCTTGAATGAAAGTGGACTATGGCAGTTGTTTGTAGCATGACTTGGTCTTGTTTGCTGCACTAAATTTGTTGATAATAGTGAAAACTTGGAATAATTTAAACTACAATTAAAATCTGATAAAATATATTTTTCCATACGACAGCAGTATCGCATTAATATTTAAATGTAGAAAGAGATTCCAGTTTTTATTATAGATATGTGAAGGTAGTACATTGATGAATATGAGAGAAACAAGCTTCATAAGTATATTTTTTTGAATGTTGCAGTAAGGGAGATATTAAAAAAAATCCTCAGTTTCAAGAACAGTACAGTTTATAAATTAGTTTTTAATTTGGATCACACCAATGTATACCAGGATTCTGTTGGAAAGGCTTCTTTACAGATTTTTATATCTGCTATTAGTTGTTATGACTTTAATTCTGGAAAGAATTTTCAGTGTCTGTAAATGATAATAGATTGAAATTTACTGAAATTATCAGAGTAACATTGTTTAGTGTGATGGTATTATTGATGTGAGGATCGAAAAGTGATTGAAAGACTTAAAATGAAGACTATCTCCATAAATTTAATAGGGCTGAAGAATAACATTTTTTTTTCTCCATTTTTTCTTGCCTAATGGTTTTCTTCCCTTTTTAATGCCCTTTCTAAGCATTTTTTATTAGGCTTTCTTCTTCTCAGGAAATGAAGCAGAGGAAAGGAGAAGAGAGAAACCAAAATTTAAATGTCTTTAAGGAGAAGTTTTAAAAAATTAGGTAAATATCTCTTGGGACTTTAGATCTTAGTTATTGAAATACCTTAATCAAACAGTCTTTAAAGATATGATTACTAAGGAGAACTTCAACTATTCAGACTCATTGAGTGTGTGGGTTTAGTGTATCCTGTTTGGCATTGAGTGCAAAATTGATTCTCTACCTAGCAGAGTTGTGATTTTTATTGTGCACTTGCCAGGTTTTTATTTCCCTTGAAAATTATGGATTTTTAGTCTCTTAACACCCTCCCAACATTGTTTGCTTACTGTTAGTAGCTATTTCTTGTATCTGGTAGTTTGTGTGCAGGACTGCTTATATACAGCACATCACGGTGGGAAATTGCTTGGTAAGAGGTTAGAAAGTTCTCTACTTTCAGCTCTCAGATATTTCTCTTCTATCTTATTTGTTGCCAAATGCTTCCTGATTAGTTGTCGAAGAATATTGTACAGAAATATATGGATTGAATGAAACATAATAAAATTAATAAGCTGTTTACATTTGTAATCTTGGGAGAAAAATAAATTATGAATAACATAAATTATGCGATTGCATTTGTTTTGAGGGTGAGAAAGACAATGGAGTGTCTTTGATCCTCACGATCCTCTCTATTTACATCCATCTCCCAGTCACAGTCTTTTTAACCATTTAAGCAGTATGAAGTATGTCTGTAGTAGAGGAGTGCTTTGAGGTTGTTTGTTACTGGAAAACAGGGGAGAAATCTATAGCACTATTTTTCCTCTCTGAAAAGTTTTCCTTGACTTAAATTGACATGAGACACAAATAATTTGTGGGAGAATGCAGAGAAGGAAAATGAAAAAGGAATTTCAAAGCTCTTTTTATTAACCTTCTCAACTTTCAAACAAGAACACAGAAAACAGGGAAAATAATTTGTGTATGTCTCAAGCCTATATGCATTTGAAAACTTGTGGAGATAGAAATTCTGTTACAAGGCTGGCTTTCCTTTCTTCCCAGTTGATCATGAGAGAGGTTGTTTGGATTTTTTTTCTGGATCTCCAATATACTTCTACGCTGACATAAATTCTTTCTAAATAACACTGAACCCCCCCCCAATATTCTAAATAATCAGAGTAGTTTAGTATATTATCTTGTGCCGCTAAATATATTAGTGTTAGTTCAGGAAAAAATCAAAATGTGACTCTTAAGAGAATAAAATTAAATATTACTTAAATAGCCTAAAATCTTGTAAATTTTAAGTAGTCCCTTTGTTCACTTTGCATAGAGCAACTTCAAACTTCTTTCTCATATATGCAGGTTTCTTAAACACTTTTTTCAGAATTACTCTTTTAAAAAATTACATGATCAGTGTTTTTCTAGCATTGAGAGTGATTTCTGTTCATATTGATATATTAAGAGTTAAAATTTATTTATATTTTTAATATATGTTTGGAAAAAAAGTGCACCACTTCTTTACCGGTTAAGAAGTCAACATTTCTCCTGAAAATAGGTTTTCAAGCTTTCCCTTGTGATTCATTTGCTTTGAAATGCTTTCAGTTTCTGAGCTGTTATTTTATCATTTTAATGCTACTATGGAAATTTTCCAGGATTGCAGGCTTCTTTCTGTCTCTCCCCTCACTGTTCCTCCTCTCCAATATGCATTTTCATTCATTTCTTTTTATCTGACAAGTTTTCCATGTGGTAATTATTCTGTTCTCAAAAATATTTTTTCATAAATCAGTGCTGAAATGCTTTTCAGTAAAAAACTTAAAATCATGTTGTAAAAGAGGTAGGCTTCTGACAATAGTTTTCAGAGATCTTTTTGGCCTGTAAAACCTGCGGATGAGAGAAGGGCGCTTGGGAGTCTGGAACAGGATGTGCAAGCCAGTGTTCTGTAGATTTTAGGTTACTTCTTTGTCCAGTAGATCTCTGTATGTCCCAAGTTAGCAGCTACCAGCTATATTCAGTTTGTAGTTGAGTTTTTCTGTTTAACTTTATGTGCATCAGTGGATATTCTTTCATATCTCATTCTGTATCAGATGAAAAGCTCCTGCATGACTATTACTCTCCCCGAGTAAAATACTTCTTTTAAGGTTTTTTAGAAATAAGTCCATAATTTCCCTCTTAAGATGCTTCTGGTCAAAAGGATTAGTACCTTGACTTTGAGAAATGGGCTGGTACTTTACCTCATGTGTAAGAAATAGCTGACATAGAGAAATAACAGAAAATTTTGCAATAATGAGATAAACGTACTGACAATAATAAGTACGAAGCAATCAGTGGTGCTCTAATGCTTCCCTGGTATAATGGCTAACTTTAATTATTGACTAAGTTTTAATTAGGAAGCATGTGCTATTGATCTGTGCAGTGGCAAAGCCTCAAAACTCATGGGTATGAAAGAACTGAGGATGATGATCTAATTGTTCTTGTTTAGTTTGTCTAAAGACATTTATAATCCTTTTTATACACAGATTCTGTATTCTAGTACTGTCTTGTTTTCTGAGGTTTAAATATACATGTCCTTGTATTCTTTCATTTTGATTAGCATAGCAATGCTTTTCTATTGTTTCTGGGAAAAGATGGTAACAATTTTTTTTTTTTTTGGAGATGAGCTTGAACCAGGTTTAAATTTTCCAAGTCTATCTTGTTCACCTTATGCCTGAATGATGTGTGAATTCTGGCTGTTGGGAAGACTGGTAGTCAAAATGGAATTCATTTGGGATTTCAACAGTTGTTAAATCCAATGAAATCGTAATTAACTTTAAATTTTCTAACATCTATGTTTTTCAAAGATTAATTTATTAATTAGTGTTTACAGACAGTAATTTAGAGTATGCTATTATGCATCTCAGTGTCAGTACTACTGTTTGTTACAAATTCCATATGTTGGCATGCTCTGCTTTACTTTCTTGAACTGATTTAAATTCACACGTACATGAGTTAATTCAGGAACCTCAGGTAATTCTTCCTTAAGAATTCTTTGATGATGATTTTAGATTGTGTTACAAACTTTCAAAACACTCTTAGGCCTGTTCTACCTTCGATGCACCTACCTGTGAGTTCTGCCATTGCTCTTTTGAAACCATCTAGGTTTAACCTACTATTTTCACCCCCAGTTATTCTGAGTATCTTGTGTAATTATCAGAGATAGCCACGTGAAAGGGGTTGCCTCTGACCACGTCTTCCTCTCTTAGTTGTCAGTAATCTGATCCCCTGCCAAATAGAGTCCATAATTTCTGTACTAACTGTCACAGATGGATGTTTCTCAGCTTGCAATAACTTTTAAGGCTGACACATCCAATACCAAGATCTGTGTCGTGCTTAATAATAAAATTATGAAACCTTGCCAATTCATCAAGCCTGTGACTCCACAAGCTCATTCCATGACCACAACCAGCACATTTATCTTTAGGCAGAAACTGAACATCCACTGAAAATACCACAGTGAAAGCTGGGCAGTGGTATTAACTTTCCCATGCTGCTTATTGGAGAGACAAACTTGTTTTCTGTGTTCTTGAATATCCTATTGATTTCTCCAAAACAAAACCAAAGAAAAACCCAGTCCTGCTCATTATAAGTGGGCTGTTACAACACCCTTTGCCAAGTATTCACTGCAATGGACTTTTCAGCATCTGTCTGAATCTTGTCTCCAGTTAATTTTCATAATGGGAGATACAATTTTAAGCCTTGTACAATGTGGGAAAGCTTTTTGTCGCTGGACATCCAAAGCTTTGAAAATTTTCAGGAGCAGCATGAGTCAACTTGATGTAGCTTTGTCTGGCTGACATCAGTTCTCACCTTTGATCTTTGGCCAGCATAAAGAGTTTGTTTGAAAGTGCTAAGAAGGGAAATGTGTACGTAGTATAGGAGAGGTGATTTTTTCTTTTTTTCCATATGAAGTTTTGCAATACAATCTCTCTGCAAGAGGTGACAATGGATGCTAGAAAAGTATTGGGTATTCTTGGGGTAAATAATACTCAGCATTTTCTCTTTTGTTACAGGACTATTTTTTCAAGACTGTCAGTTGGCAGAAATTTCTGAAAAAGTCCAATTTATTACACATCAGAGTTCTACCAAGCTTTTCAAATACTGAGTGGACATTTGCACGTGCATTTATCCAAAAAGCACCACAATACTATGAAATCACCTGTAGTGAAAGGATATTGATCCACCGAAATCCTAGTATTTGGAATTATTCCAAAACTACTTTAATATCTTTAAGCTTGTTGGAGTAGGAAGCATGAGGGTATGTGGGATAAAGAGTTGATGAAGCCTGTCTCTGTGTTCTGAGGATGCACCATTGCTTTCAGAGTACTGGTATCCTAACAAAAGTGTTCATTTGTGACCAGAAGTCTGCATACCTTCACAGTACCTTCAGACTCAGGGAATGGAAAATTAGTAACTATGTTTGGTTTCCTGGGTGGCTGGCTTTGTTGAGTTCTACAGCTTCAATATCCGCTTAGAACTAATTGCTCTGTTGGATGCTGAGAAAAGAGTGGGGCAAGTTGATAACACATTTCAAAAATGAGGCAGTTTAACCTAATAATAAACCAAGTCAGCTGTTTTAAAATTCCCTCCACCCTTCATCCAGTCTGCCTGTTGGCAGAGTGGCCAATGATTAATTTCTGTTCATCTTTCTTGGGTTTTTGCCATGATATAGTCATTAACTGAATACTGTATGACCCAACCATCATCAGAGATTCATAAAAATCCCAACTTCTAAGGCGGCTACCAATAACATAAGTAATCATCATCAACCGACAAAATCCAGCAACTTTATACTTACCAAAAACCCACCATCAAGGTGAAGGATGGTTGGATTCAATCTCAGCAGCACTGCAAATTTTAATTCTTTCAATGCTGTTGTTTCACCTTTCTCTTTCCATTCTCTACCATAAGCCTATTGCTGCTGCTCTGGTTTGACACCTCAGCAACAGAGATGAAAGCTCACAGGGAGCCCAAGCTACACATAAATGCTGTGACTTTAGCTGTAGCATTGAAAATTTGTTGCATGTGTGGAGTGGTTACTAGCAAAAAAAAAAAACAACTTCTCTTTCCAGTCTTCTCATAATGTAATTACTCTTAGAGTGAAACATTTAAGTTTATTAAATAGCCAGCAATTTGTGCTGTTTGTCTGCTAGTATGTTAAACTGCTCTGAGTGTTTGAAGTGAAGTCTCTTTACTCAACCAGCAGACCTCAGAAGGTCAGAAGCCTTCGCCAGGTAATCCTCACACCTTTAGGAATCTGGGGTAGCTAAATTGTGGTGTTTAAAATGAAGGGAGAGTTTGCATGCACTGTAGACTGGGATGGGGTGGCAGGCTCCATAATTATCTCTTGAACTTGATGTCCTGGTCTGCACAAAACTTAAAAAAACATTGGTAAATCTAATGCAGAAGTGCCTGCAGCACTGCTTTTTGTCTAGGGAGTGACAAGATGACGCCTTTAATTGCAGGGTCATATTTCTAAGTGGCTGCTGAACTGTCAGAAGCCACCAAGCCATGAAATGTGAAAGATCCTGTGGCTGGTTCATGGAACTCCAGTCACATCTGACTCTTCAATTCCGGATATTATGCTCTTCAGCTTGGCACTTAGTGCTCTGCTGCTATGGACTCTAATCTCTGTGCCAGGACTCCTGCATTTTTCCTTTCTGCAAGGAATGCCAAAGCACATACAGTAATTATCTAAACATTTCTTGGTCATAAATCACAGCATTTGAAAGCTACCTTAGTGGTACAGTACTGAAAGAATCAAATTTTTACACAGTATTATCTCACAAAACCCAGGATGTAAAATTTCAAATCTTATAAAATATGTGTTAGAACACTCATTTGCATCTTATCTCTTCCATGCAATAAAAAAAAATCATTATTCTTTTCTAAACAAGATGATCTGGTTTAAAACACTGATCGTTTTTTTTGTTGATTTCATCTGTCATTGTAATTGTTAGTACACTTAGGCGTCTTAAAATGCTTCCTTTTAAGCCAATATTTGAGCTGAAGGAAATGTTTGAAATATTTCCTATATTTTGATTCTCCAACGCTTACTGTAATAACTCTGTTATTTTATACAGAGCACTGAAGGCTCTGTATTGCCTTTGGGAGCTGTTGACAAGCAGATGAGGATTTTACAGCTAATACATAAAGTCTGAATGCTGCCTTCCTGGGTGGAGGTTTTAAACAATGCTTTTCAATTCAGTTGAAAATCTTAAATGCTGTTAAATTTCTAGGTACTTGAGCTTTTGGCAGCACATGGTGATTTTAAGTGGAACTTAATCACTATATTTCTATATTGTGATTTACATAATATAAGGTAAAATGCAAATAGAGTCTTTGTAAGTGCTCTTGCAAAATAATTCAGTTATTCAAACTTGTAGTGTTAAGCATGGGAAGATTTTAACTTTTCCAAGCCAGTGTAGTGAAAGGCAGCAAAAACTGCTCACCTGCAAACCCAGTAAAGAAATAATGAGAGAGAAAAATATTTTTAAGGGGATTAAAAAAAAATACTTGCATTTTTTTATTTGTATTAAAGTAAGTGGAATAGCCTGTTTCAGGGTCTTTTTGGCAAAAAAAAAAAAAAATTTTAAAGAATGAAATGTCTTCATGGGGAAAATAGTTTACTAATGAAACATATAAAAATGAGGAACTACTAAATTTTAGTTTCAGTGTTTGACAATAACATGGAAAGAAAGCAAAGATTCACATTTAGTACACTGGAAAATCAATGATCCCTTTCCCATGGACTTTCTGCAAGACTTATTGAAATACAAGGCATTAAGATCTAATCTGGTAGTTTTTGATAAGTCATTATAGTATTATACCTTTAATATTTTAATACACTTGAGAATTTTATTTTCAAAATATTTTCTTTATAAAGATCTGAAAACAAGGTTCAGTTTTCAAAAGAACTTGTACTTGGTTTGCCTGGTGCGCAAGTGTTAAATGTAGAAAACATTCATATAATTAAATAATATTGTCATTGTTACAATTTGTGACATTCTGTTGTAATATTGAATAGTGATAATATATTATTAGAAAAAAAGTCCTCTATGCTGTTTTTTTCTAAGATTTTTTTCCTAATATAGTCACTTAAATGTATTTAACTTAATGGAATTCATGTGCAATGCAGTTTTGCAAATATATAATTCTTTTCTGCTTCAATGAAAACAGAATGCAATTAAACTAACAGAAATAACAAGTAATAAACCAGGAACAATTGAGATAAAAAAAACGATAAAGAAACAATAGACTAATAAAAATGTAGCATTAACCATGAGAAATATGGACCTAATGATCTTTCTTAAGAAAATAACTAAAATTCTGGAGGCAAAAATCCTGTCTAGAAATTATTAATCCCCTTCTCCCTAAGGATGGAATGCCCATGTTGAGTTTTAATAGTGTTGTCTGACTATAGAAATGTTGCTAACAAACCTCACTTAGAGTGTACCAAAAGAACTATCAGAAACCAAAATAGCCTCTAACAATTTAGAATTCAGGTGCACACTTAAGATATACTAGAAACAGAAATCCTCATGCTTTTGTCAGTTGTCAAAGTCCTCATTAAAATGAGGATCATAAGTTGCACATGAAAGATGATTTTTTACCATTTGACAATGAAGATTGAAGTTATGGTTGACAAAAATGCAAACTGTTTTTTGCATTTGCCTTTCTCAAAAGCCCATAGAAATAATATATGTATAAAACACGTTCAGAATAATTTATTTTGTTTTGATTTAAAACAGGTATCATTCTCATGTTCTTGTGAGATTTAAAACTCACTCTTCTCACCTAATTCTCTAACCTTCCCCCTGCATATTTCTTTCTGTCCATGTTTCTCGCCCTTCCTTTGCCCCATTTTCACACTTTTGAGACTTTTTTCCTCAAATGATGTACTGTACATGACTGAGAAAGGATTGTGACTCCACTTGCTCAATATGAAAATAAATTCAAAAGTTTCAGCATGCTTAAACCCATTAAATTATAACTAAAATATATGGGGTTGTTTGAAATCATATGATTTTGTTATTGAATCAAACACAGGTACATTTTTTTGCCAGCAGTGGAGGGAATATATGTATAAAACATTTGTTTTAACTTATGTGGCCTCACCTTCAGAAGGTGAAAAGCAAAAATGAAACGATCAATCAGACGTGCATTTGTCTGTGCAGAGTGCTGGGCTGATGTAGATTTGTGTGTGAACAAAGTTATGAGTGTATGTTGTACCTGCTTTCTAGTCAACATTCAAACCAGAGTGGAGAGATTAAGGAGTGTCAGCCACCAGCTGACAAATTTTAAATTTCATCTGTTTGAAGTTTCAATAGTAAGATTAATTAAAAAAAAAAAAATTGTTTTTCTTGATTCAATGTACTTGGGATGCCTAAGCCGGCATCAGGATGCTGGCCTGTCTACAAGGTTTCAGTGTAGTACCTTGCAGGGATATCAACTCAAAATCAGCTTATTGTATTTTTATCTTAGAGGGGGACAGAAATTAAACTAAGTTCCTGTGAGTAACAGTTTTTTGATTCAGGTTCCAGAGCTCACTTGGTCAATGCTAGCTTAAAGTCAAGAAGGAAAAGCAACACAGTCTTGCTGATGCTGGCAGATGTTCAGTCCTAGTTTCTTTAGCAGTTTTATATTTTCTATTTCTTATAAGGTGTTAAAATAAGCAATTTTTTTTTATTTGACACTTCAATTATGAATAACAAGGCTGAAAACATCCTATAAACATAGAAATACTAGAAATGAAAGATGAGACATCTCATTCTTTTGAACTGGCCACAACTTAATCAATGGCAATTAGAAGAAAACATAAATTCCTGCAGCTAAAGGGCTCTGTAGTGTCTGTGAAGAGAAAAGGCACAATCTGAATTCCAATCAGTGTGCCATGCTAATCCTGGAAAAAACAGATTTTATTGATACTCAATCAGAACTGGGCTTTTTTCCAATGTGGAGGAAGAAATAGGCAAGAAAAATTTTTTATTACATACTTCAGTATTTGTTAGGTAAAATAGATCTTGCTTTTAGATGGAAAGATTCCATCTGTAATCATAGAAAATATAAGATATTTGGTTCAGCAGCACAAGTGCTAACACATATTTAGATGGCCAAGAGGTCATTATTGGTATAGGATCATGACATTGCTTAAAAATAATCTGATTTATTCCTTCTCTGTTTCTGGACTGAATACATGGTGTTCACAAAGATTGAACCAGGGAACAAGGAGGAGGGAATTTCTACTGGAAGTGTAGAGGAAACTAAATGGAAACAATCAAAAAAAGAATGTGTTTGTGTGGGGTTTTTCTCAAGAGAAATTATTGGCTTCTCCTACAGTTTATCCATTCAGAAAAAATACTGCCCAAAATTTGAAAAATTAACTTAACATGAAAAGCTTTTATTAAAGAGTATATAAACAAAATTACGAAATAGACCACTTTCAAAACAATTCCCTAGTTTCATTTTTCAACAGCTCCATTACAAAAAAAAGAAAAAAATTGCTGTTAAATGAGGTTGATTTGAGCTGACTGTTGGAGAAAAATCTGGTAGAGTAATTTGTCTGACTAGGGTTAGAATTAGGAACCACAGGAGAAATATTACTGGCATTTTTCCTGACCATTACCTGGTCATTGCCCAATGAATGAACTGTGAAAACAATTAAAAAGTGATTTAAACTCATAGTTCCTGTTCTTTGTTCACAGCAGCAATCTCATACCAAGCCGAATTATTAAGTAAAACCTGGAATGCAGAACAGATTCTTAACTTCCTTTTAGATGGTCAGAATTTGATCTTTTTTTTTTTTAGTAGCATAGTGTCTATATTTATTGAGGTGCTTCCAACTTTTTCCTCCTCCTTTATTCCATATACATGTCCTTTTAGCTCATTGAATAGCTGTAAAAACATTCTTTTTGGTGATAGATCTATAGTTAAAATGTTGATGTAATAGATGCACATCTTCAGAAAAGTACAGTTGTGGAAATATGGAAATAATATTAATAATATTATGGAAACATAATATATTAACATTAATATTAATAATATTATGGAAACAATATGGAAAGCATAATAAATTCTAAAAAATGTGTGAAAATACTCCCATTTGATTCATAGTTTAGTTTCTTCACATGTTTTGGACTACTGGATAATGGTAACTTCGGACAGAACAATTTTATTAGTCATTTTTTACATGTTTTTAAGTTTGTTTGCACAATTTTCAGTGGGAAAAGTGTTCATTTACTATTATTTATTTGTTCAGTGGGTGTATTTCAGTGACTTCTGTTATTCTTAGGACCTCCCTACTCTTAAATGTGCCTAAGATATGTTCAGTAACCAATGCAGAAAAATGTAAGATGTAAATGGTAGGACTGAATTTTGGGGTTAATTTTGTTGAATAAGGCAAACTTTTTCCTTCTAATACTAAAAGAGGTTACTCGTATTAAAATAAGAACCAGAAATGTGCCTTGGGTTTTCTAAAGTTTATCTGGAAGTTTTATTAGTAGCAGAATTTCAGCAAGTAGTTGATTTGTGCCCCAGGCCCAAATCATATGTGAGGTTATACTGATAATTTGCATTATTTAAAAATTGTTCTAAGTATATATATGCGAGTAATGATTTCCTGTAGAGGGAATGAGGGGATGTCAACATGGAAAAGTGCAGACAGCATTTTCTGTGTATCTCTCAGATGAATAAATTGATAAAAAGTATTTTATCATTTCTAGTAGGAAATTACCACTTTAACTATACAAATCTTTTATATTATGCAGGGGTTTTAAAAATGGAGAATGAATCTCCATAATTGAGCTAAATTATTCTTCTGTAGTTCAAACACTATTCTAGTTTTAAAGATATGCTGATAACCGCAAGATCATTTGTAGCTGCAGTCTTATATGAGGTCAGACATACCTGTTTTATTAAGGACTGGGGATGGAATAAGCCCCAGTTGTCACATGAATTAACCACAGCAGCCAATATTAATGTAGAGGGAGAGAAAACTGAATTTGCCAGTTGTCAGCATATGTCCATAGCCATGGTGTGTCTTTAAGTATTTCCTAACCTGTTGCTTCTGCCTGCCAATGCAACTCACCAATATTTTTTGCTTTAAGTTAGGTTATTTTCTTTACCCAAAGATCTCTTAAGTCTCTCCTTCAGCGGCATTTTCCCCAGTATGAGAAGCATACAGCTCAAGTCACTGATATTTTTTCCCACTAAAATGGAAGATGATGCTGTGTGTATGCATTCCTATAGGTCAGAACTTCAGTCTTTCAGCGTATTATTCAGTATATTACCAGTCTTTCTTGGGTTAATGCACCTATATATAAAAAAAAAAAAAAAAAGGAAGCATGTTTGCCTATAGAATATTTTGTGTGAATAGTAACACAAATTGTAGAAATAGATGATGTGTATTTCTGTGTAGGAAGATAAGCAAAATATCTTACAAAGAAGGGCTTACATTTCAGAGTGTTATGCTGGTGTAAGTAGTACAGTGAGTCCATAACTAAATATTTTATACTTCAGGTCATGTAGTTTTAATTATTGGCATCTGAGGCACTGAAGCCAGGGAAAAAGCCAAACAGATGCATATCTGTGAGACTTTCCTGTAGTACCCTCTTGAACTCAAAAGTAAAAACAGAATACTTAACATTCTACAAGACTTCCAGACAGACCCATTATTAATATTCCCTGTGTGTTTGGATTATCAGTGATCTCAATTTCGATGGGACAGCCGCTACTGTGACTTGCTCAGCTCCTTGCAATATGATTATCAGGAAAATCTTCTGCCTTAATTCTGAGACCCACCCATAATTTTCAGCTTAGGTCAAATTGGATGAAAAATTAAATTATTTTGGTCTATTCATGGAAGAAAGTAAATGAAGTTGGTAGAGTTTGATCACATGGTCAAAACTACTACTGTGTCTTAGGGCAGTGTTTGACAGCCAGAATTCAGATTGGCTTACCAGTAATAGGAACCCAACATAAGCTTTTTATCTTGAGGTTTTTGTGGATATCAGACTAGCTAAAACTCTATAGAAAGTAGTACAGTCAGTGATTTTGAGATTTTTTTCAGAGGCACACAATAGTTCATGGTCTCTATTCCCTTAGATTAGTCTGCATTGTTTGAACCTGCTCACATGAAAACCACTTTTCAAAAACATGCTACACTATATTAGCATCTATTTTATAGTTGTTAGGTTTTATCGGTAATGGTTATCCCTTTTTTTTGTGTTTATTAAAATAATAAAACTTTTTTTGAAAAGAAGTTTCTGAGAGTTTATGAAAATGTCATATTAGGTTGAGAAATTTTGAGGACCAGACTTATTTGAAAAAGCTTATTCATAGCCGAAAGATTTCACTTATATAGACTTTCCATGAAATCTTTTTACTCTTTGAAATTAATGGACTGAATGTAAGGTCACAGCTCTGTTCCTTGCAGAACTCTTGGAAAATTAACAGCATTCATTCACCTGGAAAACATGTTCATTTTATATAGGTGAAACACAACATAAATTCCTAATAAAACAGCTAAGAAGGTAGAGTGAGATAAAACCAGTCCAATGCAGACTTGTGTTTAATAAGTTCATATAAATATTTTATAATGTTATGTCTAAAAAATTCACGCTTTTTGCTGAACAGTGTAAAATCTGGGTGGCAAATAGGCTGTATGGAAGCACACCTCAATATAAAATACTCTTTGTGGCCTATTTCCTCATCTGTAAACTGGAGATGATTTCTCTCTTATTTACCTGATTTCTTAAGGCTACCTAGGATTACCTCTTACTTTTAAAACATCCTGATTTTTCTGTGACCATAGTATAACTTGCATACTTTAAAATATTTTGTTAGAAAATAGGTAATTCATGAAATTTAGTATTGTTTGTGTATGTTACCTATTTATCAAACCTGCAGTTTGTTTAGAGAAGTTGTCACCAAGGTGTCACTTGAAAATAATGCCTTCATGGAGCAGTGGTGCTACTATGAAATTCTCTCCAAGAAATTAAAATGACAGAATTCTTACATAAGAATAGAAGCCTTTAGATGCCTATTCATTAAATGTTTAGCTATGAAGGAAAGTAATTAATGAGTTTCCCTTAATTTCTTTTTTTTTTTTCTTTTTTATCCCTGGACATGGATTTGATTTTTGAATTGTAGATCTATTTGTTAGTGTGGTGAAACAATTAACTTTGAGTGACTGAAATCACTGATTTGGGGAAAATAAAATAGTTTTCCTGAGCGGGGAGGGGGAAGAAACAATACCTTGGTTGAGTAGGAGCTCTGCTGAATATTACTGACCAAATATTTAGGCATTTTTAATTTTTCATTATCTTCTGTCAGTGGTCTGTCCAGCTGACTGATGTTTTAGTCACTTGTTATTTCTTTTTTTCTTTTCCGTTTCCTTTTTTTTTATCTCTCCCGCTTCTCCAGGGGGTTACACCTTACCTCTTAGAACAGGATACCTCTGTTGGCTTTTATTAATTCTGTACATGAGCCTGTAAAAGTTATTTTTGTAATTTTTCAGTTAACATAGTTCCATAGCATGCCATTTTTTCCTGCTGCCATGCAGGTTCTTCCAATTTTCTTCCAACACTGTAAGATGTCAACTACTTTGAATAGTAACCATTTTATTGTTTTTTTCCCCTAACTTCTGAAGAAGAAAATCACTTTTCCAAATTACTGACTTCAAAATACAGTTTGACTTGTACAATGAATATAACTGTGCTATGAAAGAAATTTTCATCTGAAAGATTTTCACTTACAAAATTGTGATTTAACCAGGCTTCCAGCCAAACAATTATTTTAGGTTTATACATATTATATATCCATATTCTCCAAAGAGATGTCATTAAAGCCTGGTAATTGTTAGTCTTTTGAAAAGAACATGTAGTTATGAATAAATGCTTTAGCATTAATTTCTGAGGAAAAAGCTTAGGGACTTATTTGTGTGGATTTCATTAATGGCATTTGAACAATGAAAACTCCCCGTGCTTTACATTGTAAACAACTTTCTGTGTGATTGGAGTTTAATTTGTGGTATTGCTCCCTACTCTGAGCTAGATAATGCAAAACTTGGAAGAAGATTTTTCCCTGTGGTATGTGGTGCATACTTTGCAAAGCCAGGGACATGTTGCAATGTCACAGGTGAAGAGGATATTAGACTGGGAGCTGGGGGATCAACCAGAAAATAAAAAAAAGCCGTGCTCTTTGTTGTCAGAACAGATGGTGCTTCCACAAATTTTGACCATAATAGGGAAGGTCCTACTAAAACAGCATGGTCTTGGCTGGTAGCCCTTGGTTGTTTTCCCTGGTTGTGGATCAGGCATCCAAGGTTTCATTCAGGAACAGCTGTTTTGCACAGATTGCAGCAAATTTGATGTCTGTCTCTCAGTTTCAGGAGAAATCCTGTAAGTGTTGTTGAGGAGTTAGGCTGCTCCAGAAGTGCCGTAAGCAAAACACGCCCTGTGGTCCAGGGCACATCACTGTGAGTTAAGTGTTCTTATTAGTTGATTGTCAATTCACCTTTGGCCATTTCTGTCATTTTAGGAAGAGGTACTGTTCTATTAAATTTTTCTCAGGAGTTTGGATGTAGATAATTTGAGATTTAAAGTTTGTTCTTTCTTTTAATCTCTACAGATTAATTCCTATTAAAAGGACAAAAATAGAAGAAGTAGAAATGCCTCCTTCAGATAATTGTGCCAGTGCAGAGCATTCGAAATAATCTCTGATCTTTTTTATTTTCCTGTTCAGTTCTTGCTTTTCATTTCATTCTGAAGTGAATCTGAGAAGCGTTTTGAACATGAAACAAGTGTGACAGGACTGTAGGAACATGAGACACATTAATGTGTTTGAGGACATTTAATGTGAGACCAACTAATGTTTACATAAAGCAGGTTTATGTCGGAATCTTAGCTTACAGTACAGACTGGATGTGGTATTACTTTAAGGTCTTCTTCAGTTGAAGTTGTAGTGTTGCATGTGCATAAAAACAGTTTTGTTAAGTACATATTTTAGAATAGCCATTAAATTGAATTTATTCTAGAACATATATGTAAGGGAAGTTTTGGAAAAAAAACAAGATAGCATATTACATCTACTTGTACGTGCCAATACATTTTAATTTTCAGCTGATTTTTATTTTTCATACTACATTTCACAGTTAGTCATCAACTGTCCTTACCAAGTTGTCTCACTTGAAATCTGAAACACAAACAATATTCCTTCCTCACAAGGTCGCACCATTCCACACTAACTCACCAATGTTAACACAAACATGTATAATCTTTTCAGGAAGATCTCTAATCATGGTGTTTCTGCAGGCTGTAGAACTTGTGAGTTCAGTGTTTTCCAACTACCTGATCACATCAGCAAAGAATTCTCAAAGTATTGAGGAAGGAAAGTCCATGCAGTAAGAAATATCCTGTCAATAATTTCTAAGAATGAATGACATTAATCCTGTAGCCTAAGCCTAAAAAAAAATAGGACAGGAAAGTGAAAACCAGAAGAACTTCTTGAAAATGGGAAATGGTTGGAGTGTACTGACACCTGCTCAATCTCTTAGTTATTGCTAATACTTCCTGCCAGGAAGCACGTATATGTTTATAACCTGCTTTTCAGAACTCACTTGTTCTGTGGTTGGCTGCCTCCCTAGTTGGGAAGAATTTTGATCAACTTCCACACAAAGAAAGTCTTCTAATTCTGGACTTGACTTGGAAGGTTTTCTAGCTCATCTCTTCCTAGTGGTTCTGTGCCAAAACAGTTATATGAAGTTTAATTTGCAGGGCAGCACATTCCTAAATGTGATTTAATCTGAATCTGGTTTGGTGAACATGGCTTATCATATTTTACTAAGAAAATTGAAGATGTGTGTTACCTAATCAAAATCAGATAGGTGAACTGGCTTGGTGAATGCACTTCTTAATTTCATGTTGGTTTTAATTGTCATTTTCAAGACTTGCCATATAAAATAGAATGCAGAAATCTAAAGAAAATCAGACGAGCAATAATTTGGCATGCTTTCTCAGTGACATTTTTGCCTACTGAGCAGGTTCAATGCATAAACTAGTGGAAAATTTGTATTTTCTCACAGTAAAAAGAAGGTAACCAATTAAAGTCATATACAGAATAGAGATTTCATAATGTGAAGTTTCTGACTTATAAATCAACAAAATAAAAAATGCAGGTAAAGTTTTATTTATAAAGACTATTCCAGAATATGCTAAACATATTAATTAAATTAATAATTAGACTTCCTATGTAGTTGGATTTATTTGGAGATTTGAAAATTTTATTCCACTTTTCCTTCATGAAAGAAAAAAAAAGAGAGTACTATTATTTAATATATTTCTGGTGCACTGGGTTATTAGCAAGGGTCCCAAAATTCATCTTCAGGTAGGAAATATCACTTGGTTAGTAGCTACTTAAGAGATAACTCAGTCCCTGCTGCAGTTCCTGTATGTGTGATTTTCCAGAGAGAAAGATAAATCCATTTCACTTCTAAAAGACTATTCATTACTAACAGAAAAGAGGGAAGGAAGGAAAAAAGGGAGAGGCAGAGGAAAACCTAAACTAAGACACTGAAGATCCTTTAATACTCGAAGTGTGGGTGACTTACTTACTCAGGTCAAGTTTAAAACAATGTTTTTGTCATTGAAGTGTGTCTCTTTCATTCATGGCACAGAATACTTTTATCCCTTACTTGTTATATAATTGTGTTGAAAAAGCAAGATATCATTTTTGAATCCTCACATTTTGTTACATTTGCAGGTGTTACAAAATTAACATAGATTGAAATGTAGCTGATTATTTCACTGAATGTGCTTTTCTTGCTTACTTTTAAGTTAATAAATTGAGTCATTCATGGATTTTATTTCTCCCTAGGCTGATATTTTTCAAACCTTGCCATTTACTTAGATAATTGTTGTATTTTCATTTGCTGGTACATGCAGCTATATGAAGACAGGCAGATGACACTACTGACCCAGAACCAACTCTACTGCCACTCTTCAACATTTTGCTTTCCAATTAGTCTGTCCTAACCACCCTTGTATTTCTTAAATTGCTGTGCACAGCTGAAGTCAAGGACAAAATGGCTTAATATCTGAATGCAGGTTTCATTATTAACTAGGATGTACTAGGATTCTCAGGAAATTCCTGAGCTCTCATCTGTCCACCATCCCTGATTTCATTTCCAGGGATAGCCAGGGTGCTTTTTGGTGTTCCATGGACTCTATATATCACAAATAAAAGAACAAGAAAGAACTTGAAAAACATGTAGAATTAACTCCTATAGTCCTTAGAACTTTTCCTTGGCCTCTGACATTGTTTTGCACAAATCCAAACATAAAGCCCTTGGTGAAATGAAATAAATAAGAAAATCTGTTTACCTATAAATGATGCATCACATTGTAGTCTTAAAATCTCCTCCAACAGTTGTTTCTGCATCTCATGTAAATCAAACTATGCTTCCAGAAAATCATCAAATAAATCTGAATTTTAAAAATTAAGACTTCTCAGCATAATGGAAACTGACAATCAAAACATTTTATAAAATTCACAGGCATTTGTACGTAGTTATCTTCTTGTCTTTGGAATAAATATGGTTGGATGAAAATGAAGACCCAAAGCTGGTTATATCTAGGTGTTTTCAGGGTAGCTGGTGCTGAACACTTGTAAGCCAAAGAAAAATTCCTGTAAGTACATAAACTAGTTTGTTCTTAATACCTGTGAGAAAGCTCTCTGTCCTCTTTCTTCCAGAGACAGGTAGATATCCCAGAGAAACTATCCTAAAGTTTACCTTGTATATTTTGAAACTTGCAATTATTTTAGTTGGAGATTTATCTTCCTCTGCGTGTTAAGATTGGTATTAGTCTGTTTCAAATAAGGTCAAGCTCTTGTGCATGGAAAGGGAATGAGTCTATTTACCTGTCAGCCTGCTGCAACCAGTTCTGCAGGTTCATGCACACCTACTACATACACTGTGACTTCAAAATTTAATATATTTTGGTTTTTGTGCATATCCAGACTAGTTCAGACTGCTTCCTTGGGAGGCACTTGGGAGCACTCAGCCAACAACCAACCAAAATGTGGCCTCTTTTTTTAGGGCACAAGTGAACGTAGAGGTTTTAGTACCTCACTTTTGTATAACACCTTAGGGATTGGAATGCTTTCCAAAAAGATAAAGACAGCAGTTTCAAATCAATCTGAGGAAATGGAAATTGTATCTTCTCCCTTTCAACAGAACTCACATGGCTCCTTAGGTACACCAAGGGAAACCATGTCTACATTATTAGATCTTTGTAGGTACCAAGCACATCTTTTATATCTGGTGATACAGTATGGATTTTGTTCTACTGCTGGAAGACCTTGACTAAATGTTGGTTGGTAGATCTAACAAAAACTGCATTTTCAATTAAAAAGCAGGAAAAATTGCTTACCTAATTTCTAAATTACAGAGTCATTAAGGTTGGAAAAGACCATTTGGGTCATCAAGTCCAACCTTTGGCTCGTTTCCACCTTGCCAAAACAAGAGACCACCAAGTCCCATGTCCAGCTGTTTCTTGAACACTCCAGGGATTGTGACTCCACCCTGGAAGCCCATTCCCATACTTGACAATCCTTCCCACAATGAAATTCTTTGTGATGTCCAACCTCAACCTCCCATGATGCAGGGAGGCCATTTCCTCTTGTCTTGTCACTTGTTACCTGGAACAAGACACTGATCCCACCTACCTACACCCTCCTTTCAGGCAGCTGTAGAAAGCAATAAAGCCCTCCCCAGAGCCTTCTTTTCTTCAGGCTAAATTATTCCTAAAATAAGAACATACCAAGTAAATGCAAATTGAGAATTTTTATTTATGCATAAAAAGTAACTTTTTTTATTTTACATGGGGCAATGCAGCTGCTAAAAATAATCACTATCTGAATACTGTTCTGATATACATGGAGACACAAAACACAAGTTTTAGGGTTTTGGGGTTTTTTTATGGGTTTGGTTTAGTTGGGTCTTTTTAAGGTTAAAAATATCTCATATGCTTAAGGTAAAATACATTCTCTCTCTGCCTTTTGATCTGCATGCATAAAGGAATGTGCATTTTTAGACAAGCTTCCTGTTTTTTCACTAATGCAGTTTAAAAGCCAGAGTAAATTTATGCTTAGAATAGCAGCATGTAGAAAATGTTTTGAATAGATCTGTCTAAATATAAAATTGAATTTTACAGGAAACTGTAAGATTTTTTAACTGACACAATTGTACATGATTTTAGCTTCTTTTATCTATTTTATCCCTTTTGTTCATGTGGAAGATAGAAACTGAACTTGACAAAAAGTTAATAAAATACATAAGATCCTTTATAAAAGAAAGGTCCTTTGTTTAATATACTTTGCTTCTTGCAAAATCATCCTGGAAATGAAACTCATACGCAGACAAGCACACTGCAAATTTGGGTTTTTATGAGGGTTTGGTGAGATTAATCATCAAGTTTACCTCTTGTCCTTCAGTTTCTAGGAAAGGGACTGAAGACTGGCTTTTCTCAGGAGGGAGAACTTTTTGTTTTTTTTTTTTTTTTTAATTTTTTTGGTAAGGTTTAGGATGAGCAAATCTTAGCTTCCTTACTTTTATGCTTTTTTGGGCCTACCATTGATGAATTGAAGCCATCACTATCAAGCAATACAGGTTGCTAACACAAAAGTGGATTTGGTTTTGTACAAAGGAGGAGCATTACAGCTGGCACTACTTTATCAGAATTCAGAAAATAGGATTGTCAGCTTAACCAGGATCAGTGACCAGGAGCTGTTTACCTGGGATGCACTTAACAGCATTTAAATTGTATTTTACTAAGAGCTGTGGAACCTCATGTTCAATTATAGGGCCAGTCATATGCTGACTTGGTGGGGTTTTCTAAAGTAATCCATTAATACTCTGACTAGAATGAGAGCTATGAAGATAAAATTAAAGCCGTGTGGTGTTTTATGAATTTTATGTGTATTTATCACAAAGTTAAATGCTTACAAAACACAATGCCAAGAGTTGTAGCTCAGTGAAATTCTGGTTTACTTAATATTATGTCATAAGTAATATTATTATGTCATAAGTATTTGATATGCTGGATGTCTTTGATATAGTAGAAATCTATAATGAAAATAAAACAGTCTTGTCCTTTGCCTGTGTGACTTCTAAGAGTGAAGCACTTTCACTGTCTGAGAAATGAGACAAATGCTGAAATATGAGTGCAACCAAGAGTTTTACATTTCCTCTCAGCCTACTCTCTCCCTGCTCAAACCAGGGCTAACCCTGCACATCACTGTTTCCCCAGCACTGGGACCCAACAGAGGAAACTGATGCATTGGTAGAAAGCTCCTGTTGAAAAGGCATCTTCTCTCCTTTGCCAAGTAAATCATACAAGCTGATATATATTAAAAAGGTGCTGTTATTCCAGCATTCAAGCAGTAAAACTATAATAATTCCTGCAGTGCATAAGGATTTTGCAAGCTTGTTGGTGTTTGGGTAAAAAAGATGGGAGTTACATAGATTTGACTGTATATCTGACAAGGCGCAGGATCTATAGGAAATACCAGGTTGCATTTTATCTATTTCTAAAATCTACACATCTCAGTCCAAAAAAACATCTTTTGGCTAAATGGCTTATGCTTTAATCCTGAAATACCAGTAGAATCATAGCAGACTTTTTCAGACATCATCCTCTATTGGATGCAGTGTTGCAAACCCTTTCGTCTTGGTCGTTTCTGATCAGATTATCACACAATTTGCAGTTTTCAGCACCATACCTGAACAACTTGGAGGCTTTTTTTCTGGTTTTGCATTTATCTAATTTTTTTTTAATTTTTATTTCATTCTGAAGTCTTTGGAGTACCCATGCATATCCTGCCTTTCAAATTGTATTTTAGAAATCTGCAGTTCCCTCTAAATTAAACTAGTGGATTTTAGTGTAAGAAGGGTTGACAATTGTGGGTTAGAATCTTTATTTCACCTGGTCCAGGGAAATAAAGATTGATTTCCTCGGTGTTTATGTTTATTAGCTGGGAGCTACTTATTCAATTAGAGAGGCAGTTAGTCCTGAAAATCAGGTTATTTATACTGATGTTTAGAGGCACTTGTGTCTACAGAAAGGAAGAATGTTGGATGCTTTTTCTGTGCCCTTCCTTTCCCCATTTCCAGTACCTAGGGATATGTACGAGGTAACAACAGGTTTTTGTAGCTGTGTTAGGCAGAAGAGAGAGAGGGACAGTGAGTTTAACAAGTCTGAAGAAGAGTGGTCCCATACAGGAAAGACAAAAGACATCCTGTAGGGGGAAGCTGGGATGACACCCATGCATTCATATTCTCCCATTAACATTCTTACTAAAATCCATAGCTTCTGTAAAACCCTGCAAGAGCCAATGCAGTCTTGCAAATCTAAATTCTGCCTGATTATCCAAGAATACAACTTATCTAAGAAGTCTCTGAAACAAAATGAAAGCCCAAAGCCTGTTAAGGGGAAAGAGGAATTCAGGCAAAATTACTGGCAAACTGCTTATTGATCACAGCATTTTACAGATACTAAAGCAGTACTCCTTGCTTTGTCAGACATTTCTTTGAGGTACTGGACCAGATATTTTTCTTCTTTGCGCCTCATTTTACAAAGTAAAATTCCAGATTCTCTTCCCCCATTTCACCTTTCCTTAATCTTGTTCTAGTTATATGTTGTTCATGTGCAGCTGCCTGTGTGAAATGTTCTGAGTGGAGAGACTTGTATGCAATTAATGGGATGAAAATAGAAATAAAACGCCACTTGAAAATGTTAATGACTTGGTGTTTTAAACCTGTGATTCTCTTTTGTAACATTTTATGAGAAAAGAATAATGAGAATGGAAAAAGTCAATAGGGCCCAGAGTAGTTTAATATTGTTCATGTTTCAGAGAGTATTACCTATTTAAATATTATAGTTACATTTAGATTTATTAAGAAGGCCTATTTAAAAACATCTTGAGAATGTGAGTACTTGAAGAAATTTAATTTTGTGTCTCTTGTTCCCTGGTTACTGCTTTGAGCCCAGACAGCCAGATGCACACTGGCACCAGGAGGGCTCTCAGACAGTTCAAGCATGGCCATGTTACAGCCAAGAGGGAAATAGGTGGACAAATGGAGTTAAAGGAGAAGGAATATGCCTTTTTTTTCAAGTGGTGATTGTGTTCACTTTCATTTTTAAGTGAAAAAAAGCTCACATCATCCTTTGAATAAAAACAGGGACAGTTGTTTTTCCTTTGTGTCTACTTCCCTGACTGAAGAGAAATATTTTCATAGAAATGTAGAATGATTTGGGTTTGAAAAGACCCTTCAGATCATCAAGTCCATCTGCTAACACAACACTACCAACTCCACCATAAAACCATGTTCCTAACTGCCACGTAAATTCATTACACATCACTTTAAAAGGAATGAATACTCATTTAGACTAAAGATTGGGAACATAGACAAAACCTTAAAGGGATGCACATGGAAGTGGGTGGTGCTCCATTGGTTTAAGATAGCTGAGTTGCTTCATCTGTTGCTTTAGCATATAATTTTATAGTAATTTGTCTGTCTAGAGTCTCATGCATTAAACAGATAGAGAAATTATTAAATAATGGGCTGACAATATTTAAACAGTAGTTTTGAGGGAATTATCTGTGTATTATGTGCAATGGAATGAAATGAGAACTATATTTTTATGACTCTATTATTTTAAATGCTATTAAGAAAACTCATGTTGAACACCAAAGAAATAATTATTTTTCTCCTAGTTGGCCCTGACTAGGTCACACTTGGAGTACAATTTTAGAATGACAAATTGAATCTTAAGTGACAGAGAGTTCAGAAAGTGAAGCCTGTAAATGAGGAACAGTATACAGCCATCATGAGAGAAAACAAGAGGAAGAAAGGAAATTGATAGCATAGAGAAAGAGAAAGATTTCTAAATTGGATAGGATCCAACTGTTGCTTCACAGTAGGAGCAGAGAAGGCAGGCAGTTAATTGAAAATAAGAGAGAAAATATTAACACAGAAACGTATGAAAATGTTAAGTCTCTGGAATGAACCTAGCATATCCTACAGTTTCTTTTGCTAGAGGAAGATGCTCTTTTGTGTCAACAACAACCAAAGACGGATAGAGACAATTTTTTTATTCATTTTTTTTTTAATGACTTTATTATGATTGTTCAAGTAATGCTGCATCAAAAGCCTAGACCTCTGTTTTGTGACATTCTCTCAGATATATTTTATTACATTCAAAACAGTTTGAATGAAAGAAATAAGAATAAGAATTTGTGTGGCTCTTAAGACAGTTCTTCCATTGGCTATCAACTGTCACTTTCACTTGAAGGATAGTTAAAAGGCTCATGCTGAATGCTGCAGTGTCTCAGCTGCAGGTGCCAAAGTAGTTGTTGCTGCCAGGGAGGATTGACAATCTCTGGAAACATATTTTGCAATCACTCATTTGGACCTTATTGATTTTTGAAATAGTAGTAAGTATGCAAAAATGTTGACATCACCTAGTGTCAGAGATAGTTTATTGGTTAGTTAATACCACGCTTTTCACATTTCCTTAAATAATGATACACTTGGGGAGTGGCATCCTTTTCCCTGGAAATAAACTACTTTAATTTTGCCAACTTGTTATTAAGTGTGTGTTGAAAAGCATGTGAATTGGTGCATTTCATGTCCAGTGTGTCCCCGAATGATGTTTTCATTCATGTTATAATGCAGATTAACTCACTTAGTGGACTTTTTTCTTTTAAGACTGAATGTAGAACCTGACAAACATAATTAAATAGAAGAAATATTTAATCTTCCACTCATGACTGTGATTTTGCAAGCTGAGGAGGAGTGACTTAGAAGACTACAGCTTAAGCAAACAGCTTCAACAGACACTTCTGGGAGTTGTGAGAGTTGAATATTCACTCTTTTCTCTAGATTAAGGTGTGCAAAGTTTAAATTAATACAGGAAACATGGTTTTGGGTGCTCTTCTGAAAAAAATTGTCCTGGAAAGCTGCCATTATTAAAATATTCTAGCATTTTCTGTGAGATCAGTATTGGGTCTTTAATATACCTTTGGTTAGAATAGCTACAATGTACAAAGTGTTGGAAATTTGGGCAGCAAGTCCTCTTATTGCACTTTGGGATATAAAATGTCTGGAAAGTATGTAAAGAAACAAGTGCTTTAATGGCAAGTGATCTAGGTGGGAGAAAAATTTCATAAATCAAAAACAAATTCAGAAATTTCCAATCCTTTCTGTATTTAAAGATAAATGTATTTCCATATCTCCCAGGCATTTTTATAGATCTGCATGACCAGAATGCTGATGAAATCTAAATATAATTAATGCATAGTTATCTCTGCACTTCTACAGCAATACTTTGTCCCATAATGCTTTTCTACATGAAGTTCTTTCAAGATCAAGATATCACCGAGAGGAAATATTTAGCGAAAGAAATGGATTTGATGCAAATATGAAGTTTAGTGAAATTTTGCATAAAGTGGAAAAGTCGTTTCTATTTTCATCAAAAAACCGATACAGTGGATTGGTTCATCAGAAAGTGCAAGAAAAATTGAGATGTTCCTATTGTTGGGACTAGATTGCCTTTATTATCTCCCTTCCAAATCAAACTTCATGATTCTATGATTCTATGATTGCTAGTCCAGAGGAGAGTAAAAGATTTCTATTATTAGTTATAAGAGTGTCTAGTTTATGTGTTACAAACATTAATGATGCCATTATGCCTATATAAATAAGCTTTTACATTTTTTTGTTTCTACTTTAGATAGGAAAGCTGCAAATAAAAAAAAATAGTTTAAGAGGAAATCAAAGATATATAAGTAGATATAAAATCTATATATCAAATGTGATATACTCACATTTGCATGAGGTTTGTGAAGAAGGGAGGGGGAAAAATTAAAGGAGAAAAAGAAATAATTAATATATGTTAATTAATATTTCCTTAATGGAATTTCATGTGCTCTGCTTGATCTCATGGATATTGAAATATATACCAAGCTAGATATTTGAGGTCTATAAACGTCTAATAAGTTCCTCATAACTTACTGCTCTTAAAATTGTTACTCCAGAAGTTTCTTACCTTGAATTGCTGTATTCAATCTAAATACTGGAAGAATATTTATAAACTGCATTGTATGCAATAAAAGCAGGATGTATTTTGAGCTAAGATTATTCGTAGGAAAAAGATCCAGGAATTTTTCATAAAGGCAAATCAGGACGCATGTGTAAATTAACAGATTTGGATGAAGAGTCTGATGGAAGGCTTTGGTAAGGAGGACAGCAGTTCATACAGTAGTAAAATAAAATAAAAATTAATAGTAACCTGTAGCAAACATCTGTTAAGGAAATGTTTGGGAGAAATTCATCACTTAGCCTGTCAGGGGTGCAGTGTCTGTGGGCAGTAGATTAACTTCCAGGGATCTTGGAAACATAATGTTCCAGGCAGGAGTCTGATGCTTTCTCTGGGTTTGTGTGATACCAATTTCTCCTCCAGTGGCCACGAAACTGTCAAGAACATTATTGAAAGCAGAAGGGACTAATTTGGGGTGTGCGTGTCTGTCTTTCCATGCCTGCAGCACAAAATTGCTGTGAGAAGCTTTGGTGGAGGGGGTTGTATATGAGTGTATATATCTGTTTAACTGCTAGATAAGCTAAAAGACTGTAAAAAAGTGCTAACAACAAGATAAACTCTTCTTGAGTTGTTCTTTTCCTTGTTTGATTGTTCTTGAATTTTCTGCTTGTTTTTTTCTATTATAATTTTGAGGATGGAGCAGTAGTACACCAAAAAATCTAATCTACTTCTGTGAGAATTTTTTCTCTATACACCTAGTCCACCTCTATGATTTATTGCTTTTTGAGGTACTATGTTTTTGAAACAGTACTTCTTTCATAATGTGTAACCTACAGAAAAAGGTAGAGACATAGACTGATAGATTGTGCTTGGATGAACTGGTGATGTATGACAGTACTATTTCCTAAAAGTTACCTTGGGAAAGGTGGTTCTGTGATGTTTTGATGCAAAGATAAAATAGGTTTATGAATTGGATACCATGAATCTGGGGTCCAAGGCTATCAAGAATTCCTTAACCTAAGATGTAGTTCTCCCTTTAACTATTAGTGGTTATGTTTTTGTTAATCTGCCTTTGAGGTTGCTAAAGGGTTGGATGATTAATTGGAAAAAGCATCTTAGAAATTAATTTAATTTGAATCATCATAACTAATATTAGTAACAAGAAAAAAAAATCTGGGAAAGTTCTTTGATATGGAAACCCAAGTTCTGGACTATACCTTGTATTCCTCTTCTGCATAGAAGAACTAAAGATTAAAATGTGAGTGTTGGAAGTAGCTTCCTGAAAATAGTATATTTCCCATGGGAAATATTCCTGTACCTTGTGTTGTTTGTTGACTTCACTGTCCTTGTTCATGCAAGGTTCAATTTCTGTTTTAGAGTTTTTAAATATTAACAGTTGTATTTTTTATTTTTTAAAATGTAAATATTGTAAGAATAAGGATTTGGAAATGTCTTAATTGCTTGGTAACTTAAAATAAAGTTTATTTTATGGAATACTTGGTACAGAAAAGTTGTTAGTCTTGTGCAGAGTGGAAGTATGTAAATACTCAATGTGTATGTCACTATTTGTCATATTTGTGAGTCTGTATTTGTAAATTAGAAAAAAAATCAAGGTTTCAAAGATTAAGGGGTGTTAAAGTAGGAGACCTTTCCTTCGGAAATAAAACAGTTGTCTATTCATACGCACCAAAAGCAATTAACAAACTGATTACTATAAATAATAATTTAATTTTTCATTTATCTATCTTTGCTTTATTTTTTTAAATTTTATTTCAATTAACTGGATTGGTTTCTCTTCCAATGAATTTCAATATGGTTCACAGTGTCTTAATGGTTACTACAAAGAGTTAAAATTATTTTTTCCTCTATAATATAGATAAACTGCTGGATTAAGGAATTAACATGTTTACAATTGGACATGATTTTTTGGTCTGGTTACTAAACAGTACATTTTTTTTGCTATTCAAAAATTCAAAACATGTTTTTATATCTTCCTTACATACCAGACAGAACAAGATGATCAGATCATTTATGTTCAGATTGAAGCCTTTTTATTCATATTGTCATACAAAATATCTGCTTGGTTTCATGATAAATATTATTATCATCATCATCATCATCATTCTATCCTCATTTTTCCTTTGTAATTCATTACGGACATAATGAGCTGATTAAGTATTGATAACATTAGTAAACAAATCTATCATTCCATAAAAGTATTAGTACACAAAATCTCCCATGTCTACTTCTTTAACAATTGATGCAATAATTTCCTCTACTTCAGTGGCCATACTAATTTTCAGAGCAGGTTTTCTGCTGTTTCTATTTTTAAGAGGAGGATGTGATTGCTTTGGGGTTTTGGCACCAATGAATTCACCATATAATTCAAAAATACTGAACACTATATTTTAAAAAGAAATGCAAAAGAGTTTATGAATGACTGTTGTTGACTGCTGCAACCTTAAAATAGTTAAATTTTCTTTCCTTATTGTGTTGGTCAAAACACGATTGATTGAAATAGGTTTCCAGCAAATGAGATGAACTTGATGACTAAACAATGTATGAGAATTCCTGTAATGCTAAATAGTGCATTATCTTCAAAAAACTTAATTTCTGATTAGACAATGTTTTCCCACTTTATTACAAAGTAAAATGATGTCAAATGCTTGCTCAAAAATATATTACTTCTTTTTTTCCTTAATACTTCTTGTTGTTCTTAATTACTGAATTAATCTCTGTCAAAATAGATTATGATGGTGTTTTTAATGTAGTAGCTGTCTGTCAAATCATTATTTTTTCCTCTGAAGGACTATGTGGAGTTCTGATGACAAAAACAAGCATTTAAATGCTTTCCAAATCTGTGACTCAGTATTAAAGGTCCACAGCTTGAAACAGTGTTTTTGATTAACAATTTATTAGCGCCCACAATGCACAGTAAAAAAAAAAAGGAATAAACAAAACCCAAACTAACAAGCTACAAAACAAACAAACACAGAAACCCAA
This sequence comes from Tangara arthus, assembly GCA_035584835.1. Taxonomy (NCBI): domain Eukaryota; kingdom Metazoa; phylum Chordata; class Aves; order Passeriformes; family Thraupidae; genus Tangara; species Tangara arthus. The sequence continues at coordinate 13,333,884 of JAWMQZ010000001.1, forward strand.
AGAACAACAACATAGAAAAGCATGTAAGAAAGCCAAAATTATTAAGACACTTTTGAATTTCTTATCAGCTAATTATCTTTACAAGTCTAAATCCAAGGAAATTGTGCTGGTGAAAGCTCAGGTCTCGCCTGCGTGTTCTGGTGAAAAGTGTTTCTACCTAAAGCATATTTTATTGGTTTTGATGCAGGAGTTTGAACAGATTTAAGCATATATAGTAGGGTTAATTTGCTTGGATTTGGACATCTATATCACAGCTCATCTTATCAATAAAGGGAAGTACTTTGAGAGACCCCTCTGATTTATGTTCCTAAAGTACATGTTTTTCCTAGAATGTAAAGGATTTGTCCCAATGAGCTTAGTCATTACAAGGACAAGGTATTAAATTCTCACTCTTAGTGATCAGTGTTACACAGTGCTCATAGTGTTACTTAGCTCTCACAGTGTTACATTTAAAAACCATAGAAAATTTATGTTATGTGCCTAGAATTTTGTACCAGTGACTCCTACTATCAGCCTCTTCTCTGATCTCTGCAAGGAATTTCTGTCTGAAATCCTGCATCTCTGAGTTTCTGCAGCCCTTACCTGCATATGTCGATTTGACAATATTGTACTATAAAATGCCACTTTCCAGATGGTGATTTTGAAGTTAGTTTTTCATAATGTTACTCAGAATGCATCAGTTTAAATATACCTCTCCTAGTTCAACATAAGAATTTGATTTTCACTTAATGATGCTGTACTTCTTTCTGAAAAGATGCACAGTGATGGGTTGTGTTTGAAACTGAACAGTGGCCATCTGTACTTAGTGCGACATTTCTAGCAGCCCTCCTGTGGAATGAAGAATTTTAACATCAGGAGACAGTAGCTGTTTAACAGAGTAATTGCCCCTTTCAACAATAATACTGTTTGTCATAGCCTGTGGCCATTGGATTTTAGTTGTGGTGAGTAAGATTAAGAAAGTCTTGCTGGGATAATGGAGGAACGAATATTTGTTCCCATTAGAAATGTTTAAATTAAAGATGCAACCCATTCAAATTATTGACCACTGCCTATTATTTCCATTTGGAAGATAATTATGTCAACTGAAGGGTAGGTTTTTTGGTTTTCTTCTGGTTTTTTTTTAATATATAATTTGCTACACTTTAGTCTGAGATTTTTACAGGATGTGAATTTCTATTTCTTCTGTCTCAGAACCCTTCTTGCCAGTCCTTACTTAGTAGCAAATCTATTTCTACAGTCCTGCAGTCTCAAATATTCTTAAGATTTGTCTTGTTGGATTCTGAAGTATCCCTTTTCAATCACAGGTTCTCGGAGTTCTATGAAACCTGGTGAGGTAGACAAAAGAGACTTATCACTTCTTCTTGGCCAATAACTTGTCTAAGAAATAGCTGATACCTGCCACTGTCCATCATAAGTGTCATCTCTGTATGACTGTTCCTCTAGCTAGGCTGAATGTGACAATCTGAAAACTCCAAGCCCAAGCTCCCCACCTTTTATGTGATGTAATTTTTTTTATACATGTACATATATGGGCTATTTGAAATATGCAGATGGAAAATTAGGTAACTTTTGCCTTTTTTTTTTTTTTTCAAATTTGATCTCTGCATGATTCATTGGTCTTAAAATTTCGTGGGATTTATGTTTGCTTAGTTTTTTCTGACTATGCCAAGCAAGCTTTTTATTAACTTGATTTTAAATATTTGAACTTGAAATGTTTGAGTTTCCATTTAAATGTAAAGGGTTCATTTGCCCTGCTTACTAAAACTGTGGCAGCCTGTGTAAATGACAACTGCTTAATAATTGTTCTCTTTCGCTTTCGGATCAAAGCAAGAAATATTTTTTGTATGTTTTGTGGGGAGCTTTGTGATTAAAAATATTATTTTTAGAAAAATCATTTTATATATTTTCAGTGACTTAAGTTCTTCTTGAACTCACCATGGAATTTTCAGTAATAAGAGAGATAAATGTTTCACATTTTAGATCTGAGTGCCATGAGGTCAATAACATGGCAGTTTTGCAAAACACTAATTTATATGTACAATATAAAATAGTTTATTAGAGCCTATTCTGGAATAACTATTTTTAATTTGCAATAATTCCATTAGCAACAGGGTGTTTCTAATGTCATACACCACATAACTTGAGTGGAACAGAAAGGCCTTCCTGCTTCCAGAAATTTAATTTCACATCTAATCCAAAAACATTCATCCATCACTGTGACATTAAATCCAGATCACCTGTTTTTGAAAGATGAAGTTGTGCTGTCCCCTGTCCTTGTAATCTTTTAGAGTGCCTGTTATTTGCATCCTACTTATGAAACTTGGATAAAGGCTGAGGGAGGGAAGGAACAGGACGCAGCATAGGAAATGTGAATGAGCAGCTCAGCAGCTGACAGCTTAGGAAAAAAACATTTCATCTTTATCTCCTTTCTCTTCTCCTGATATAGAGATACCAAGTCAATGATATCAGTACCAGGGCTTATAGTGGCATAGCTATTTATACTTATGTATGTGCACAGGAGTGTATATATATATATATATATATATATATATATATATATATTTTTGTACTGTGGTTGTATTCTCTACTCCCAGAATTAACTTCTTTTAAGATGTGACTTTCAAGAGGGAGAAAAAAAAAAAAAGATGAGGTCTGCTAGGAACAGATTATTTTTGGACTCCAGCAAAAGAGAAAATTGAGGAGGTTAAATTCTCTGTACATGTTGGCCTCTCAAACCCGAGGAAAGCTATTTATTTTTGGGAGCTGCTGCAGGACTGACTTCCTGTGGTATGGAGTGCAGTTATAAATCTCATTTGGCTGCTGTGTCAAGCCCTTTATAACCTACCACAGAAGCTGCTATGATGAAGTTTGTGCTGATGGCCATGCACCTTGATGTCACCCAGTCAAGGTGGTCAGACTCAAGAGGTCACAAGGGGCAACGTAAACCAGAACCACTGTGGTGCAGCTTCTTCCCATCATTCCTTTCCTGTTCACCTTGTCTTCCTTTCCCCTCCCCAAAAGGAGACAATCTCATCTGTTCATGACATCATTGGCATTATTACGCCAGGTGTTCTCGATTATTCTGTAGATTATATATTCTACGGGATCCATGTGGTTCCATCAGACATGTCTCCTGTTGTTCAGGGAGATTATTCTGTTGGTAGCAGACATCCTTCCCAAATTCCCTGCAGAAATATTTTGTAATATAAGGTGTCTTTCTTGCTTTCTCTACATCCTTCATTCTTATCATACAGATTTCGCTCCTTGTACAGGTTTTTCTGTATACAGTTTGGAGAATGTCTCAATCTATGTAGATTAAGTTATCAGTCTAAATTAAGAAGGCCATAAAGATTTCTGCTGGTGGAGGATCTATGCAGGAAAAAAAAAAATTAATGAATTTATTTTAAGTGGGAAAATGTGAACAGTAATAATCATACAGCTTAATTTATTAAAATGTTTACTTTGCTCAATCAAGAAAAATATTATTTCACCAAATAAAACCATAATTCATTTACCTATGAAGATAGGAGGCAACAATTGCAGTTGTAGAATTAACCATTGGCCGTGGTATGATTGCTTCTTTAGATTAACAGGGATAATTCAAGACAGAGAAAAGCTGAATAGTTTAGCGCTACATTCACTTGTAGTTATTGGCGCTTTTTCACCTCAGAATATTAATATTTTGCTACCTCTGCTGGTTTTGTAACATGTCTGTGTCGATTCTCTCTAAATGGTGAATTTTAAACGGAATCAGCTCTGATTTTCTCTGCTCTAGCAAAATTAATGCTTGGAAGGTTTCTTTCTACATGGTATTCTTCTTTAGTATTTACTCCATGTATTCTTTAATGAAAATTTCATTTTTTCATCATCTGATATAATTCTAATGATTTGGTAATCCAGATGAATTCTCAGCTGCATACATGTTAGAGGTGTGTTTAAGGACAGATGCACTATAAGAAAAAAAAGGGTCTGCAAAAGTTCATACTGCCTGAGAAGCCCTAGATAAGATAAGAACCCCTAGAACCAGATAAGAACTGCATCAAAAACTGCCAAGTATTTCTAGTGAGATGTTCTTGTACACTTTAGGATGATAGTGTAGCAAAGTCCCATATAAATGAAAAAAAAATGTGCTTTCTTTTTAGAATACACAATTCCGTTAATTTTAAATCCATTTCTCCTGTCTAGGCTACATGTTTAATAGATAGATTCTTGTCATGTAGAATGAGGATTAAAAATGAGGATTAGAAATTAAGTTACTTAGGAATGAATCCATGAAAGTCTCAAGGAGAATAATAATTTTGAAAGCCAATCACAGTGGAGTTCTCCTACTTGTATACAACTTAATCAAGTGTGGTGGCTGAGGTTTCATCTCTAGATGGTTTTGATTTCAGTTAATTTACTGGCAACTTTGCAAAATCCATTTCTCTAGGGATGTTTTAGAGAGCAACTCTAGAGTGTTCTCCTGTCTAGACATACAACTGCGTTTTTTCAGGCACAGCAGTTTGTGTTTGTGCATGTGTGGAACTCACAGGTGCAAGTCTAAACCAATCTATTTAAATGCAGGCCAAAATATACTAAACTATGTAGGATTATTCAGCTTGTTGGTGTGGTGTAATGCTTTGTCACTCAATGCCACACTGCTGTAAACAGAAATGATGTGTGTCTGCTGAAAAAGATGAAACTGTTCAACACAGGAATTAATGTAATGGAAATTGAATTGGCAGATACATAAAAGCAATCCATTGGCATATAGTGTGTTTTATTTACACTGTGCATATGTTTAAATCCAGAAGAACTGAGGAGACATTTTGACATATTCTTCAAACAGCACTAAAGATGCTCAAATATTTGCAATTATGATCAAATTATGCAGCTATCAAATACAATTTTCTATAATTAGTGGGTAAGCAGAAGTTGTTGACTTTGTAATTACATGACAATTCTAAAGGAAGTTCCCCTTTAATTTGTCTTAGTAAGCACCTCCAATGCAGTCAAAATTGAAATGCAGCACAGTTGTGTGCTTCAATTTGTTGGCTGAAGTGCTCTCTAAGCTACAGGAAGAAGCAGAAGAAGGCTGGAGATAGGAAGAGGCAGATTTTTCTGCCTTTGGGACAGTCATAGGTTACAAACACTTTTACCTAAGAATTATCTGGAATTTTTTCCTACCAAAACTGAAGCAGTAGCTGACTCAAAATATCTCTGAGATAGTCAGTGCCAAGGGGAAATAGCATTAAAGAAAGAAGAAAGGTAGTAATTGCAATGTGGATCTCCAGAGGAATGTAGATAATTGTTACAGCCTGGAGGGAAATGAGGGATGAGCAAAGTAGAAAAAATACGTTGCCCAGAAAACGAATTGGGAATAACAGGAAATAAAAAGGAATTGCTTACAAGCTGTGGCATTTTAAAACAAAACAAACAAAAGGAAAGATAATCAAAAAAGGATATAAACTTAAGTCTGTGTAGCTCTAAGAAAAAAAGGTCTCAGTAAGTTCTAAAATGTGAAACAAGCCTACAAGGAATTGATACACTGGCAGGGTGACTGAATTTTTTGGTAGTTTTTCTGCAGGAAATAGAATAATGAAATAGAGAAATAATCAAAACTGTAAGCTGGATGTAAAAATATCTTAAATATTTCAGAAAAGATAACTAGAGGTTATTGGGTCAATTGTAATGGAATAATTTAAAAGCAGACCCTGGGGGGAAATTTTTTTAAGTCATTACAGAGAATCTCTGAGCAGCATGCTAGGAATTATACTGAGACGGATTTGCTGCTTGCTGTCTCTGTGTCCTTCCATATTTCTTCCTGTGAAATGAAACTCTTCTGTCAAGAGACAAATGTGTTCAAGAAATGACTGGATGTGGCGCTCTGTGCCATGGTCTGCTTGACAAGATGATTATCAGTCAAAAGTTGGGCTCAATTTTGGGGGTCTTTTCCAACCCTGAAATGGAGAACACTCCCATTTTGATAGTTGTCCAACAGGCAGGTGAATTGTGCCTTGAAAATGTTAGAAGTACTGTAGATGTCCAGTAAATAGTTGTACGTAGCATAAGCAAAGTATATTGCCAGTGTTTTTTTAGTATTAATTTGACTATTTTTGCAAAAATAAGGGACATAACTTGTGATGCTTTTGAAAATTCAGTTTATACGTCTTTTGATTTATCGGTGATACATCATCTAGAGACTTTCTCAGATTATACACAGCCATACCTCTGAGATATTGGTAGATGTATTGCATCATGTACTTTTGACCAGAAACACTGTCTCTGTTGTCTATGAGAGAAAAAGCGGAAGCTTTAAAGAATATGTAATTTGTTGATTAAATGCAATAGGATAACGCAACAATGCAGTTATAATATTTTTTTTAATTTATTGCTATTGAAAATGTGTCCACTACTGCATATGTCAAATGAGATTTGTGTTATCTGAATTTAATTAACCCCAAGTCCAAGTCAATACAGGTAGGGAAGAAGAATGTATCAGTTCATAAAGAGAGCTGAAATTTGACTCATGTGTATAACTTCAGACTTGATTCCACTATCATCTTCCATACAAAGAGCCTGGAAAAGTGCCCATGAAGGTGTACATAACTCTGAACTCTCTTTTTACTTTCATTAATAATGGAAATCGATTCAACCAGACAAAAAATTACTTTTTTCCCGTATTATTTGACTAGCACCAAATATAGTCTGTTAGTCTGTGTTATTAAATTAAATGTTCAAGTCCAGTTGTCCAAATCAATGTAGTAGAGTCAGTGTCTGTGTATGCCTCAAGCATTCTTGTCTCAGAACCTACAAGCTGTTCTTACTTCCATTAATTCAAGATCAGATAGGAAAGCTGGTGAACCATTAGAGTTCTTTCATGTCTTACTGTGCTCTCTACAACTGATAGGACAGCTGCACTCCATAAGAAATTTTTAGAGATGGTTTTGGAAGCTTTTTGATATAAATTAATCCCAGAAGTGTGGTCTAGAAGATAGTCTGATTAGTTGAAGAGGGAGCTCACCAGTGGAGATTTGAATCGTTCTCTTGGTTAAGCCATGTACATATATGAAAGACCAAAATATTGAGAGAGAAGGATAAGAAAAAAGTTTGTGTCAGAAAATTAATTTAAAATCAGTTATTCATGCTGGCATTTTTTAGCATGATTCTTGAGGTAGTCTGTCATTTTGCTTTGTGATCCTTAAGGTTAATAATTATATCTTTATAAGGTGCGCATAGTTTTTATCCTAATTTTTATCCTAATGTTACAAGGGGAAATGCATTTCTCATTTGAAATAAGAAGGCTGGCTTGGGTTCAGCTAAAAAAGTAAATAAAATTGAAGTTCTTTAATGCTGGCCAGGCTTCCAGAACAATAACACATTTTGTGTATATTGGTTCCGGGTAATCTAATTGAAACTGTAATTAAACTGTATTTTCTTTTAATAAAAAGACTGGTGGGGCAGCAACTGCCCCAAGGATTTCCTAAATAGCAGAGAAATTGAAAAACAATCAATTTTGGATACCTTCTTATCTTGCTTTTCTCCCGGCTAGCCTATATATATGTTTTGGCAACAGAATAGGCAGTCAGATTTCTTCTTATTCTCAACTCAGCCATACTATTAAAATGAATTCAAGCAATAGTGAATATAGTAGAGCTATTGGAAATTGCCCCCAAGTCTCCAAGTTGTTCTCATTGTTCCAAGCAGATGAACTTTGGGTGGGGTTTGTGGACAATTAGAAGTTGTGAGAGCATTTTAAAACCAAAACTTTTTTGCTACATATAAAGAAAAGTACTCCTTTTTTGCTCGTTATGTGTTATGTTTTAGCTCTTAGATCCTTGTAGTGCCTCTTCTTACTGTCAGTCCTAAGAATTGTAATAGCATCCCAATAATAGGGTACATTTCTGAACACATATGTGTAGGAAATCCAAACTTCTGTGTAAATAAAAATACAATGCATATATATATATACACATATATACAATATATATTATATATATAATACAAAAATATGTGTAATATTGTAGTGATCACCAGCTTCAAGTGCTGATATACCAAACTATAAGCAATAAGGTAAGATTATGTTGCATTAACTTTCTGAAGGTTTAAATTACATTCTCCAATTGTACGAGGAATTTTCTTGGGGATGAAGTGAAGGAGAGGGAGGAGGCTTACGTTCTAATACTTTGAAAGACAATTTTGCCAAATTTTCCATTTCATGTGTCTTGAAAATGTCTTGACATTATTACTACACTTCACTTGTTCAATGTTCTTCAGCAGAAGAGTTCTTAAAGATCTACTGAAATGGGTATTTATTTTCTAACTATGAGAATAAACTAAAGCTAGCTCCACTGAATCTGCAAGACTTGAAAATATTCAATAACCTCGTTGTGCAGGTCACTGCTATCCTTCTGTCAGCACTATGCATTCCACAGTTTTCAGTCTGTACCAGCAAAATGTCACTCTGACTGCAGTTTTTATCCCAGTTCCTCTGGGTTGTTGTACCTACATTTTTCCACATACATTTTCACAGTTATTCACCTATTACTTTTTCTACTCCTAGAATCATCCTCACAGTGAAAACATTAAAGTTCTTAAACTGACATCTGCTATATGTCAGTGTTTTTTTGTTTTGTACAGATTTGAATTAATTGAAATATCTCTTTTGGGACATGTTGCCTTCTTTGCTGTTGTTTTTCCCTTTGCAGCAGAAAGATCAAAGGAGTGGCAGAAAAGTAAAAAGAGATAAAATTGGAATCACTTAGTAAAACTTCTAAACTTCTAGACCTTTACTTACTATTTATGATTTTACATAAGTAATGTAACCTGTTCCATTACTTAGATTTTCAGTGGGTTTTTTTTTCCTGAGTTATAATTTTAATATTATTTTAAAATGTCTGATTATATGCAACTTTATAGGACAGTTATCACTTAAGTATTTTGAGGACATGTTTATTATTTATTATACATGTTTATTATTTGCTAATAGACCATGGAGTTATTAGTGAACTTTCAAATAAGTTTACTTTTTGTGATTTTTTTAAGAGTACCCAGTGTCCACATGATTCATATTCAAACATGTTTTCTCTTACTTTGAGGTAAACTCTCTTTCCTCACTACAAACTGGTTTGTAGTGCCAAAGGCTTTAGAGCTATTCATGACTAACTTAAGTGACAAGACCAGAGGGAAATACTGATGTACTTCAGTAAATCCTATTTACTGAGGAGAGGAAGTTAACAAATTATTGGTTTTCTACACAGATCACTAGTACTTCATATTTTATAATGGCTAAACTGAAACAACATAGAAAAAAATTTTGCATTCAGAATGAAGGGAATCAATTTTTAAGTACTCCTACTTTTTAAGCTATGTACATTGAGGGTTTGGAAGTATCAGCTTTAAAGGATGTGCAATGACAGGCTGGCAGGCATTACAATGATGATTGATAAGTGACTCCTTTTCTATTTCGAGGAGGCTGGTTGAGAAGTCGAATTTTGAAAGAAACACTGCCTTTGAAGCAAAAACTTTCTTAAATTCAATCAGCAGAGTGGGATTTTTTTGGCATTCAGTTCCAACATTTGTTCTTCCTTTTAGAGGAGCTGATCTCAACATCAAGTTAACTTTTTGTCTTCCTGATAAAATTTGCATTTAAACCATTTGTAAATGTTGTGTGTTTTGCTCCTGGTGTCATTACATAGATGTCACCCGTGGAGCATTGGTTATGGCAAATAACCAATAATCACAGATACGGGGAGATCTGGATCATGGATCTGTGTTTTTAAGTACATGTGGCTTGTTTTTTTCATTGTGATTCAGATGCTCAGATGATGAGAACTAGAAATGCTGACCATGACCTTGCATTACAGTAGAATTATGCAATAGCATCTCTCCATATAAAGATAATAAAGAAGTAGTGACACCACAATAAGGTAATAAAAAAAGGAATAGTAAGACACGTAGATTATTTGTAATGTGACAACAATTCTTACAATCACTTAAAAACATTGCTGTTAAAGTTAATTCTTAAGGTTAATCCGGCCCATTTTTCCACAGTTATAGAACACATATTTGCAAATTGCCTGGAAAAAAGAAGCTGTTTCCCATAACCCTAGTTCTACTCTAGTTTATTTTCAACTTTTCCACCCTAGTGAACTAGAGTACAATTGAATTTTCTGAGCTGAAAACATGAATCTCAAGGTCAAAGACAGAATGCTATGGAAAGAATTTGGAAAAGAAAATGGTGAGATTTTTTTTTTTCCAGTTTTGTAGTGAAAGTAGTAATAATGTATGCAAGAATGCCATATTATGTATGCAAGAATCAGATGATTAATGTTCTAGTTATGTGCTTTTCTGTTTATCTTTTTGTTAAAATCCTATTGGGTAAAATCTCCTGTGAGTTTTTGTGTAATGACAAGTTTTCAAATAAGTTGTTCCTGAATTCTTGGATTAAAAGACAATTTTGTGGAAACTTCTCTGGTTTGTCCAGGGCTATAAACCATGATAAAATGGAGCACTTTTTGTCTTGATTTTGAAATGATGAAGCTAAGCAGATGAGATTATGAAGCTAAGCAAAAATACTTCTGACACTAATTTCTTATTTTAATCTCAATAAAAATAATTTCTGAATTATTAGTATATTTTCTGAATTATTAGTATATTTTACAGGGAAGGAGAGAAATTCTAAATTTCTTTATTAATGACATTGAATATCTAAAACTGACTATAACACACATGGAGATAGGCTTCTCAGTTTAGTGTACTACATATTTAAGTGGATCAGGTGAAATTTCCTGACCTTATTATTCGAAAAAATGTACAGTGAACTGGTACTGTGAATAATGTTCAAAACCAGACAAAAATGTAATCCTGATTGTCCTAGACGTGTAATGTTCGCCTATAAAGAACTTTGAGAGGATTCGGGATTGTACTCAGAATAACCATGCTAAGAAAAGATTAAGTCTATTTTCTCTTTGGCAATTAGAAAGAATGGGCCCTTTGTGGCAAAGTTTATAACTACAAATAAGCAGTGATATTTTCTAGATTTTTGACAAAACGTTTTTGATGTCACACACAGAATTCGCAGAATGACTAGGTTGGAAGAGACACTTAAGATTATTGGGTCCAACCCATGCCCCAACACCTCAACTAACCCATGGCACTGAGTGCCACATCCAGTCTTGTTTTAACCACATCCAGGGATGGTGACTCCACCACCTCCCCGGGCAGACCATTCCAGTACTTTATCACTCTTTCTGGAAAAAACCTTTTCCTAATATCCAACCTAAATTTCCCTTGGTGCAGCTTAAGACTGTGTCCTCTTGTTCTGTCAGTTGCTGCTTGGAGAAAGAGACCAACCCCACCTCACTACAGTCACCTTTCAGGGAGTGGTAGAGAGCGATAAGGTCACCTCTGAGTCTCCTTTTCTCCAGGCTAAACACCCCCAGCTCCCTCAGTCACTCCTCACAGGGTTTGTGTTCCCAGCCCCTCACCAGCCTCGTTGCCTCCTCTGGACGTGCTCGTGCGTCTCAACGTCCTTCCCAAACTGAGGAGCCAGAACTGGACACAGCACTCAA
>JAWMQZ010000001.1:13345535-13368586 GCA_035584835.1 Tangara arthus
CTCACAGGGTTTGTGTTCCCAGCCCCTCACCAGCCTCGTTGCCTCCTCTGGACGCGCTCGAGCGTCTCAAGGTCCTTGCCAAACTGAGGGGCCACAACTGGACACAGCACTGGAAAAAGCCTCCCTAATATAAATAGGGTGGCCCCTAATATAAAGGGCCGCCCCTCCACCTCTTCTCCCTTTTCTGTCTCTCCTGAAGAGCTTGTAGGCATCCAGTGCAGTGCTCCAGCTCTGTGAGTCATCCTACCCTGTTTCTGTGATGGCGACTACGTGTCTCCAAACGCCACGTGTGTCTCGTGACTGAAGGACTTTCTGTCACACAAGAAGGATCAGTAATCTTACATTGTCATTTATTTTGCTGATTCTTTGTAACATTCATACTGTGTAATCTGGTGGCCTTGAAGAAAGTGTGAAGTGTTACCAGTATCATTTCTTATGTTTGTTTTCATGTTGTCTCCCTAGAAAAGTATTTTAAGGTGTTTTGTTTCTTTGTTTTCCATTATTTTTAGTTCATGTGCATGCAGGCACACTAGACCTGTACTTAAGTGTGCATATTTTTTTAGGAGAATCAAACCCAGAGATGTATACCTAGATGTGGAAACTAAGGAAAAGGGGTTTTGGGAATATCTTGTTTTTTGGTCTTGGTCCAAGCTCATGAAATCTGCCTAGTGTACAGTCTTCTAGGAATCTTGCTATCAGGACTTCTCATTGCCCAGAGGAGCAAGGTTGCCAACTGCAGATTTCAACTAGAGCTTTAGATCTATCTTTTACTTTTTAAGACTCTTTTAAAGTTAGAGAAATTTTATATGCTCTACAGGAATCACTGAGAAACAGTCTTTAAAATGACAACCCTAGAAAAGCATAATAATGACAGCTTCACATACATTTAGGGCTTTAACATGTGTGGGTTTGGGTTTGTTTTTCTAGTGAAGGCACTGTCTTGGATTAATTACCTTTTATGGTGGTTAGGCCAACCACCACAAGAAATTAGAAGAAAAATTGAGACCATGTCTTCAGCACCTGTGGCAACAGGACCCTTGGTAACTTTATATAAGGCCTTTAAAAATACAGTCTGTAATGTGTGCTCTGTTATAACATGTGAAGAGGCAGTAAGCTTGCATAAAGTTTTGTAAACCATAACCAGGACTAAAAAAAAGTCACAATTTTAGAGTTAGAAATATTTTAGATAAAGAATGCCAAGTAGTAATTAAATCCATGCATACATGAGTATAATGTATTCTAAAATATATAATGACCTCCTAATTTCATCTATTTGAAGTAACAGATGACCAAATAGTTTAAACAATATTGTGAACATAATTTCACAATTTAAAAGGACATGGAATCTTTTGTCCAAAAACAAATAAGCAAACAAAAATCCCAAATAAACAGCCCATTTTTGTTGATTGGTGGCCCAAGTCAGTAGAATCACAGAAATGAGGGAGTGGCAATACCTCGGATTTTATATCCCTCGAACAATCAGAGATCTTTTGAAGATGTTCTGACTGTACCAGAGTGTGGGCATTCTTCCATATCTTGGTCAATTCCTTTGGTTTCCATTTGAAGCTGTTCTATATTATATAAAATACTAAGAAAAAGCTATATTTTCAGCAAGTTTCCAGTAAAGTTGTTTTTTTCTCCTCCTAATTTTCATATTCTTACTGCTTATCACATTTTTACTGCTGTTCACTCTTGTTTGCTTTGTCAGGGAAAATTAAAAATCGTGTTCATGCATAACTGGTAATTGTACATGAAACAGCCTTGACACTGAGACTCAGCACTTCCAACCCCTCAACACTCAGACTGAGAAAAATAAATGATCAGTCTATCAGTCTGAGGCTTTAAAAGCATGAATTAATGTGGATTTCTTATCTGAACAGGATGTTTATGGTTGTGAATGTCACTATCACACGTTATAAAAGCCAGTAAAAAAACCAAAAAAACAGAGCCACGCAACCTACAACTCAAGGAGAATACAATTATAAAAATTAAAAATAGATGAGTTTCGTATTAGTTGCCATTTAAAATGAAAAGTGAAGGACATGGGAGATTTCAGTAGAATGAAAATCAGTATGGGAACAGATGTGGTATTAACAAGATAGAGAAGGATCTAGAAGCTTGGAATATAAATTATTCTGATATATGTACAAATGTGATTTACAGTAAGAGGCTAAGAAATTGAAATAATTTAAAAAAAATATTCACACAACAGATGTGCTGTATAACTCCAATGATCCAATTCCACACTTTTCCTTGAAAAGGGAAGCAGAATAATTAAAATATATAGTGTAAACACCGTAACTTATAATGTCTAGAAAATATCTAGAACAATTAAAAATGTTTATAATAACAGTATATATGGTTTTAAATAAACTCATTAACTCATTAAAGGAAAAAATGGAAGAGAAATTGTGATCTAATTGTGATCTCAGATCTGAGATCTGAGTGGAAGATCAAAATAAATCTCAGAGTTCTCACAGTTCAAGTATAAGAAGCTGGTAATTTTAGGGCAAGGGACCCAAGGATTGGTTTGTGTGGTTTGTGTATGGATTTCAGATGAAATCACATTCTATTGTTTGATGGCACTGTGTTTCAAAGTTGTCAACTCTGAAACATGAATGATTTGCACTGTTTGGCAATTAGTTATTCACACCTGTAGAAAACTGGGAACCGGTGGTACGCAAGGACTTTGCCATGTCGATGTTTCATTGCTGAAGAAAATTGCTTCAATTTTTTAATTACCAAACTAGTAGACGCCACAGAGTTGAAATGAGGAGTGGGCATATATGTATCCTTTCCAAACCTTCATATAGTGATGAAAAATTTGGTAATTTATACAATTAAAAGAATTTCAACCTAAAAAAAAAAAAATAAATTAGTCCTTTTTGGGTCACATCTCTGACTGAAATTTTGGGTTGTCTTTTTGAACACAATGAAATGTTTACTTTCTAACTTTTTTATGGTGTTCTATCATGAAGAATATATCTTATTATAATGACATCATGTCATTGTATTATTGGAATAAAGCCTGATCATTATAGAGTTAATTTAAAGCATACTGGAGCCTATTTCAAGAAAATAAAATCTAGGTGTAGTCACTGATTTGCTTAATTATTTCCTTAGCTCATATTTTTCTTTCTCCTTTCTTCTCTGTATAACTAATTTTCTATTTCAAACTAGCATAGACTGAAACCTCTTACTTGCTGGCCTTTATCAGATAAAAGAAAAGGAGAAATGTTAAGGATTGCTGCTCTTGGAATCTACATCTGAAATTCAGTTGAATATTGAACAATTAAAGAATTGCATTAAGCAGCTTTCTAAAAGTCCTGTTAACCTTCATTTTGCTGATTGCAGGGCTTTTTGCTTGCTCTCACATTGCGGGAATCTAGTAATAAAGCTCCAATTGATTGTAGTGATGCAAGGATAGTGCCTAAGTTGGGAAACAGTAAATGTAACTGGAAACTTGCATGCTTTTAAACGATTTTTTTTTTAATCTCTACTCTGAGCTTTTTCTGAGGGCTTTTTTGATATTAGTACTTTTATCTTCTGTTTGTATAAATGTAAGCATGTCACATCCCTTTGAGTATTTTTATTACATCCATATTTCATATTTATAGTGTTCATGTGATTTAACCCCAGAAGCAGCTTCAACACACAGAGCTGCTTCTCCTAACCAGCAGAATGAGGGAGGGAATTGGAAGGGCAAAAAAAAAAAAAAAAAAGCTTTTGATATGAATTTTGATAAAAAAGGGTTTAGTAAGTGAAGCGCAGCAAAGTAAGGCATTCATTCCCTGCTCCCCACCAACAGGCAGGTGTGTAGTCACTTCCAGGGAAGCAGAGCCCCAGCACACATTGTGGTTGCTTGGGAAGAGAGATACCAACAATCCTCCTTCCTTTTCCTGGCCTTGAGCTTGTCATGCTGAGCATGGCATGGTGGGCTGTGGAATATTTCTGTGATCATCTGAGGTCCACTGTCCCTGCTGTGTACCCTCCCAATCCTCTGTCACCTCCAGCCAACCTACTGGGGGACAGAGGGAAAGCCCTGAGCTGAGACTGTGTCGCAGATATCTCTCTGTGAAAAATCCTTTCTTTAGGATTTTTCCTTCTGAGAAGCTGCAGCCTCAGAAACAGAATGTAAACTATATTTATCTGCTGCTGTGGAATGCAACAGGTCCGTATGGATTGGGCCATCTTGGATGTTTATAGTTAATGGCCAATCAAGAACAGAGCTCTCTCGGACAGAGTCCAGGAGAGCTGATTTGTTATCATTCTTTTACTTTTCTATTCTTAGCTTAGGTAGCGACTTCTGGAAACCTTTTCTTTTTCTTTTTAGTATACTTATAGTATATGTATATATCTTAAAATAATAAATCAAACCTTCTAAATATGGAGTCAGATCTATGTCTCTTCCCTCATCCTGAAAACCCTTGTGATCACCATCACAAGGCTGCGTAGGCATTTCTTAGTAAAAGCCAAAGCTCTAATGAATTATCCACAAGTCCAAAGCACAGCATTGCCTGAGCTGCTATAAAGTAAAAGCAAATATTTAAAACTCTGCGAATTCTACATTTTTTTGAACAGTTCATTAATATGGCCAGTACAGAAGGTATGCGTGTCAATATTATGGTTTCCTTGTGTTCCTGGAACCCAGTTTTTAAGATGTGTATAATGTTTCTACTTTTCAGTCTGGGGCTGTCAAGAAAGGTATTTTGAGAAAGAGGTTTTTGGGTAGCAATTATTAGTTGAGCTTTTTCATCCTGAGTCTCTTCTGACCTTACCTGGGTAGTCCTCAGCTTAGGTGCTTCCTTCTTGCTCATCTGTTGATTTGTTCATAACTACTATCACCGTGCTTTGATTTGAGACAAACTTTTCATGTTTTAATTTTTTTTTTTTCTAACTGGTTTGGTCTATTGTTACTCTTGACCTTGCAAGTTTTTTGATAATTTCTATTCGGGGGCAGCTTCAGCTTTTAAACATAATCTCTATTTCCCCATTTGTACTGTGCTGTTTCATGTAGTCTCTCTCAAGTCTGTCTGGTGATGGGGAGAGAGGAGTATGACTTTGTCTTTGGAAGAGTTTTATTTAACAGTCCCCATACGACTGCAAAAATAAAAATTTCTTATCCATCTTTTTAGTTTCTTTTCAGCACATTTGGTTATTTTGTTGTATTTCAGACAATGTAGAGTCTGCTGTGTATTGCAGAATTTCATGCAATTTTTATACTTTGGTGACACCAGATATGAGAGAATGAGACATTCCTTTTGTTTCAGTGGGTGGGAGAAATCATTCATTTGGAAGAGGAGAGGAGAGCAAGAAAGCAGTGGAAAAAGAGATATTTGGAACAAAATTCACCCAGAAAGACACATGTTCCATTTTTGAAAAATAAGATAGCCTTTATGGGCTACTTTTCTAATGAAGCTTTTGAATAACTCATGTAGACCAAATTATTCAAGTGGATTGGTTATTCCTTCCTCATTTTAAAGGCAATATGCTAACTTCTGTTAAAAATACAGCCCAAAGGAAAGTTGTCAAAAAAATACAAAACTCTTTTAATGCTTTCTGCCACTTCCTGTAAAAATGTCTCACTGAGAAAGAGCTACTGCTTAAGAATCTGCAGGTTCTCTATAAAGAAGTGTCTGAGTCTTTTTCCTCTATTCCACATCATCCTAAAATTCTATATTTAAAAATCAAAATATTATTTGTTGAGATTTATACAAAACTCTGAAGTTAATATGGAAAAAAGTAGATTTTTTTTCTTTTTGGTTTTTGCACTTTGGTTGTAAGAAGAACTTTCTCTATCATAAAGACTAAATGCTATAGATGTTTGTACTTATTCGAAATACCTCTGCTTTGAGCACCTGCAGCTATAGGAAGTTGTTCTATTTGAACTTTCAGTGAAGACCTAATGCCCTTACTCAACCAAGATTCCTGTTGACTACCGTGTTTCTTTTCCTGAACTGTTTCACTATAGGATCTAGAGAGCAAGACAACCTTCAGATTAAAAGAAGTAAAAAATGGATAAGAGTCACTTGTGATTGCTTAAATACTGTGATTTTAATGAGTTGCTCCCAAAGAGTACTATATACTTTTTATGGAAATATTCCGTTTTTCTAATGCCTTTTTACTATACTGTGTTCTGAAAAACTAATTTTGGGGGATGACCAGAGGAAAGATTTCAATAAATGTGATGTACTATCTCAATATAGAAATCTAATATTTGACCCACTAGTAAATCACCAGCTTAAATGCCATATTTTGAATTTCAACTGTAGAAGAATTCTTAAAATAGATATTTCTCATCAGTGATGTTTAAATATTTTCGTGTGATAATATAATTCTTTAACTTCCATTGAAAATATCTTCAAAGTGAGTTGATGAAAATTGTTTGAGTGCTCCAAAATGCTTTCTAAATTGTGACAACATCGTGTATTGCAACCACCTTTCATCTTTATAGAAGTTAAATGACACATCATCACTTTCTTTACTGTGGGTTCCTGTACTATACAGATAATGACTTATTAAGTTTACTATTTTCATTCCAAGAATGATTTGCATGTATAAACCTGCCCTATGGTGTTTAATCATATGTGCTTATTGTGTGAACAGCAAAGCAGAGATGTCATTCTCGTTGTGTACATGGTTTAATTAGGAAACACTTCCAGAAAAGGTGTAAAGAAGCACAGCTTCTTGGTAGGCATAGAAATTCACCAGGATGCAGGTGTGACATAAATAATCCTGTTCTTGCACTAAAAGCAAGTTTGTTTTCCCATCACACCGATAATTTGATCCTGAGAAGCTGTTAAGCTTAATAGCATTTTGGAGTGCTTTGTTCAAAGTTATGTAAGACACTTGCTGTTCCTTTTTTCTTTTTTAATATCAGTTGATGCATGACACAATTTGCCATCTTTTCTTTGCTGTGAATATAGAGGATATAAAATGGGTGGATATGTAGAGCTGATGCTGTTTGAACTGTAGCAGACAAAGCACAGTAAGGCACAGCAACATAATCTTTTTTGCCTCCAATTTAGCCTTTCATGTAATCTGCAAGCTAATTGAGCACAACTGGATTGAACTTCTCAATTTTTCTCTATATGCAAGAAATGATTTATAATGAATAGATTAATTATGAGCCAGACAGCCAGGAAACCAAAGGATGTTCAGTTACTTCTGGTAATGAGACTGGTTTGGTAGTTTACTGGCTGTTGTTGAAGCCCATTTTTTCAGCAGCCCATTTTTTTCATTTAAACAGAGGGTTAAAATAATGTAATTACACTTCTTAGTTTTCTATTATCATCCATCACAATTTCACTTTAAAAGAATTAGAAAGGAAGAAAATAAAGAAAAATAAGCTTATGAAATATAATTTGCTTTCTGAAACAAATGCAGAGATCTGTTTATTCTATTATAAAACATGATCTATTGAATGTATTGCATTTCTGAAAATTTACCTATGAACAGAGATATATTCTGTGGTCTGAAAACTTATAAAAATGAATAAAACTTATGTTATAATGGATATTTTACTCAGAGCACAGAAAAGGCTGTTTTGAAATTGTCCTTCTTGTGCTTAATCTACTTGATTTGTACTTCATCAAAAAAGCGGTTCTGTAACTAGAAAATACAGAATCAGCATGCAAAATGTAAAAAAAAAAATTAAAAAAAAGAACAGGGGAATTAAACACACCAACTATACAGCAGGAATAAATATTATAGTCAACTTAATATGCCATTTCCATGCTAGAGAAAGATTAAAATCTTAGACATGTGGAGGATTAATATCTGAAATTCCTATATATATATATATATATATATGTAATGTCTCCCAGATAGCTTTCCCACATGGGGCAGGGAGCTGTAGACATTTTATATTATGCTTGACATATGTTCTTTGTCTTTCATTTGAGAGAAAATTACTAGAATAATGATTTCCAAACCCTGGGGCACATTGCTTTAAATATTTAAACATCACTAGATATCTACTTATTCAATTCACTCAACCTCTCCCATTTTTTCTTAGTCCAGCACTTCCAAAAAGTTTGATATATAAATAGTTTCCTATATGAAGGATTAGAGGGGGACATTCTTGTGAGTAGAGTTGGGGTGACAGGTCTTGACCTACATGGGGAATGTATGAAGCAGGTATCAGAGAGCCAGAAATTAATGAAAACAGGTTAAGCTACCTCATGTTTCTGGTGATTGGCAGGGATAAGGCTCTGTGTGTGTTTGACAGGCTCAGTGTGTGTTTCAATCTGTGTCCTTGTTCCAGGGGAAAATCAGGTTAGCTGTAATAACAGTCTGCTAATTGTAGGTCACTGGTATTGTGTGTGTGCAGTGGTACATCTTCAGTTTCTGAGGGAGCAATGCTCATGTTCTCTGTGCATGAGAACTCATTTAACGGTTTATGGGTGTCACAGTTGTTAAGGTTGTGAAAACATATCTGACATAACCCTGGAAGATGCCACATTAGTCACAGGAGCAGCCCTGTATCAATGCAGTGTAACCAACAACTTGGACCACAGCAGCAGCAATGGTTTTTTATTCTGACTCCCCTTCTTTCACTTTTGTATGTCAAAGGCATGAAGCTGAGAGGGAAAAGTTGCTTCAAACTGAAAGTGTGGTCAGTGAAAACATAATGCATGTTCAAAACAGGGAGGTGAGAGAGTGAATTAATGGTAAACAAAATACTGTAGAAGGAAATTCACTTGAAAAGATAACAGTCAATGACAGATAGAACACTTGGAATAATGCTCAGAATTATATTCAGATATAAGCAAGAAATAAAAGCAAAATTTTAAAAAGCAATTATTCCAGAATAATTGAGTTGAGAAAATTTAAGTACCAAAGAATACTGAGCAGTTAATTGTTCTGTAGTTCCTATTGCCATATTTTAAAATCAACTCATGCTCTCTTTGGACTGAGGTTCACCAGTGGACCAAATACTAGAAAATACTCCTGTTTTACCAGGGCTCTGCAGCCCTGTTATAGGTAGTTCTGATTTCTGTAGCTCAGGAGTAGCTTCTTCAGTGTGGCACATGTTGCTGTTACAGGGAGGTTTTTAATTTGTGCCTACATTACCTAAAGAATATTTATCTTGTAATTAAAGGTCATAATAATCTCAGTATGTGCTGTTTGTACAAAATCCTCTAAGAGCTATAGCTGTGGAACTGTGGTTATTATTCCTGTGTGTAATGCACTGTTTCTTGTATGTTCCCTAATTCCTATGAGTGGAAAAATATAGAATCGTTGAACAGACAGAACAAATATTTATTCCAGCATGAGTACAGAAATTCAGAAAAAAAGGCTACACCTTCACTAATTAAACTGTTAAAAAGACTATGAAGGCTTCTCAGTTTACTTAGCAGTTTCATTTTTTTATTCTTCCAAAATAGTAGCATATTTTGTTCTTATGAAGCTAGGATGCCATCATTAACAATTAGTTACTGAGAAACGAGGGTCAATCTCTGATGTTAAATAATATTATAACTCACTCCTGTGACAGAAACTACTGTTTATTGGCATGGTCAG
Source organism: Tangara arthus (assembly GCA_035584835.1). Lineage (NCBI taxonomy): Eukaryota > Metazoa > Chordata > Aves > Passeriformes > Thraupidae > Tangara > Tangara arthus. The sequence continues at coordinate 13,355,061 of JAWMQZ010000001.1, forward strand.
TCCTCTGAGGCTGTTCATAAAGAGCACACCTAAGTCAAATTCCAGAGTAATGGTTATGGCAGCTTTCAAAATAGAACTAATTAATAGGATTGAAGTGATTGCAAAATTTGCCTGTGGATGGAGTGGCTAAATTTTCCTCATTGCTGTTATTTGGGAAAAAAAAAAAAAAGGAAAAAGTTCTGAAAGGTATCAGAAGTCATTATTCTGAGAGCAATATTTTGTTTTTTACACAAAGCAAAAAGTTTTTACCAACATGGGAGACAGTTCTGGATGTTGTTGAATGCTGGGGAAACTGATGAAATATTCAAGTAGAAGGCAAATATTCTAAATATGTATGCATATGTATGCATATATTAAAATACATGTAGACACACATCTAAACACCTGTGTATTCTTAATACCTGTGTGCAAACCCTCTTCTATTCATTGGCTCCACAGGCAATGAATTGAAACAACATTTATTGAGATGCTGTCATTAATAAAGAACATCAAGTTTTAAAACTTTGTTTCATTTATGTCAGATTCAGGGAAGGCTCTGCACAGATTCAGTACTGTAATATATATAAGAGACTGAAAAAACAGAGTTCTTGCAAAATCTGGCCTTGTCATGGAATCAGTTCTTTGGAAATGGGACTTGTTTCCCACCTGGTCTGGATTTCATGCATTGCTTGAAATATTTATAGCTCCACCGCCCCTGTATTGCTCAACAGTCGTGCATTGACACACGAAGCATTTGAGTACACAAGGAAAAATCTGGCCTTGAGAGAAGTGATTAATGTTCAAGTCTTAAATCTTATTTTATTTTTTATATTTAAATGCATGTTTTTAATATTTTTGATAAATTCCTAGTTTTTTTCTCTCTAGCAGTGCTGAGTTGGTTTTGTTGTTAACAAGAGAAGATGGGGGAGGCTGCTTTAGCATGTTCCTGCACAAAGGAAAAAAGAGTGGCTCTTCAGATCTCAACCATTATTCCTGGACTTGTTGCTCCTTCACATTTCAAAGACCTGACACTGCTGTGCTGAGAGCCCTGACAAGACCAGTAGTAGTCCTGAAAAGTAAAGTTTGATAAGCTGGTGAGCAAGCAATAAACTTTCCAGTTTCTCCAGTTTTTTACTCAGTTATATCTCTTGGGAGTTTGCAAAACATTCAAATATCCTGAAGTACTGCAGCAAAAAAAAAGTAGAGAGGTACTTGTTCATGAATTTAATTTGTTTCTCAGTGGGTGATGTGGGACTAATATGCACAGTGTCAGGCTGATGAAATACTCTTCTGTACTTAATTAATCCAAAATCCTGAATACTCCTTCAGACAGTCTGTCAGTAAGGCACTTATTCATGACAAATACTACTTATAGTATCAGCTTTTAAAGCTAAGAAATTAAATAGAGATATTTTGGGTTAGGAAGGGGGAAATATGTTTAAGTTCTATACATGTGGTACAGACCTAAATGTAAATGGAGGAAAGAGATTGTGGAAGTCTTCTTATCACACATGAATGAGTCATTTACAATACAGAACTTCAAAACACATACAACATGTGGGAAGGGGATCCCAGTGATGAATAGTGGTAACATTTTTTTGCTGATTCAATCAGTTGTCTTCAGAACAGGTCCCTACTCTGTTTTAATATGGTTTGAGTTTATCATTAGAAGAATATAAATACTGCATTGTTTTACTGTTGTTCACTATCAACTGCACAACTTCATAGGTCTGTGTATTAGTGAATTCACTAAATTAAAAGACTGGAAAGACTGTTAAAAATATCCTTCTTACTATTCAGTACTAATATATTTATATCAGAATATGCATATACAAACTACTAATATAAAAACACCTATATTTTTGTATGAACAGCAGTGTGGCCAGCAGGGCCAGGGCAGTGATCACCACCTGTACTTGGCACTGGTGAGGCCACACCTTGAATCCAGAATCCCATTCTGGACCGCTCGCTGTGAACAAATTGTCTTTGGTACAGTGCCGGAGGAATATTGAAAGATGGTGTGAAGTTCCTTTTTTTTTTTTTTTTTTTTTTAAGAGGAAAATGACATAATGTAGAGGAAAATTGGTATTTCTCACCATGTCCTAGGAATTTAATGACCATCCATGGAAACAGACACATTTCCTTTGTGATTTGTTATTGTGCCAAAACCATTTTGGGACAGACTTTCTTTGAAAATATTTAGCATACAAGGTTCACGTAAGTATCTGTATATTTCTATGTTTTATTTGAGTCTTCATTCCTTGCTTAGAAACATAAAGTACTAATATACACTATCTGGAGGAAAACAACAAGAAACAGAATTATTTTATGTGGCTTTCTAGATTGCCCCAGAATACATGGAGTAAATGGCCCTGAAATACAAATTTCTAGGGGAGTTCTCGACCTGGATGTTTTTTATAGGCAAAAAAATTTCCCTGTTTGCTTATTTTGTGAGCTGTTGCAATTCAGATCTATGAGGAGAACTGGGGGACAGATAGGAGAAGCTGCTATGGTAGAAATTTACTTACATTGCTCCAGAAATACTGGTCAAAACCAGAAAACATAATGAAAAGGCTACAAAAGAGGAACGTTAAAACATGCCTGACTATTCAGTAGTGCTGAAAGGAAAGCTAAAGCTCAATTTAGGCTGAGAGTGAAAAGAAACATCAGCAAGGGCTTTGGCTGTTAGACTAAGAGGAGAAAGATGGGGAGGAACCTGCAGTTGAACAGCAATCTAAACATAGTTCAGGAGTGGAGGAAGAGGTGGATGCTGACATCAGGAGAATAAATGGGTGGAATAAATTGATGTAAGGAAAAACTGGTTGGGATTAGGCCTGAGTAGAAGGAAAGATATTCAGATGAACTTCAAAGGTAACAAAATATAGCACTCCACACATATCTGCACAGAATTTTTGATGGCTAAATCAAATAGCTGATAATAATTTCTCATTTTCTTTCCCCATGTCTCTAATGGGAGAGAAGAGAGAATTTCTCATCAAGAGAGAATCCTGTACTGTATTAGAAACTATCTTCAGATTTATTTCTTTTAATCTGAACCAAAATGCAATATTAATATTTACTGATCTATTAAGGACAAAGGCAGGATTAATGGTGTGTGTTTGGCAATAATCTGGCAAATGAATCTTTGTTAATAATATAGAGCCTGTTTATTGATTTTTCATTTAGGAGGAAAAAAAAAAGGCAAGCTGAATAAATTCCAGAAGCAGCCTTTGTCTAATTTCTGTAGGAACATACAGTTGATTTACTAGCTGAAAATGCATTAAATTTAAGAGCTGCTTGCATATAGTGAACATATTGAAAAGCAGTTGATATAACTTGCCTGTTAAATCAGAGAAACTTAATAAAAAATCCTTTGAAGTATTCCTCAATATAATTTTAGATTTTATAGACACAATTTATAGAGACAGTCATCAATCATTTTAACATTTGTGATTGCAGAATATAAGTGTGTTTTCATGTTACTCAAGGAAATGAAATTAAAAATATTTAATTAACAAGCAAAATCTAATATTTTCTATTATGTTTTCATCACGTATTCAAGAACATGATCTAAATTAAATCTGTAAAAACTCTGAACAGTGTTGCAGTGAGCAGCAGTAATATGAAATTAGAAAGATTAAGTTGTTTAATGCCTTTTCTTATCTTTAACATTTAGATTTAGCTGTTCTTTGTTTTAGAGTTGTTTATTTGCACTTTCAGATTTATAAGTAAATGTCACCTAAAGCAGTACTCTACTGAAGATAACCCAAAACATGCACAGGTGTGGCTAATCCATGTGTTATCCTGCCCTTTCTTTTCCTAAAACTCTTGGAGCCATGCCTTGTTGTCATTATGAGTATTGCAAAACACAGTTTGGGATTTCAAGCATGCTAGAACTTGGGCTGTGCTTCCAAAGTTGTCACATAGAAAAAGCCCCTTTAGGGATTTGGTGTTTGTGCTGCAAAGCGCAGTAACAATTAGAGAGTCACTTGGAGTGAGGATGATGCCAACAAGAATCATCTGATTCCATTCAGCTTTCTGGAGGCATCCATGCTTCCTCAGAAAGGTCAGTGGAGATTTTAGCATGGTCATTCCCAAGGTAATAAAATATAATGTCAGCAAATCCCAACCTTCTGATGGCACAATTTCTTTCTTCCTCTCTCCTGTGCACAAGCCAATCTTCTTTAAAAAAACAGCTCACTAAAAATAGGCTCTAAAAACTTTGCTATCTGATACAATATTCCATTATTTGCCTTTGTCCAGAAGAATAACTCTGTATAATTCTGAAATGCACACATCTAAAACATAACTTCATACATCTTTCAGAGACCTAGATTAAAAAAAAATTAGTCACATGTACATTCCTACCATGCATGCACATACCTATTGCCCATCAAAACATATGTTTATTTTTGTTCCTTATCCCTTACATTTGGAGCCTGAGCCTATTAGATTCAAGTATCTTCCAGGATTTCAGTTTTTCTGAGCTACTTGTGTGAGAGAAATGTGAAATTTCAGTTATTTTTCATATCAGGTTGTGGGATGCGTTGTTAAAATAAATTACCTCTTCAGAGTTATTAGCAACCAGTTTTCTGGAAGTGGATTTTGCAGCTGAAGAGATTAATTCCTTTGCAACTCTTTGCTCAGGGAGTTCAGCACTGAGACAGGGTTTTGTACCTTTCCTTGAAAGTTTTATCATGATAGACACTGTGACAGGTTTCAAATAATACAAGCACACAAATCAAAAGAGCCAGGAGACCAACAGAAAAAAAAAAAAAAAAAGAGATGTTTCAGTAATATAACCAGATAATGGAAGCACAAGAAGGTTGGTGAACTGGGTTCCTCCATCGTGTGTCTTCCACTAACACAAAAAAAAAAAAAAAAAAGAAAAGAAAAAGAAAATATTTTTTTCTTTTCTGAGATAAATTTCTAACCTAGATTTCCTCAGTGCTCTACCCCATGGCTTGGGTGCTGGATTGCTTTAATCACTTTATATCTTCCCCCTGAGAGAGGTCCTGAATAATGGTTTCATTAAAACAGAAATTGTGGGGATTTCTCTTGTCTTAACAGGGCCTGCTGTTCCTGTAACTCTGCCTCACCATGACAGACACCTTCTACCTTTCTAATTCACTTCATGGACCAAAAGAAACTTAATTTATCATTTAGTTTGGTTAAAGAGCCATCACTGGCCCTAGTGAGATATCTCTGGTTTTGTAATAAAGGATTGCCTTCAAATTTTTGAAGTGTCAGCCACAGGACTTCTACCAGCAAAAGACCTGCAATCCTGTGCAGAACAGAACCTGGTGTCTCTGGTAATCTGTCTACTACTGATTTGCTTACAGTTATAGTCTAGTTAATTATGTTAGTGAAAATGCCCTTTTTGATGAAAGCTATTTCTAGAAGCAGCTTGAAAAAGTCAAACTTCCTGGTTATTTTCCTGTATACCGAGTTCTTTCTGGATAAAGGGCACTGTAGAAATTATTTACAGCTCTCTTAAGGTGATTTGAGAATTCTAGCTGAGCCAGGAAATTAATTTATCTGTCAGCTTTTTCTACACTTGATGCATACTGAGTTTATCCTTCCTCCTCTCAGTGTCATTTAGGGAATTGGTTTTTGAGTTGTTTCTCTCATGCCTTCTTGAAATGTTGAAAAATGGTTCCAAGGCTGTTCTTATGAAGGCTAAGAAGTTGCTGCAATCTCTATGCTGAGACTCTAATTGGATAATGTTTATTGTGAGATCTCTACATTCATAGTGGAAGTAAGGACACGTCTCTGGGGTTCAGACTAGATGGGAGGTACCACTAAGAAATGCATGTGACAACTGTCAAAGCACCACCAAGTGGTCCACAACCAATTTAATAAATCCCTTGTCATCCTCAATCAATTCAGGAATGAAACTGGAGTGTATTTTTTCTCTTTTTTTTTTTTTTTCTTTTCTTTCTTTCAATGAAAGATTAAGAGATGCCCTTCAGTGTAAATAAATGTTTGCTCTATCACTGGAGTGCTACAGAAAGATGTTTTTCTGCTTGCAGCTTGAATTCTTTAAGTTGTGCAATCATTGCATATCCCTCTTCTGCATTTTGTACCCCATCTCTCTCAAAGTATTTCTAAGACCATCTGCTTCTGGAATTCTGCTGATGAGATGGACAGAGAAGTTTTTTTCAGTTCATTTTGTCCTATTTTAATGAGCTGACCATAAGCAATTAAAACAACAGAACAACTCCAGCGCTCAGTGATGAACACAGCAAATGCAGACACAAACTTAACTCATGAGGTTTATAAATGTGCAGAGGTTAATCAACACAGGAACTTTTTATCATCTCTCCTTATACCCTTTGGCAAGGAAGACCCAGAATGAGCCATCTGACTATTCCTTCTTCACCGTTTTTGTAATTGTGATCTAGATTTACCTGTAGGTAATCAGGATGCAGAAATACCAGAGAGTTTCTAAGATATCACTGAAGTTAATCACTTGGAAGTCAAAGTACCAAGGGTTTCCAGTTTGAAGGAGAGAGGATTACAGCCCCCCCACACCCACGTTTTAGATGAGCAACTTTAATATGAAGCTTTCTGTCAAGAATGATGCACATTTTTTATTTAACATTCTTCTTAAAGGGACACGCTCTGACAACTACCTTGAGTATCCCTTGGCCACATTCTTGATTTCCAGTTTTACCAAAGCATTCTGCAGTGAATATTTTAGTATGGATAACAAAGTTATCTCCTAATTTGAAATTATCTACTACATAGGGCTTGCTTTTATGTAATAACTGGTACATTGGGCTTACCTAGCACTATAATTCTCTGGTCTTTATATGTTTTGGGGGGTTTGTTTGTTTGTTTTGGTTTGGTTTTTGTTTGTTTTGTTTTTCTTTTTGTAGAAAAAATATTTTGAGCCAATTGCTTTGCATGTACTCCTACAAAAGTCCAAAATGATAATCAGTTTTCAGAATCAAACTAGGCTTTTTCATTTTCTAATACTAGTATGGCTTGTGAATCTAAACAGTGTAAGCTGTTTCAGTTCTTTGAACCTCCAGTCTCCCAGCCTGATTTAGTCTGCATAAATACAGATTAAATATCTTGGTTTGTGTTGTAAAGAAAAAAATTAATTGGCTTAATGAGATGAATCTTCTGGCTTATGCTACTTTTTGTAAATACTGATGCTCTAGTAAAATGCCATAGTCAGGGAAGTACATATTGTATTTTCTCCCAGCACTTACTTTACGGTGAAAATAAGGGGTTTTTCTTGGTATGATAAATATATAATGGAAATGGAATGGAAAATGAACACTTTTCAGTTCAGTCACTTCACTTTCATTTCAGCCTTTTCATGCAGATAACCAAGGTTGGTTAAACACCTGTTTTTTTTCTGGACATTTACTTAGAATATTATTTCTGCTTGGTCCTTATCTAGGTTTTACTAGTTGATGCTTAACCTGTGACTAATGCAAATCTATGTAATTAAAAATGTGCCCCTGACACTAGTTCTAGTGGTGATCCTATGTGAAGTCAGAAAACTAGCTGTTTTATTTATTATGGATTTTTTCAGAAGATTAAATATGAAATATAAATAAAATGCAGTCATTTTAGTAAACTAATTTTGTATAAAATTAGGATTCAAGGAAATTCATTTATTCTTGGCTATATTTTATTACAATAATCTGGAAGTAATAACTTTTTTGTTTAATATCAAAGACCACATCTTTCCGTCATGTGATACCTCCAATTAAACTAGTTTAGTCGAATTTATATTTATGCATTTTTGTTTTCATTATGCTTATTTCAAGTAAATTATGTCAATATGTGTTTATAATTGAACACCAAAGTAGTTATATTTATATCCTAGATAAATTAATATTAATTTTTTTCATGGGGTTCTTTGTGTGAAATACATTCTTCAAGTTAATCTGATAATACTGAAGGGATTTTACAGTTGAACGACCTATGTAGGGTAGAGAAGAGTGTGGAAGATGAATTTTCTGCTCACAGGAGCAACACATGAGGTGTGTTAGCCATGTTAACACTGACTGACTTGTGCAGAACTCAAACTCCTTGTAGGGGTTGGTAGCCAGTCTCAGGAGGAGCAGCTTATGGGTGTTAAATGGTAATGCTACGTTCTCTGACTTAGGCAAGGAATGGTTTTTCTATCTCTCTCATAAGCTTTTTTTCTTCTTGATAAATATTTTCCAGGGAATTTCACATACAAGTTTGTTCATATAATTGACACAGAAACATCTTTAGGGCTTTGTACATGTCTGTATTCCCTTCTCTCTTCTCCCTCTCTTTAGTTTCTTAACTCAGATTGTTTGCACAACCAACAATAAGCCATTTGTGAAACTATTTTCCTTTATGACTTCCTTGAATCAGTTTCTGTTAAGTCAGGAGTGAAGCCGAAGTTTAACTTCCAGTCATTGCTATAAGTAACATTTGGAAAATACAATCTTTTAAAGAGTCTGCATATAAAACAGTCTGTGTATATATATTTTTATATATATATATATATATGTATGTATGTGTTTATGTATGTATGTATATCTGTATATTTATACACATATACAGACAAATACTTAATGTCAACAGTCAACACAAAATGTATCCAAATTTGGAAAAAAACATTTAGCTCTCCTGTATTTCCTCTGGCAATGAGCTGTAAAGGAAAAAATCATGGTCTATCATAATGGATTAAGTCATCTAAGTAAAACTAGAGATTATTTGTTAATCTGATAGTTCAGTAGGCAAAATAAATATTCATTAAAAAGTAAAGTGTGCTTAAAAATGTAAGAGAATCTTCTTTATACTTTAGAAAACAGTTTTATTTTATTTTATACTATCTCAAGTTTTAATTCTCATGATTCATATTACATAAAGACTCCTGGGTTTCTGGCTTTCTATATAAAAAAAACCTGATTTTTTTCCTTAGACTGGATTGAATGGGGAGTTTTAATATTCCAAGTGTTGGCCTCTCTTGCTTAAGCTGCTGAACCTTACCCTTTCTGAAAAACATATGGCAGAGGAGAAGTGAGGAACTCAGTACTGAGTTGCATATAAAGGTGTAACTTGTTATGGAGCAGAAATATTCCAGATTTTGCTGGTCCCTATGCATGAACATGTGCCAAAAGCTAAGGATTAGCCAATTTTAGTAAAGAGGACTGTATTAATGAAATGGTAAGGAAGATAACCAGGCAACACGTAACATGTGAGATGAAAATGCCAAAGCAAGAAAAACATTAATATAGGCACATATTAACTATTAATTAATTCGTAATATATTAAGTGATGAATTGAATTTTATTTTATAATCCAACCAAAGATTTTGCATGTTTAATCAAAATATAAAGAAACATTTCCAAATGTTGGATATTCAGCACTTCCATAAATTCAAACCTTTCAAGTTATCTCAGAAAGATATATCAAATACGCATCTATTATCTATGTATAATTGATATTCAAGTCAAATACACGTACACATACACACAATATATAGGAAAAATATATTTAAGTAGACAGTGCAAATATATATCAAGTATCTCGATATAATGTTTCTAAGGAGATATTAGCTTATTCATGTTAAGTTCCTTTTGCAACTAATTAAAAAAAAAAATGGAAAGGGCATTTGGAAGTTGTGAATCAACAGATGCATCTTAGATATCTGCTTTAGGATACAATGCATTGTCTCCAAGAGTGTTTATTCCCTCTGCAGTCAATATTTCATGTACAATACTGCCTAAAAAGAGTAATTTAAATATGGTAGATGATACCCACAGTGTTTATCGAGCACTAGAGCAATACTACTTTACCACTATGAATTAAATAATTGTGGTCTTCAGGTTTTCTTTTTGTTAACTAATTGGAATCCAAGTACTTTTTAAAATTCAAACTAAGTTTGTTGGGTTTTTTTATAATTAATCTCTTTTACTATCTTAGGTAATAGAGATTATCAAAAAAGAAGAAAGTAATTAGATTTTGTCTGCAAATATTCCAAGTTTTGGGGGTTTTTTCTGTCTCAGATTTTTTCTGTCTCTGATTCCACTGCATTTTTTGGGGAGCTTTGCTGGCTCATATAACCCTCATGTCCTACAGCTGGCTTCGGTGATTTTTCACACAGCATGCAATGGGAATTTGTTCCCCTCCTCTTGTCAGAGGGACGTGCTCAGAAAGAGCTGTTGTACAAAAACACACAGCATTGGTCTCAGGGTTAGTCAGAGAGCAATAAAGTGTCTTGCCACTGGCCTCATAAAATAAAGTTCCATAAAACAAGTAAATCAAAATACTAATTATATCAGTGAAAGAAATATGTTCAGTTTGCTGTGGCATGGAAAGGTTGAACCCTCACATAATCATACAACAAAGCTATTGCTATTTCTATTCCATAAAGGAATAATTCATTCCCCTATCTCCCCTATCTCATCCTGCCTGACTTATTTCAATCACAATAATTATATAAAAGGTGTGCTAGGATACTGATTCTAATGAAGGTTTTTGTAAAATTCTTTTGTAGTATTTCTTCTCTTTAATAGATGAAAATATTCAGACTGAAAAATAAAACACTACATATTTCCTGAAGTTGTAACAGGATGTCATATTGTATCTGACCAAAGTAACCATATATAGAGAGATGGATTCTGCCTACAAATTTCAGCCTGAAGCTGAGAATGGCTCTGCAGTGTATTAAAATGCTCACATAAAAAAGAGGACACTGGGCTTCTACTTCCTGTTCAGTATATGCTTAAATATTTATGCAAAGCAAATATCCTCTGGGGAGAAACTGAGAGCACTCCACCACAAATTGCCCTGTAGCTTTCAGGTGGAGATGTTAGCTTTAAAAATGAGAGGTCCATATTCAAATCCTTTGCAGTGCTGAGGCTCAAAATCTTGTTATGTGCAGAAGGGAGCATAACATATAAATGACTCTAAGAATTTATTGTTAGTCTTACTGAATTTAAACTGCCTATTAGGTCTAATGAATAGAAGGAAGCCCTCAAAGTTATTATATAAAAAAATTTTCCTGGTGTTAATCACTTTTTAATAGTTTTCTACCCAGCTCCTAAGGCTTACAAAACCTGTACTCAGGAAGGGGAGCTGAGAGTGTCTATGAAGTCACCAGCATCTCCAGGTCTTTGCCAGGAGGAATTTAATGCCTGCAGGGTGTGGGTTCATCCTACTATTGCAAAAGGAACATGAGATGATGCTTTCTTCCTTCTCAGTCTTGAGTACATTGAATTTTTTTTTTGTTTTCTTATCCATACCTACCTCCGACTTGCACCAAGGACCTGGATACAGTACTCCAGATAGGGTCTCATGAAGGCAGAACAGAGAGTAATAATAATAATAATAATAATAATAATAATAATAATAATAACAACAATAACAACAACAACAACAACATAATGTTGTATTACTATAGCTGTTATTTTGAGAGGTTTCTTTGCCACCATTATGTCTTTATATTTTAAGTGACTGAAAAAACTGTTTAAATATAATGGAATTGCATGAAATTGCACACTTAGAAAGTGAGGCTCATCCAACTACTATTTTTTTTTCTTTTATTTTTCTTAATAAGTATAGAATTCCATGGCAAATTTCAGCCAGACCTGACACTAAAACCAGACTCATAAAATAACCTGGGCTGGAATGGACCTAACACTTACATCTCATTCCAACCTTTTTAACTAGACCAGGCTGATCAGAGCCCCATCCAGCCTGGCTTTGAACACTTCCAAGTCATCAGAGAGAGATGATAGTTGGATTGCTTGGAAATATGTAGCAGGATAGTGACCTTTTTTAAAAAAGGGGTTTATTTAAGGGATGTGAGAAGAGTATAGGGATAATATGTTAGAGGCTTATGTTCTGGGGAGGTGGTGGGTAATATCTGTGAAAAAGGAGCTATGGCCTTATGATTTGTCACCAACCCTTTTGATTTCAATTTTTGATTTCGATTTATTTTTTCCATCAATTAATCTTTTACATTCATAAGTTTGGATGGTATGAAAGTCCTTTACAAGTCTCATATCTAGTTTTATCCCAGATTTCCTTGGACGGTTATTTATTCTAGATAAAAAATAATTCAGTAGAATCATAGGAAGAAGAAGTGGAACTGACTGTGATGGAATAAATAAGTTAGATTAAGTTCTATTATGGCTTGAATCAAAGACAAATTTCTGTTCATGTGGAAGCAACTTGCAATGTATAACCTGAAAAATGTTCATAATTGAATTAATTCAGCATTATCTATAACCACCACTGAAATCACTGGTCCTGCTTTGTGCTGCTCCTTTTACTGAAATAAGGTAAGGTAAAGTGTTTTAGGAAAGAGAAGGGACAATACTACTGAGAGTAATAGTTAAAGATATTTACATGAGTCATTGCAGATAAAGCAATTATATTTATATTATTATTTATAATTTAGAGCCATACGTAGTCTACAGGATGTTATCCATATATACATAAATTTAAAATTTTTATATCTGTGGTTATTATCACATGATTTTTTCAGATTTTTTTATTTGGTTTCTAATAAGATGTGTCTCTTAGAAACAAAACAGCCATGAATCATTGGTTGTTTTGCAATTTAAAGAATAGAACTTCATAGGTAACACATTTCCCAGTGGGTTTTCTATTTAAAATATTATAACTTACTACATTTTCTAGAAATGTGGAAAAATTTGGAGAAACTAGCAATATTGGGTAGTCTGATTATGAACACATGAGATTTATCCTTGAGGAATTATAATTCAGAAAAGTCTAGAGCTGAAGATGTAGGGTTTTTGTTTTTGTTTTTGTTTTAATATTACATCACAAAATGTGCGAAATTAAATGAATATTTTTTCATAATTCTATTCAGTGATCAGCACAGCATTATTCAATACAGATTGAGTTTGAAGACTTTTAGTGGAGAGACTTTTGGAGACTTATTAGAAATACTATTCTTATTTCTTTTCTAATAATTCCGTAATTAATTGCAGGGAAATCTGTTTCTTTATAGCAAATACAGATTTTGTTTATTCCTTGTCTACTACAAAGTGATGTAAAGTAGGGAAAAAAGTCACAGTTAGCTATGAGATATTATCTTTAAAAGTGTAGTTATCAAGCATACCTGGGAATTTGATCTTCTAAAGTTCTGCCTAATGGTTTGTCAGTTGGGAGACCCTAATGAATTATAATAGTTTCACTGAGCCTTGTGCTGCAGATAAAGACTGATTGTAGAATTCTATAAAATCAGGAGATAACAGAGGAAGGGAATAAGAAATCAGTATACACATGGTGACAGTCAGAACAGGAGAATGAAGAAATGCACAGTGGAAGAATATGGCACCATTCAAAGAGCCAAACTTCCTCTCTGGACAATTAAAATTAAATTATGTAATTACCTGTCAGAAGCTGTTCATGAAGCCAGAAATCTTACAGACTTAGATGATAATGAAGATGCTGCAACAATGTCCTGGGCTCCAAAGCAACGTGGCCAACATTTCAAGGGAGGGGATTCTGCCCCTCTGCCCCCTCTGCTGAGACCCCACCTGCAGGGCTGCATCCAGCTCTGGGCTCCCAGC
>JAWMQZ010000001.1:13368617-13407392 GCA_035584835.1 Tangara arthus
GCCAGAGGAGGCACCAAGGGGATCAGAGGGATGGAGCAGCTCTGCTGGGAGGAAAGGCTGAGAGAACTGGGATTGTTAGGCTGGAGAAGAGAAGCCTTTGGGGTAACCTAATTTCAGCCAGTACCTAAAGGGAGCCCACAGGAAAGATGGAAAGAGACTATTTACAAAGGCCTGGAGTGACAGGACAGGGAGAAATGGCTTCAAACTATCAGAGAGGAGGTTTAGGTCAGATATTAGGAAGAAATTCCTCCCTATGAGAGTGGTGAGGCACGGGAGCAAGTTACCCAAAAAACTGTGGATGACCCATCCCTGGAAGTGTCCAAGGCCAGGCTGGATAAGGCTCTGAGAAACCTGGACTGGTGAAAAGTGTCTCTTCCCAAGGTTGAGGGTTGGACAGAGAAAATCTTTGAGGTCCCTTCCAACACAGGCCATTCTATGATTCTGTGAGGTTATGGGGGATTTTAGAACTGAATGCTTCAAACAGACCTTTGGATGCCAAAGTGCCAGCACTTGGAGTGGAAGAAGGAAAAAAAAATCAACAAAGAAGTGCAACTTCCTTGCATTCTTTTATTTTTATTTTTTTTTCACTGCGGCAGTACTGGCTATTCAGACTTCTGACCTGACCTGTTATATGGGTTTTAGTCTGAAATTTAGAGTTTACTTGGGGCTTACATGCAGAAAGTACTCAGAATCCCTAAGCCAGCTATAACTTGACCCATAAAAGATTTAATTGGGGATTATGGCAACCTTAATAAATATGTATATAGTGTCATGAAAGGATTGATTTTTAAAAACTTAGGATTGTCTGGTGCATTAGATTGTTTATACATTTGTCTGACTAATTTCATAGTAATTGCAACCCTGTTGGTTCTCAATTAGAGAGATTCAAATGAATCCTTTGAGAGAAAATTAGTTTCCTAAATCAAGATAATTAAAGATGGGAACTTGCTAGTACCCATACAATAGCATTTAAAGATCAAAGAGCTTAAGGGTTAAAAAAAGAGCTTGAAAAGCTAGTCTGATTTTCTATGATCTCTGGCAGTGTCACTTATTTATAAGCATTTCCTTGAACTTTTAATTTTTTGAAACAGAAAGAATATTTATCCCAGAGACTTTATAAGTTTTTATAATCCAGACAGGTCTCATGAGGCTGCTCTGAGTTTTTTGGACAAGTGGAAGAGAATACTTTCACTGTATTAACAGTATTATTTTAAGTTTTTTATAATACTTCAATAGGCAGTTGCTCCTTTCAGATAGATTAACTAGATTTTAAGCGGTTTTTTGTGATCCATAATACTTCCAATACCTAGTGATAATATTGCCAACTCTTTGTCTATTTTTAATATTTAAGTTTTGAAGTTTCATCTCCTTTCCATAAGAGTCACATAAAACTTTGCAAACATTTATCTCTTTTCAAGTATATCTCTTCAGTGAAGATGTTTGGAACAAAAGCTAAAAGGTTTTCAATTGGAAAACTGAAAATGTAGCTGTTGAGAAGCTTGAAATTGCCTTGATTCTACATCTTCTTCAAGGCCTATCATGTCCATGGTTTATGTAATTTCTAGCACAACTTCTGGATCCTTTGATGAAAGGTATTTGGAACATTGAAAACAATATTTTAGTAATTGTAAGTAACATCCTCACAAGTGGGACCAAGTCATCCATTTCTAAAAACACAGAGATGATTGGCTTTTTTTCTGATAGGCAGTTATCTGTATGCAATTCAATATCTAAACTGGTGTGACTATTCCCACACAATATAAATGATGCTGTTAACTTTGGAACCCAGGAGGAATCACTCAGTCATAGGACCAGGATCAGGATGATAGTTCCAGAATTTATATCAAGGCCAGCTTGGATGGCGCTTTGAGCAACCTGGTCTAGTGGAAGATGTCCCTGCCCATGGCAGGGGAGTTGGAACTAGGTGATCTTTATGGCACCTTCCAGCACAGGCCATTCTATGATTCTGTGATATTTTAGCAGCTCTTTAACCATTTAGCTATTCCCAGTTTTTCTCATGGTATCTTACCTGTAACAAAGGCACATCAGCAGAAATCTTGCTTAAGATATAGGGAAGAACTCTGCCAAATTTTACTTAGTTTTAACGAGTGAACAAACTTCATGTTGAGTATTTTCTGTGAAATTTCCGTTGAAAGTTCAGTTAAACAGCGGCAAAATGTTACAACCACTTTCTTTTATATTTTGTGGTGTCCTGGGTAGCTGTTCTGTTTTCCTAAATGAAGTATTATCGTAGTTAATCGCTGATTTTAAAGACAGCAGTAATGCTTCAATAGCTAAAAAAGTTGATGAAGCAATTTATTAGGCATCTAAATTGCTTCCCAAAGTCAAGTAAGATCTATCTTCTAGAAGGTCTAATGAATTTTTAAAACTTCTCTATATCCTGTATTTTAAATGTACTGAATCTCTAAATAAACATTCAAACGTGATTTGGTGCGAAAAAGTATATTTGTTTCATACCCAAACACACACATTTATCTTGAATATAATTTTTAGACATCTAGAATCTCATTTTCCAGGAGATCATGAGGAATAATGAATAAAGTAACTTTCAACTAGCTGCCAAATAATTTCATTTTTAGCCTTTGAATATTACAGGAATGGATACTTAACAGTAGAACTTGTATTTTCCAACATTAAGTTTCAGTGTCAGATCATACTCTTAGGTTTGGTGGTTCCTTTTTGATTCCACAGATTTTGAAAGACCATAGCATATACTGAAGAAAAACTTCAAATGTAAAATAAAACCTTTCTTTGCTGTAATGGAGTACTTTATGTGTAAGGAATGTTTGTGACATTTATCCAAAGATCAAAAGCTTTATCATGGGGTTTGCACTCAAACTACTTAGTTTTATGACAACAGGGAAACAGCATAATTAGAAATTCAATCTTCTTGTTTGCATTTTAAATATTTATTATGTAATTTCCAAGGAGGTTTCTCATTAATGTTAAAATACTTATTTGCATCAGCTAAAGATGCAGCCTTTTGTTCACAATAGTTTTATAGGAAAAGTATCCTTCAAATGCTGTCCTTGTTCTTCTTGGCCAGGACTAAGGTGCCTGAGGTCAGTCAGTGAGGTTACTCTGATGAGTAGGGCTCCATCTGTTGTTTTTATTACATGATATTAGAATTGCAAACTTGGTTCCTTTTGGTGAACTATCTTATACAGACACTACCTCTATTTATGGTATTTAAAAACATTAAATAAAACCACTTTTTTCTTTTCTTAGCTATAGTATGCCTGTACGCAACAGTTGTAGCTTAGCATAAGCTTTTTTGGGTATTTGGATGCGATAGACTCTTTGTATCCAGTCAGAGATAATTCAGATTTGATTAACTTGTTAAATCAGTTTTTCTTTTTTCTGTTTCTCAGGAGAGGTTTTCTCTGAGCTGTTTCTTCAGATTTTTAACTGGATTATTTGTGCCCATTCCTTACTGTGACAGGGAACAAGTAATTTAATTTATTTTCTTGTCCCCTAATGTTCATGATATTTAGAACCAAAAGATTATAGGATCTCGATTTGAGAGCATATTTGGGGCCCATCTCTTCCAGTCTCCTCTTTACAGTAAGAGTGTCACATTACATTACAAACATTCCTCTGGACCATGGCCTTGAGTTGTCCAATGACATTCATCCTGAGAAGAGTTTGGCTCTGACATATTTTTAACTCTGCTTGAATAAGTTGTAGGCAGTTAATAGCCTGATACTTTGCCTTCTATTTCCCAGAATAAACAAGCCAGTTTCTGACATAATTTTTTCATGAGACATTTTCTCTAAGATCCAAGCCATTTGCTGGACTCTTCTACCTCTTGAACTAGGGGCCCAAAATTTGACACAGAGCTACAGTTATGCCCTCCTCAGTATTGGCTAGAAAGTTGGATAAGAATTCACTCAAAGTACCTGCCCAGATGCCATCACAAATAATTATTTTGCTGTTTAACATATTTTAAATAAATTAGAAAATTATCTTTTATATAATTCAACTTTTTTTTCTAAATTACTTCTTTTTATGCCATAAATTTGCAACTAAATTAAATTGTATTGTAGCTAATGATCAAATACTTTCAACAAGTTCTAAATCAATTGACATAATGAGGGAAAGCCTTAAAGTCTTTAGAATTTCATCTCTAATCATTTCAGCTTCTAATCCAAGGTTCTAAATACACTCAGATGTGAAAGAGATTTTTTTTTTGTTTGACCAAAGTACCTAATCTAAGTCTGGAGGTAATTCTTGCTATGAACTGGTCTGGGTAATATAACTTTTAGAGGTCACCTCCATCCTAAATAATTCTATGATTTTATGTCAGTTTTTCAGAGATATAAAGAAAATGTCAAACTTCATAGTTCAATTAACCCATCCCAAGTTTAGCCTGGGAGTTGATTTAAATGATCAGCATTGTGCTGAATAATACTTAACTGTAAGCTAATTGAATCATTTCCGTGAATAGATTATCCTTTCTTTTTTATCATTTTATATAACTATCTTTTTAATTTATTGCTCTATATGCTAAGGCTGCTAGAAAAGTTCTTGAAAAATTAAACATGCTTCATGTAATGCTGAGTTGTTTGCTTAAAGTGGATTGGGAGCATTCCTAATTATTGAAGTAGTGTGCTTAAAAGTCTTTCAGCTTTGCAATGGACTGTGATGTTTGCACCTGTAAACCAAGCACATTCTGCACACACCAGCTCTGATATCCTCAACAGTCACACTTCTTTAATAATGATGCCTAAGCCTTTTTGTAAACAGACATTTATTCAAACAAATTTCATATTTCTTCAGGTTTTGACCATTCAGAGTAATACTTTGTGCTGAAGGAATAATTTTCTAAAATATTTTCATTTTTATTGAATGTTGAATATCTTTCTGTCCTTGGGCATTTTTAGCATTATTTATGTGATTTATGACTTCCTAAAATTTGTTTAAATGGGTTTTCAGCAGGGAATATAACAAGAACAAACAAATCACTGACTTAATATTATTCTATTTTAAACTATGAAAGATTAAAAATTCATGCAACAGTAATCTTATGTTTGAGTTACTTAGAAATATGGTAATATTTTAGAAAGGTTTTGATGAAAGATAAAATATATTTATACAACTAATAATATTTCAAGATGTTTGTGAATAAGATTGTCTAATTTATGCACTCTATGTTTTTAATTGTGTTATTTGTAAGTTCCAGAAGCAGAAAGTAAAGGAAAATAAAGGCAGTAGAGAGGTCATTTATCAAAATGTGTAATTCTATGCTTACCCCTCTCTTCTAAACAAAATTTTTATAAAGACATAGAAGATGTGGGTAATATGTCTGATCTAAGGATCACCCCAAGTTGATAATATTTTTGAGTTTGAATTATTAATAATGGAAAACTCGAGTGCTGGTTTGTGGACCCTTGCATTTCAAAATGCAAGTTCAAGTTTTTCAAGGATATGATGAAGGAAGACGAAATAAAAAACACGGCTCAAAGTAAACTTCACTTGGTGAAAAGATGAGTCCATAAGTTCATATTCCAGCCAATTTGGAATGTTGCAAGAACTACCTACCTTTAAAAGGACCATGTAGACAAAGTGACTATTTCCAAAAGAAATTCTGCACTTTCTTAAATCTGAATTTAGACACTGCTTAGATGTCTGGCAGCAGCAAGTCCTTGTAGCCGATTCTCCATGCCCTGATGATGTCTGTCCTCAACAGCCACTAGTTCATTTTCATCAGATGTCAAACAGCCATCCTTGGGTCACATTTCCACAACCTCTGTGAACTCCTACAATTAAAAATGTGAGGTTATGTGTGGTTGAAATTGATATTCTGATTTCATTATGCACTTCCAAGAAATGTAATGAACGGTTACATTTACATTAAAGACAACTGCTGACAGAGACTGTAACCTTTGAGGCATATTTTTACTAGAAGAGTCCTTTCTCGGAAACAAGTAATTTTTGCATGTGTCATCTTTTTTACAGGAAAAAAGACAAACCTGCAAGGTAGGCCAGTAGAGTTGTTTGTTTCACAATTCTTTCAATCAGAGTTAAAATCCTCTCTTTTTAGCTACAGAAACATTGATTAGTCAATGTGTTTTATTCAAAATGCCATGACCTAAATACTGCTTGTTCTGCCGCTGACTTTAGCTTACATATTGTTCTACTTTTACTTGTTACCTATATTTACATTTCATAGAGACTACTGTAGTTTTAGCAACAGTTGCCATGCAATTGCAATGGCTGCTGTACCTGGACAGCTTCTTCTTTGTTTTTTCAATCTCAGCTAATAACTTCTGAACTCTAAGGCTAAATGTAGCATTTCTCGAGTGAGAACTGAGGGAAAAGGATTCATTACACCTTTTGTTGCAAAGATCTCTTGTTTTGAAATCAGTCAGGATATGTTGATTCGATAATTATATGACATGATTCCTTGTCCTGTCTTTATTGCAGTACTATTTTTAAGCACATTTTCATTTTTTCCCAGAGAAATCCCTTAATATATACATCACATTAGAAACAAATATCACACATCTCCTCTGTAGAATGTGCTTGAAGCAGATATTTTTGTGAGAATGAGTAATGTATTGTTTAAGAATGGACAGGCTCTTGGCTCCTTCTAAGACACATTTATGCTGTATTACTTCTATCAGTTATTGTTGTATTAGTTATTTTGGGAGGGTTAATGTGTTTACCATTCAACAGAAACTTTGCAGAAGTTTTGGCCTTTGCAGAAACTTTGGCCTGAAGTTTGAGATGCATGTTCTTTTGATTTAGGTTATAAACAGTAGTTAGTAGTTAGATGAATGCTGGCTCAGCCCAATACCACTCTGCAATTTGAAGGACCACTTGGGCTTTTAGCTGACTTTGCAGGAGGAATTTTAGCAGTGATTTCACTTGTTGGTTTTATTTTCTTTCCTTTTCTCTGTATCATGTTTTCTGCTACTGGTCCCCGGGCAGCCCACATGTACCTTTCAATTAGGGTGTCCATGTTCAATTACAGTCTTGGCACATTATCAAACTTGTGCTGAATACTCAGCAACGATGAAGAAATGCTGTTTTAAAAAGTTTCTTCCTCAGAAAAACCAAAATGGAATATAATGGGGAAATATGAGGCACTCTTTTGGCATGAGTGCTTCTTTTCAGAAGCATTTCTAAGGTTTGTGGCTTTACCTTCAAGTTTGCAGGTTTTGACAAATGTGACCCTTAGGTAATTTTTATTTTACTCTGTACTGTTCTATAATGAAAGGCTGCCCAGTGGAGCAAGGAGAAACAAGTTAGATTTTCGTGTTCTCAAGATCACATAGACACACACACAGACCAGTGGAGCCAGGAAGGCAGGAAAAAACTCCTGGTCCAAATCCCTTCTCAGAACAGGGTCAGCAACAGATTGCTCAGGGCTGTGCCCAGCCAGGTTTTTAGTATCTCCAAGGATGGAGAACCAACAGCCTCTCTAGGCAAACAGTTCCTGTGTTTGACCACCAAGTAAAAAAGTGTTTTACTATGTTTAAAGAGATTCCTGTATTTTTCTTAGTGCATACTGCCACTTGTCTTTTGGAAATTATATTAAATCCAATTTAAACTAGATTAAAAAATAAAATAAAAATGAGCAAAAATCCTCCACCAAAACCAAAACACCATAGAAGCATTTGGGTTGGAAAAGACCTGTAAGATCATCGAGTCCAACCATTTTAACTGAATACTGCCAAGCCCAGCCCTAAGCCATGTCCCTTACCTCTGCAGCTCCTCATCTTTTCAGTACCTCCAGGGATGGTGACTCCACCGTTTACCCGGACAGTGTTTTTCTGTGCTCAACAACCCTTTCAGTGAAGAAATTTTTTTTGATATCTAGTCAAAGCCTCCCATGGTGCAACTTGAGGCCCTTGCCTCTTTTCCTACAGCCTTCTGCTCAGGAAAAGAAATTTAATGTAAAAAAAAAATAAACACTACCCACAATGCACATGCCCAATCTCCCACTTATTCTACACGTCTAGGTTACTATTGCTAAAAAACTGTTAGTTTGAAGATTAAGGTCTTTATTTTTCAGGTGTATCTTTATTGAGGCATGTATTGATTTTGATAAGATTAACTTTGTGTGTAGGAGATATTTTGAAATTAGGAATTCCACAACTTAATAATTTTCAGTTTGGGAAGCATGTTCCTTAATATCCATTTGCTCATCAAATATTTTTTTTCTTTCTGTTTATTGCTTAAAAAAAAAATCAGGTTGAGCAGATTTTGTTAAGGTGACGTTCATCTTTGATAAGTAGAATTCTACAGTACTTTGATCATCCTATTCTATGCTATTTTTTTTTTCCACACATGTATCTATATGTGTATGAGACCAATACACGATAAAGGCTCCCCAGTATGTTCCTCTACAGTTAGAATATCTTAATATTCTGTTAATAAATGAATTTTAAACTTTACTGTTCTTCCCATGCATAATAAGAAGCTCTACTGAATTTAGCTAGAATAATTTAAATAGAATTAAAGATATGCATAATGTCATGCCTGACACTTTATAGCTAAACTCCTCCAATGTTTTTTGTGCCTTTCACTTACACAGATTCTAAGTGAATAAATCATATTGATTTTTTTTTTATTTCTCTATCTATTAATCTCAATTTTTTATAAGCTTCTAAGCCATGACAAGGAATATAAAGTATTCATAAATATTCTTTAGATATTCTTTAAAACATCTAAATATGTTTGGGCTTGTAAATCTATATATAAAAATTCACCCATTTTTACCCAATTAACCATTTTTTTTTAGTTTTGAAGAACTGAGCTCCCATTATCAACCTACCTGAAAATCTCAATAGCACCTACAATATTTATGTGTTTATTTCTAAACTGTACTTTGCTTGACTTTTGGGGGAACAGTAGTGAGTAACTTCTGTTTGAGATTAGTCTTTTGAATGGAATTGTAGCAAGCAGGCTGGTTTATATTTGTTTACTGTCTCTGCTCAGATATTAATGGCTTATCTATTTAACTTTTTCTGCTGCAAGTGTCATAGAAAAGAATTTTTAACAGAGGATTTTCTGATTATGATTCAGTATTTATTGCACAAAACTGGGTTGTGTTGGTGCTCTTTCATTGTGCATTTCACCCCTACAACATCTGTTCTGGCCCAGAAGGCAGTTTGAACTTTGTGTGACTTCCAGCTCCTCTCATCAGGGAAAATGACGCTTCAACAGATGTAGGAAATGAATTCATGATGACACAAAGACTGTTTTGTCTCACTAAAAATAAAACACTCTGTAATCTATAAGACAGAAATTGAAGAAGGAATCCATAATAATTCAAATAAAACCTTAGAACTTTAAATCAGAACTGTATTCTCTACTGACAAATCCAAATTAAGGCTAATGTGATAAAATGGAAAGTTCATTTATACTGAACTACTTAATTAATTGTGAAACTTCCTGCCAAGCAATTATGAGTATAACATCTCTCAGTACTGTCATACCATGGAGAAGTGATGCTTTATGATTTATTAGTAGTCAGCCCACTAGAAAAATGAAAATAACCAAACTCTTTAGGGTTTAAATTTATGTTTGTTATCTTTGCAGGTACAGTTTGTCTTTCATATGATTTTACAAAACTTGCAGACAAGTATTCAAGGCCATTGAATGGAAGAAGGATATATTAGGCCAGTTAATATACTTTTATTCATAAGAAAAAAAAACTAGGACTACATTGTTTACAGGATATTAGAATATTAGAAAAAGAAGAATAGGAAATTTCATGTGGTTTATATTAAACTGCGAAAGATGGAAAAAAAAAACCCCAAAAAGTACATTTAAATTCTTAAATTTAAACATTAAATGAATTGCATTTGAATAATCTGTTTGGATTAATTTTTCACTGTAGGTTCTCACGCACATAGAAAAAAAAGATTATTCTTCAGCATTCTCTTTGTTCCCGAAGGATTACAAATGCATTAGTTGGTTTTAAACACTACAAGTCTCACAGACGTTACAAGCTCAACAACAACATCATCTCCTTTTCAGGACAGGATAATAGGATTTTTTACCCATTGATAGTTCACTGGGAAATGAGAGAGATGTCTCAGTATGCAGTAAAATTCTATTTTTTTTCCTAAGATTTCGTTGTGGGTTTGCTGTTTAATGATGATAATTTTAATAACTATGTCATGACCTATACTGGTCATCTCTTGTTTAATATTTGACTGCATGCTGTCCCCTCTTCAAAGGTCTAAAGTGTTGGAGTTTTCTTTGTTTATGTGAAAAAAACAATAGTACCTTAGGTGACTTATGAAATCTCCAAGCATGGTTTCCATTGGATCATTCCACCTCTCAAGTGCAAGCAACTTTAAACAGACTTTAATTCAGCTATGTTTTATATTGTTTTTTAATGGAATTATTCAGGGAAGTGGTATATTGTTCCCAATTTTTTGATTACTCATAGAAATGGCTTAGATCAGACTTTTGCTAATGGAAATGTAACTTTATGGCTTGTTTAATGATTTTTTTGATTTGTATCTTTTTCTTTACTGAATTAGTAGTTAAGAAAGTTTAAACTATTCATATTTATAAAAATAACTCTAGCATTTACCCTAAAAAGAAAATTTCCTTGAACTGTCTGATACTTACCATGTTCTTGTATATTTAGTTTATGTTTCCTCATTTCAGCTTAGAGGTCTAAAAGGCTCTAAAATACAGTATTAATAAAAAACCCATAAAATATTTTTTCAATGGTGTTTCAAAGTATATTTAAACTATAAATTATTAGAATTTTAAGGGAGAATCAATTTCTTCAAGGGTTGTGTAATTTTCCTTCAAAACCCATTCACTTTTATCTGGGCATCAGTGCACTTGAACATAATATTCTTGGAATTCTGCATGATAAAGGGTAGAAAGATTAATTAGGTGAGTGGTTGCCCTGGGATTGAATTTTATACCTATTAAAAACATATTAATTTCTTCATGCTCAAAGGATAATGAAGCCTAGTTTTCTAAGCATATATTAAATAGAAGTTAAATCATTTACTGAAAACAAAACCACATCACCCAAGTAAGCTTGCTTACTGATTGAAGTCAAAGAACACCAATAGCCAAGGCTGTAGTTTTTGTCAGAGAACCTACACTAAACAGAATTTGGACCTTCCCAAAGAAAACAGTCCTCTCAGCTAAATCTTGCAGTCTACTTGATTTTATTAGAAGCCAGTGCCAAAGGTATCCAAATGAGTGTCTGTAGCTGTCACTGCTTCCCTTAACTCCATGTTGATCCCAAGTTATGCCTTGTTTTGTCTTCAGAGCTGCATCCTTTCCTTTTTACTGCCTTCCCGTTATCCTCTCCTTTTCAGAGAATTTGCAGTCCAACAGGTTTAGAAAGACCCCTCTACAGCTGAGTGGTGTCTAATGGTTGAAGAGTAAATTCAGAAAGTAATTTAGATGTATTGATGTAGCATGAAATTGTTCAACTATGCTGTACACAATTTATATTGTGGAAACTAGAACAGAATATGATATGTTTTGTTGTTGGTGTCTTTCCAATGCAGACAAAAGGAATTTTTTTCAAGTTTTATCAGCGCTTGGGTGGGATTTTTTTTTTAAGAGATGGAATTAGAAGATGATGTTGGGTGGGTTTATTAGTTGAAGAAGAACTTTAATAATTTTTTTCAGATTTTATTAAAATAACGTCCCCTTTACCTTTTTAGTACCTTGTACATCTTTTATATTTATATATTTAAATGTATATTTGTATAGTAGGTGTTGTTGAAGGTGTTGTAATATATTGCTAGGGGACAGTAGAAGTACACTCACATGTGAGTGACTTATTGCTACAATTTTTGTTGTCTCTCAGTGATGGCTCCTCACTTCTGTTGCATCTGAGCAGACACCCATGGCAGATTTGTGATGTTAGTTCTGAAACCTGAAGGCTACTGCTGCTAATGGGACTGAAATCAATTAGTCTTCTAAATATTAGTCCTTATGAATGCAGTCATCTGTCTCCATATTTAGCAGTACAAATGGACCTCTCATTACTGTTCTTATCTTCCTTGGTGATTTTTAAAACCATTAAGGAATAATTCAGCAGAATCCTCTTAGTGTATTACAACTGATAATAATTCCTTTGTAATGACACTGATCAAAAAGGAAGGGGACTGGTTGTATCACCTAGTTCTAGTAGTGTTATTTTGCTGTGAAATTGGACATGTACCAAAGACTGAGGGAAGCCCCAAACGAATTCACTTTTTCCCAGAACAGCTGTACTACACTAGCTTTACACTCCCCAGACTTCTGCTTGAATAGATCTTTTACATCTTGCCTTTTTTCCTTTTTTTTTTTTTTTTTTTAATAGGTAGGTAGATGATATTCTTGGAAACATGGGAAGAGAAAGTACTTTTTCAGATCTATCAAGCAGGTGCTATTTATTTCTGGGCTTAGTTTAACATAGGTAGCACCTCTACTAAATATTTACAATATCTCCACTGATCTGATAAAATAAGCACTCAACTGTGTATTTAAAGAGATTCACAACAGCTTAATGCAAAGAACTCCACTTTTTATTAATCCATTAGTTAGAGTACAGTAATAATTTGAGTTGTGACTACATTTCTGCCATCTTCATCACAGGCTATACTATCTGTAGCTCTTGAGACAGATTTGGAAGTACGGTGAAATTTTCTGAATGTGCTGTCTCTTTGCAACATTTTGTTTTCAGTAAGTAACAAGTGAGTATTCTCCTAGCTTCATTTGCCTGACTACTAAAAAGCAGAGATTTCTAGATTAATAACTTGAGCAATATTTTTACTTCTTGGTTGCAAGAAACAATATTTTTTTATTTACATCAAGTAAAGCTAGGAAGATGGTGAAGCTGGGAAAATGGGACAGATGGTTTTATATTTTTCTATTTTGTGAATATTGAAGTATCATATGTAGAAAAAAATATTTCCTTTTGGTTTCAGAGATGTAGCTAGCATCTCGACAGAGTTTATGTAGTTACGCTCATGCTAAGAAATTTAATTGGATTTGAGACCTCTGCCAAAGCTGTGTTGCAATCTCAAATATCTATTTGATTTATGAAGGAAAAATATTCTCTTACTTTTACACCTCTCATCATGCCACCTCTTACATTCTACATGACACGTATTACCTAATCTATTGCATTTATATAGCTCAACATGAGTTATTTGAATTAAGAAATGCAATTATCCTTGAAGCAACTCTGCTGAAATATGCATTTCACATATATTTCACTGCTAACATATATATTTCTGGAGCAAATGTACAAGACTGCTCTTTAGAAGAATATGGTATCAGAAAAATGGTGACGTAGAATGTGACGTGAAATAAATATCCAAGCTCTTCAAGTTCCCCCATGGCTTTATTTATTAGTACCTTGGTTTCCACCAGCAATTATAGGTCTTGAGGCTATAGTAAAGCTTTACCTGACAGGTAAATAAAGAAATGAGGCTTGGAGTAGCCTCCTGGATGATTGATTACTCTTTGATTCTTATTACAACACAAAGTAAAACTTTCTGTTAAACTCATTTGCTTTCTTGAGTGTAAGTTTTGGGTTTTGGTACCATGAGTGTAAAGACCAGAGATGACAAGAAGCCAACTCTTCCTCTGTCAGGGCTCTGTGTGTCCTAAAGGAGCCTTCACTGTGCTCTTCACTGTTGCACTGGAAATTCCACTACTCCCTCCTCCAAAGTACTATACTCAATATTTTTACAGTCCCCTTCAGCTTCTTTCTGGACTAGGCAGTCCTGCCATCTTCCTGGTTGTCTTGATGGTCTGAGAATTTTTGATTTTAGCAGAGTGCACACAGATATTTACTTCTGCCTGAGGCAGGATATGTTCTTTGTGGTTTTTTACTGGTTTTTTGGTTTTTTTTGGTTTTTTTTTTTTTATTATTCTTAGCTATTTACTTATGGGAGCAGAGTATAAAAAATTAATATTTACTAAAAAAAACTTCAGTTGTGATGGTCTTCTTTGGAAAAGCATTCACAATTCAGGAAATCTCATAAAAAATGTTATGTGCTATGCAGATATTTGATGTTAATTTTTTTTTGTTTGTTTGTGGGGAATATTTGTGGAAAATACCCAGTTCTGTTAAATTTAGGTTGGCAGACTGATACTGAAGCAATCTTCAGTTTTCTTTGCCTTTTTGGTGTAGACCTATTGTAACAAAAAATTCACATCTTGTCTAATTCTTACTTATTTAGGCTAATTACATAAAAGTTAATAGCAAATCTATTTCATTGCACTTTTCTCTTAATTATAATAGTTCCAATGTTAATATCTATGGATAGCACTTTGCTGATAGTTTTTCTGTGTTCAGGTTTTCTTGAATTTTTACTATCAACAGAAGTGAATTGCTGCGGGTTTTAGCAAGTTTTGAAGTTATATTCATGGGTAAAATTTGTCACATAAAAAAAAAAAACTAGAGACTTATGGAAAACACCTTTCTGCCTCTTTCCCAGACTCCAGATACCACTCCCTCCTATTCCTGGCCTTCACTCCCCTTATTACCTCCACCCATGCAGGTAACAGTCCATTCAGTGAGGTGATGGATAATGCAGGAGGCTGGGGTGAGGACATAGTGGTTCCTTTCTGTCATTCCTTTTTTTCACTCTTTTCTTCCACTGCTCCTTCTGCCTAACTCATTTCCTCTTTTTTATTGTGGATTATCCACAGTCCTTTCAGGATGTGTTTGCTCTCTTATGGGCTCGTGCATTGGCCAGAGTCCTGGAGTGTTGCCAATTGTGCCATGGAGCACCTCTTATCACTTTGGCCTTCTTGTCTCTCTCTCTGGCGTTCTAAGAGGTGCTACAAACTCCTTCAGCCCTCTCAGCTGTGTCCTGCAGTGGCTCCATCATGACCCAGCTAGAACTACCTGTATCTGTCACAGCACAACCTCTGAACTCCCTCCCCTGCAATCAACCCCACTAACAAAACCCTGCTTTTTATATCCCATACACTCAAATATGAGAATATTGTGGGAGGGAAAGCCAAAAACCTTGATAGTGTCAAGGTAATTGCCACCCAATGTTCTTCTCTTGTACACAAAATTTATAATTTTATCCTAGAAGATGGTGGAGTTAGTCAGGCATGACTTACCCTTGTTCTGTGTGTTACAAATCACCTTTTTCTCATTTGATTTCTAGTTTTATGTTAACATCACATATCACATCATTTTCTATCACATTTTCCTTTTTTTTCTCCTTCTTTAATTTTGTCCTCCGGTTTGGGACATAAGGCTGTCATCATCACCTAACATCCTTATTTAGATTGTTTTTTCTATCTCAATATGTACTTTAGCTCAAAACATAACAATGTTTAGTTAAAATGTCATACTTGTAGAACAAGTTCAATATATAGAATGAAAACTATATAAAACCTGAAAATATAAGATTTAAACTGATAAATTCCCAAATTAATTTACAATCTACTTTATATTTTTCAGCTTTACTTCAAGTAACAATTTCACTTAGCAAAGTTGAGCTCAGTGTGGGTGAATCCAAGTTCTTCACATGCACAGGTATGTATTAATTTTATTTGTAGGTATATAATTTGTGTTAAATTTTGAATTCTTTATGTATTTGTAACTGAAATAGTTGTACAATATTAAATTTGCATATTGTTGTACATTCACATTGACTTATGAGAGCTGTAGGAAATACTAGGACTTGACTGGCTTCACATTTCCAGTCTAGGATCTCTTCATTCCACACACTGAATCAGTTTAAATTCTCTATATCAGCACAGGTAATTTAAAAGCATCAGTTAGGATGCTTTTGTAGTTAAAAAATTGTCACTTATTTAAACTAAGGAATTAAATCCTCTCCAACCTAATGAGACAGCCAAGGAGACTCTTTTCTGGTGAGGCAGTAATCAGTCAGAAGGTTAAGAATTTGCATTTGCAGCGGATTGGTATGGATCCTTGATGGTGCTGAGTTGAGATCTTCCACTGACAGTGACACATGGCCTGACTGCACTGACAGTGCCATTATCTAGTGACTTGACCTGTTGATCCAGTCACTGACAGCCTGTTTCTTTCTTATAAGACTTTATACATATCCGTGGTTTTTTTCCCCCTCTTGAGATCCTTTAGCTGCTATTTACCTTGTCTCAAATATTGTACATCTGCCTGCAGTTTTGTCCTGCTTGTCTTTCTTACAACTTGCATAATTTAGCAATTAGCTGACATTGCAGAATCACAGAATCACTTAGGTGGAAAAGACCTCCAAGACTGTCAATTCTAAGATTTGACTGATCACCACCATGTCAACTAGAGCATGGCGCCGAGTGTCATATCCAGTCATCCCTTGAACACCTCCAGGGTGATTCCACCATCTTCCTGAGTAGCCAGTCCTTGACAACCCTTTCCATGAAAAAATTCTTCCAGAATTGGTTTTAAATTCCTGACACTGCACAGACTGTGCATTGGGTAGGCATACACATTGCATGATGTCCTTCTAAATGTCTAAATTTGCATCGGTTTTGGTTTTGTTTGTAGCCATTGGTGAGCCTGAGAACATAGATTGGTACAACCCCCAAGGAGAGAAGATTGTTTCCAGCCAGAGGGTGGTTGTTCAGAAGGAAGGTGTCCGCTCACGCCTCACCATTTATAACGCAAACATAGAAGATGCTGGTATATACCGGTGCCAAGCAACAGATGCTAAAGGACAAACTCAAGAAGCTACTGTAGTTTTGGAGATTTATCGTAAGTAAAATACCATCAATTGCCAAATAAAAGACTCTGTTTTAAATGACACTCGCAAAGAGAAAGCAAAGCCTCTCAAAATATCATCCCAAGCTCTGAATTTTATCTTCCAAATAATTGCATCTTGTGCAGTTTAGTAAGTAGACATTATGAAAAAGATTTGAATTAATTGGAGTGCCACTTATAAGTATTGTAAATTGCTTTTCTTTTTTTTATGAGGGTTCACTGTCTACCCCACAAAGAAATTAGAAAATAGGAGGAAAAAAAAATAGATCAGTATAATTCGTATTAAGAGTGTGTGTACAGTTTACAAACTACAAAATATTACACATATGCATAAATAAAAGTGCAGAAGTGCAATATATGACTTTTTAAAATGGATTTTTTACTCAATTGTTATTTTAATCTCTGTCTTTTGCTATTCTTTGCCTTATGAATGAGTTTTGACATAAGCCATTGAAGCTCAGTGTGATAAGTAACCAAAATGGATTTCAATTGCAAGCAAGGAGTTGAGGAGTATATTTGAAAAATAACTGCATTTTATTGTAGTATGACATTGTCTGAGAGATTTGAGTAGCTTTTTTCTCAGTGTTGAATAACTACATTGTATGACATTTCTTTAGATCAATCAAAAATACCCAAAAGCTGTGCATTAAACAAGCATAGTGAAGATGTGAGGCAAGGTCTTTGTTGGTGAAAGATGGGGCATATGCCAGCAGCCCATCAAATGAGTTAGGATCTAAATTAATTGGAGAACAAGTTTTTTAAATGTGAAGGAATTACAATGAGACAAAAAATACAGAGTAGAATGGTAAAGCACTGCTTCTGAGAGGTACAGATAGTTCAGATAATACAAGACATAGATTAAAAAAGAAGATGAAAAAAAATCTTCTGATAAAACAACCAATAAAAGAGTGGTAGCAGTTAGAAGTGATTACATGGTGGCTTGAAACTTCACAAATCAAAGGATTTCAATTTTTCAGGAATTCATTTGTATGCATATAACTGTCAGTTACTCCGTTAGCAGAATGCTGAGAAAATTAGAAATCTTTAGAAGCATTCACATGTGTTAATTTTAATAATTCTGAGGTCAGACAAACCTGCAAACCTACACAAGTAATTTTAATGTTTGTGGGAACAGACATGTAAAATTTCCTTATTCATGTTTGTGATGTAAGAAAAAAAAGCAGGATTGCTTGTTGGTAGTCTTAGGGTCTGGTTCTTAGGACTCTCAGATATCTGTGAGAGGTTTTTTTCTGACTTCATACAAATATGTATGAGAGATGCAACAACAAAACTATTCTCCCTCTGCTGTGAGAAGTGTCGGGATTATTTAAGCCTGCACTCATATCAATACAAAAAATAGAGATGACGCTGCATCTCTGTCATAAGCTCCCCAAAGTTTACTCAGAAGTGTAATTGACCATCTTTGACCTGAGAGACAAAGATGGCCAAGAGGCTGGTTTGTTTATTCTGTGTGCAAGAATTCTTCCAGAATTTTTTTTTTGCGTGTTAGTCAACTGCATTACATCTTATATGAGATCGTGGATTAATAACATCTTGGACTTCTAAAAATACTGGATTTATACAACACACATGGAAAATCAAATATCATTTGCTTATTTGAGCTTGGAAAAATTAAAAGCTTTAGCAGACCTACAACAATCTTGTTAATTCCTAAAAATTATGATATATTTTCTTATGACCTGATAGTCATAATAGACCTAATAGTTTCTCACTGGCCTTTTAATGTTGTATTTTGCTCAGCTGCTGTTTTTCACAGTGAGGCAAAAATTCCACTTTTCTCATGAGAATTTTACAAATTTTAATGTTTTTTATGGAAGAATTAATAGAATAAAAACATGAGGTTTTAATTCAATAACGGAATAATGAGGAATAAAACCCACGAGAGAGTAAATAAACTATCAACATGAATATATAAACCTCTAAGACGTAGAGTTTAAAAACTGTGTTCTGGAACATTGAAAACAATGAAAATATGTTTACAAAACCTGAAGAATGTATATAAATAAACAAAATTTTGCATAATAAAAAATCATTGTAAAGTAATTTTTACAGGCAGAGTCCAGGATGATTGTAGTCTTATGTGGGAAAATTATGTTATGGAAATAATTCTGTACTATCACAATAAGTAGATTTAATAGTGGTGTTTATCTTATTTGTTATTGTATATAAATTTAATGCTATGTTAAGTGTAAGACTCTTACTGTATTCTGTTTTTTTCGTTTTTTTCATTTTCAGAAAAGCTCACTTTTCGGGACATAGTGTCTCCACAAGAGTTCAGGCAGGGAGAAGATGCAGAAGTTGTTTGCCGTGTTACGAGTTCACCTGCTCCCATTGTCAGCTGGTTGTATCGGAATGAGGAAGTCACAACTATTGCTGACAGTTAGTATTTTGGTAACTCTTTAAGTTATACATTCCAATTAATATTAAAACGTTATTTTAAAAAAAGGTCTTTTTAAAGTCCTAGTGGACTTTGTGGTGGATTTTAGTGGGGGGTTTTGATTAGCCTGTCAGCTTAACTGTAATTTTCCCAGGTTCTGTGATCTGTAGAGAATCTGTGTACAATGGTTTCCCCCATGAGTCATTTTTTTCCAATTGGGAATTTTGCCTGGGTGTAACATGAGTGTCCAAATACCCAAAAGATTGCTGGGAGGTCCCTCACAGGATCTCTTCCTGGTGTGCCTTGTCTGTAGGAGTCTAACATGCTTAAAACACACAGAGATGAACTGCATTGCAGACCAAGCTGTGATACTGACCCTGCACAGGCCTGACTTTGGGATACTTGCCCAGTTGCTCAGAGAATTCCAGGTGGAGAGGCATTTTGCATTATTGTGAGAGTTTGCTTGTTACCCTCTGAGTTACAAGTAACTGGGATATAAGTAATCTGCTGAGGCTGGACTGATAAAGCTTGGATTAAGACAAATCTCACCTTCCCCACATGCAAGTTCTAAGTCTCTAGAGAGGCAATTACCTAGGCAAACAGTATTTTTTCTATTTACCCCCAACAAAAACTTTGAATCATTTTTTTCAGTGCTGTCTCAATAGTCATCTTTCCAAAACCGGTTTTTTTTACATTTTCTGGATAATTGAACTAACATTGTTAATTAATCAGCTTTTCTAATTTTTCATCAGTTTTTCTCTCTGCATGTAATGAAACTCAGAGAAGCAATACATATTTAAAATTCTTCTTCTTTCAAAATGTATTGTTTTTCTTTATTTCAAAATGAAAATTAAAAGTTTCTTCGGGACTTTATGAAGTCAAATGTGGAAGAGTTGGTAGGGGGGAAAAAAAATCTTGGTTAATATTTCTGGATTCAGTCTTTGGTTCCTCTCCATTGGGAAAGAAAGTTTTGATTAAACTTCTTTCTTACTTAGTATATCCTATTTCTTCTGTCATCTAGACATGGAGATTAAAAGGAAACAGCAAACTTCTACACTTAGAAAAAATAGTTGCAATTTATTTATATAAATATATATATAATTAAACATAGAAAACTTTCAAAAATAAGAACACTGAAAATAAAACAAGAATTAGCAATCTAGGGAAAAGTCATTTCAGAATGATAGAGATTGAAAAAGTAGAACTGTCTCAAAGACCTCTCTCAAATTTTTTATTGCCACTTTGGTTTTCAATCAACCTGTAGGATTAACGAAGCAGATGAAGCAGCATTTTTTTTCTCCTTCAAAATCATGCACTTTGAAAATGGAGTTTTTAAAATATTAATGCATAAACTTCTAATTTTAGCCATTTTCATTCACAGTGCTAAAAGGTACAATGGTAGAAACAAGTTTTAAGTTAAATAGTAGAATACTTCCCTTATGTTCTGATATAGAACAATATCCAAATACAATTCCAGTCACGCTTGGGAGGTAGCAGTTTTAAATCCCATAAAATAGGACACTGTAAACTTTATGGATTTTTTTTATGTGGGTTTACAATACAGGTGGACAACATCATGCCCACTGTCTTGCAGTTAAGAAATTTTTTCACACCTAGTGAAATAAAAATGATTCTCTTTTATATTATAATTCCAGTTTCAAAATCTACAGTGGATGATCAAATTCTCTGTTATTCTGAAAGATGTCTTAAGGCAGGCTTCTAATGAGACAGATTCACCCTCCAGATCATATTGGGCAGGCTGCTGCAATACAACCCTGCTGCTTCCTCAGTGTAGCATAGTCTCTGGTATTTCTTTTCCACTTCAAATCAGTAGCTTGTCCAGTTCTAATTGCAGTACTGGAGATGTGGTGCCATTGCCCTGCAGAGCCCATGTAGGCCATTAAAATACATTTGTATTAACTGACATTCAAATGTGATTGCTTGCTTTAAGATGGTTAACATGCTGTGTTTATTTTGTGTTTAGAATATATTACAAAAGAATGGCCAGTTGTATGAGAAAAAGGTTTAATAAAAGTTTTAGTCTTCAACATTTTCCAAAGGTTTCAATATTTTATTCAACAGCTTTTCAGTGATGTCCTACTATTAGACAGTATTTGATTGGACATTCTGGCTCAAAGCCTGGTAGACATACAGCAAAATTTGTAAACCATGAGCCAAAAAATCCTCCAGATTGGGTTGAGTGGACGTGAAAAGACATAAGCCCTTCTTGTCAACCACACCACTTAACATGTGATATGACTGAAGGGGGAGGTCATGCAATTGACTGTTCTTCTAAATCAGGAGTTTGAAGTTGAGTTGAGGGGATTCAGTCCCAAAAATGCAGTGATGATTGGAGTAGTGTAATGCCCAGTTACTTCCAGATTCACCAACTCAAATCTTCTTAGTAAAGTGCACAATTTTATCAAGATATCCATGGCACAGTGAACTTCTGGTATACTCATGGGAATATCTACTGCTGTATCCATTTTTCTACAATGAATGTTGAAAAATTATCCACTCAACATTTAGTTTTTGTTTCCTGATACTAAGTGAACCCTCGTTTTTTCAGTGTTTTATAAAAATGGAGATCACCTTCAGCCCTCCTGTTCGTCTCACGCATTGCATGTCTATGGTAAAAAAACCCCAAAAAACCAACAAAAAAGGTTTACCAATGCTTAAAGGTCTAAAGAGGGGCTGGATCTCCCCATTTCAAAATACTTGGAGGCATGGTTCTGTGTAGGTAATTGTGTAGGAGCAACAGGAAAAGATATATTTTGTATGTGGTAGTGTATGAAATGGCATTAATATTCAAGCATGACTTTAACAAACCAGACATAATTCGTGTAAATATGTTGATGATGTTAATGTCCTGTAAACTACTATCAGGTGAATCCGGTGAAGCATGATTTTCTTTTTTTTTCATTTCTCTCTTCTTGCTACTAATACAGAAGTTGTTTGTTTGCTAGTTAAAACTGAAAGTTAAATGCTAAATCTCATCATCCTCCCATATTGAAAGGTGCAAACCAGAAAAACAACAGCTGAATAACAGGGGTTCATGTTCTTCAAAACCCATATTTAATGAATTTCAGGAAGTCATTCTCCTCAGAAGAGTGCATTAATATTGACTAGTTTTGGTGAGTTTACCTTGATGAGCTTCCCACCCAGCCTTTCTCTCACCCTCCTCAAGAGGTTGACCTTGGCTGCACACTAGTTGTCACCAAAACTGTTAAATCACCTCCTCTGAAACTGGACAGGAGAGGGAGAATATAAAAAAGGCTCATGGATCGAGATAAGGACATGGAGAAATCACTTGTCAATTGCCATCATGGGCAAAACTGATTTGACTCAAGGAAAATATAATTACCAACATAATCAGAGTAGAATAGCGAGAAATAAAAGTCTTAAATTTCACCTTTCCCTCACACCTTCTGTCTTCTCGGGCTTAACATGATCCCAAACACTTTCTCCTGCTGCTCCTTCCTCCTCAGGGCAGGACTCTTCATGCTCTTCCCCTGCTCCAGCGTGGGGACACCTCCATGAGCTTCAGCTATGCTTCCGGCAGGCTGCAGTTCTTCAAGAGCTACACCAGCATGGGCATCTTAGTCCTGGCACAAAATCTGCTTTGGCATGAGTTCCTCTCTCCATGCGTTCCTCTCTCCATGGGTTCACAGGTCCTGACAAGGAGCCTGCTCCAGCACAGGTTCCCACAGGGTCACAGCCTCCTTCAGGCTTCCATCTGGTCTGACCAGGTCATCCAGGGGCTGCAGGTGGATCTCTGCTCCCCTGTAGACCTGATGGGCTGCAGGGGCACAGATGCCTCTCTATGGTGTACACCATGGCCTGCCAGGGAATCTCTGCTCTGACACCTCCTCTTCCTCCTTCTTCACTGACCTGGGAGTCTGCAGGGGGGTTCTGCTCAAGTCTTCTCACTCCTCCCCTGGCTGCAATTGCTGTTGCACATTAATTTTCCCTTTCTTAAGTTGGTTATCCCAAAGCTGCTGATGGCCTTGGCCAGGGGCAGCTCCTTCTTAGAGCCTGCTGGCAATGGCTCTCTAGAACATGGGTGAAACTTCTAGGAGCTTCTCAAAGAAGCCACTTCTGTATCCCCCCTAAAATCTTGCCAAAAAAAAAAAGAAAAAAAGAACTAAAGACAACAAGATTATGGGAGAAAATGAGACAAAAAGTGTGTTGAGATTAAGACAGGGAGAACGCTCGCCGACATAAGCAAAATGGGTTTGACGGAGGGGAAAATTAATTAACTTTATTACATGTTAAATAGTGTTGAATGATGAAACACAAAGACAAAATTAAAGCAATATCTCCCCTCTCCTTTTACTCAGACTTTACTCTTTCCTTGCTGACTCCTCTACCTCACCCATTCCAAGGAATGCAGGAAGATTGGGCAATGGGGCCTGTGGTCAGTCTGTGACATTTCCAGTGTGGATCCTTTCTCTGGGTTGCAGTTCAGGATGAATTTGCTGAGCATTGGATCTTCCATGGATTACAAAGGAGATATCTGATCCTCGAGGCCAACAGATAAAGACATAAACCCAATACTAGTTCAGAGAGAAGGGAGAGGAAAAATTAAATTCAGATCCAGTTTACTCCTGAAGATTATAATTTTGCTGCTGCATGTGCAGAAAATTGTGTACTTCGTTTTCTTTCAGAACCTGATTTTATAGCGTCCTTCAGCTCCTGAAAATGTCTACTGAATTTCAGTTTATGCTGGCCTTTTCAGAAGATAGAGTGCTTTCTTTTTTTGGGTTATGTCTTTGTTGCCATTTCTGTGAAGTGTTAGAGGGTGGTGAAATATATTATTGACCAAGAGTGAATGAAGAAAGGAACAGGAGGAGGGAAGGAGGGCAAGCAAGCTGAAAATCATTAAACGTTGGG
The DNA here is from genome assembly GCA_035584835.1 of Tangara arthus. Classification (NCBI taxonomy): domain Eukaryota; kingdom Metazoa; phylum Chordata; class Aves; order Passeriformes; family Thraupidae; genus Tangara; species Tangara arthus. The sequence continues at coordinate 13,392,611 of JAWMQZ010000001.1, forward strand.
CTGTAGAATGGGCTCAAAGACAGATAGTCTAGATAGAGAGGGGAACAGCATTTTGTTGGTTATTTTATTTAAAATTACTTGATTTAATTTTTGAGTATTTTTTATTTTTTCCATTTAATCTTTTTTTTTATTCTGTGTAAGTACTCACAAGTATTCCACTAATTTTGCAAAAAATTGTTATTTAACTTAAAGTTGATTACTTCTTGGAGTAAGTAGGAAATTATGGATGAAAAATCCAGACTGAATTCTAGGAAATTTAATGCGTTTTGGAATGAAGAAACCCCAAATTTTTCAGCCTACATTTTCTTTTTAAATGTACAAATGTTTCGTCAATGAGCATTCCGACTGTACAGAGAAAGTACTTAAATATTATTCATTTAAGTTAGTGTTCCTCATGTTGTCTTGATTTACTTGATTTATGCCACTTGATCTCTTATTTTTCTTTCTAGATCGATTTGCGATATTAGCAAACAATAATCTCCAAATTCTTAAGATCAATAAAAGTGATGAAGGAGTTTACAGATGTGAAGGAAGAGTGGAAGCAAGAGGAGAAATTGACTTTCGGGACATAATTGTCATTGTGAATGGTAAGGAGTAAAGTTGACTAATTGACTTCTTGCTTTATTTGATTATTATGGACTATTTCAACATATATCAACTTCTAAAAAACCCTTATTAAACCGGTTAATATAAGTGTCACATCTTTTTAGTATTGGTTTCCTATTAATATAATTCCTTAGTATTAAAAAAAAACCAAACCAACTATACCATGTAAATAGAATGAATTGCATTTCATAATATCAGTAAATATAAATATGTAAAGCATGGATCATTATTATTTATCATTTGCAGTACAATAATTATTTCAAGACTTGAATTTCAGATTATAATAGTCCAGTTCAGTCTACTTTTCAGTTTTTTGTCATTTACTCTTAAAAAAAAAACACTCTTGATTTTTCATAATTATTCGCTTTCACTGTGTAATGTACTTTATGAACTGTCCCAAAAGTCACAGATACATTTTATTAACAGTATTAATTACAGATTTTTTTTCAAATTTTATTTTGTGAGGAAAAAAATATGTGAGGAGTTACCTGAAAATTTGCATTATGCATTTTATTAGTTTATAATAAACCTCTAAGAAGGAAAATCAATGAATTGAGACAAGAGGGAGCATTTAACTCAACCCCTCTTAAGCTCTGCACTGACCTGGTGAAAGATAACTATCTCTTCATATATTGCCTGGAAAGGACACCGTTCATAAAGGGCATTTTTTATCTCTGCAGTCTGTTTAATGTCAGCTTTTCAGTGAAATTCTTCCACAGTGTGTCTTAGGTTCAGAGCTTTAAACACTTTGCCCTTGACTGGTCCTTCCCAGCAAACCCCAGGAAACACAAGTCATTATGTGAGGTGAAGTCACAGCTAGTTTCAGCAGGAGGAGCAGATTTTGGCACAGATATTTCTTAGTCCACGCTGTCAAGCAGCAACATCTGAGGCAGAATTCTCTAGACTGTTGTAGGTGGCACATTCTGGTGCTGCATTACCACGAGTCCTGGTTATGTACAATTCCAACAGTGCATCTGGTAGCATTTAAAATGCCAAGTGGGATTTTCCTCTGCTTCTATTTATGTACAGGGATATGAATGCACCTTCTGATTACCTTTCATCTCTATTTATATGCAGTTGGGCTGAGACAGTCTGTATTTAACCTAAAACATTGGTTTGCAAAACATGGTCAGCCTTCACATAATTTTTTGCTGAATTAAAAAAAAAATCTGGTTCATCTTATATTTATTATTACTCTAGGCAAGAATTTTAATGCTCATCTCTAAACTTCAGTCTTGGGAGGAGAAGGAGCTGCCAAATAAGTGATTATGATGTGGCTGGTCATGTAGAGTGACATCAATTAAGAGCTATTTCCTGCTTCATTTATAGTAATAAATAGGTTTGCCTACATAAAGTTGAAGGGATAAAATTTGATCCAAAAAAGCTTTTAGAGTAATATTAAAATGCAGAAAAAAGGAAAAAATTGTAGTGGTTTTTGGTGGAAAAAAAGCCTATAAATGAACTGGATTCAAAAACAAAAAGAAAAAAAAAAAGCTAAAAGAAAGAGAAGGATCAGTTTATAGGCCACCAAAAGCTACATGGGCATATTTCCACTACATCTCCTTTTCCGAAAGAGTAATAAGAAATTCTTACTTTGGAGGATAATCTGAGCTTACAATAAAAAGAAAATATTATCATGAAAGTATTTGAATTGAAAAGTTATTCAACTTTAGAGCTTTACTGTTTATTTACTCATCTTGTTATAGTCACTGTAGAATCTACAGGAATGTGCAAGATCTATACAAACTATATTTCTATAATAAGAATCACAGAATGAGGTGAATTGGGAGGGACCCACAAGGAGCATTGAGTCCAATGAAAAAGTTGTCCAGGTTTCAAGTAAATAGAAGTATGTAAGGTCTCCAAAGCAGGATAAACTGTAACGAAAGAGCTTAGGGGTACTTTATGAAATCTGGCATACCATGTTAATTATAGTAGTTCATTTTTTTTAAAGTTTGCGTATGAACAGTTTGCAAATTTGCTCAAAAATAACTAAATCTTGCAACAAAGTGTGATATCAGGGTAATTTCTAACGTATAGAAATCCTTGGAGGGTTATAAGGGGTAAAAAATTGACAACTGGATTATCTCTTAGAAATCTAATGTTTATGTTTCTTTTCTACTTTCAATGCTAAAATTTTTGGAGCATTTCTTTTCTAGTCATATTTACAGTGAGATCTGAATGTCACAATTTTCTGTGATTACAAATGGTTGATATAAAGGAGAATGAAAGAATTCAAGTCCTCTTGTAAACAAAGGTTTCTTTTATTTATTCTTTTGTCTCTCTTATTCTTTTTTTAATTATTTTTCCCTAATGTACTACTTAGACTTACTTTTTACTATCTGAGAAGTTCCATAAATTAGATAGTCATCATGATCTCACTGAAATTAATGAAAGAGACCTATTTACACAGTTATATGGGACTGAGTTTTGCCACTCTGCTTTAATTATGAAATGAGAGAGACTTACCAGCATACCTTCATTTCATTTTTCCTCTTGCAGCTTTACACTTCAGATACAACCTATGTACATACAAGCATAAAACCAGATTTTATTCCTTGAAAAATTATGAGCAAAATAAAATTTTACTTTGCAAAAGAGAAAATAATATTTCATTTCATTGTCATTGCAGTATTCTTGGAAGATTGAAGCACTTAAGTAATGCACTGAACCAGGTCACAGTCCTGTAGTTCTTAGTGGTGAACAGTGAAGAGCCTGATACTTCTAGCAAAGAGCTATTTCCTCATGTTCCCAACTATTTTCAAGGTCCAGACATTAAAATGAACTGCAAAATAGCTAAAAAGCATTAAAAGCTTTCTAAGTAGCATTGTGGGGTTTTTTTATTGGAGATGGATAAGTTCCCGTTGCACAGCAGAAGGGTTTTGTGTGCTGAGTAATGGGCCATGCAATTTCAGATAGGAAAGAAGTGATCTGTGAAACACTATGAAACACACCATTAAAAAGTGTGAAAAGTACATAAAAACACACAGTTACTTATCATTGATAATTCTGATACATGATTTTATATTAATTTGATGTATTTAAGATTCAGAAGAGAAAAGGCTTCTGAAATATTTGTTAGAGAGCCACAACAGTTGGTTTTCAAGAGTGGGTGAGACAAATCTGTTAGAATGCAATGGAACACTAAAAACAAATTCATTGGGGTTACCTGTTTCATCTTTTCACTAGTAAAGAGTAAAGCTAAAAAGGATAACTGAGTCACTCTGTCATCTCCCAGGATGTTCTTGCTAGCTGACCTCTATTTTGTGAAGCTCTGATCTTTTCCCTTTCCTCTCACTTTCTGTGGCATTCATTCTTCTCCACATATCAACTTCCATCCAATCTGCTTGGATTGTTTTTATTTGTATGTTTCATAGAATCACTGAATAGTTTGGATTGGAGGGACTTTAAAAACCATCTAGTTTCAAACACTTGCCGTGGGCAGGGACACCTGCTGCACCCAGTTCCTCAGAACTCCATCCAATCTGGCCTTGAACATTTCATATTTGCATGTTAATTAACAGAAGAAGATATGTAAACAAATATGTTAAATATCAGCCTGTGAGTTGTTCTGTCTCAAATAGTATTGCTAATTTTTCTGTTGGGTAGAAGTTCTTTGTGAACTGTTATGATTTTATAACAGTTAAAAAATGTTATTAGTTTATTATTATTAATGTTATAAACGTTATTTTTTTGTAATTATTTAATCCCATCAAGAACAGAAAACCTCTTTAACTATTAGAACAAAATTAAATTCTTGGAAATACAAATAGATTGCATCCATTGGGTGCACATTGCATTGGTGCATCCATTGCATCACATTTGCCCTTTGGAAGCTGGTGATATTCCTGCCTGAGAAGTATGCTGGGGCTCAGTAAAAGGATTGAATATGCATAATCAAGGCTCTTGTATACTGATCCCTCTTTTAGAAAAACTGTCTAACATCAGGACATAGTTTTATGTCTTATGTGTGTATTGTTTTATACATGTTAGGTGTAATTTCAGTCACCTTAGAATGTTCTGTAAGAAAATTGAAGAACTGCTGAAAAAGGCTTCCAAAAATTTATTCTATTAAAAAGAAAAGTTATAAATGTCCTAATAATATTAAAAATCTTGAATTTAAAAAAGTGAAGAAAGACTACTAGCAATAATTCACATGGTAACTTGATCCTTAATTGTAACCCCAAATTCCCAAATTAGCAAAGGATCCTGCATTTTAAATTTCTCCAGGAACACCTAAAATATTTTATTTTTCATTCATTGGACATAATGTTTTATTTTTCAGTCCCCCCTACAATCATTCTACTGCAGAAATCCTTCAATGCCACGGCAGATCGAGGAGAGGCAATAACCCTGTTCTGCAGAGCCACTGGATCACCTCCCCCTGAGATCACTTGGTACAGGTGAGTTCAGCCGAGGTCTCCACATCAGAGCACATTGTTTTAATGTGTCCTGATCTTCTAGTCCATTAAGCTGTGCAACCTTAATTTCTCCACTGAATTTTAAGAGAATTTTCTGTCCATTTCTATTCTCACTGCTACGTTTGGATTAAGCATTAATGTGTGAACAGACTCACACAGATTCAATTGCACTCAGGTTGCCAGCAAGTGAGGTAAATGTAAAAAGTAATAAAAATACCATATTGCCATTATTTCTTCATGTGTGAGTGGAAAAGAAATAAGTCCATATCTCAAAAACAGTACAGGAACAATCTAACAACAACTTCTGCACATAAATGCACAGATATGCATTTATGCAATAAATAAGTATCCAGTAAAGGTCAGCAACACTAATAAAAATAAAAAAGTAAAACTTTCCACATTTGTAAAAATAGATTTTAACTTTAACTCTCTATTTCAATGAGATTCAGAAAAAGGTACAAATTTAGACACTTGTAGGACCCAGGAATGTGTCATTGAATAAGTTTCAATGTAACTTCATATAATTTTATCAATATAAAATACTTTGAAAATGGAATTGCTTTTAAATCTCATGTGTGTTTTTCTCATTATATCAATGACATGAGCATAGTATAGCTATGTCATTTGGGAACACTTACCATATAACATTTGTAAAAATTTAAATATCTATTTACTCCGTGTTCTTTCAGTTTCAACAAAGGTATGCATCATTTCTGGAATGTAAAGTATCTCAATATTTCAAACCAGTGCACATTTCTATTTTAGACCTGAATAATTTGCATCTACTTCTATTATTTCAAGTGGATTAAAAGGTCATCCCATTTTTAAAATGGGTATAGAAGTGATTTTCATCAATTCTTCACCTCCTTTGGAACATTTGAACAATGTTAGATTAGGTTTCCGTCTTTTGATATCTTAATCTTGTTATGCCATAGGTCAGTTGTGAAGTTGAATTTTTCTCTCATGCAATTTGAATCCCAGGAGATATAAATAAATAGAATGCAAAGTTAATTCCTTAATGTGGCTTAGAATTCAAAATTTAGTAAAGAGGAGGTAAAATAAACCCAAAATATTGTAGCCCAAATCAAAGAACTGATATTAAATTCAAATCATATTATTTTTATTTTATGTCTTTGAAGTACTTTGTAGATGTCTCTCCTATCTGACCAAAATTCATAAGAGTTGCCTGAAATCTGCTATCCTAAATGGTTTTGGGGTATGACAGCAAGCATCATGGTATATATTAAGGAAGATTACATAAATTTCTACCATTCGTGGATATCTCCATTGACAGTTGTGGGATTTTTCCCATGTTTTATAAATACCATAGTATGCACACAGGCCAAGTGTCTTTGAGAGACACTTATTTCTGTGTACACTGATCAGAGCTCACTGAAGGATTTCCCTTTGGTTGGACAGCCCTTGAGGAACTAAATTTTTAAACCATTCATTAAATATCTTTTGTAATGATTTTCCAGAAGCTTTTGAGGCTTGTGGACTGGATATTGAATCATACATGTGCAAACTTCTGCTTTCTTCCTCTGTCAGGAACTATCTCATAATGAGGAATATTGGCTAATGTACCTCTCTTCCCTTTTCATGTTTTATTTTTCCCCCTTTGATTATCTTTTATTTTCATCTGATTAGGGTGTAAAGTCTTGTCAGTAGAAAATATTCTTTTTTTTTTTTTATTTGCTGGCACTGAGATTTTGGAAAATGATACATCAAAAAGAATATTTATGCCTGGGACAAGATATTATTATTGATATGCAAGAAGGGAAAAAATGGGGAAAAAGAATTCCTTCTATTTTTAGAGAAAGCAAACAATACTAAAGTGTATTCCAGTCCTATATTTCTGCATCAAATTTCTGAAATCTCTGTGCTAAAATTTTCAGGTCTATTTTCAAGTCCATGATTTCATAATCAGCTGGTCTCTTCTCCTGCCCTTGGTCTTATCTAAAAAGTATGCCAAGATAAAGACCTTGGTTTTCCACAATAGTTCAGACAGCAGTTTTTAGAAATTAGACTGAGCACAGGAAAACCTGATTGACATAATTTTTCTTGATTTTGAGAAAAATCTGGAAAACATTGTCAGTGAGTGTAAGGGAAGTTTATCTAAACTAATTTCTCTAATATTAATATGTTTGTCATCCACTGAGAAGCTAATTGAATATGTTTTTCAGAATTAATAGCAACTTATTCCCTATTTGGCCCTGTTTAGTGTGCTTATTGATGTTGAAAGTAAGTTGGTACTAAGCTCAGTTTTATTGTGTTTCAGTTTTAATAAACAAATGGAATTATGTCTTGAATTTGATAAAATTTTACTAGTGATTTTGTAAGGATTATAATTATTGGTCACAGCGAATTAAGGGAATTTTGTTCAGTTTTAAACCCAACCTCACCTTTTGTCTATGTGAGTTCAGTCATTTTATTTAATTTGTCTCAGGTTAAACATTTTTAAAATGGGCAGGTGTAATGAAGTGATGTAATGGAAGCCTGTTTTCTGAATTCTCTGAATAGCTAGGTATAGCTAATGGGCTCAGAGAAATGGTGTTAGATATTCTGACAGAAAATCATAATTACAGCTTTTCCTGATGTCTCATTGCAAAACATTCTGAAGTATATTCAGTCTCCTGGAAAACTGTGGAAAAGTACTGACAAAAAGGGTGGTAAATGATTTTTTATTCCATTCTTCTGCAGGATTTTGTCTTCATGGTGTAAAAAGTATATCCATGCTTGTTAAGGTGGTTCATAAAGACTGAGGACTTGTGTTTACACATTTCCATGTTCTTCTGCCTTTGTTGGCTTTCAAAATGGGCTCTCACACCATTATTCACTCATTCAGTCAAATGAAGTTTCTTTATTAAGGCCTGCAGAACCTGGATCTATTGAAAGGTAGTCTTACAGTCCACTGCTCTTTTAGTCAACCAAAAAGTAAATTATCTAAATTTTTACTACCCATGTTTCCTTATTGATTTCCAATGAACTGATTTTAACAGATCAACTTCAGATAGGCTATGAAAAATATCTGTATTTTTAAATTCAGATGACGCTACTGTTGGAGGGACTCATATCTCTGTGTGTTGACTGTGAGCAAGATTCTGGACAAAACAATAGTCTCAAGCTTTTAGCTCTTTAAGACACTAGCTAATGTGGTGAAGTTGAACTATTTATGTTGACCATTTTTATTTCCACGTGCTGATGATATTTAGATTGGATCAATTTAAAATGGATGCATCTGAACTAATATGCCAATTTTTCTCCAAATATCCTTTATTGCACTTATAAAAATTAGTGACTTTAAAATACCTTGTCAAGAAGAAAGGTCAGCAAAGTTTAGTTGCTGCTCTATTTTATGTATGTATATATTTTGTTGATATTTCATGGACTAAGAGAATCTAATTAATTCTCCATTGAACTGGGATCTCTGTTGAAGCTGATATTACATCAATGTAAAGCCTAACCTTCAGAGAGGCAATACACTGATGGAATTAAATTAGCCAGGAGTGAAAGATAACGATCCTAATGTAACTACAGGTCATGAACTGGAAATCTTTACCCGTGTGAATAGTCCTACTGAAAACATTGTTTATAGCTGTGGAGATCATTTACACTGCTAAACTTTAGCTGGATCAATTTCCTGGTCTTTGCTGACAGGACTTAGGATTATCTTTCAAAAGAAATAATCTACTTTAAGTATATTATTCATGTTTTCCTGTTATCCAATATCAGCATCAATATGAATCTCTCTGCTCACTATAGGGTCCAGGGAAATACTCATAATCTCATTTCTGCTGAGAAACTGCTATAGATATCAATGATTATGGAAAAAGGTATCACTAGGGGGTTTTTGGTTGTTTGGGATTTTTTGTTTTTGTTTGTTTTTTTGTTTGTTGCTGTGTAGTGGGTTTGCGTGGCTTTTTCTGTTTGTTCAGGTTTTGATTAGGTTTGGTTTTCTGTGAGACTATCTAATATGGAAAATTAGGCCTTTCCTGTTCTGTAAAACAGTTTCTGTGATTTTCTTTGGAGAGGAAATGAACAAGTATCATAATGTTGGTAACTAAGTGGATTAGAAATATTTACAAAAAAGTGTTAATACTAAGTGCAAACTATATAATTATCAGGGTACTCCTGCTAACAGTTATGATTCTCCCAAGAAAAAACAGTATCCTCACTTCTAGAGAATATATTATTTAGGAAATTATGAAATATATGTAGTTATCATTATATGAGAATAAAATGGAAATAGTTTTTGTTCAAATATTGAAAAAAAATTATTGTCCTAAATTAGGAATATTGAATAGAATAGAATTTTTGAGTAATGCCGTCTTGAAAAAGCAGCTGTGTGTAGGCCAAGGTGACCAAATGGACTGGTCAAGCCTCAATCAGCCGTCAGAATTGCTTGCAGATTTTATTATTTCTGCACCATCTGGTCGCAGCTCATTCTAACATCTGGAGACATGCCTGCTTGCTAAGTTGTGGCTAGCCAGCAACAACTGAGAGGAAATAATTTGGATGGGTTCTTGATGTGCCAATAGGCTCTACGTGAATGTAATTTAATTTTTTTCCTAAGTTGCTACATTGTTACTACTGTGAACTGCAGCAGTTACACTTGAGAAATATGCTTATAATAGTTTCTCACACACAATATATATCCAATTTCCTTATGCCCTCCCTTGAGTGTAAGCCATATGCAAGAATCCTATTCACAACCACTTTTCTAACATTAGGTCAATATTGAACATTTAGGAATAAAAGTATTATAGTAGTTTTTTAATGCATATATATCTTTTAACCTGACAATTTAAATTGTGTTTTTTGAGGCTGGTGTAATAGTAGTCTCTTCCCTCAAATATTATTTTCAGCCTATTGATGCTTCTATAGCACATTGTTACTGGAACTTAGTGGCTGATTTATAACTTTTTTTTTTTTTAAGGAATGGTAAACTTATTGAAGAAAATGAAAAATATGTGCTGAGAGGAAGCAATACACAACTAACAATAAGAGATATAAAAAATATCGATGCGGGTCCTTATATCTGTAATGCTAAAAACAAGGCAGGAAATGACAAAAAACAGACAGTCCTTCAAGTTTTTGGTAAGTACTGCATAATATGGTCCATCTTTCCTTCTAAAATGTAAACAGTAAGGAAATATGTGTTAATTCACAATTTTTAGTTCAATAGTATTTCTGCAAGGTGCCTACTGATGCAGCAAAGTGTTTTCTATATGATTTTACAACTTCTTTTATACCTCTTGGCTGCTTAAACCTTTACATCTGAATTTCATTTTCAAAAGGTTATCTTCAGCATTTGCTTTTCTGCTATTCACATGCAGTATACAATGGAGTATTAAATAGTTAATTCACTCTGGTTTTAATTTAGAAGTTGACTGCTTGCAAGAAAACCAAGAGGAAAAATGGAGAAATTCTGAAAGGGGGTAAAACAGGTTATCTTGAATTCTAAGTGAGGGTTTTTAGTAAGGCAATGCCATGCAGAGATCTTCCTATTTTTTTTTTCAATTTATCTTTCTTGACTTCTATTTTTTAAGTGTACATTGCAGATGTAGTCATAAAAATGTTGTGTGTGCTGAACTTCAAACGATAAAAGTAATAACCTCAAAACCCTTATTTCTCTTTCTGTGTTCCGTCACCCCAACTGTGATAATGATTCCCTCCTTTACATGGAACTGATAATTTATTTGAGGTTTTGTTGAGATATAACCTAGTGAGAGTGGGTATTTGTGAGAAGGTAGAAAACATCCCTCAGAATCACTGTGCAAAAAAAAAAATAAAAACTGTAACTTACTTATGAAAAACCTACAAAAATGAATGTGTTGGGGTATACATATATATATATAATTATATATAGAGAAATTATCTTTCACTATAATACAAGCTATATTTAATGTAAATATATTATATATATTTACATTAAATATAGCTTGTATTATAGAGAAAGATAATTTCTATTTGAACAGGTAAATACCATACTTAGGACAGAGGAAATTAATTCTTAATTTTAAAAAAATTCAAATATTTAGGATTTAACATTAATTCCTAGCTAAAGCTAATAATAATTTATGAAAGTCAAAGAGTTCTAGTGGGAGACAGTAATCTGATAATTGACATTGAAGAGGGTGGATGTTGTGTTGTATAATGCTGGCATTGGACCTGGGAGCCTGAGGCTGAAGCCATGGTGTCAGGTGAACATGGCTGAGCTCCCATACATCCCACTCTCTCCTCTCTGAGAAACTCTTTATGTTGTGTTGTTTCCAGCTCTGTACTCCAGGTGCATTGCCTAACCATTGGGCTGTTGTTCTGAGGTACTTGAGAGTTATTCTCAATTTCCTTTCCAAGGAAAGAAGATGAAATAAAATCTTAAATTTTATCCCAGCCTCAAGAAGTACAGCATCTTGGTTTGGAAAACTGACATATTTCATTCAACTTTGTTTCCAAACTTTAAAACAAAATGGAAATAATAGAAATTACTTTCTAATTTTGTTATTAATTTAGGGAAATTTCAGTCAGAATTAACTCTGTGTGTTATACAAGTAATTTTAAGTGTTTCTGAAATTTATTTGATTTACTTCCTTGCCTAGAGCAAGGAAGCTTTTTAATGAAAGGGATAGAGAAAAGGAGACCCCAGACTAAGAGTGAGGATTTGCTGTTCATATTTTTCATCTTTTAGCAACCACTTTTCTGGGGACTCCATGGAAAGTGAAATCTTACTGTTTTACTGGATACGATGAGTTTGTTAAATCCATTATGAACCTACACATCCTTAATGTTTCCATGACATCCTGAACTCCTAAATCTACTAGGCGTTTTCTTTTCTGCATGGAAAATAATTTCTTATGTTTAAGTTTCCACAGAATTCTCTAGAGCGTCTCCCACATCTCTGCCCTAAGAGGTTATAGCTAATTTGTAATGGAGCAGGATTTTAATGTCTCCTACAATAAACTTCACTTTTATCTCTTTCACACAGATTATATACAGTCATATATACAGCCAACAACTTCTTATCTTTTTTCCATTAAATGTGTAAAAAAAGTGTCAGTCTGAAAATGACGAGGCAGATGGCTGGTTATTATAGCTAAATAGTACACAAACAACTTGTTTATGTTAAATTGACCTATTAAATTGCATTTTTCTCTCTCACTTCATTAGCTTATTTGTCTCACATGTCTGCTATCTTTAATTTTAATTTACAATGCAAACTCCTTAGGGCAACTACTACTGTTTCTACAACATGGTTCTGGCAATGTTAAAACTCATAATAACAGTAATATAACCATAATGCAATAAAAGTAATAGTAACATTATAGAATTCACTACTTAAACTTTCAAGAGCACAGGACTTTTGAATAGACATGCTCATTTCAGTGTCATGTAATAGCTACATATTTAGTTTCTATGCATGACCTACATTCTTTAGTTTAACTTTATGTGTTTTTCAGTATCAGTGCTAAAAACCCTTTTTTATTCTGATGTAAAATGCTTACTCTGACAGTTTTTCTGCAGCTCTGGTATATGTGTGGAAACCTATAGGCACATACTCTGCCTTCCCCAGTTCATCTGTATCAGTGCTTTGTTCTAAAAAGAGAGAAAAAACCCTGTTTCTCTTGGTCTTTGTTGATATGATTTGATTATCTCTGTCCTCCTCTTATCTGCCATAGCTTTTTTTCTTTTTTTTGTGTCATTAGAAATTACTATCTAAAAGATCTTATCTATTAATGCTTAGAACTTGTGCTAAGGTTTTTAATTCAAATTCATTTATGTTTACTACTGAACAGCTTGAAACCATAGGTATTCATCCTTCAATTCTTTAAAAATATTCTCTATATTTATTTCTGTTTGGTAGCTATCACTTTCACTCATACTGTTCCACTTTATTTCTTTCTTTATTTTTTTCTTCAGTAGTAACTATCCATTTTTATAAATTTGTGTGTTTAAATACAGATAAATTATCATTTTATATTATGAAATACCACATTTTTACATCAATGGAATACACAAAAATATTTCCAAAAATAACATAATAACAAGCAGTTGATTTAAGAACAGTCAATAAATCCAATATATTGAAGCTTCCTATATCTCCTTACTTTCTCCAACGTAAACATTCATTTCTTCATCATTCCTTCTCCAAGGTGATGGCAGTAGTCTTCATTTATGTTAGAATAAAAAATATAATCAGACTAAATGAAAGAAAATTAGCTTTAATTAAAGACATATTTGTGCTTAATATGAATAATGTTTATATTGCTAGGGTTTTCATTTTGTTTGCTCTAGTTACTTATTTCTACTTCTTTATCACTCAAATACATGGTTATACAATTTGATGGTACTTAGTGTTGACGTTTTCAACAAGAATTCTCTTTTCTGTACTTAGGTCAAAGAAAACTACATCTATATGTTTCATAATTTCTTTTCCTGGAAAGGAAAAATATTCTTTCTTAAATCAGAATCAATAAAAATAAAAGTTTTAAGGGAGTTCTAACATAAGTTAATTTGAAGTTCTCTATGATATAGGTGTTTTACCTCCATAATCAGTGAGAGGGCAGTCTGAGTAATATTTTATTGTAAAAGTATTTCGTTGGCATTTCAGTGGGTTCTGACAAATGGCTTCATGAAAATCAAATGAGGGGATACCTCAAAAAGCATTACAAAAGACACTTTGTACTTAATGCATTGTTTGAACACATACTACTTTTATTTTCTAGATACCTTTTTTATTATAATTTGAATGTTGTTTAGTGGAAAAGTTTTTTCAGATTTTACATTCAAAATGTAATTTTTATTGATTATTGAGAAACTATATGCTGTTATTAATATATTTTTTGTCATCTGACAGAGAAGAGGAAATATAATGGACCTCTCCTATCTTACCCCTCTTGTGTTTATTTCAAATGCGAAAATTCAAAAATTTTATGTTAATTTAGTCCTTCAAAATCCATTTGCCTTGGAACCAAAAAGGGTCTCTTGTGCTTCTGAGATTGGGGTGACGAGTTGTCTAAATCTTTCCCTTATTTTCAGTATTAATGCTGCATTCCTTTATATAGTGCCTGGAGCATGCCTTAATATTTTCCTTTTGGGCTTAGCAAGTAAATTTATATGTTATATTTATACATATTTATATGTATTATATTATTTATATATGATAATGTTAATTATATATTTTTATATATGTATTTAATATGCTTTTTGTGGTTCATTTTCTTTGTCATGAGATGCTTTTCAATACATACATGGAAGCTTTTCATTTAAATTCACTGATACCTCTAGAAGGAGAATGCCGTGGATCTGTGTATGGAGCTATCTGTGCTTGCTCCTCCCAGATGTCATAAAGTTCACCAACTGCAGCTTCACAAAGTCCAGCTCAACACTTACAGATGTAATGTTAGTGATCCCTTGTGAAGGCTGACCTGGAACAGAGACTAGGCGGGAGTTAAAGAATAAAGTAGGGATTTATTGAAAGGCCTCCATGGATTCACCTTGGGCAGTGCAAGAGCCCAGCCAGGGCTACACCCAAGATGAACCCAAAATGGTCACAAAATGGACCACTGGTCACAAGGTCCCACACTTTCCTAAGTTCTGGTCCATTGGCATATTGGAGTTAATTGTCCAATTACAGCTTTATGAAGTCCCATCCTTCTTGTTTCTCTCTCTTCAGTCCACCATTGTTTATGCTCTTGGGCCTGAGATTTGGATCATTTGTCCTTGGTCCCCAGCTAGAGAAGGAATTGTTTTGTCTC